>CM045988.1:130968455-131629431 GCA_025175895.1 Wurfbainia villosa | reverse complement strand
ATATAAAGGATAAATAAAATAATTAAAAAAATTTCCTCATAAACTCTCCCTAGATCCATAGATTATTTCCACGGGCATTGGTCTTGTAAGAACTCAATTTCTTGCACTTAAAGCACATCATCCTTTCAGTCCTTGGTAGGACTCTCCCCTTCAATTTTTAATGCTTTAGATTCTCGCTAAATTTATCTTCTAGCTTTGAGGGATCTTTGTGGAGCTCAATTACTCTTGTCCAAAGGTCATAAGAATTCTTATACCTACCTAACCTGTATAATATTTCACCAAGTGTAACATTCAATAGCAAACCTATTGCCTCGGTGTCTACATCTATTTTTTTTAATTTGTTCCTTTGTCCACTTATCTTTTTAAAGATCGCTATCATATTCATCTTTAAGAATCTCGAATTCTTTCTTCAAAGTGACCTACCCTTAAAAGTCCCTCATCGAATTGAAGTTTTCCATTGTTGACCTCCAGTAATTAAAATTTTCTATCTTGACTGGAGGTGGATTGTAGATACATCGAGCTTCTCTGTGAACTCCATTTTTCTATTTTTTTTCACAAAAAGAGAGAAAATGCTAAAATAAAAAATAATTAAAAGACAAACCTCTAGCTTTGTAGTTGTTTTGGCTGTTAGTCCAATCAAGTCTGTCTGACTCTAATATCAATTGATAGGATCATGTACACTAGAGGGGATAAATAGCGCTTCACTTTATTGTAAAGTTAGTACGTAGTGAAACCAATAAAACAAACACAAATTAAAAATATAAAAGATTTACTTTGTTCGATAATCCCCCTAGAGTTCCTACTCCACGAGCAATACCTTAAACGTGAGCACTAGATCTTTCTCCTTTCTAGACATCATTTAGGAGTAGAGAAACCTTTTACAAACTTGTGAGTTACAAAGACAAACCTAAGTTGTTTTACACTAAAAAAAATACAACTAATTAACGTAATTAGTTGTGATTTAATAGGATTAAAAATAAAATAAAATATATTAAAATAAAATGATAATGAATAATAATAATAATATAGAAAAAAAATTATTATTTATTTTCAAAATATTTTTATAAAGAAACATAGGGGATAGTTCGATAAGATTTTGATTAAGTCTATTTATCTTATCTCAACTATAGTTAGGAGTTGACTGAATTAATTAATCTAAATTTTAATTTTAAAAACACTACTAAGTTTTAAATGAAGTCACTATTAATCTCAACATGGCTACCTCTCCGTTGTCGTCTGCGATGTGCCACCACTTGGATAGTTGTGTCACTAGCATTTTCTCCTCTCCACGGTGGCATCAGAAATCCTGTGAGAGTCGCCACCCTCTTTCTCGACACAAGCATCGAGTTGTCGCCTCCGATCGCTCGGCTATGGCTCTTCATTTTCTGTCATGATCAACTAGCAATTGACAGTCGCCCTTTTCTTCTCCTACAAAAGCCACCCTCACTTATCCTTGATGCGTGAAAGCATTCCTCCCCTTGGCGAAGGAGTACACGCCAAGCGGTCGCATTCCCTGAAGCTACATCCTATTGCCCCGCTACTTCTGATGTTGCTTTTGCTTGGAGCCGCGACTACCCATTTCGCAAGAGGAAAAGAGGAGGAAACTACTAATAGGAGAAGATGCTTTTGATCCGGACATACTTCTAGTAGAGGTATGTATTTACCAACTTCACTAATAATCTTAGAAATATTGACGGTTCCAACCTTTTGTACAAACTAATAATCTTAGAAATAATCCAGAACCGTGAAGCATGGTAGGCCTTGACATCAAGTGTCATAGGACCGAGCTTGCCCTTAGGGACTCAAACTAGGAGGAGCCTCCACCCGTGTTCATCAGATCATGGAGCTACAAAATTAATTTGCTCGTTTATTAGTTATTCTCAATATTTAATCATGACGTAATCGCACTGGCTAAGCACGAGATGATGAGGATTTTGAAGAGCGCGCACTGTGGTCCAGGCAAACCTTCCTGAAGAAGATGCAGAACATATGTTTAATGCTACATAGAATGCAGGTAAGTTCTCTCTTTTGACTCTTTAGTATCTTGATGCATGATTATTTTGTTCGATTTAATTAGGTTATATAATAGATGTTCTACTCTTCTATTTGATATTTATCTTTTCACTTACTTGACCTTTTTATTCTGATTGTTATCTAGAATATTCCTACCTACTATTTATGCTTAGATCTTACTTTCATGGTTGATATATTTTACATTCGAATTCTTCGAAGTTAATAAATTATTAACTTATATTGCTTACGTAAAAGCCCTAGCAAATAAATTTTCTCAAACAGATATATTTGAGAAAAGCAATTTTATTATATTCTTTATTAGTTATCAAATATTAGTTCAATTAACTTAAGATTATCATTGTAACAATTGATTAGAATATAAATATTAAGTATTGATAATTATCTCGTTTTGATAGATTGATTAAGAATCGAGAGTTAATTAATCAAATAGTAAATTAATAGTTTATGTAAAAAATGGATTTATTTTACTAATTAATCATGTAATAATTTGGAGTAATTAATCGAGTTATTTGATAATATAGTCAATGAAGTAATTGTCTATTTATCATTTTAGATGAAATAATTACTTAAATAAATTAGTAAATGAATTAATCAATGATAATGTTGATTAATTGTCCAAAGATTGTAAACTAATTTACTTGTTGGCTGGATAATCAAAATAATAAATAATAATTATTTGATTAATTTCTTTGTTGATTATTAAAGCTCTTAAGGAGCATAGAATTGATGAATTAATTAGTTAACGATTAAATTATCGATTAGTTAGATATTTAAATAATTAGATACTTAATGGTATAAATTATCAGGTAGCTAGTTAAATCTACTTGAGACTTAATTGAGTTATTAGGTAGTTTAATAATCAATTTTAATTAATGAGTTATCATAAGGATTAATGGGATTACTAATCAATTTAATAATTGATTATCAGAATTATTCAATTATGGTTTGGATTAATAATTGATTATTAAGTAAATAATTAAGTTATATTATAAATGAGTTTGCAAATTGATTAAAAGATAGACAATTCAATTATTAATTAATTGAAATGTTAATAGTGTTAGGGCAATTAACCCATGGAATATGATTTTGATGTGTGTGACAAAGGGTTTAAGTTAGGTTGTTATTGTTTTGATATGTGCGTTGGAGTCTTGCAGGACTTAGTAATTCGCACATAGAGCTTTGCAAGTTTCACCAACTCACAACCTCGTACATGAGTCGGTGAAGGAGCATTGTGAAGCCGTGCGCTTGATGCATCGGAGGGACCGCCGGACGAAATGACTTGAAGTGAAGCCAAGAAAGCAAACTTCGAGGGCAAGAGACGCGAATGAGCATTGCAAAGTCGTGCGCTTGGTGCTGCCGAGGGACGTGACCACGAACGAAGAGAGCTTCGGCGAGGGACTTCAAGTGAGATGAGAGAATGAGTGAAATGTAAGTAGCTCATTAGGTGAACTTGACCGAATGGCTAAGTGTCGGAGGCTCGACCGCAAGGATTAAGGTTTACCCAACCGCCGGATGCCCAAACGGATGTAAAGTTTGAGGTTTACAGCATCGGATCATTGTCATGTCATGGCGATCGGTTCAAATCAGCGTGACTCGACTAGTGTTAGTCGGTTTATGCCATCGATCTGCCATGGGTTGGCGGTCAACTCACGAGACCATCGGTCGGTGATGATGGCATCGATCGGTAGTCGCAAGGGTTTCGAACGCGAGAATGTTTATCGATCAGTGCTCGTTGTAGCTCCATCGATCGGTGATGGGACGATCTCCAACATGGAAGAAGTCATTATTGGGCAACGGCTAGAGCGGTCGTGATCGATGAATCGATCGGCTCAGCTAGAAGAAGAAAATAGCCTTCTCTATTTATAGAGAAGGTGTGGGCTTTTGGATGTGTAAATGCTTATGCTCTAAGTGATCATCCAAGTGCCCCACAAGCTTCCAACTCTTTCTCTTGTTCTTATTTCAAATCCATTGTAAGAAAGAGTGTTCTTGGGTTGTAAGAAGGTTTACCTCCACCTTGCTTTGGCTAAAGGGAGAGACCGATATTAGATTGGTTTCAGAGTGATTCACCAGAGATGAATCGGATCGTGGATTAGCGGCGAAGCCGTGAACCACGTTATATCTTTTGTTAGCATTGTTTTTACTTTGTGTTGTCTTAATTGCTTGTTTAGTTTTGTTTCCGTTGCGCTAATATTGTTTGTAGACAAGCAATTCCATCGTACGATGAAAAAGGGCTATTCACCCCCCCCCCTCCAGAAGGCCACCAACATTCCAACAAGTGGTATCAGAGCCAAGGTAGCTTGTCGAGGACTAACCGCCGCAACAAGCACTACATCAAGGATGGTCGGCTCTAATATTCATCCACCGAAGTTTTAGGGAGAATTTGCATGGTGAAAGAAACGCATGGAGGTATTTTTCGAAACTGACTTCGAAATTTTATTAATAATGGAAAATGGTTTTAAGATACCTAGGGATGAAGAAGGGAAGCCAATCGAGAAGTCTAGACGAACTAAAAAGCAAAGGGAAGAGTACTTGGCGAACTCAAAGGCAAAGCACCACCTATACAACGTACTCCCCCAATAAGAAGTGAATCGGATAGGGGAATGTGCAAGAGCCAAGGAAATGTGGGAGAGGTTGGTGGAACTCCATGAAGGCACTTCCGAGGCCAAGCTTGCGAGAAGAGATCTCTTTTACTCCCAATTAAGCAACATCAAATTCGAAAAGGGAGAGAAAGTAAATTCTTTACATTCTAGGTTTAAAGAAATTTTAATTAGACTAACAAGTGTAGGAGAAAACTTTCGAATCGGGATATGGTAATGAATGCTATAGATGTCTTTCCCCGGTCATCGAAATGGAGCTCAATGGTGGACTCCTTCTACATTTCGAAGAATCTAGAAGTGAGCACCCTAGAAGAATTCTTCTCAACCATGGAGCTCCACAAAACAAGGCTTGAAGGAATAAATGAAGAACCAAACATCAAGCCATCAAGGGGAGTGACACTAGTAGCCAACAAGAGGAAGAAGAAGAAGATAGAGACTCCCTCCTCCTCCGATGAAGCGTCTTCCTCATCCTCCATGAATAGCAATGAAGATGCTTATATGGTAAGGAAGGTAAGGCGTGCCTTAAGAAATTTAAAATTTAACAAATCTTATGATAGGAGAAGGCACAAGAGGTGTTGGTGCAGGGGCACCAGATAATCGAACCTGTATTTTGATTATGGCAAAGACACAAAGATAAGTTTACATCGTTATCTCACGAGCTAAATTGAGTGTGCAGAATAGTACTAAAGCTGGATCTGAAGGCTAGTGACACCCGGAGGAAGCCGCGGTGGTCGGACACTTGAGTGACTTCGGAGGGAGCCGAAGGAATCGAGTGTAAGGCCGAAAGCGAGAGCTACAAAGTAAGTATCGAGGTAAGCTCGTGTAAGTGAGAGATGGTAAGGGGACGACTGTAGGCAGCGATCCGACTAAGACTTCCTGTGGAAGGTCTAGGTCGAGATCGGACGGTTAGAAACCGTCGCATTTATCATTTTCTGTGCTAACCTCTTACTGTAGGGAAGTGGCCAGGTTGGTGTTAGTAATATATGAGAGATGTCCTAAGGCAATCGCCTTAATGTATGAACCATTTATATGATAAATGAAGATTCACTATTTGAGTATACATGTTTTATGTATTTGATTGGATCTTAAACTCATTTACTGAATGTCCACGATACGATTCACAGCATGAGAGAATTTGTGATTGGATCACAACTAGTGAGTATCTCTACATGTGTAATTGTGATGTATCGGAATTATCCCTAGTCGATGAATTGATGAATCTGGACACCATCAATTCTGTTGAGACTAGCACGAGGTATACTCCTTGGTGTATCCAAGCAGCTGATTCTCACTGGCTGGAGACATAGTGATGTCCGGAGTTAATCGTGGATGCTAGTTATGGTAACTAGTTCATTGGAGTGACCGGTAGTAAGACTTCATATGGTTCTCTGCATATATAGATATGTCAATGAAGTTCTTACTGTGGCTTAAGTGCGATGTTCCTTTGACTTGCGGTATTCAAGTCATCTTGATCATGGAGACTTATGCTTTGACATCTTAAGCAAACATCTCCGAGGAGATGTGGACCCGGGATGATTGGGTATAAGTCGAAGTGATCGAAGGTATTTGAATAGCCTATAAAGGATTCACCACTCCTTGCGAGGAGATGTATACCCATGGCCTCTCGTCGGATTGTTACTAAAGTCTTTGGCCAAAGCATTACATGTTTAGAGTAAGGTACTCTTCGATACATGTGGAGTAACTAGAATCCGTAGGACGAGGAAATGATACTTGGGCTAGGTGTGACGTAGTCAGCCTAGTGGGGACTGACACAATAGACCATGTCCTGAACCAAGTGGGTATAAGATGAGTGAAGGGAATGGGGCACGAATCATTCAAGCTACTGAAGGGTTTCAGAAATAGTTCGGGATCAACCGTTGATCTTTTCGGTTAATTGGGGATCATGATGTACTACTAGGTGCCACTCATGATCGTTCTATAATTAATGGTTAATTATAGACGGCCAACATAAACCGAGAACCTATTTGGTCACACGCACAATGAGTGTAATCCAAAGGATTTAAAACGAGCTTGAGAATGGGATTCTCAGACCGAGAGAAACTATGTTTGGTTGGACCAAACATAAAGCGAGCATGAAATTGTTTCAGTCGCAATGGAAGCGTGGATGGGCCGTGTCTTATGAAGACATAATGGATGGACCGAAATGGTTTGGTTCTAATCCAATGGATGAGAATAAACCAAAGGGTTTGGTTTATATTAAACGAATGAACCAAAGGTTGGTTCGGTTCGTTTTAACTTAAAATAAACCATCATGGTTTGGTTTATTTTAACTTATCTTAATGGAGCGGGTTAACGGGCCTAATGGTTATGATTTAATAACCATTAAGAGAATTAGTTCTCTATAAAATAGGGCTTAAGGGTTTTTGTGAAAACCTAATTTGAGGCAACCCTAATTGGCCGCCCAACCCATCCTCCTTGTTGTTGGCGTCAACAACAAGGGCTGCCGCCCAACCTCATTGAGCTGCTGCCATCTCTTTGCCGGCGTCCAAGCTTCGGCCGGTGGACCTCCGGCGACCCTCCGGTGATCTCCCTTGGGTTCGGTGTAAAGGTGAGCCTCCATCTCTTCTTTAGCCGGCGCCTATTTCCTCCACCAAAGCTGTCCAGTTTTCTGGACAGCTTCTTCTCCTCTCGTCGGAGCGTCGTTTGGACGACGGTTAGTGCTCCGACAGCGGCTAACATACCGGGGATTTGATCTCCGGTAATCCTCTGAGGTGGAGGACGAAGGATTCGTCAATCGGTTGACGAATACCTCTCCGGAGAAGCAAGTCTTGAGGACTTGTTTTAGGTCCGAATTTGGATTCGGACCGTGATCATCTCTCGATCACGTCGTCTTCAACACGAGGCTAGTAACCCGTACGAAGACGAAGCTCGTGACTTAGCGAAGTCATCCCGAGGAGCTCGGCGTGGATACGGATAGAGACGATTCTTACGAGGATCGTTCCGGTTGATGTCGTTCCCGCTACACGTCATACGGAAGGTATAACGTAGTTTAATTTCCTTTTATTGCAAATTTTAATTTACGGTTATGTCTACACTTGTTGTAATAGCATGCGTGTGTTGTGTGTGTTGTAATAAATAGGAGTATTTATTATTTTTATTGCTTCCGCTGTGCTCATGTTTACGAAACATGATCGAACACACACACGCCGCGGTGCCGGAAACCCAACAGTGGTATCAGAGCCCAGGTTGTGTTTCGACATAATCGTAAAATTGGTTTTGCGATAGTCATAATGTATTTCTGGAAATTTTCTAAATTTTGGAAATTTAGAAGTATTTATGGAAATTTTTCAATTTTGGAAAGTCTAGAAGTATTTATAGAAATCTTCCACTTTTGGAAAGTTGGAAGTATTTATGGAAATTGATATTTTCCATAAATAAAATATTTGATTAGATTCTGGAAATTTGTTTCCTAATTTAATCTTGATTTGATTTGGGAAATCAAATCTTTAAAATATTTTATTTCCATAAGTAGTTTTGAAGATTTAGGAAATTGGTTTCCTAAATAGATTTTCCTTAATCAAATAATTCCATGAATAAAATATGTGATTAGATTTGGAAATTTGTTTCCTAATTTAATTATAATTTGATTTGGAGAATCAAATCTTAAACATATTTTATTTCCATAAATAGTTATGACATATAAGGAAATATTGTACATGACATAATTGTATGACATGTAATTGCATTAGATGCATAACATAATGTCATGCGTGTCGTGACATGTAGATGTATGCCATGCCATGTAGATAATAGTTATTTGCATGCAAAGAGGATGAGACATAAAAACCTTTAAACAATATTAAAGCCTACACCTTCCATTAATATGGTTAGAACCAGAGTTCCGTTTCTTGTTTGGGTTGTTGGACTCTCTCCAAGCCCGGCTCGAACCCTAACATGTTCAAACCATGGAATAGTTTAATACTAATATGGTAAGAGTCAGAGGTCAATCGTTAGCTTTGGTTGTTGGACTCTCTCCAAGCTGGGCTAATTGGTTGAATGCGCTCTAACCATATTAAAACTATTCTTGATTAATGGGTTGGCTTTAACCTGGAGCATCGGTTTGTTGGACTCTCTCCAAGGTCGATGTAAAGGGAGGTGAAGTTGGGTGCTATGCATATGATGCATACTTGTTAATGTGTTAACAACCCGATGTATGTGTGAACATTCAATTAGTTGATAGCACATTGTGATAGTTGCATATACGGGATATGCAATCGGTATAGATGATACCTACCGTCGTAGTTATGAATGGCTTGTTGGACTGGACTCTCTCCAAGGTTGTTCATAACTATGATGGATATCAGCCCATTCGGAGATGGACCTACAATCTCCCGAAGTGATTTTGGGGTTTTTAAAATTTGAAAAATGAATGGGATTTATAAATGTATATTGATGCATTTTAAAATCATCTTTCTCATATATGCTCGTTTGTATTTCTAAGTTAATATATTGATCATGATGTGTTTGAATTTGCGTTCCATTTTGGATTCAAATAAATTAGTGGGCGAACTTCTTGGACTGGCTTAGAAACTTGAGAATTGTTCTCAAGGTGAAAAGCTTGTGTATGTCCTCGAAGTGCCTCTTCCCGCCCGTCCTAGTGACGATGCAACTTTGGACCAATTGTTGGCCTATCAGAAACATGTGAGTGATTCTGAACAAATGAGTTGCATCATGCTAGCCGCGATGGAACCCAAGCTACGAAAGCAGCATGAGCATATGGATGCTCATATCGTAGTCCTTCATCTCTGTGAGTTGGTTGATGAGCAAGTGAGATTCGAAAGGTTCGAAGTCTCCAAGCTCCTCTTCACCTCTGAGATGCAAGGAGGTTCATCTGCGTACTTGCTCAACATCTTTGAAGACTGTGGAGTCTTCTGAGAAGCATGAGCAGGGGACAGTGCTGTTAGTTGATTCCTCGAAGAAAGGTTCTAAGAGGAGGTCAAAAGAATAGCAGAAGGGAAAGAAGAGAAAGGCTAAGAAGGTAGAACTAGCACAAAAGGAAACTTGCCATCATTATGGCAAGGAGAGCCATTTGTGAAGAAAGTGCAAGATTTATCTTGAGTCCGTGAAGAAGGATAAGGCATCGGATGCCCCATCTTCTTTAGAAATCTTCTTTATTGATTGTCATTCTATTTCCTTAGACACTTGGGTATTGGATACTGGGTGTGGCTCACATATATGTAATGACATACATGGACTAAGGAATAGAAGAAGACTTGTCAAGGAAGAGTCAAATTTACGTGTTGGGAATGGAGCAAAGGTTGCTGCACTCGCCATCGGAACGTATTTGTTGAAACTCCCTGCAGGACTTGTCTTAGAACTGGACAATTGCTTTTATATTCCTTCGTTGATAAAGAACATCATTTCTATTTCTTGTTTAAATAGAAATGGTTTCCATTTGACGTTTAGTAACAATTGTTGTTACATAACTTTGAATGGGGTTCTTTATGGGACTGGAACTTTAAGCAATGATGTTTATACGTTGGACGTATCCAGTGACATTTGCAATATCGAAGCGAGCAACAAGCGTGCTCGAAAGGATAATCAAATAGACTCCTACATGTGGCATTGTCATCTTGGCCATGTAAGCAAGAAACGCATGTCCGAATTACACCGATGTGGTATTCTGGAATCGTTTGAATTGGATTCATACGATACATGCGAATCATGCTTAAAAGGCAAGATGACTAAGTTACCTTTTACGGGAAAAGGTGAACGAGTGGGAGAGTTGCTAGGCCTAATACATAGTGATGTATATGGACCTATGTCAACTCAAGCTTTAGGAGGCTATAGCTACTTCATTACCTTCACCGATGATCACTCACGGTTTGGGTATGTGTTCTTGATGAAACACAAGTCTGAAGCCTTTGAAAGGTTCAAAGAATTCAGAAATGAAGTAGAGAAACAACATGACAAAAGTATTAAAATACTTCGATCGGATCGAGGTGGTGAATACTTAAGTCAAGAGTTTCTTGATTATCTAAGAGACAATGGCATATTGTCTCAATGGACTCCGCCCTATACACCACAGCATAATGGTGTATCTGAGAGGCGTAACCGGACCTTGTTGGACATGGTCAGGTCAATGATGAATCATGCGACTCGTCCCACGTCCTTTTGGGGCTATGCACTTCAGACAGCTGTTTACTTGTTAAACAGAATGCCTACCAAGGTAGTCTCAACTACTCCATATGAGATATGGAATGGTAAGAAACCTCATGTATCTTACTTGAAGATATGGGGTTGTACTGCTTATGTGAAGCGGACTGTATCAGACAAATTGGATGCTAAGTCTGATAAATGTCTATTTATTGGATACCCTAAGGAAACAAGGGGTTACCAATTCTATCATCTGTGGAACAAAAGGTGTTTGTTTCAAGGCATCTTTGTGTTTCTAGAGAAAGAGTTTCTCTTGCAAGAAAAGCAGTGGGAGTCTTGAGTCGAGCTTGAGGAGGCTCGAGAGACTCAAATAGACATTGATGAGATACGGTGAAGCACAAGACAAACTCATAGTGATGAGCAATCAATTTGGACCTATTGTAACACCACATCTTCGTAGATCCGGTAGAACACGCAATATTCACGAGAGATATGGATTTCTCGTAAGTGAATCGAACGACGTGTTACTCATTGATGATGAGGAGCCTACCAGTTATGAAGAAGTGTTGACAAGTTCAGAAAGGGATAAGTGGCTTGGTGCCATGAAGTCGGAAATGGATTCCATGTACGAAAACCAAGTTTGGAACTTGGTTGACCCACTGAAGGCATAAAGCCTATAGGGTGCAAGTGGGTTTTCAAGAAGAAAACCGACATGGATGGTAATGTGATTACCTATAAGGCTAGATTGGTGGCGAAAGGATATCGTCAAAAGCAAGGTGTTGATTATGACAAAACCTATTCGCTGTAGCTATGCTTAAATCCATTCGGATGCTCTGGCCATAGCGGCTCATTATGATTATGAGATATGGCGGATGGATGTGAAAACTTTCCTTAATGGAAACTTGCTCGAGGCGTGTATATGATACTGACTGAGGGTTTCACATCGGTTGATAAAACCAAGGTATGCAAGTTGCGGCGATCCATTTATGGATTGAAGCAAGCATCCGAGAGCTGGAATATCCGTTTGATGAGGCGATCAAAAGTTTGATTTCTCACAAAATCGAGGAACCTTGTGTGTACAAGAAGGTTAGTGGGAGTGCGATCGTGTTCCTAGTGTTGTATGTCGATGACATATTACTTATAGGAAGCGATGTGTCCATCTTCTGATCGATTAAGGTTTGGTTATCCAAGACATTCTCCATGAAAGACACAGGAGAAGCAACCTACATCCTTGGGATTAAGATCTATAGAGATAGATCGAAAACGGTTGCTTGGTCTTTCGCAGCTACATATATATAGACCGAAAGCTAAAGAGGTTTAGCATGTCGGAATCCAAGAAAGGTTTCCTACCCATCAGGCATGGGGTACACCTTTCGAAGTCTATGTGTCCGCGCACAGAAGACGAGAGGATTTGCATGAGTAAGATTCCCTATGCATCCGCAATAGGATCTATCATGTATGCTATGTTATGTCACGAGGCCCGATGTATCGTATGCTCGAGTGTCACGGCGGATACCGGATCGATCCGAGGAATGGATCATTGGGTGGTATTAAGACGATCCTTAAGTACTTGAGAAGAACTAAGGATGTGTTCCTAATATATGGAGAAGGGTACATGGTGATACGTGGGCATACGGATGCCAACTCCAGACAGACAAGGATGATTCCATGTCTTAGTCTGGGTATGTATTCACCTAGAATGGAGGCGCAATAAGTTGGAAAGGTTCCAAGCTTGACACTATAGCGGATTCTGCCACTAAGGCAGAATACATTGCAGCTTTGGAAGCAAAGAAGCGGTTTGGATCAAGAAGTTCATCTCTGAACTTGATGTGGTCTCATCAATGATCCAAACATGTGCTTCGCCGCTATCATCTTATCAGAGAGATCATAAGTAGGAACGAAATACAAATCGAGAAAATTCCCACTGAAAGGAACTTAGCGGATCCTTTGACTAAAGCATTACCTCAAAGTAAGTTTGAGGGTCATGTTGGTGCTTATGGTATTGGATACCGTAGCGATTGACATTAGGCCAAGTGGGAGTCTGTTAGTAATATATGAGAGATGTCCTAAGGCAATCGCCTTAATGTATGAACCATTTATATGATAAATGAAGATTCACTATTTGAGTATACATGTTTTATGTATTTGATTGGATCTTAAACTCATTTACTGAATGTCCACGATACGATTCACAGCATGAGAGAATTTGTGATTGGATCACAACTAGTGAGTATCTCTACATGTGTAATTGTGATGTATCGGAATTATCCCTAGTCGATGAATTGATGAATCTGGACACCATCAATTCTGTTGAGACTAGCACGAGGTATACTCCTTGGTGTATCCAAGCAGCTGATTCTCACTGGCTGGAGACATAGTGATGTCCGGAGTTAATCGTGGATGCTAGTTATGGTAACTAGTTCATTGGAGTGACCAGCCGTAAGACTTCATATGGATCTCTGAATATATATATATGTCAATGAAGTTCTTACTGTGGCTTAAGTGCGATGTTCCTTTGACTTGCGGTATTCAAGTCATCTTGATCATGGAGACTTATGCTTTGACATCTTAAGCAAACATCTCTAAGGAGATGTGGACCCGGGATGATTGGGTATAAGTCGAAATGATCGAAGGTGTTTGAATAGCCTATAAAGGATTCACCACTCCTTGCGAGGAGATGTATACCCATGGCCTCTCGTTGGATTGTTACTAAAGTCTTTGGCCAAAGCATTACATGTTTAGAGTAAGGTACTCTTCGATACATGTGGAGTAACTAGAATCCGTAGGACGAGGAAATGATACTTGGGCTAGGTGTGACGTAGTCAGCCTAGTGGGGACTGACACAATAGACCATGTCCTGAACCAAGTGGGTATAAGATGAGTGAAGGGAATGGGGCACGAATCATTCAAGCTACTGAAGGGTTTCAGAAATAGTTCGGGATCAACCGTTGATCTTTTCGGTTAATTGGGGATCATGATGTACTACTAGGTGCCACTCATGATCGTTCTATAATTAATGGTTAATTATAGACGGCCAACATAAACCGAGAACCTATTTGGTCACACGCACAACGAGTGTAATCCAAAGGATTTAAAACGAGCTTGAGAATGAGATTCTCAGACTGAGAGAAACTATGTTTGGTTGGACCAAACATAAAGCGAGCATGAAATTGTTTCAGTCGCAATGGAAGCGTGGATGGGCCGTGTCTTATGAAGACATAATGGATGGACCGAAATGGTTTGGTTCTAATCCAATGGATGAGAATAAACCAAAGGGTTTGGTTTATATTAAACGAATGAACCAAAGGTTGGTTCGGTTCGTTTTAACTTAAAATAAACCATCATGGTTTGGTTTATTTTAACTTATCTTAATGGAGCGGGTTAACGGGCCTAATGGTTATGATTTAATAACCATTAAGAGAATTAGTTCTCTATAAAATAGGGCTTAAGGGTTTTTGTGAAAACCTAATTTGAGGCAACCCTAATTGGCCTAACCCATCCTCCTTGTTGTTGGCGTCAACAACAAAGTGCCGCCAACCTCATTGAGCCTCGCCATCTCTTTGCGGCGTCAAGCGGCCGGTGGACCTCCGGCGACCCTCCGGTGATCTCCCTTGGGTTCGGTGTAAAGGTGAGCCTCCATCTCTTCTTTAGCGGCGCCTATTTCCTCCACCAAAGCTGTCCAGTTTTCGACAGCTTCTTCTCCTTCGTCGGGCGTCGTTTGGGCGGACGGTTAGTGCTCGACAGCGGATAACATACCGGGATTTGATCTCGGTAATCCTCTGAGGTGGAGGACGAAGGATTCGTCAATCGGTTGACGAATACCTCTCCGGAGAAGCAAGTCTTGAGGACTTGTTTTAGGTCCGAATTTGGATTCGGACCGTGATCATCTCTCGATCACGTCGTCTTCAACACGAGGCTAGTAACCCGTACGAAGACGAAGCTCGTGACTTAGCGAAGTCATCCCGAGGAGCTCGGCGTGGATACGGATAGAGACGATTCTTACGAGGATCGTTCCGGTTGATGCCGTTCCCGCTACACGTCATACGGAAGGTATAACGTAGTTTAATTTCCTTTTATTGCAAATTTTAATTTACGGTTATGTCTACACTTGTTGTAATAGCATGCGTGTGTTGTGTGTGTTGTAATAAATAGGAGTATTTATTATTTTTATTGCTTCCGCTGTGCTCATGTTTACGAAACATGATCGAACACACACACGCCGCGGTGCCGGAAACCCAACAGTTGGCAGTCGACTGCTGGACATTGAGTAGTCGACTGATGCTCATCAGTCGACTGATGGGAGGCATCAGTCGATTGAAGGCAACGAATCAGCCTTTGCGCTAGGTCAAAATGGATAACATTTGACGCGGTCACTTCGCGATAAAATTTGTTACCACTTCGTGATCTTTTCCAAAAGATTAGGAGACATATTCTGAAGAAAAACTCTATAAAAGGAGGGGAGTATTCCAACCCAAAGCATCATCAAGATTATTCTTAAGTGCTCCTACAACGCTAAAGCTCCAACACCGTCATAACGCCGACGCGACGCCAAGCTTTCACCTTCTTCGTCATATTTTGTTATTGTATTCTTTGTTTTTATTCATAACGAGGTGAGGTAGGCTTGTTGCCTCATCCTCGTACTTTCGGTTTTGTGATCGTTGTCTCTTACTTCCAACGAGGAGGAGACGTTATAGTGCTTTGCCCTGCGTACGCGGTCTAGGACCATTAGGGCCTTGGAGTAGCAACCGTTGGGTTGTCAACCAAGTAAAAATAAACGTGTCTTTTTATTTTTTTGCTGTGCTTACTCGTGTATCGAACGAACGAACGAAAAAATTTACGCTTGCTATTCACCCCCCCCTCTAGCGACGCTTCTCGATCCAACAAATGGTATCAGAGCGGGGGCACTAAGATTTGGTGAAACCACCAATCTAGCACGTTTTGGTTTTCTTTTCGTATTTGGTTTTTTTTCTCTCGTACTACTAATCCAAGACGAAGTCTTGGTAACTTTCTTTTAATTGTGTGTTTGCAAGCATTCTCTTTTGGAGTAGCCAACAGTAAAATGGCCATAACTTTTCGCACAAGTGGAGTTACGAAATGATCTACCTACCAAATTAAAGCTCTCTGAGAGATCTACATTTATTATGAGGGTTTACACTCGTAACAAGCAGTTTCCATCCCCAAAAACCAACGTCTAGTACCCTTTCGGGGATATCGAAGGTCGTAAGTTGTTAGTTTTTGTTAGTTTCTTATTCTTCTCATTTATTTCTGTTTATTTCCTATTATTTTCCGCACTACTAATCCAAGACCAAGTCTTGGAATTCTCTTTGGTTTTTATTCGTATTTTTCAAGATACTTAATGGCTCACATTGAGGGGTATAGCACCACCCGACCTTCGTTCTTTAACGGAAATGATTTCCGTTATTGAAAAGGTCGGATGGAGTGTTTCTTGAAAACACAAGTTGAGACTTGGATAATAATCCAAACCAGCTTTTCTCTACCCACCAATGATCAAGGAGAGCCCTTGGATTTCAACAAGTGGACCAATGCAACCAAGAGGCAAATCGAAGCCGATGCAAGAGCAACCCAAATATTGCAATGCGGCTTGTCCAAGGAGGAGCTCAACCGACTTGGACCATTCATTAGCGCCAAAGACCTCTGGAACAAATTGATTGATCTACACGAAGGGGCATCTGATGCTAAGGTATGTAAAAGAGATTTACTTTTAAATAAATTGTACAATCTAAAGATGTAGGATCGCGAGACCGCCACCCAACTACATGTGCGGATCTAAGACATCGTCAATGGTCTTCACTCGATCAGGCAAGCCGTAGAGAACCGGGACCTTATAAGGTATGCTTTAAATGCTTTCCCTAGGACTACCTTATGGGCATCCATGGTCGATGCCTACAAGGTCTCTAAAGACCTTTCGAAGTTTAGGTTAGACAAATTATTTTCCAAGTTTGAACTTCATGAGCAGACTAACGTGGTCCGGGCCGAGAGAGGTATTGCTCTACTTGTAAGACAAAAAAGCAAGCCACCTGCGAGGCAAGAAGATGGACTTGAACCCGAAGACGAATCAGAGTCCGAATCCGAAGAGGTGGAGGTAATAGTGAACGTAGTGCAGAAGATCGTTCGGAGGGAAAGAAGGCTACTAAAGAACCAAAAGAGGGCACAATTCAAATTAAATCAAAAGAAGGTTTTTTCATGCAACATGGGATAATGAAGAAGGCATTGGCATAGCGTGCATGGCAAGACCCGAAGAGTTCGAGTCAGAGTCCGAATCCGAATCCAATTACAACACCGACTCCGAACTCGAGGACTACTTCGAGAAGCAACTCAAAGCCGGACCAAAAGAGAAAATTAAGGTTAGCCGCTCACTAATTCATATGCTTTACAATACAATTAAAATGCTTACTAGGAAATTAACTAAGTCCGAGTCTAGGGTTGAGTCGTTACTTGAGGAGGTTGAAACCCTCAAGCAAGAGGCTGCTCTAACCTCTTCAACTAGTCAAGTTCAAGAGGGAAACTCAATCCAAGTTGAAAAACTTAAGGAGGAGAATTCTCTCTTGAAAGACCGAGTTCAAGAGGTTGAGGCCAGGTTGGAAAGGTTCACGTTGGGATCTAAGAACCTTAACCGACTACTTGGAACCCAAAGAGCCGTGTACAATAAAGTCAGACTCGGATTTAGGTCAACGACTACGAATAGGTCTTATATGTCTATCGTAAATCGTAGTCATCAAAGAGTCCAAGCATGGGTCCTAAAGGTTTTATTGAACTCACATATAAGGACTAATAAGTTTTGGATTCCCCAGGATCAAGTTCATTATTTGAATAGACCATATTGGTTCAATGGTCCAGGGGGAGCTAACACTAAAATAGTATACCCGCTTACTTAGCAAAACCATTGCATATTTTACTTTAATTTTTAGAATGGCTAGATAGAAAAAATAGTTAGTCAACTCTTGACAACATAGTATCAGGATGCGGCGAGATGATAATACGTTAGAGAAACAAAATCTCATGTATTCGAGCTAGATAAGGCGTATCTAGCTTGGTGCACTTGACCGAGTGGAACTAGCTGAAGCTACCTCGCCATATCCTAAACTAGTTAGACCAGGAAGTAACCCTAAGTGACTTAAGTGATATTTTCTTGAATTTGGCTTTGTCTAAGGAAGTGGTCATTGTTCCGATCAAAGAAGACCCCTGTGCCTCGCCACGACCTGGAAGCCAGTTTCTCGAAAAGTTACTTAACGATATAAAGGTTAAATCTGAATCTAACCCAAGGTTGACTATCTTTAATCAATCTCAAATCATCTCACAAAACATATAAGGTGAACAAATTCTGAGACACATAGAATGGGTGAGATGTTAAGGATAATTGAAATATACTTAAAATATAACCTCTTTAAAATGCTACTTATTTTCTTAACTATTGTACTTAATGACTATTTACAACTCTTTAGGCCAAAGTTTAGCGCCCCCTACATCTCTTATACTTCATATATTTGACTAAGGGGGAGAGCAAACTAATCTCTTATATTACAAACCTTTAGATTATTGGTGCAGAGGGACACACCTCGAACCAATCTATCTAACTGCTTCTAGATGCATGCTTGAACTCATATTTGATTTATCTAGATGCATGCATATACGATATTGTTTTTAAACCCCTATTTTATACAAAAACCCCAACATTTTTTTTTATTTATGGCAAAAGGGGGAGAAGAGTGAAAGTTAAGGGGGAGTAACACAAAATTTAATTTTGAAAAGTAAACTATCTCTTTTAAAACTCACCTAGGATTGAGGGGGAGTTTTGGTTAAGAGGGAGTTTTGATTGAGGGGGAGTTTTTGGAAATGACATTCATCACTTACTATACTTTTTTTATGCTTTAATTTCCCTTAACTTTGTGTTGGTTTGCCATAGATCAAAAAGGGGGAGATTGTTGGTGCAGGGGCACCAGATAATTGAACCTGTATTTTGATTATGGCAAAGACACAAAGTTAAGTTTACATCGTTATCTCATGAGCTAAATCGAGTGTGCAGAAAAGTACTAAAGCTGGAGATGAAGGCAAGCAACACCCGGAGGAAGCCGCGGTGGTCGGGCGACACTCGAGTGACTTCGGAGGGAGTTGAAGGAATCGAGTGGAAGCCCGAAAGCGAGAGCTATAAAGTAAGTATCGAGGTAAGCTCGTGTGAGTGAGAGATGGTAAGGGTGTGTCCTCTGTACAGGGACGACCGTAGGCGACGATCCGACTAAGACTTCCTGTGGAAGGTCTAGGTCGAGATCGAACAGTTAGAAACCGTCGCATTTACCATTTTCCATGCTAACCTCTTCGAAGGAAGTGGCGGTGTGATCATTCTTTGGACATTGACGATCAGCGATGCTCATCAAGCGACTGATGGGAGGCATAAGTCGACTAATGGCGATGAATCAGCCTTTGCGCTTGGTTAAAATAAATAATGTTTGACGTGGCCACTTTGCGATAAAATTTGTTACCATTTCGTGTTCTGTTCCAAAAGATTAGGAGACATATTCTAAGGACAAACTCTATAAAAGGAGGGGAGGATTCCAACCCAAAGCATCATCAAGATTATTCTTAAGTGCTCCTACAACGCTAAAGCTCCAACATCGTCATAACACTGATGCGACGCCAAGCTTTCACCTTCTTCGTTGACAGCAGCAACAAGTAACATATTTTGTTATTGTATTCTTTGTTTTTATTCGTAACGAGGTGAGGTAGGCTTGTTGCCTCATCCTCGTACTTTCGGTTTTGTAATCGTTGTCTCCTACCTCCAACGAGGAGGAGACGTTATAGTGTTTCACCCTTCATACGCGGTCTAGGACCGTTAGGGCTTTGGAGTAGCAACCGCTGGGTTGTGAACCAAGTAAAAATAAACGTGTCTTTTTATTTTTCCGCTGTGTTTACTCGTGTATCGAACGAACGAATGAAAAGATTTGTTAGGGCAATCTCTTACCGTAATATGGTTTTGATGGTGTGGCAAAGGGTTTAAGTTAGTTTGATATGTTGATTTGATATGTGCGTTGAAGTCGTGCAGGACTTAGTAATTCGCACATGGAGCCATAGCGAGTTTCACATCTCATGACTCATGCCTTGAGTCGGTGAAGGATAGCTTTGCGGAAGCCGTGCGCTTGGAGCATCCGAGGGACCGCCGGACGAGGAGCTTGGAGTGAAGCCGGAGGAAGTAGACTTCGAGGCAAGAGACACGAAGGAGCATTGCAGAGCCGTGCGCCTGATGCTGCCGAGGGACGTGGCCGCGAACGAAGAGAACTTCAAAGGCGAGAGACTCCGAGGGATGAGAGTGAGCGATTGTAACCCGGGAAGGGTAGCTCTTAGGTGAAACTTGGCCATTTGGCCAAGTGTCGGATGAGTTTTCCCGACACCAGTCGACTGCCATGTCATGACAGTCGACTGCTCTGAGTCGATGGGTCGATCGACTGGTCTAATGTGGCTGAATCAAGTTGATCAGTCGACTACGGCATGGCGGTCGGTGATGAAGCGATCGATCGGCGACCTCGTTGAGGACTCGATTGGTTGACATCAGTCGACTGATGGGTGCCATCAGTCGATTGATGCGATCCGCTGGATAGTACCCAAGCGTGGAAGCGGCGTTATTGGGCAATGGCTCTGACACCGGTCGGTGATGGGTGCCATCAGTCGACTGATACTGTGTCAACGGGAAGAAACCCATTTCCTCTATAAAAAGGAATGGGGTAAGGCTTTGGGAGGATAATGCTTATACTCTAACACTCTCCAAAAGTTCCCTAAAGCTTTCCATCCTCTTACCCAAGCTTATTTTCATTATATTTGTAAGAGGAGTGTTGTTGTAAAGAGGTTACCTCCACCTAGCTTTGTGCAAAGGAGAGATCTAGTGGATAGATTGCGGAGTGATTCATCGTGGGCCGAATCGGCCGTGGATTAAGCGGCGTGGCCGTGAACACTCCGTGTTTGTATTGTCTTTGTTTTATTTCTATTTGCTTGTCTTAGTTTATTGCTTCGCTTGCTAACGTTTTAGAGGCAGAAAATACGGCATCCAACGAACGAGGGCTATTCACCCCCCTCTAGCCATCCAATCGATCCCCAACAAGTGGTATCAGAGCCAAGGAAAGCTTGTCGAGGACTAACCGCCACAACAAGCAATTTTCAAAATGGCCGGCTCAAACATCCATCCACCGAAGTTCGACGACGAATTCTCTTGGTGGAAAAAGAGAATGGAGGCATTCTTCGAAACCGACTTTGAAATCCTTTTAATAATGGAAAACGGTTTCGAGTTGCCTAGGAACGAGGATGGGGAGCCATTGGAGAAATCTAGGTGGAGCAAGAGGCAAAGAGAAGAATACTTGGCAAATTCAAAGGCCAAGCACCACCTATACAATGTCCTCCCTCAACAAGAAGTCAATAGGTTAGGAGAGTGTGCTAGCGCCAAGGAAATGTGGGAGAAACTAATAGAAATCCATGAAGGCACATCCGAGGCAAAGCTAGCAAGGAGAGACGTTCTTCGCTCCCAATTGTCCAATATCAAACTTGAAAAGGGAGAGAAGGTAAAATCCCTACACTCTAGATTTAAGGAAATTCTAACCGGTTTAACAAGTGTAGGTGAAAAGCTTTCCAACCGGGATATGGTAATGAAGGTCATAGATGTCTTTCCCCGGTCCTCAAAATGGAGCTCCATGGTGGACTCATTTTATATCTCCAAGAACTTAGAAGTAAGCACCTTGGAGGAATTCTTCTCAACAATGGAGCTTCATGAAACTAGGCTAGAAGGAATACAAGAAGAGCCTAGAATTCAACCCTCAAGAGGAGTAGCTTTGATGGCAAATAAGGGGAAGAAGAAGATAGAGATCCCCTCCTCCTCATCCGATGAAGCCTCTACCTCTTCCATGGATAGCACGGAAGAAGCCTACATGGTAAGGAAGGTAAGGTGTGCATTTAAGAATCTTAGATTTGATAAATCTCATGATAGGAATAGAAGACTGAGGGGGAAGGTCATATGCTATAATTGCCAAGGAGAGGGACATATAAGGGATAATTGTCCCCTCCTAAACAAGAGCAAGGAAGAAAGGAAGAAGAAAGAAGAAAAGAAGAAGAAGAAGGGAAGCAAGAAAAAGGAAGAAGAAAAGAAGGCAAAAGGAAAAGGGAAGGTCATGGCACTCAAAGCCAAGACATGGGATGACCTTGCCTCTTCATCCTCATCCGAAGAAGAAGAGCATGTCTACTCCAACCTAGCACTAATGGCTCTTCATGACTCGGATTGCTCCTCCTCCTCAAATGAAGAATCAAGCACAAGTGGGGAGAGCTCAAATGAAGGGGGAGCTTCTACATCCTCCTCATCCGAAGAAGAAGAAGAGGATATGGAAACTATGGTAACGAAAGCCTCTCCTAAGAAAATAGTTTCCATAATTTCTAGTTTAACTAAGGAGTTATTTGGCATGAAAAAGAAAAATAAAAGCATGCTTAATCAAATTAAGGATTTAGAACAAAAACTAGAAAAAGCATGCTTAAATGATAATGTTTCTTCTTGCCATGATGATGCATGCTCACATGACTATATGCCTTTGGATGTTAATGATGCATGCATAGAGGAAAATAGGGCTTTAAGGGAAAAGGTAGATTATTTAACCAAAGCCCTAGAGAAATTCACAATTGGCTCCAACACATTAAATATGATCATAGGGAGCCAAAAAGCAAGTTTTAACAAAAAAGGCCTAGGATATAAGGAAAAGAAAAATGAAAAGGCCTACAAATGCCTAATAGCCAGGGGACAAGATAAAAAGAAAGTAATTGCTAGAAAATGGATCCCCAAGGAATATCTAGTGAACCCAATAGGAAAGAACTTATTTTGGGTTCCAAAATCCATCCTTAAGGGTTAGAATAACCCTAGGGTAGTCAACCACATGGACCTAACCTATATCATATTTTGGTTGACTTAGGATGACGGGACAACATTTTTTAGATAGTGTTGGGTGATGATAACGTACCCATAAATAGATAATAATGTTTAAATCATGATGATTGATGTAATTCCTATGTATATTTACAATCATGATTTATGTTTTTACGTTATCATAAGAAATAGGTTTGAATCATGCTTTAGGTAATACTTTGTTTATTATCATCATATAATACCTAATGCATGACTATTATTTGATGAATACATGAGTTTCATGATCATAATGTAGAATTCATTCATATATGTCTTTATGATCATGAGGATTATTAGGTTGACACTTAACCATGATAGAATTGCATGAACATATTGGTTAAGTATATACAAATACCCCCTAGGATGCATCTCACACTCACCATAGGCTACCTTGATTGAAAACTTAGCATGAGTGAGATGTTAGGAAGATACAAATGTTCACTAATGCCTATGGCATTTAGATGGTCATTTAAAGTATCAAAATAGCAATAATAGACCAATCATGGGGAAGGCTTATGTTTAATTCATAGACATATTGCCCAAAGATCATGGTTGGATATTTCATATGTTTTCAAAACAATTTCTTACTTTAAAATATATGTATTCATGTTTTGAAACAATTGGATGCAAGACTAGGTGTTAAAATGGATACTCTTATAATCAAAAACCTAGTAGTTTTTAAAGCTTTTGGATTTTTGGCAAATACATGGAAATATAATGATTTTTCATGAAAACATATTTTTCACTGATAGATATACTTAAAAGAAATGTGTTCCCCAAATTTCATGATTTTTTGAATTTTCTGGAATTTTTAATGCATTTCTGAAATTCGGTCTGAAAATCAAAAAATCCCGAAATTCACGTGCGGTCATTGGTATCGAACCGATTGATGGCCTGAATATCAGACCAGTAAAGGCCGAATTCCGAATTTTAAATCAACTTGTGGTATTTTCTTTCTATTAGACTTGATGTCATGTGTTTTTAACTTAGTGATAATCTTTTTGATGGTGTCAAAGGGGGAGAAAATATTATGTTTAAGTTAATTATAAAAGGGGGAGAAATTTATGATAGGGAGAAATTTACATAGAGAGTTTCATGGATTAAGGGGGAGTTGCATGTTGCTATATCATGATTATGTTTACATGCTTTCTTTCCTTAAAATTTATATCAAATGTTTTTACCTAACTTAAACGGATTGTCACACATCAAAAAGGGGGAGATTGTTAGGGCAATCTCTTGCCGTAATATGGTTTTGATGGTGTGGCAAAGGGTTTAAGTTAGTTTGATATGTTGATTTGATATGTGCGTTGAAGTCGTGCAGGACTTAGTAATTCGCACATTGAGCCATGGCGAGTTTCACATCTCATGACTCGTGCCTTGAGTCGGTGAAGGATAGCTTTGCGGAAGCCGTGCGCTTGGAGCATCCGAGGGACCGCCGGATGAGGAGCTTGGAGTGAAGCCAGAGGAAGTAGACTTCGAGGCAAGAGATGCGAAGGAGCATTGCAGTGATGCGCTGATCTTTGCCGAGGGGCGTGACCACGAGCGAAGAGAACTTCAAAGCGAGGACTCAGGGATGAGAGTGGCGATTGTAACCGGGAAGGGTAGCTCTTAGGTGAAACTTGGTCATTTGGCCAAGTGTCGGATGAGTTTTCGACACGGTCATTGCCATGTCATGGCGATCAGCTAATCGATGGGTCGATCGGTCGGTCTAATGTTGAATCAAGTTGATCGATCATTTGCCGCATAGGCGGATCGTGATGCGTGATCGATCGATCGCCGGGGCGGTCGGTGATGATGTCATGCGGGCATAGAATGGAGTCGACCTCGTTGAGGACTCGACTGGTTGACATCGATCGGTGATGGGTGCCATCGATCGGTGATGCGATCTGGATGGATAGTATCCAACGTGGAAAGCGGTCGTTATTGGGCAACGACTACAGCACCAGTTGACTGATGGGTGCCATCAGTCGACTGATCCTGTGTCAACGGGAAGAAACCCTCTTCCTCTATAAAAAGGAAGGGGGTAAGGCTTTGGGAGGATAATGCTTATACTCTAACACTCTCCCAAAGTTCCCTAAAGCTTTCCATCCTCTTACCCAAGCTTATTTTCATTATATTTGTAAGAGGATTGTTGTTGTAAAGAGGTTACCTCCACCTAGCTTTGTGCAAAGGAGAGATCTAGTGGATAGATTGCGGAATGATTCACCGTGGACGAATCGGACCGTGGATTAGCGGCGTAGCCGTGAACCACGTTACATCTCCGTGTTTGTATTGTCTTTGTTTTATTTCTATTTGCTTGTCTTAGTTTTTGCTTCCGCTTGCGCTAACGTTTTCGTAGATGAGCAAAATACGGCATCCAACGAACGAGGGCTATTCACCCCCCTCTAGCCAGCCAATCGATCCCCAACAAGATTTACGCTCGCTATTCACCCTCCCCCCTCTAGCGACGCTTCTCGATCCAACAAGAGGAAGATCATATGCTATAATTGCCAACAAGAGGGACATATAAGAGATGATTGTCCTCTTTTAAATAAGAGCAAAGAAGAGAGGAGGAAGAAAGAGGAAAAGAAGAAGGGGAGCAAGAAAAAGGAAGAAGAAAAGAAGGCCAAGGAAAAGGGGAAGGCCAAAGCACTCAAGGCAAGGACATGGGATGATTCTTCCTCATCATCATCATCGGAGGAAGAAAATGCTTTTGTCACAAACCTTGCTTTGATGGCATTTGATAATCTAGACTCTACCTCCTCCGAAGGTGAAAAATCAAGCACAAGTGAAGAGAGCTCAAGTGAAGGGGGAGACTCTTCATCATCCTTATCATCCGAAGAAGAAGACATGGTAACTATGGTAAAACATCTTCCCACTCAAGAAGTAGTTGCAATGATTTCTAGCTTAACTAGGGATTTGTTTAGGGCTAAGAAAAAGAACAAATGCATGCTTGATCAAATTAAGGCCCTAGAAGAAAAATTAGAACAAGCATGTTTAAATATTAATGATAATGTTTCTTCTAGTTTTGATAATGCATGCTCACATGATAACTACATGCCTTTTGATGTTAATGATGCATGCATTGAGGAAAATAGGGTTTTAAGGGAAAAGGTAGACCATTTGACTAAAGCCTTAGAAAAATTTACAATAGGCTCCAATACCTTGAACATGATCATAGGGAGCCAAAGGGCAAGCTTCAATAGGAAAGGCCTAGGATATAAGGGAAATAAAAATGAAAAGGTCTATAAATATTTAATTACTAGGGGTCAAGCCAAGAATAAAACAATAGCTAGAAAATGGATACCTAAGGAATTTTTAGTGAACCCTATAGGAAAGAACTTGTATTGGGTTTCTAAATCCATCCTTAAGGGTTAGAAAACCCCTAGGTTAGTCAACCATAGTGGACTTAACTTATATCATATTATTTGGTTGACTTAGGATGATTGGGACCTAATTTTTGAAATAGTGTTGGGTGATGGTAATGCACCCATAAATAGCTTAAATCATGATTTAGGTGATACTTAACTTATTATCATAATTTTATACCTAATGTATTGTAACGCCCGCCCTTATCTGCTCTCAGGGCGGCGCTACTGTTACTCCTTTTTTTTTTTTTAAACATACTACATATGGATCCTCTCACAACCTACGTACTTTAACAGGTCATCATAACTTAAACCTTCTTTTGCACATGCATCACATATCATATTCATCATTAGCATGTTAACATATCTTTCCTAACATGCATACATAAAGATTCGTTCATGAGTTCTAACATTTCCAACCTTCTTAAGTAGATGATACTCATTAAACACAAGTCTTATAAGCGGAAGCAATGTCTTAAGTTGTTCTTGGAGCATATAAATACAAGCAGATAGTATAGGGTCTTCTTCCACCATGCCACTATCACACACACTTGGCCCCTCCTGCTACTTCCTCTAGCGCAGACTTCCTTTATCTGCAATATATGGACAACATGAACTATAAGCATATAGCTTAGTAAGATCCTTGCCTACTCACAAAAGCCACAAACTTCATCAAGCAATTAGAACATGAGCATACCAGCGTAAAGGACCTAAGCATTTCATGGCGACACTAATCAACAACATATCCATGTAATAAAAACTGAGCATGGCATAGAAAGCATAATTAATCTAAGCAGGGCATAATTTGAACATAAGCATTATAACTACATAAAACTAAGCATGCATGAAAGACATATTCATAAGCGTTTTAAAACTTAACAATAAGCATTCCTAACCTAAGCATCCGTAACATCCTACATCTTAAACCTACATAAAGTACATAGGCACAAACATTCTTCAACTTAACCATGACCATTCATCAGGGAATCCAATCATGCATAAAGGACATAATCATAAGCATTTGTTTAACTTGGACATAAACATTTGTAATAACATAAATCCTAAACTTGTAGAAAGAACATAATCGCAAGTATTCATAAACTTAACCATAACATTCACCACATCATAAATTCTAAACTAGCATGAAGTACATAGTCGCAACATTCTTAAACTTAACTCTAAACATCATAACTTCATAACATCTAGCATGCATAAAGAACATAATTCGCAAGCATTCAGGGTATTTAACATAAGCATACACAATATCACGAAAGTCTTTTCTTTTCAAAACATATACTTATAGATACTTCCATATCATCATAACTTCATAACATCTAGCATGCATAAAAAGCGTGGTTCAAGCATTGAGTATTTAACATGAGCATACACAATAATCATAAAAGTCTTTTCTTTTCAAAACATATACTTATAGATACTTCCATATCATCATAACTTCATAACATCTAGCATGCATAAAAACGTAGTTCGCATAAGCATTGAGTATTTAACATGAGCATACATAATAATCATAAAAGTCTTTTCTTTTCAAAACATATACTTATAGATACTTCAATATCATCATAACTTGTTTGGGGGGCCCCAGGTTAAGTACTACATAATGCGTGTTCCCTAGTAGGCTGGGGTAGCGAGCCACCAGTCCTACTAGAGCAAGACCTCTTACGTCTTACGAGGCAAGACCTCTTACGTCTTCTTATGTCCCTATGGATTTGATTAACGACCACGGCCAGGTCGGGTACTTAACCTCTTACAAAGTAAAATACTTAATTCCTTTCTTTTCTTGTCATAGTATAAAGAATGCTCTTGATCCCCAACATAAAAAGGGAAGCATCTTAATCTTATCTTATCATAAGGAGAGCTCTTGATCCCTACTTGAAAGGGAAGCATCTCCATTTTATCTTATCTCAAGGAGAGCTCTTGATCCCTACTTGAAAGGGAAGCATCTCCATTTTATCATAAGGAGAGCTCTTGGTCCCTACTTGAAAGGGAAGCGTCTCCATCTTATCATAAGGACACATGCATTCATAACATAAGAGTACCCTAAAGGGGTCCTAAAGTATAAACATGTTCATCATACAAGCATATTTCGTGGCACATTACATCATAAACATGAAGCATATTTCCTTGGCATATTCATGGCATATTAAATCACAAAAACATGTTCATCACCTAAGCATATTTCATGGCACATTACATCATCAACATGTAGCATGTTTCCTAAGCATATTCAAGGCATATTAAATCATAAAAACATGTTCATCACCTAAGCCTATTTCATGGCACATTACATCATAACATGAAGCCTATTTCTTTGGCATATCCATGGCATATTAAATCATAAAAACATGTTCATCACCTGAGCATATTTCATGGCACATTATATCATAAACATGAAGAACATTTCCTATGCATATTCATGGCATATTAATCAAACAAGAACCATACCCTTAGCACAACTACATGTGTGTGTGGGGGGGGGGTGTTTTCATGAAACCCTAACCCTAAAACCATGGGTTGGCCGAATCTTGTAAGGGGCTCGAGCTTGGGTTTTATCCCCTAAAGTTCACTCATGAAGCCTTATAACTAATCATAGTATCATTAGGGATATTTTCATGCAACCCTAACCCTACTTTCATTGGTTGGCCGAATCTTGTAAGGTTAGATCTTTGGACTTTTGTCCCCAAAAGTTCATTCATAAGCATTATTACTTACCCTAGTGTCATTAGGAACATTTTCATGCAACCCTAACCCTAATTATATGGGTTGGCCGAAACATGGAATGGGTTCAAACTTAGGTTTTGTCCCCTAAAGTCCATTCATAAAGCATTATTACTTAACCTAGTGTCATTAGGAAAATTTTCATGCAACACTAACCCTAATTATATGGGTTGGCCGAAACATGGAATGGGTTCCAACTTAGGTTTTGTCCCCTAAAATTCATTCATAAGCATTATCATGGCCTAATCCTCATAAGAGGGAGTTGTCATAAAAACCTTAACCCTAAAAGGCCTTGGTGGCCGAAACCTATAAGGGCACCAAGTTAGAATCTTTGTCCCCTAAAAGGTCCTATAGTGAGCATACAACCTATAGAAGTTCCCTAGAAACATTTTCATGAATCTTAGCCCAAGAAAACTTGATTGGCCGAAACCTACAAGGGCTACAACTTCATCGTTCTTACATGAAATTTAACCTACGAAACTAATACACTACAGGTGAGGGGAAACTTACATCCTTCGCTTTGCTTGAGAGATGACCTAATGGAGGTCACCTAGCTTTCTCCTAGCTTGAAAGGGGGTCTCGGCCAAAGGGTGGAGAGGGAGATGGGTTTCGGTGAGGATGAAGAGGAGAGGAAGAAAATGGCCAAATGGAAACTTCCTTCTTCTTTATAAAGGGAGGAAGAGAAGTTTCTCTTTTCTTTGTCATGCCTCTTCACTTACCCTTCTTCCACTTATCTATAAATTTCCCTCTTCCTCTAATGATATAATTCTATTGGGCTTATGGTTAGTGGGTGCATCTATAGGGTTTGGCTATCTCTAGAGGTTTGGGGTTCAATTCCTAGGCTTTGCATCCTCTTTTTTTTTCTTTTGGCTTATTTTCTTTTATTTTTCCAAAAAAAACCCACATAAAGCCTATCATCATAAAGCCAAAATTCTCGTAAAATTGCTAGAAATTTTACGGGCGTTACATGTATAATTGTTACATTTGTTTCATGATCATAATGAGAAATCAATGCATATATGTCTTTATGATCATGTGGTATGTTAGTGTGATACTTAGTCTTGTGTAGAATTGCATGAATTTGAAGGTTAAGTATATAAATACCTTTAGGAACATCTCACACTCACCATAAGGCTAACCTTGATTGAAAACATAGCATGGGTGAGATGATAGGATGATACAAATGGTCCACTAATGCTTATGGCATTTAGATGGGTCATTAAGTGTATCAATATAGCAATAATAGACCAATCATGAGGAAAACATATGTTTAACTCATAGACATATTGCCCAAAGATCATGGTTGGATATTTCATATGTTTTCAAAATCATTCCTTACTTTAAAATATGTGCTTTCATGTTTTGAAACAATCTAAAGCAAAACTAGGTGTTAAAATTGATACAAACTTGATCAAATACTAGTTGTTTTTGAAACTTTTTGGATTTTGGAAAATCATTGAAAATATAAGTAATTTTCTTGAAAACTCAGTTTTCACTAATAAAGGACCTTAAAATAAATGTGTTTTCAAAATTTCATAATTTTTGAATTTTCTGGAATTTACGGTGCATTTCTAAATTTCATCCAAAATCGAAATGGTTGAAAAGCGAGTGCGATCAACGTAGTCCGAACGATCGTGATATCGTGCGAGCACAGTAAGGTGTTTTAACTTATTTTTGTTCATTTTTTAGTGTTTTTTGTTCCCCTAGACTTGATGCCTTGGATTATAACATTTGGATAATATTTTTGATGGTGTCAAAGGGGAAGAATTGATAGGTTTAAGTTAATCATGCTAAAAGGGAAAATTTAGTATGACTTAAGGGGGAGTTGCATGTTTAAGGGGGAGTTTTGATGCTCATATTATTTACATGTTTCCCTTGCTTATATTGTTATTATTATTTGTTTTTACCTAACTTAAACGGATTGCCACACATCAAAAATGGGGAGATTGTTAGAGCAATCAACCCATGGGATATGGTTTTGATGTGTGTGGCAAAGGGTTTAAGTTAGGTTGTTATTGTTTTGATATGTGCGTTGGAGTCTTGCAGGACTTAGTAATTTGCACATGGAGCTTTGACAAGTTTCACCAACTCACAACCTCGTGCATGAGTTGGTGAAGGAGCATTGCGAAGTTGTGTGCTTGATGGATCTAAGGGACCGCCAGACGAGATGACTTGAAGTGAAGCCAAGGAAGTAGACTTCGAGGGCAAGAGACGCGAAGGAGCATTGCGAAGTTGTGTGCTTGGTGCTGCCGAGGGACGTGGTCGCGAACGAAGAGAGCTTCGGCGAGGGACTTCAAGTGAGATGAGAGAATGAGTGAAATGTAAGTAGCTCATTAGGTGAACTTAGTCGAATGGCTAAGTGTCGGAGGCTCGACCGCAAGGGTTGAGGTTTACCCGATCGCCAGACACTCAAACGGATGTAAAGTTTGAGGTTTATCGGATCGATCATTGCCATGTCATGGCGGCAATGATCGCTCAATCAACCGCGTGACTCGGGGTGTTCGAATCGGTTTATGTGCTATCGATCATCGGCCACGGATTGGCGATCATTGTCGAGACCATCAATCGACTGATGATGGTATCAGTCAACTGGTTGCAAGGGTTTCAAGCACAAAATGTTGATCAGTCGAGTGCTCGCTTTTGGCACTCGACTGGTAGCTCCATCAGTCGACTGATGGGACGATCAGTCGACTAATGTGGGAACTGTTGGATGAAATCCAACGTGGAAGAAGTTGTTATTGGGCAACAGCTACAGGAGCAGTCGACTGATCGGGGAATCAGTCGACTACTAGTGGCCAACGGGAAGAAAATAGCCTTCTCTATTTATAGAGAAGGTGTGGGCTTTTGGATGTGTAAATGCTTATGCTCTAAGTGATCATCCAAGTGTCCCACAAGCTTCCAACTCTTTCTCTTGTTCTTATTTCAAATCCATTGTAAGAAAGAGTGTTCTTGGGTTGTAAGAAGGTTTACCTCCACTTTGTTTTGGCTAAAGAGAGAGATCGATATTAGATTGGTTTCGGAGTGATTCACCGGAGACGAATCGGACAGTGGATTAGCGGTGAGGTCGTGAACCACATTATATCTTTTGTTAGCATTGTTTTTTTTTTACTTTGTGTTGTCTTAATTGCTTGTTTAGTTTTGTTTCTGTTGTGCTAATATTGTTTATAGACAAGCAATTCCATCGTACGACGAAAGAGGGTTATTCACCCCCCTCTAGCCGGCCACCAACGTTCCAACAAATAGGTACGTTAATTAATTTGTAGATAAACAATTCAATAATTAATTATTTTAATAATTCATTAATTACAATATTAATTGATTTTGTAATTGATTATTAAATTAATGATTGAATTATCTAATTTAGATATTGATCCATTTAACTAATTAATGAGCGAAAAATTGAACTATTAATTAATTTAATAAATGATTAATTGAAATTATAATCTAGTTGATAATTGATTATTAGATTAATGATTGAGTTATCTAATTGAATATTAATCAGTTTATTAACATATTAACATATGAATAACTGAACTATGAACTAATTTAATAAAATATTAATTGAAATAATAATCAGCTTAATATTTAAATTGATGATTGAACTATCAATTATTTTAATAATTAACTAAATGAAATATTAATTGGTTTGATACCTGATTAATAGCCAGATAATTGAATTACTAATTGATTTAATAATATACTAATTGAAATATTAATCAATTCGATAATTGATTTGCAGGTTAACTGTCCACGTTGGGGCATCATTATATTAGTCCCATCATCCTATTATCTCCACTATCCCACCTATGCTCCCATAACCTCTCATCTCCTCCCTCTATCTACTTCTTGTGAAGAAGTAGAAGATGATGAAAATTATTCTACTCTTTAGTAAAGGGAGTAGAGAGAAGTGGCAGCACATTTATGCAAGGCTTGGTGAGGAGGATAAGTTCATGCGAGTAGGCAGAACTTGGGGTGTGAGGCTAAGAATGAGAATGTAGAAAGCCTTTTGTCTCTTGTTGCAGAGAACAAGAGATCATCATCACAAATATCACCGGGCTTAGGATTGCAACGTTGTCACGTTGCGATGGAAGTTCAATTTAACCCTCATGATTTTCATCCCAACTGCGAGCAATCCGTGAAGGTAGCAGATTCATAGAAATTCCTGAGCAGTAGAGTGTCAGCGATTCTACAACTACTTTGAGGTATACTTATGATTCTGCATTTCATTTATTTCATAAGTCTTACATTGATATCAGAGCTTGGTTGAACATGAGATCGTTCAACAATTTCTTGAGTTAAAACTCAGAAATAGTCGTTGATCACGGAATGCAGTTCTCATCGAAGATGAAGAACAATGACGAAATTGTGATGCCCGAGCACAATAGGAGAAATAGTGGTGGGTGCTCGAGTACAGTAGGATGAATAGTGAGGAAACTCGGTGCCTGAGCGAAGAAACAATGTGTGCATTGTTAGTGCTCGGGAGGCAGTCTTCGGCCACTCGTGCAAAGCTCAGACTGCTCGTGAGGTCCTCGGCCGCGTGCACGGTGCTCGACCCACACACAATTCTTAGGCGAGCCTACGGTGCTTGGGTGCACGTGGTCCTCGATCGCACGTGTAGTGCTCAGGGCACACGTACGTGGTCCTCAACTGAGCGAACGATCCTCAAGCGAGCGCGGTCCTAGGCCACGCGAGGTGCTCGAGTGTGCAAGGTCTTCGACCGCTCATGCAATCCTCAGGAACGTGTTGAGTGCATGGCGCGTGTGGTCTTCGACTGCGTCCGCAAAGCGGTGCTTGGCGACGCCCACTGATTGGGCACGCGAAGGTGCTCGGGCCCACGTGCGTGAAGCGCACTATGGTGCTCAAAGGTTCTCGGGCATGGCGAGGGATATGGTGCTCAGGAAAATCCGAGAAGAGGTGTCAGGCCCGATGGGAAACCCAGAGTCGCTCGAGTGGTGCTCGGGCACGCAGTGCTCAAGCACCCAGTGGTGCTCGAAGCTAATAGTGCTCGGGTGTTTCTCTGGTGTGTTGCTCAGGAAAGCCGAGATTCTAAATTGGGAGTACATGACGGAGCAAGGTAGTGCTCAGTGAGTACTTGACAGTGCTTGAAGTAGTTGGCAAAGTGGTCGACAACACTGCAAAAGCTCGGCACGAGCAAGGTCCTTGGTGCTCGAGGTCATTGAGGATCTCGAGAGCTTGACAAAAGTAGAGGTACTCGGGTTGCACTGAGATGCTCAGAACACAAAGGTGCTCTGCTGAGTGTTCAAAACCAAGTTAGATTTTGAGGTCATTCAAAATCTAATCTAAAAGTCAAAAAGGATTTTCAGAAGTGACTCAACCTAAGTCGAGGGTCTCGGAGGCGACGAAGAGGTTTGACTCCGAGGTGTGTGGACCATCACAGTGGCATGTAGGCTTATCGTAAGCGCTGCCATTGTTTATTTGTGCGTAAACTCTCATAGTGACACGTAGGTTAGCCTTGAGAGTATAATGTGACTAATTATGTAATGCATCTTGTTGATGCAGAGAGCATCACTCCTTGATTTTGATGTATGAACCATAGTTAAAGTTAGGACTTACTTGTGTTCTAGTATTAGAGTTAAGTGTGCAGACTTAACAGGAAATCCTAATAGGTCGTGTTGACTGAATACTAGACAGTTGACTTGATAGATCAGGAGGATCGGACACCATGCATGAAGTCCAGATGGGTCGTGTTGACCAGACATTTGGCATAAAGATTGGTTGGGTCAGGAGACCGGACAATCGGCAAAAAGTCCAGCTGGGTCAGGCAGATCGGAGAGCTGGTGGAAGCTCTAGTGGGTCAGATTGGATGTCAAAAGTGGTAAGTCCGGTAGGCAGCTGGCAGGTAAGCCTCAAGTGGAGAGGTGAGGCCGAGTCCTCTGTAGGGGGACAAAGTTAGGCCTCGATCCGATGGAAAATCCGTGTGGGACTTAGAAGTCGAGATCGAGCAGTATTACTACTGTTATCCTATTTTGTATTATCTATTTGTGCTAATCTTGTTTACAGGGATCAGCCGATTGAATGGATTCCAATCGATTGAAGTTCAGTCGACTCGATTTAGTTCAGTCGACTGGATGCACACTTGGCAGGATTAGCCGTTGATCAATCGAAGATCTGGCATCGTAGATGGAAAGAGTTTCAGTTGACTGGGGGAGGTTCAGTCGACTGGAGAACCAAACTTCCTGATGCGGAGCCAGATGACTTGGAGTCGACTGGGAAAGTTTCAGTCGACTGGAAGACTAGAAGTTCCATATCGATGGGTTGATGTGGAGTCGACTGGAGGGCATTCCAGTATATTGGAAAAGCTTTATAAAATAAGTGCTCGACTAGATCCAAGAAGAACACTGCGATTATGCCGAAGTGCTGCCAAAATATATTCTCGTTTACAAGAGCTTCGATTCTTCAAAGAGGCATTTTTCTTACACCTCGTGCCTACTTTAGAGCTTTCATTTGTGTCGATATAAAGTAGCTTTTAATTTTCTATAATTATGTTTCACTTGTGTACTTAACTTTAAAGAGAGGGTAGTGTGTTGTTCGTCTCTTACTTTTGTAAAAAGCGAACCCCTCTGAAGTTGAGAGTTCTCGAATCGGATGATATATAGTGATTACCCATCGAGATAGCTCTCGGAAGAGCTACGGGCCTTGGAGTAGCAACCCAGTTAGGGTTGTGAACCAAGTAAAAGAAGTTGTCTCTATTTCACTTTATTTCCGCTGTATATTCTCTGACAATTTCAAATATTAAAAATTAACTTTAAAAACTAAAGAAAATTTTATAATCCGATATTCACCCACCTCTCTCAGAATTTCTCGATCCTACAGTTGGTATAAGAGCAGAGGCATTCCGAATTTGGTACAACCACCATCGAGAGCATTAGATTAATTTTCTTTATTTATTTTAGCGTTAGAATAATTTTTAAATAATTTTCCTACTTAGAATAATTTTTAAATAATTTTCCTGCTTAGAATAATTTTTAAATAATTTTCCTGCATTAGAATAATTTTTAAATAATTTTCCTGCTTAAAATAATCTTTAAATAATTTTCTGCATTAGAATAATTTTTAATAGTTTTTCCTGCTTAGAATAATTTTTAAATAGTGCGTTCGTTGCGTCGATGAAATTTGATCGTGCTTGCTACAAAACTTGTTATACACAACGGAATATATATAATAACAAAAATAAATACACAAGCACAAGCACGAAATGCAAGATATAATGTGGTTCAGAACCTCAAGGTTCATACTCCACGGGTTGGGCTCAAATGAGCCTAGCGATGCCAAACACCACTAATAATGACAAACACTCCTTCTCGACAACAAGTCAGAGGCAGAGAAACCTCTTACAACAATTACAAAAGTAATACACGTAATAAACAAGCAAATACAAATGAAATACACAAAACAACGTAAAGAAAATTTTACAACTATTGCTTTGGATGCTTGCTTGTTGATTGCTTGAACCGTGCTTGAAGACTCTGATTTGCACCAGCAAATCGCCTCAAAATGCCCAAGAAATCACTGTTGAAATCCCTCCCATCGAGCACCTTTTAAGCCTCCTCGCGACCTAGATTTCCACCTGACAATCGATTGCCAATAGTACTGTTGTCTCAAAACGAACTTAATCCACGCCAAAGATTCAAGCCACGATTACATCGGCAAATAATGCCATTACCAGTGATCATTGCCGCGCCAGGTCGTAGCTGAATAACCGATCGACCATCGAGCATTCGCCCGGCAATCTCGACCCGATCGCCTCCATGGTAGTCGATCGCCATCGATCGGCCGTCGTAGTCGACTACCAGGGTATTTTGCCGCAGTCGAACCCTAATCGACTCACGACAGTCGACTGATCATAACCCCAGTCGACTACCAAGTTCAACTCGGCTGCCAAGTGTCAAAACACTGACCAATCGACTGGTATAAAGCTCCAATCGACTGATAACTTCAACCATGAGGTTTAACCCCAAGTATTATGCCCATGACTTGTTCATCCATACACTAGCCTTCTGGTGCTTCCATCGACTATTGTCATGCTAACGTGGTCTATCCCGCCAAGGTACATTGGGCTTACGCTGCCAAGACAACAGTTTGGACTTTATGCCGCCAACCATTAGACTTATGCTGCCAAGACTCCACCCTTGGACTTTACGGCACCAATATCAACCCTTGGACTTACCTTTCCAACCCATGTTGGACTTTCCATTTGCCAAGACTCAAGCTTGGACTTTCCCTTGCCAAGACTCATGCTTGGACTTTCCATGTCAACCCATGTTGAACTTTCCAATTGCCAAGACTCAAGCTTGGACTTTCCCTTGCCAAGACCCATGCTTGGACTTTTCCATTGCCAAGTGTCCCACTTGGACTTTCCATGCCAAGTACTTGTGACTTGGACTTTCCATGCCAACTACCCGTGACTTGGACTTTCCCATGACAATCACATTGTTATACATTTTGCCGAACATCAAAATACCGCTTGAGTCAAACTCGAGTCTGGTCAATCTTGACCTGGGTCGATTGCACCAACAATCTCTCCCTTTTTGATGTTTGACAAAAACCACAGACACCTTTAAGTTAGGCCACCTAACTCAAATCTCCTTACCAATTCTCCCAAATTGGTAATTCTGAAATTCTCCAATTAATTCTCCCCCTTTTTGACATACATTAAAAAGGTTCTCCCCAAAGAGGTCAATGTCTCATATCCCAATGAGATCTTATAGTCTCCCCCTTGGTCCAAAAACACCTAGGATGCCTTCACTCTTCCTAGTAATAAGTCTCATAGCACCCAAGAGAGGCAATCCTACAAACTCTCCCAATTTTCAAATTGGGCATCTCACATTCTCAAAATTCTCCCCCTTATGAGGAAGAACATATCCATCATCCCATGATGGATAACCTCCCCCTAAAGGCTTGCTCCCCCTTGACCATTGCACCAACAATGTCCTTGGAGAGTTTCTATGCCTATAGGAATACTAAACTATCAAAATTAAGGTTAAAAGTTCAACCTTGAACTTGCACACACCTTAAAATTTGATACACACCCAAACAACTCTCCTAATCCATATCCAATGGACTTTCACCCTTTCTAATATTTTCCAAAGCATATCCTAGGGTTAGGAGCAGTTAGGGTAGCCTAACATAGTTGAAATCTGGCTAAACAAACCTTGTTTACCCGAAATTAGGCCTAACAGTCGACTGTCATTGAAACTAGTCGACTACCATTAGCAGCAGTCGATTGATTTCTGCAAATGCAGAATTTCAGTAATTAGAAACCGAAATTTGAAAATACATAAGTAAATATACGTATTTTGAAAAATCTTGAAAATTCATACGTATAATACTTAAGACAAATACAATGGGTGAAAAATATTTAAAAATTAAATTATCCATAAAATAATGAGATTGATACAAAGTTCAAAACCATTGAAAAGTTCAATGTTTTGGCTCTACTTTGTATCAACTCTCTCAATGGTGATTCCTATCAAAAGATAGACTTCACCAAGATTTTCTAAAATAATTTTAAAATATTTTTGTAAATCTATATTGGATCATGATCAATGGGTTCAATGCACATGACTTGTACATTAGTTTTTCCCATGATCCACCTATGATATAAGATGAGTTTGAGTTCATCTAGATGCAAAAACAATGCACCTTGAACTTAACTCATTTCCTAGCATCTCACATGTATCTAGAGTGTATCAATACACACACATGTCAATGTGATGTGAGATATGAGTTTTATTCATCCTAAACTAATGCCTCATGCATTTTCTAAAGCAACACTACTTGATTCCCTTATACATGGGACTTCAAGTCATGTCATAATCCTTAAATCAATTTTATTAATGCACGAATGATGATTATAGAATAAATGATAACATAAATATGCATGTGCCAATAATCATGATGTTATGACATAAATATAACCTAAGCACTCGTGACATAAAAACTTAAACTAAACATGATCATGATATATTATATGATAAAAATAAATATGATGTCATGACATGTTATATAGCAGTCAAAGCATAACAAATAAGATGTAAGGCATAAGAATACCTAAATTTTAATATTTGTTTTCATTTGTTAGGATTAGGTTTATTTTTTCATATTACTACTAATCCCCCAAGTGTGCCAAAAATTCAAAATGACACACTATAACCTCTAAACCTAATTTATACCAATTTGATCATTTTTTTCATAGTTCTTAAAGAATATTGGCACATCCTAAAATCCTTTAGGATATAAGATCAAACTTATTTCCAAGATACCCATAACCTTGAAAATGACTTAAAGTGTCACCTTTACCATAGTTAGGTCAACTACCCATCCATTTAAGGTTAGTACATCCTAACCCATTTAGCGTGAATCGATCATGCTCCTAGGAACCCAAAACCTATTTGAGCTCCTTGGATTTACTAGATATTCCTTAGGGATAACTTTTCTAGATACCCTCCTAATGACCCTCCTAGGCTTGGTAGCCATGGTCATATGGCCTTGCCTAGGTTAACTCTAGGGGTGACTCCCCTTGTAACCTTCTTAATGGCTTCCCTAGGTTTCCTTGAAATCTTAGCCACTAGGCACCTACCATGGTCAACTCTAGGGATGACTTCCCTAGTAACCTTGGTTTTCCTAGATTTAGGTTGTGTTCCATAATCGAATGGAACACTATGATAGGTCTCCTTGGGCTTAGGTTTGTGACCCAAACCTTTCTTGCCCTTGGGTGAACCTTGCTTCCTAGGACCTAGATTTTGACCATTTGACTCTTGTATTTGATTTTACATTTTCCTAAGTGTCTTCTCCATTTTCTCAAGTTTTGACCTCAAAACTTGATTTTCTAACTCTGATTGTCCAATTTTTGAATTTTGATTTAGTCTTTGAGCATTACCATTTCCTCTAGGCATATGTCTAGATTTCTTTTGATTAAAGACTAGATGGTTTTCTATTTTCCTAATACTTGCCTTAGGTAGAATTTTTCTAGGGACATTAGTCCCAAATTTCTCCTTAGTTCTAAGGTTACAATCTTAGCACCTAAACAAAAATATTTGTTATTCCTTGCATGCTTTTCATGAACAATAGCAAGAGTGTTTAAATTATTTCTAGCATGCTTTTTAACATTAAAATTTGAAGGTGCATTATTGAATTTTACCTTAGGGTTTGCTTTAGAAGCTCCCCCTACATATGATGCTCCTTCTTGCCCTTTCTTCCTCCTAGAGCATTGACTTCTATAGTGCCCCTTTTGGTTGCATTTGGAGCACACCACGTGCTCCTTGCTTTTAATTGTTGGGGCACCGACATCCTTGACCTTTGGCACCGGTGGAACCTTCTTGACTTTCTTAGGACACTTGCTCTTGTAGTGTCCATTTTTCCTACACTCAAAGCATATAATATGATTTTTATTTTTGATTGAAATGCTTGAGTTACCTAGGGTGGTGGTAGAGGCCTCTTGAGCTTGTTCATCACTTCTCCCAGAGGTACAAGCTTCCTCTTGTTCTTGCCCTTGCTCCAACGCTCTAATCTCCTCCCCCTCAATCCTAGAGGTGGAGGCTTCCTCTACTTCTTCCTCTTCCATCGATCTGGAAGTTGACTCCTTCTCAACTTTCGACTCCTCACTTTCTTGTGAGCATGAACTTGCTTCTTCGATCTCCTCCGATTGAGTCGATGAGCATTCCTCTTCTTCTTGGATCGGTGATGAGTTTTCATGATATTTCGCTAACTTGCTCCAAAGGTCCTTGCCGTCTTTACAATCTCCTATCTTGATCAAAATATCATTAGGAATTACGCTAAGTAATATACCCATTACCTTATTATTTATGTTGAAGTATCAAAGTTGCTCTTTGCTCCACTTCTTCTTCTTAAGTCCTTTTCCTTCTTCATCCTTCGGAGCATCAAAACCTACTACGACACTAATCCAATTATCAAAATAGCACATAAGAAAATTCATCATTCTACCTTTCCAATATGCGAAATCTTCGTGGTCGAAGGATGGTGGAATGTTGATGTCGTCACCCAATCTCTCTTCAAACTCCATCTTCTTCCCTCTAGCGTGCTCCCTCGGATGGGAAGCCAGTGAAGAGCTCCTAGCTCTGATACCAATTGTAGTAACGTTGATGACCGCTAGAAGGGGAGTGAATAGCACGTTCGTTGCATCGATGGAATTCGATCGTGCTTGCTACAAAACTTGTTATACGCAGTGGAATATATATAATAACAAAAACAAATACACAAGCACAAGCACAATATGCAAGATATAACGTGGTTCGGAATCTCAAGGTTCCTACTCCATAGGTTGGGCTCGAATGAGCCCTAGCAATGCCAAACACCACTAATAATCACAAACACTCCTTCTCGACAACAAGTCGGAGGCGGAGAAACCTCTTACAATGATTACATAAGTAATACACATAATAAACAAGAAAATAAAAATGAAATACACAAAACAATGTAAAGAAAACTTTACAACTATTGCTTTGGATACTTGCTTGTTGATTTCTTGAACCGTGCTTGAAGACCCTAATTTGCACCGAATCGCCTCAAAAATGCCCAAGAAATCACTTCTGAAATCCCTCCCGTCGAGCTCCTTTTAAGTTTCCTCGTGACCTGGATTTCTGCCTGGCAGTTGACTGACATAATGCCCCAGTCGACTACCAACAATACCATTGTCTCACAACGGACTTAATCTACGTCGGTATTCAAGCCAACGGTTACACTGACAATCAACTGACATTACCCAACAGTTGACTTCCAAGGTCATAGCCGACTGACCAGTCGACTACCAAGCATTCTACTCCCACAATCTCGATCATTAGTCGACTACCCTCCATGACAGTCGACTGCCATTAGTCGACTGGCCAATTCTAGCAGTCGACTGCCAAAGCATTTTGCCGTAGTCGAACCCTAATCGACTTACAACTGTCGACTGATCATAACCCCAATCGACTGCCAAGAGTCAACTCGTCTGCCAAGTGTCAAAACACTTGACCAATCGACTAGTCCAAAGATCCAGTCGACTGATAACCTCAACCATAAGTTTAACCCCAAGTATGATGCTCTCATACTTGCTAGACCACCCTTAGCCTAGACCTAAGCCTTCTAGCCACCTCCATCAGCCTCATGCCTATCGGATCCCTCCAAGTCATCCATGACTTATTCATCCATACGCTAGCCTTCTGGTGCTTCCATCGGCTATTGTCATGCTAACGTTGTTAGTGTCAACCCTTAGTGTCAATCATGAAATGAATGATTAGGGATCATATGCATTATATTTCATTAATAAAAGGCAAGGTTTGCTTATTATATTATTTCTTATATGTGTTATATGAATAATATAATAGTGTCCTTGAATTGTAGGTTCAGATTTACAGCATATCAATTGGTTGAATTGATAGTGAGAGTTTATAGACACACACACACACACACACACACACACACACACACACATATATATATATATATATATATATATAACACTACTCTTAACTATTCCTAGTTGAGTATTAATATGCAAGGACAATATTAATACGCAGAGACTAGCATGTAGGTCAATTGATGACTTAATCTCACAAGTTATGGATATGTGATATCAAGTTGACACATGGGTACATATTAGAGACTATGTACTGAATTGACCTGCCATAAGAATATTTCATGGATTGTTATATGAGTGTCATAAACATTCTCATGTGACTATTGGTATGAATAATCCTTAAACCTGAAGTCACTACGGTTCCCTACTAATAAGTTGTATACTTTAGCTTCGTCAAACATCACCCATAACAAGGTGACTATAAAGGCGATCACTGGGTATGCAATAAGTTATGCGGAGGAATGTGAGTGATGTAGATGAGATCTATCCCTTCCATATATCAGAAGTGATATCTATGGGCCCCTTGATAGAGTAGGACTACTAAAATGCATGACCATGCTCGAATAAGTCAATATGAGATATTGAGCTTATTTGGTTGAGTAGTCTACTTGGAGATCAAGAAACTCTTGATTGATAAGAGGATGATATAGTCTATGACTCATTGATCAATCTAGATATCAAAGATAGAAGGACTAAGTCATACACGATAGTAGTCACGGAAAGGTTATGTCGGATCTCGATATTCTCGTCACTTGGGTAGTAATGATGTATTACTAGATGTCACTCATTGCTTATGTCTCTAAAAGGATTTTAAAAATATTGTCAATGTTACAAGACCATATTGGGTCACACACTTAGGACATGTGAGTTGGAAATGGCTCATGTGATGAGCCATTGGGCCATCATGTTGAGTCTAATATAGATTAGACTCAATGAGTAGGACTCAAGGTATACCCAATGAATTTGACTTGAGTTAGACTCAAGTCAAATTCAGATTGAGTAGGACTCAAAGTATATCCAATGAACTTGACTCGAGTTAGACTCAAGTCCAATTCAGATTGAGTGAGACTCACCATAAAGAAGGGTTGCATGATCATTAAGATGGGATTAATGAGATATTAATTCCATGGAAACCAAGAGTCATAAACCCTTCATATTCAATGGTTGAATATACAAGGGATTTGATGAGATCTCAGGAGGGTGGGTGCTTTTCGTGTGATCATCTTCTCCTTCTTCTTCTACCTTTTTGGTTGAACTAACCTTGTGGCTAGTACTATAGTTTAGTTCCACTCCATCTCACGGTTCGTGTGGATAATGTGGAGGCGCAAACTATTAGTGTCAGCCTTTAATGTCAATCATGAGATGATTGATTAGGGATCATATGTATCATATTTCATTAATAACAGGCAAAGATTGATTATTATATTTACTTTATACGTGTGCCAGCCAAATAAATATAATAATTCCCTTGAATAATAGGTTCTAATCTATAGTATATCAATTAGTAGAATTGATTATGAGAAGTTGTAGAGAACGCTATACTTAAACATTCCTAGTCAAGTATTGTATTAATAGACAAAGGGATATATTGATACATTGAGACTAGCATGTAGGTCAATAGATGACTTGATCTCACAAGTCATGGATATATATATTAGAGAATATATGTACTGAATTGACCCGCCATGAGAAAGTGTCATGGATCGTTATATGAGTGTCATATATTTTCTCATGTGACTATTGATATGAATAGTCCTTAGACCTAAAGTCACTACGGTTCCCTACATAAGGAGTTATGTAGTTTGGTATCGTCTAACGTCACCCGTAACAAGGTGCACTATAACAGTGATTACTGGGTATGTAACGAATTATGCGGAGGGATGTGAGTGATGTAGATGGGATATATCCCTCCCATATGACGGGAGTGATATCTTTAGCCTCTTGATAGAGTATGACCACAAAATGCATGGTCATGCTCAAATGAGTCAATATGAGATATTGAACTCATTTGTTTGAGTAAGTCTACTTGGGGATCAAGAAACACAAAGATCGATAAGGGAATAACACGGTTTATGTCTCATTGATCAATCTAAGATATCAAGAATAGAAGGACACCGTCATACATGATAATAGTCATGGAAAGGTTATCGGATCTCGACTTTCTTGTAACTTGGGTAGTAATGATTTATTTCTAGATGTCGCTCATTGCTTATGCATCTAAAAGGGGTTTTAGACACATTGTCAACGTTACAAGAGTCTATTGGGTCACACACAAAATGGCATTCTATTTTGGAGATGGTTTCTTTTAGTTTTGATTAAAAAAATAATTGAGCAAATGGCCAAGACTTGAGTTAGACTCAAGTTAAACCATGGAAGATGATTCATCATGCAGAAACTCCAAGGGTCATCTATCACTTTGCATGATTAATGTGATTAATCATGCAAGAGAATACCAAGGGCCTTGGTATTCATGATGAGGAGATGAGAGGTTTTATGCATTGATGAAAGGGAATACCAAGGGTCATGGTATTCATTAGGAGATAAGGGAGTTGATGGCTTGTGGGGCTTGGATATGCTTTCAACGTGAAAGCTAGAGAGGCCTAGAGTTGTGGACGTGCAAGCCAAAGTGGAGCTCTCCTTCTTCTCCTTCTTTCTTTCCAAGTGTTCTTGGTGGTTTGCTAGGGTTGCTATCACAACATGACTCCAAAATTGTTGAGTGTCAGTGTGTATACCGTGGAGATACGGTTGTTATTACCGTATTGAGATTCGGGAGCGCTTGGATTAGCGGGATTGCGAAGGGCTCGCATCGAAGGTATACTTCTTCTTCTAGATAAGATCTAGATAAAGTAGAATAATCGAAACGACTTATATTTTTTGCATGGATCTATGGAGGGATCTAGTTTATATTTTGTTTCTGCTACGGTTGTGTGAAGTATTCGCCTGCGATATTGTGAATGTCACGATCCAGATTTTTCCTATAGTGGTATCAGAGCCACTTGCAAAACGTATATTTCTTTATGATAATTTATATGTGATATAAATTTAGATTTTTGTGTTTTCTATGAGATATAAAATATGTGCATTATGGGTACACAAATTTTAGGCTTGGAATGTTGATAAGGGGCAAAAATGGGGTTGAACAGAGTGACACACAATCGTGTTGAAAAACATGGCCTGGCTGTGTTCACAACCCACGACCATGTTGAAAAACATGGCCTAGCCGTGGGTGCCTCTGATCACCCCAGAATGGTTGTGCCAATTGGCACAACCCCACCGTGTTGAACATGGGACGCTTCGAAAATGAGGGTCTTGGGTTCATATTGATGGACCAAGGACAGCAACTCAATTCAAGGAGTTGAGTTGAAAATAAAATTTTGCTTTGAGGGTGCTGCCCCCTTAGGCCCCCGCAAGGGGCGCTACCCCTTGACTCCGCAAGGGGCTTCGGGACCTCCGTGGCGTTGTAGCTTATCGACGAAGCGGCTTAAAATTCATATGTGTATTCATAATAAATTTTATAAAATTACATCATTATGAATGATATGGTGCATGGTGCATGGTTATGGCTTAGGACCCAATGTGATTGTGGTTGTATGTTGTATGTGTATATTGTAATTCATAATACAGCCTGCGCGTCGTGCCTTCATCTCTATTTTTTTGTTGTAAAATAGACTTAGACTCGAATGTAACTCGAGTGTTCTTATTTTATAATGTACAAAATAAAGAAATGAAAAGCCTATTGAAAGTTGAAGTTGCAAGAAGGATGCCGACAACACAGGATGACCGACGGAAGCACTTGGAGAAGATGTCATCCCTAGGTTAATCATTCTCTCTTCTCATTGGCTTGAGAAGATCGTAGATTCGGGCTATAACCATGTCACGTTTATGATGCTTATGTATGTGATGCTTGTATATGTGAATGCATGTGATGCTTATATATGTGAAGCATGCGTAGTTAGTTGTCACAGAAATTAGGTCACTTATTATATGCCTTCCAAAGTTTAATATTTACTATTACCTTGTTCAATCGTAGTGCGTTTGCCAAAGCAAAGTGACTCGATTTACCTCGGTAAAGTACGATAGGACAATCGTGATGTTCGCTTATTAAAACTTGGGTTCGACTTAACTAAGCTCTCTCAATTAGATTGATGAACTTAGAGGCATAGCTCATACGAGACATCTACTTACATTATACAAATCTTGGGCAATTAGCCAAAGCTAACTCAAGATGAGTGGTAATTTAGAAAGATATCTCATGCGATGAGCACAATGAACAAATAATGTTGTTCATAATATACAAGAGTTACATTAGATGTAATTGGTACAAGTTACCTACCTAACTTATACGAGTCTTGGGAGATTAGCCAAAGCTAACTCAAGATGTTGTATAATATGGATCTTGTCCCACTTTGTGACCAGTGAGAGAATAATTTAGTTAAAGACCTAATTAAAGGATTGAAATATGATACATTTCTATATTGTAGATCACCATGTCGTCAAATACGTCAGACACACTCTCTCTGCGATCTGTCCTTGATAAGGACAAGCTTACTGGAGCTAATTTCCTAGACTGGTACAGGAACTTGAGGATAGTCCTCAAGCAAGAACAAAAATTGTATGTCCTAGAGTAGTCCATTCCTGAACCACCCACCCCTACGGCCACTCGTGCTGACAAGGATGTTTATAAGAAGCATCAAGATGACGCATTGGATGTGTCATGCCTTATGCTTGCCACCATGACCTCTAAGATTTAAAAGCAACATGAGAACATGGATGTCTATGGTATGGATGAGCATTTGAAACAACTATATCAGGGACAAGCAAAGCACGAGAGATATGAAGTATCAAAGGCCTTATTTCAATGCAAAATGCAAGAAGAAACTCCCGTAAGCACTCATGTACTCAAGATGATTGGGTACATTGAGAACCTACAGAGATTGGGATTTCCATTGGGCTAAGAGCTGGCCACTGATCTTGTTCTACATTCACTGCCAGAAGGTTACAGTCAATTTGTCATGAACTATAATATGAATGAAATCGCCAAGCCTTTACCTGAGTTATTGAGCATGTTACGAACTGTTGAACTCAACTTTAAGAAGGCAAAGCCTGGTACCATTTTGATGGTGAACAAAGGCAAAGGAAAAGGAAAGCAGAAGCCTAAAGGTAAGGGTAAGACCCAAGCCAAAGGCAAAGGCAAGGCAAGTACATTGAAACCCAAAGGCGGAGTGGCTAAGGAGGGAACCTGCTTCCATTGTAATGAGACTGGACATTGGAAGAGGAACTACAAGCTATATCTGGAAGAGGTGAAAAGGAAGAGAAGTGAGGCTTCTGACTCAGGTATACATGTTATCGAAGTCAATTTATCTATCTCGTCTTCTTGGGTATTAGATACCGGTTGTGCTTCTCACATTTGTACCAATGTGCAAGGTCTTCGAAAGACTAGATCATTAACGAAGGGCAAAGTGGGCCTACGAGTAGGCAATAGAGCAAAGGTTGTCGCCATCGCTGTAGGGACATATTCCTTATCTTTGCCCACTGGGCTTATCTTAGAATTAGAGGATTGTTGTTATGTGCCTACCTTGACTAAAAATATTATCTCCGTTTCTTGTGTAGACAAGAAAAGTTTCTCATTTGTAATAAAGGACAAGTGTTGTTCCGTTTATTTACATGATATGTTTTTTTGTAGTGCACACCTTGTGAATGGTCTCTATCTTCTAGATCTTGAAACCTCAGTCTATAACATAAATACCAAATGGTTTAAATCTAATGATCTGAACCAAACATATCTCTGGCATTGTCGCTTGGGTCACGTAAATGAGTGTCGCATATCCCAGCTCCATAAGGATGGATTACTGGACTCATTTGATTTTGAATCATATGAGACATGAGAATCTTGTCTTCTAGGCAAGATGACCAAGACTCCATTTTGTGGACATGGCGAACGAGCTACTGAATTGTTAGAACTCATACATACTGATGTATGTGGGCCTTTCAATATAGCAGATAGAGGAGGCTATCAGTACTTCATTACTTTTACTGATGATTTCAGTAGATATGGATATGTGTATCTTATGAGACACAAATCTGAATCCTTTGAAAAGTTTAAAGAAATCAAGAATGAAGTACAAAACCAACTTGGTAATAGTATTAAAGTGCTTCGATCAGATCGAGGTGGGGAATACCTTAGCCAATCTTTTCATGACTATCTCATTGAGTTTGGGATTAGATCTCAACTCACTCCACTTGGAACACCACAGTGGAATAGTGTATCAGAAAGGAGAAATCGTACATTATTAGATATGGTACGATCCATTATGAGTCACACATCTTCCTTCTTTCTTTTGGGGATATACTTTAGAGATGGTTGCTTTCACACTTAACCGCGTCCCATCTAAGGAAGTCATAAGGACACCATATGTGATTGGACTGGGAAGAGTCCCAAGATGTCTTTTATGAAGATTTGGGGATGTGAGGCTTATGTTTGACGTCAAGTATCCGATAAATTAGGCCTCAAATCAAACAAGTGCTACTTTATAGGATATCCTAAGGAAACGAAAGGATATTACTTCTACAATCTCACGCAAGGCAAAGTGTTTGTCACTAGAAATGGAGTATTTCTAGAAAGAGAGTTCATTTCTAGAAGAACTAGTGGGAGTCAAATACATCTTGAAGAAATTCAAGATAAAGATAGCACTGAGATGGAAATTGAACAGGCACCACAAAGTGTTGTGGATGATGACATTGTTGCACAAGAAGTTGTGGAGCAATAACCTGTTCAAGTAGACCAACCTCTTCACGGGTCTGATAGGATACGTCATCAGCCTGAGAGATATTCATTTTTCTTGTCTGACAATGATGACGTTATGCTTGTTGAGTTGAACGAGCCTACATCCTATCAGGAAGCTGTGATGAGCCCAGATTCTGAGAAATGGCTAGAGGTCATGAGATCTAAAATGGAATCCATGTACACTAACCAAGTATGAACTTTGGTTGATTCCCCTGAAGGGGTCAAACCCATTGGGTGTAAGTGGGTCTTTAAGAGAAAGACTGACATGGATGGTCTTATGCATACCTATAAAGGGCGATTGGTAGCTAAAGGTATCAAGAAGATTCATGGTATTGACTATGATGAATCTTTTTCACCAGTTGTGATGTTTAAGTCTATTCGGATCATGCTTGCTATTGCAGCTTACCACGATTATGAGATCTGGCAAATGGATGTCAAAACTGCATTTCTAAATGGAAACCTCCTTGAGGACGTGTACATAACACAACCTGAGGGTTTTGTAGATCCAAAGCATGCTGACAAAGTATGCAAGCTATAAAGGTCCATTTATGGTTTAAAGCAAGCATCTAGAAGCTGGAATCTTCGATTCGATGATGTAATCAAACAGTTTGGTTTCATCAAGAATGAAGATGAACCCTGTGTCTACAAGAGGGTTAGTGGGAGCATAGTTATCTTTCTTATCTTGTATGTTGATGACATACTTCTCATGGGAAACGACATCTCTATGCTGGAGTCTATGAAGACTTGGCTTGAGAATTGTTTCTCAATGAAGGACTTAGGTGAAGCAGCCTATATTTTAGGCATTAAGATCTATAGAGATAGATCTAAAAGATTGCTTGGCCTAAGTCAAAGTGCATACATTGACAAGGTGCTTAAACATTTTGCCATGCAGAATTCTGAGAAGGGATTTCTGCCAATGTCACATGGTGTGAGCCTTTCGAAGGCTCAATTCCCTTCTTCTAAGGAAGAAAGGGAACGCATGGATCAGATCCCTTATGCATCTGCTATAGGGTCTATCATGTACGTCATGCTATGCACTCGTCCTGATGTCTCGTATGCTTTAAGCATTACGAGTAGGTACCAGTCAGATCCAGGTGATAGTCACTGGATAGCCGTCAAGAATATTCTTAAGTACTTGAGAAGAACTAAAGAATATTTCTTGATATTTGGAGGCAATGAGGAGCTCGTTGTAAAGGGTTACAGTGATGCTAGCTTCTAAACGGACAAGGACGATTACAGATCACAGTCAGGGTATGTCTTTTGTTTAAATGTTGGTGTTGTGAGTTGGAAGAGTTCAAAGCAAGATACAGTCGCAGATTCTACTACAGAGGCTAAGTATATTGATTATTTTATTTACTTTATGCGTGTGCCAACCAAATAAATATAATAATGCCCTTGAATAGTAGGTTCTAATCTATAGTATATCAATTGGTAGAATTGATTATGAGAAGCTATGGAGAACACTATACTTAAACATTCCTAGTCAAGTATTGCATTAATAGACAAAGGGATATATTGATACATTAAGACTAGCATGTAGGTCAAAGGATGACTTGATCTCACAAGTCATGGATATGTGATATCACATTTACACATGAGTATATATATTAGAGAATATATATACTGAATTGACCCGCCATGAGAAAGTGTCATGGATCGTTATATGAGTGTCATATACTTTCTCATGTGACTATTGGTATGAATAGTCCTTATACCTGAAGTCACTACGGTTCCCTACATAAGGAGTTATGTAGTTTGGTATCGTCTAACATCACGTAGCAGTGCACTATAGCGGCGATTATTGGGTATGTAGCAGATTATGCGGAGGGATATAAGTGATGTAAATGGGATCTATCACTCCCATATAATTAGAGTGATATCTATGTCCTATTGAGAGAGTATGACCACGAAATGCATGGCCATGCTCAAATGAGTTATGAGATATTGAGCTAATTTGTTTGAGTGAGTCTACTTGGGGATCAAGAAACACAAAGATCGATAAGGGGATGACACGGTCTATGCCTCATTGATCGATCTAAGATATCAAGGATAGAAGGACACCGTCATACATGATAATAGTCATGGAAAGATTGTCGGATCTCGACTTTCTTGTAACTTGGGTAGCAATGATGTATTACTAGATGTCACTCATTGCTTATGCATCTAAAAGGGGTTTTAGACACATTGCCAACGTTACAAGAGCCTATTGGGTCACACACAAATGACATTTTGTTTTGGAGATGGTTTCTTTTAGTTTTGACTAAAAGAACAATTGAGCAATGGTCAAGACTTGAGTTAGACTCAAGCTGGTTGAACTTAAGTTAGACTCAAGTTAAACCATGGAAGATGATTCATCATGGAGAAAATCCAAGGGTCATCTATCACTTTGCATGATTAATGTGATTAATCATGCAAGAGAATACCAAGGGCCTTGGTATTCATGATGAGGAGATGAGAGGTTTTATGCATTGATGAAAGGAAATACCAAGGGTCATGGTATTCATTAGGAGATAAGGGAGTTGATGGCTTGTGGGGTTTGGATATGCTTTCAACGTGAAAGCTAGAGAGGCCTAGAGTTGTGGACGTGCAAGCCAAAGTGGGGCTCTCCTTCTTCTCCTTCTTTTCTTCCAAGTGTTCTTGGTGGTTTGCTAGGGTTGCTAGCACAACGTGACTCCAAAACTGCTGAGTGTCAGTGTGGATATCGTGGAGATCTGGTTGTTCTTACCGTATTGAGATCTGGGAGCGCTTGGATTAGCGGGATTGTGAAGGGCTCGCATTGAAGGTATACTTCTTCTTCTAGATAAGATCTAGATAAAGTAGGATAATCGAAATGACTTATATGTTTTGCATGGATCTCTGGAGGGATCCAGTTTATATTTTGTTTCCACTGCGGTTATGTGAAGTATTCGCCTGCAATATTGTGAATGTCACAATCCGAATTTTCCCTACACAGACATCCTGACCGCGCTGAGATCCGGACACCTTGAACGCAAGTGTTGCGGATGGGATAGCGAAGGGAACACATCGAAGGTAACTACGATTCTCATAGGATAGAATCGATTAAACGAGTATGATTTTTCTCATGGATCTCTGGAGGGATCTTATTTTTCTGCTGCGTAGTGCTTGCAAAATGTTTTCGAGCGCACTCAGATTCCCTACAAACGTGATCTATCTAGCCAAGGCACTTTGGGCTTACGCTACCAAGACTACCGCTTAGACTTTACACCACCAACCATTGGACTTATGCTGCCAAGACTCCACCCTTGGACTTTACGCCGCCAATATCAAACCTTGGACTTCCCTTGCCAACCCATATTGGACTTTCCATTTGCCAAGACTCAAGCTTGGACTTTCCCTTGTCAAGACTCATGCTTGGATTTTCCATGCCAACCCATGTTAGACTTTCCCATTGCCAAGACTTAAGCTTGGACTTTCCCTTGCCAAGACCAATGCTTGGACTTTCCCATTGCTAAGTGTCCCACTTGGACTTTCCATGTCAAGTACCCATGACTTATACTTTCCATGCTAAGTACCCATGACTAGGATTTTCCCATGACAATCACATTGTCATACATTTTGTCGAACATCAAAATACTGCTCGAGTCAAACTCGAGTCTGGTCAATCGTGATCTGGGTCGATTGCACCAACAAGGTATACACTTAAGGCATTCCCAAAGAACTCCTTATGGACATCCATTGTCGATGCCTATAAGGTTTCCAGGGATCTTTCCACAATTAGGCTAGACGAATTGTTTTGCGAACTTGAACTACATGAACAAGCTAACTCAAGTCAAACCGATATTGCTTTAGTGGCAGGTTCGACCAAAAAGGAAAGGAAAGTAAAAAGATAATCTGAAGATGAGTTGGAGTCGGAGTCAAACGGAGAAGAGGAAATCATAAACATGGTCCAAAAGATGTTCAACTGGAGAAAGAGGTTTATGAAGAAGGACGCTAAGAAAGTCGTTGATAACAAGTCGAGACCCCGATCAGAAGTGACATGCTACGAGTGCAATGGAAAGGGATACTACAAGTCGGAGTGCGCGAACCTAAAAAATGAAGAAAGACCAAAAAAGGAAAAGAAGAAGAAAGCACTTAAGACAACTTGGGACGCAGAAGAAATGAAGAGAATCTTTGTAGCATTCATTGCCGAATCGAGCTCCAGCCGAGTTAAGTTCTGAGTCGAGTCCGATTCCGAAGTCGAGAGAAAGCCACGGATCCACATCCATTTCTGAAGGACTAGATGAGATAACTTCTCCCTTAGAAGATAAGTTGTACAATATAATTGTATGTCTAGATAGGAAGTTAGCTAAGTCTGAGAATCGAGTCGACTCACTACTTAAGGAAGTCCAAGTACTTAAGGAGCAAGTCAACTCGAAGACTTCGACTTGCCAAATTAAGGATAGAGACTCAACTCAAGTTGCAAAGCTTGAGGAAGAGAACTCAGTCCTAAAAAGGCAAGTAGAAGATCTAACTGGATCGTTGGAAAGGTTCACTTCGGGCTCCAAGTATCTCAACATGATGCTTGGATCTCAGCGAGTCGTGTACAACAAGTCCAGACTCGGATACAAAGCTAAATCCTCCTATAAATCATGCATGTCATTACTTAGCTAAAATGCTAAGAATTGAGTCCAAGCATGGGTTCCTAAGTCTAGCTTAGTCAACCAAGTTGGACCAAATCAATTTTGGATTCCCAAGAGTCAAGTTCACTTAGTGAACAAGACTCAACCTAGCTATCACTTAGGGGGAGCTAACACCTTGCTCGTTTCCTTGTTTAGTTAAACTCTTGCATGCTTTAGTCTACTTTACTTGCTTAATTTAGAATAGACTAGATAGGAAATAAAGTAGTTTAAACTTAAACAACCTAGTGCTAAGACGAAGTGAACTGATAGTAAGTTAGGAAAGTTCTTCGAAGTGCATGTCTAGGAAGTAGTTGTTGCTCCGATATCCAAGAAGGACATGTGCCTCGCCACGACCTGGTGCACTAAGTCGACTGGAACTGAACAAAGATAACTCATTAAGTCTTTGACTAGTTAGACCAAGGCTTAGTTCAAAGTGAATCAAGTACTTGATGTTAGGACAATCAACCCATGTATGATGTGGTTTTGATGTGTGTGGCAAAGGATTTAAGTTAGGATTGTTATGTGATTTGATATGTGTGTTGAAGTCGTGCAGGACTTAGTAATTCACACATGGGATTGGCTTGACGAAAGCATTGGTGGGTTCACCATCTCATGGCTCAGGTCTTTGAGTCGGTGAAGGGCGACATTGCGAAGTCGTGCGCTTGGTGCATCCTAAGGACCGTCGGACGAGCAGCATTGGAGTGAAGCCAAGGAAGTAGACTTCAGGGCGAGACGCGAAGGATGACATTGCGAGGCCGTGCGCTTAGTGCATCTGAGGAATGTGGCCGGACGAAGAGAACTTCGGCGAGGGACTTCAAGGGAGATGAGAGAATGAGCTAAGTGTAACATAGCTCATAGGTGAACTTGGCCGAATGACTAAGTCAAGTGTCGGATGCTCAACCGAGTAGGTTGAGGTTTTATCCGACAAGTCGGATGCTCAAACTAGGGTTTGAGATTGAGGTTTTACCCGACGTATGGTTAAGTCGGATGCTCAAACATTAGTTTGAGGTTTCTACCCGACGAAGTGGAAGTGTCGAATGCTCAACCAAGTGGGTTGACGTTTTACCTGACCGTCGGATGCTCAAACATTGGTGTTTGAGGTTTTACCCAACACTAGTCGACTGATATAGATATCAGTTGACTACTCTGGGTCGATGGCACTCGACTGATGCTCGATCGGTGTTCAACTGAAGCTCTTCTGGCCCAACAGTCGATTGCTCGACCATCAGTCAATTGCCAAGGGATGGCAATCGACTGATCGAGATGAATTCGGGCACAGAAGGTTTTAGAGTTGACTGATCGCTTCGGTCACTCGACTGATGGTTCAATCAGTCGACTGATAGGCATGATCAGTCGACTGATGTGGGAGCCATTGGCTGGAAGCCAACGTGGATGAAGTCGTTGCGAGGCAATAGCGGCTGTAATGATCGTGATGTGCGCATCGATCATTGCTCCTCAATGGGAAGAATGGCCTCTTCCCTATAAGAAGAGGCCTTGGATGCTCTTGGGAGGCTAATGCTTCTACTCTAAACTTCTCCCAAGTGCCCAAAACGTTTCCACTCCTCTTTCTTGTGTTTATTTCAATTATATTGTAAGAGGGAGTGATTTTGTAAGAAAGGTTTACCTCCACCTTGAAGGAGAGATTAGCGATTGGTTAAGGAGTGATTCACCTGGAATGAATCGTCCGTGGATTAGCGACAAGGGGCGTGAACCACGTTACATCTCCGGTATTAGCGTTTGTGCTTCCTTATCTTTTGTATTGTATTAATTGTTTTGTTTAGCACTTGTTTCCGCTGTGCTAATCTTCATTGTAGACAATTAAGAGCGAGTAATTTCCATCGTAGACATCGAGGGCTATTCACCCCTGCCTCTAGCCAGCCACCGATCCTCTAACAAGTGGTATCAGAGCGAGGAGCTTATCGAAGACTCATCACCAATACAAGCACGACAAGATGGCCGACTCCAACATTCATCCACCCAAGTTCGAGGGCGACTTCACATGGTGGAAGAAGCGTATGGAGGTATTCTTTGAAACCAACTTCGATATCATATTAATAATGGAAAACGGTTTCGAGATACCTAGGGACGAAGAAGGGAGAATGCTAGAAAAATCAAGATTGACCAAGAAGCAAAGAGACGAGCACTTGGCGAATTCAAAGGCCAAACATCACCTATTCAATGTGCTTCCTCAACAAGAGGTAAACCGGATAGAAGAATGTGCAAGTGTCAAGGAAATATGGGAGAAGCTAGTGGAGCTTCATGAAGGTACATCTGAAGCCAAGCTAGCAAGAAGGGACCTCCTCCACTCTCAATTAAGCAATATCAAATTAAATAAGGGGGAAAAGGTACTCTCACTTCATTCACGTTTTAAGGAAATAATAACCGGTTTATCAAGTGTAGGTGAAAAACTCTCCAACCGGGACATGATAATGAAAGTCATAGATGTCTTCCCCCGGTCATCCAAATGGAGATCCATGGTGGACTCCTATATTTCAAAGAATCTAGAGGTAAGTACTCTAGAAGAATTTTTCTCCACCATGGAATTACATGAGACTAGGCTTGAAGGCATAATTGAAGAACCAAGCATAAAGCCAAGGGGAGTAGCATTAATGGCCGAGAAAGGAAAGAAGAAGAAGGAGACTCCACCTTCCTCATCGGATGAAGAATCTTCATCCTCAATGAATAGCAATGAAGAGGCCTACATGGTAAGGAAGGTGAGACGTGCATTGAAAAATTTTAAATTTAGCAAGTCTCATGATAGGAGAAGGCCAAGGAGGAAGATTATTTGCTATAATTGCCAAGGAGAGGGATATATGAGGGATGAGTGTCCCTTGTTAAAAGCAAAGGAAGAAAAGAAGAAGGAAAAGAAGAAAGGAAACAAAAAGAAGGCGGAAAAGAAGTCCAAAGAAAAAGGGAAGACAAAAGCCCACAACCTTAAAGCGGTAACGTGGGATGATCCATCATCCTCATCGGAGGAAGAACAAGCATTCACAAGTCTTGTACTTATGGCGATAGAAGACTTGGACTCCACCTCCTCCGAAAAAGAAGAAACAAGCTCAAGTGAGGAGAGCTCAAGTGCAGGGGGAGCATCCTCATCGGAATCGGAGGAAGAAGATATGGTAAGTATGGTAAGAAATCTTCCTATTCAAGAAATTATTTCTATGATTTCTAGTCTTACTAGAGATTTATTTAGGAGTAAGAAGAAAAATAAATACATGCTTGATGATATTAGGAAATTAGAAGAAAAGCTAGAAAATGCATATTTAAATGTTAATGATAATGCTTCTTCTTCTATGACTAGTGATGCATGCTTAGTTGAGGAAAATAAGGTCTTAAAGGAAAAGGTAGAATTTCTTACAAAGGCCTTAGAAAAATTCACAATAGGCTCCAACACACTAAACATGATCATTGGGAGCCAAAGGGCAAGCTTTAACAAGAAAGGCCTAGGATATAAGGGAACCAAGAATGAGAAGGCCTACCATTATTTGATTGCTAGGGGTCAAGCTAAAACTACAATGGTAGCTAGGAAATGGATCCCAAAGGAATACTTGGTGAACCCTATTGGAAAGAATTTATATTGGATTTCCAAGTCCATCCTTAGAGGTTAAAGAAACCTAGGATAGTCAATCATATTGGACTTATTTTATATCATGCTAAATGGTTGACTTATGTTGAAGTTGGGGAGTATTTAAGTTATTAATAGCATGGTGGATGATTTGGCTATAATATTTAAATCATGATTTGTATTTGATTTTATACTTGATGAATGATCATGATTTATGATTTGAATTGTAATATTTGATGTATGATCATAATGTGTGACTCATGATAATACTAGTATTATGATCATGTTGAGTGTTGTTGAATAATACTTGACCTTAATAGAATTGCATGAAATTTTTGGTTAAGTATAATACCTTAGATACATCTCACACTCACTATAGGCTAACTTGATTGAAAACATAGCATGGGTGAGATGTTAGGTTGATACAAATGGTCCACTAATGCTTATGGCATTTAGATGGTCATTTAGGTGTATCATAATAGAGCAATCATAGACCAACTATGGGAAAACCAAATGTTTAATCAATGGACATATTGCCCATAGATCGTAGTTGGATATTTTAAATGTTTTAAAACCATTTCATGTTTTATAAACTGAGAGTTCATGTTTTAAATCATTTCAAGGCAAAACTATGCCTTCAAGTTGATAAAAACTTTAGTGATTTTCAACACCTTTGAGTTTTTGCCAAACTTTCAAAATTGGAATGAATTTTCATGTCAAAATATTTTTCATTGATAAAGGGACTTATGAGAAATGTGTTCCCCAAATTTCAAGATTTTTTAAATTTTCTATAATTTTTAATGTATTTCTGAAATTTGATTCGGAAATCAAAAATTCTGGTTTTACTTGTGTCAGTCGATTGGCATTCGACGTCGACTAATGTGTATCGCGTACGGTGTAGTAGGCACCTAAGTCGAATCTAAGTTTTGATTATAGCAAACGATACAAAGTTAAGCTCATATTGTTATCTCACGAGCTAAATCAAGTGTGCAGAAAAGTGTCAACGCTAGAGCTGAAGGCTAGCGACACCCGGAGGAAGCCGCGGTGGTCGGGCGACACTTGAGTGACTTCGGAGGGAGCCGAAGGAATCGAGTGGAAGGTCGGAAGTGAAAGCAACACAGTAAGTATTGAGGTAAGCTCGTATGTGTTCGAGTGTAAGTGAGGTTGTATCCTTCTTACGGGAATAGTCTTAAGCATAGATCCGACCCAAGACATCCCATCGGTGGTCTAGGTCGAGATTGGACGGTCAAAGGCCGTCAAAATAATGTTTTTGTTTAGCTAACTTTTGATTTCAGCTAGCATCAGTCGACTGCCAGCTTGGAGGACTCGACTACTATCCATCAGTCGACTATCTGCGGTCAGCATTCGACTGATGCTGCCATCAGTCGACTGATGATGGCCATCAGTTGACTGATGGTCAAGGATCAGCTTCGAGGAGTCAAGGCTTATCACCTCATTTCAAGAGAGGTGGTGCTCAAATCTGATTGGTTGAAGTTTCTCTTGAAAAGGGGCTAATAGGATATAAAAGGAGGGTCTATCCTAGGGTTTTCTCATCAATTCTAAGCTTCCAAAAGCCTCCGCAAAGCTATAACTCTCTGACAACGAAGTGTTATCTCTCCGACGCTCTAGGCTTATTTGTTTATTCTTTTCTGTCGGTATAAGCTTCATTTCAATTTATATTTTTCATACTAATTGTCTCGGAGTTTTTATCGTAACGAGGAGAGGGGGAGTGTCCCTCTACCTCAAGCTTTGAGATTCTTTGTATTCGTCTAACTCCTACCTCCAACGAGGAGGAGTTCATTTAGTGGTTTGCCCTCCGTGCGTGATCAAGGATCACTAGGGCCTTGGAGTAGTAGCCGAAGGCTACGAACCAAGTAAAAAAATCTACTTGTCTCTTTTAGTTTTCATTTATCTTTCCGCTGCATATAATTGTCCACTCGAATGAATTCGTACGAAAAAGTTTTATCGCTATTCACCCCCCCCTCTAGCGATCCGCTCGATCCAACAATTGGTATTAGAGCCGGGGGTGCTAAGATTTGGTGAAACCACCAATCTAGCTTTCTATGTATTTTATTTTTGATTTATTTTCTGTTTATTTCAAATTTTTTTTCTCTTTCTCATTTGTGTAGTTTTTCTCCAGCACTACTAATCCAAGACACGAGTCTTGGGACATTTCCGGTGTTTGTGGTTTTAGGTTTTTCTGCTTCGTTCTTCTGTCTTGTTTATTTCAATGGCCCATCTCGAGGGTTTTAGCACCGTTCGACCTCTGTTTTACAATGGAGATGACTTCCATTATTGGAAGGGTCGGATGGAATGCTTTCTTAAAACCCAAATCGAGATGTGGATCATAATCCAAACGGGATTCACACTTCCGACTAACGAAGTGGGTGAATCCTTGGATTATGACCAATGGACCAATGCGACAAAAAGACAAGTCGAAGCCGACGCCAAGGCAACTCAAATCCTCCAATGCGGCTTGTCCAAGGAGAAGCTTAATCGCGTCGGCCCTTTCATCAGCGCAAAGAACCTTTGGACAAAGCTAGTGGAGCTACACGAAGGGACCGATGAAGCCAAGGTATGTAAGCGCGATCTTTTGTTTAATAAGTTATATAATCTAAAAATGCAGGAACACGAATCGACGATGCAACTTCATGCTCGCGTTCAAGACATAGTCAATAACCTACACGCGATCGGGCAAAAGGTCGAAAATCGTGATCTTATTAGGTATGTTCTTAACTCATTTCCTAGGACTACCTTGTGGGCATCCATGGTCGATGCCTACAAGGTCTCCAAGGACCTTTCAAAACTTAGATTAGATGAGTTGTTTTCCGATTTCGAACTTCATGAGAAGTCTAACTCGAAACCCGAGAAGGGTATAGCACTTTTTGCATGTTTGACGAAGAAAGCCACAAGCAAGCCAATCTCTAAAGAAGAAGAAGATGAGTCCGATTCGGAGGTCGACTCGGAAATGGAGGTCGAACTAGTCAACCTAGTTCGAAGGATAGTCAAGGGTCGAAAGTGAACCGTCACTCGACCCAACGAAGGTAAGCCTAAAAGTTCTAATATTAAGTGTTACGAATGCAACAGGTTTGGACACATCAAGTCCGAATGCCCAAAACTCAAGAGCAAAGCACCAAAACACAAAAAGGCACTCAACGCTACATGGGAAGAAGCATCCAAGGAAGAAGATGATGATCGTGTCCTCATGGCTAAACCGGTGGAATTGGAGACGGAGTCAGAACCAGAACACGAATCGGAAACCGAAGACCAGTCGAACTGCGAAGCGTTATTCAAGACAAGCCACGGATACGCATCCGGTTCAAAAGATACACTCAAGGTAAGTCAATCCCTTATTAGTACACTTTATAGTGCAATTAAGTTCTTAACTAGGAAATTAGCTAAGTCCGAGTCCAAGGTCAAGACCCTGGTTGAGGAAGTTAAACTCCTCAAACACGAGGTCTCCCTAACCTCTTCGACTAGTCGAGTTCGAGAGGAGGACTCAACTCGGGTTGAAAAGGTCGAAGTTGAGAACTCACTCTTGAAGAGTCAAGTCGAAGATCTTAGGAACACATTGGAAAGGTTTACTTTGGGATCCAAAGGACTTGACCTCCTACTTGGATCGCAAAGGGTCATGTACAACAAGGTCGGACTAGGGTTTAGCTCTAATACGACCAACAAGTCGTATATGTCGATTGTAAGTCGATATAAAAAATGTGTCCAAGCATGGGTCCCTAAGACCGCCTTGATTTCAAACTTAGGATCGAACCAGTACTGGGTTCCCAAGGACCAAATCCACTATGTGGAGAGACCGAACCGATTCAACGGTCCAGGGGGAGCCAGTACAAAACTTGTTTGTATTTTAACTTAGAAATTGCATGCTTAGGTTCTTTCTTTATTTTGATTTTTCTTTTTAGAATGGTTAGATAGGACTATAACTCGTCAATACTTGATAACATAGTACCAGGACGCGGCAAGATGATAGTACGCTAGGAAAGCGGAGTCTTGTGTATTCGGGCTAGATAAGGCATATCTAGTTCGGTGCACTTGACCGAGTGGAACTAGCTGAAGCTACCTCACCGTATCCTAGACTAGTTAGACCAGGAAGTGGTCTTGGTGAGTCAAGTCTCTATTTTCTTGAAAATGGCTTTGTCTAAGGAAGTGGTCATTGTTCCGAACAAAGAAGGCCTCTGTGCCTCGCCATGACCTGGAAATCATGATCTTGAAAAGGTGACTTGATGAGCCTAAGGTCAAATCTGAATCTAACGCAAGGTTGACAAGTGTTCAAATCATTAAATTTAGAACAAGTAAAATTGGAAGTCATCTCACAAGAACATATAGGGTTAACATGTTTGATCATGTAGACATCGGTGAGATGATTTAGGTTAATAATTTTCAACCAATCTTTAACAAATCCAATATCCGATCCAACTACCTTGCGTATAGGATCAATGGATGTTGGACAGTGGTTGCTCCCGACACATGATCGGGGATCAACTCAAGTTTTCAAAGCTTTGATTCAAACGACAAGGATCGGTAGCCTTCGGAAACAACGACAAGCTCAAAATCATCGGATCAGGTGATATTGAGCTCAACTCTAACTTTATTATTCAAAATGTCTTATTGGTAGAAAATTTTCAATATAATTTACTTAGTGTAAGCCAATTGTGTGATAATAACTATAAGGTCATATTTCTAGAAAATGAATGCGTAATTAATACAAATGAAACTTCTAAAACAATCCTTAAGGGAACCAGAAATAACAATATTTACACTATTAATCTAACTAACTCCCCAACCAAGTGTCTTATGACACGGCAAGAGGAATCATGGTTGTGGAAATGATGACTTGGTCACTCACACCCAAGACTTATCCACAAGATGAGTCAGAGTGACTTAGTCAGAGGTTTGCCTAACCTCAATAACTTGAACAATAAAATATGTAATACTTGTCAACAAGGTAAACAATCTAGGACACAACATCAACTAACTAATCAAGAACGAACCAAAAGTGTTCTTGAGCTCCTGCACATGGATCTATTTGATTCACACGGAGCTAAGTCACTTAATGGGAGTAAATTCTTCTTAGTCATAATTGATGACTATTCTAGATTTACTTGGGTTAGGTTCATCAAACACAAAAGTGATACCCTAGATCAATTAATCAACCTATTTAAGTTAATAGAAAATCAACAAAATCTTAAAATCAAAAGACTTAGGACTGATCATGGTGGTGAATTCGAGAACCACAGGTTTACAGAACTCTGTAACCTAAATGGATACCACCATGAGTTCTCTTGCCCTAGAACCCCATAACAGAATGACCTAGTAGAATGTAAAAATAGAACTCTACAAGAAGTCGCTAGGACAATGTTAAACAAGTATAACCTACCCGATAGGTTTTGGGCAGAAGTCGTGAGTACGGCATGCTATGTCCAAAATAGGATCCTTATGGTAAAGAGGCACCTTAAGAACTCATACGAGATTTATCACGAAAAAATACCTAACATCAAGTACTTTAGGGTATTTGGGTGTAAAGTACATATCCTAAACACTAAGGATTTCCTAGGAAAATTCACATCCAAAACCTCGACCGGGATCTTTTTAGGATACTCGACTACAAGTAGAGCTTATAGAGTATATAATCATGACACCCTTAGAGTCGAGGAGACTATCAATGTAGTATTTGATGAAGGACACGAACCTACAAAACCCCCGGCAACCCCAATTAGCGAGCAGATTCATACCAGACCTAACTCCGATCCGGAGATCAAGTCTAGTATTAATCCTAACCTAAGTCAACCAAGTCAGTCTATCAACCAAGTGGTAGATGAATCTAACCAAACTAGGACTCAAACGAGTCATCCTATTGATCAAGTGGTTGATGACCCGAACCCAAACCAAACTAGGACTCAAATGAATCATCCTATCGACCAAGTGATAGGTGATCCAAGTCTAGGAGTTTGAACTAGAGCCTCATACAGAAACCTTAGTCAAATCTTTTTGATTTCCAAAATTGAACCCAAAACTATTGACCAAGCTCTTCTTGATCCCGATTGGATTATTGCAATGCAAGAAGAGCTGGCTCAATTCACTAGGAATGATGTATGGGAATTAGTACCACCACCTAAAGATAAAACAATCATTGGAATAAGGTGGGTGTTTAGGAATAAACTTGATGATAAAGGTGAAGTAGTTATAAATAAAGCTAGATTAGTCGCTAAAGGGTTTAGTCAAGTCGAAGGTTTAGATTACGATGAAACCTATGCTCCAGTAGCTAGGTTAGAGTCCATTCGAATGTTATTAGCATATGTTGCACATCGAGGATTTAAGTTATTTCAAATGGATATAAAGTCAGCATTCTTGAATGGATACATTAAAGAAGAGATTTATGTTAGTCGACCCCCCTGTTTCGAAAGTCTAGATAAACCTGACCATGTTCTTAGGTTAAAGAAAGCCCTCTATGGACTTAAACAAGCTCCTCGAGCTTGGTACGAGAGGCTTTCAGTTTATCTTAAGTCCAAAGGTTTTAACCAAGGTGTAGTTAACCCAACTCTTTTCGTAAAAACCGTAGGTAAAGACATATTCATAGCCCAAATCTACGTAGATGATATTATTTTCGGAACCACCAACTCGATCCTACTGAATGAATTCATTACACTTGTAGAAAGTGAATTTGAAATGAATTTACTAGGCGAGTTAAGTTTCTTCTTAGGTCTACAAATTAAACAAACTAAAGATGGAATATATCTACATCAACGCAAATATACTAGGGAATTAATTAAATGCTTTGGAATGCAAGATGCTAAAATTATTAATACCCCAATGGCAACTAATGTGAATATAGAAGAAGATGTAATCGGAAATTCAATTGATTTAAAATACTATAGGAGCATAATAGGGAGTCTCCTTTACTTAACTGTGAGCCGACCTGATATCTTATTTGCAGTAAGTATGTGCGCAAGGTTACAAACCTGTGCCAAGGAATCTCACCTAACTCTAGTCAAGCGTATCCTTAGATATCTAAAAGGTACACTTAATGTCGGTATTTGGTACCCTAGATCTACCGAGTTCGAACTAACCGGCTACTCCGATTCAGACTATGCCGGTAGTAAGCTCGATAGAAAGAGTATGAGTGGTTGTTGTCAACTTCTCGGCTCGAGTCTAATGAGTTGGTGCAGTAGAAAGCAACACTGTGTTGCCTTATCTACCACCGAAGCCGAATACATCGCGATGGGTGAGTGTGTCACTCAGCTTATTTGGATGAAGCACACTCTCCGCGACTTTAAGTTAGACTTTACAAACACTAAACTCCACGTAGATAACATTAGCTCAATTAACCTAACTAAGAATCCGATATGTCACTCTAGGACCAAACATATAGAGGTCAAACATCATTTCATTCGAGAACATGTGGCCAACGGAGCCATACAACTCGAATACGTCGAATCAAAGTCTAACTTGGCAGACATATTTACTAAACCCCTACCTGAAGTCGAATTCAGTCTATTAAGACGAAAATTGGGCATGTGCGTAGTAGCATAGGAACTTACAAATTATATTTTCTTACTACTATTTCTTCATGGAACTAGCATAGGACATACCTTAGATATCATGCACCTATAGATTTAAGGAGCCAATACATCTCACAACACATAGGACTAATGTGTTTGTGTACTTAGCCACATAGATGGGCGTGAGATGTTAGGACCTTACTCCTGGTTCCAGATGTAGAGCTAGTGCATCGCCATGAATCATGGAGTATAATCATATATATTAACCGACTTTAACCAGGACTAGTTGATCTTTCATATCAATCAAGTCAAATATGAGTCGAACATTTTATAGAAGAAATTATTTTCAGTATATTATTTTCAAAATAATATGGAACATGCTTGAACTTTAAATTTAATATCTATATTTGTTTTTCACACACCTCCATGCTTTTCGATATATGGCAAAAGGGGGAGAAAAAGGCCAAAGTTAAGGGATCAAAATTTTTAACTTAACTGATCAAAATTTTTGATAACTTAACTCACTTCATATTTATTCACATAAAAGTTAAGTAAATGTTTACTTAACTTTAAGTTTTGAAAATTTACTTAACTTGTTTTTGTTAACAAAAAGGAAGTAAAGGCCAAGTTAAGAGAATTCTTAACTTAAACTTATTTTAAACACTATGGCCAAACGTTAATGCTTTACTTAAGAAAGGGGGAGAAAGGGTCAGGTTAAGAAGTCTTCTTAACTTAAACGTTTCACTAAGGCCAACTTTAAGTAATGTTAATTACTTAAACTCTTCCTAAATAGCAACCCTCAAGGGGGAGGATTAAGGGTTTCTTTCAAGACTCACCCTCGGTCAAGGGGGAGGTTATCCCAAGGGGGAGTACTTGAAGAAAATCCTTACTACTCCTACTTAATCCTTTTATTGTTTGGCAATTTACCAAACGCAGCTCCTAAAGTTCGGAATTGCCCAAAACGCACATTATAGTTTCAGAATTACCAAATCGTGCACGTAATTCCCAAAATATCCCTCCCGCCAAATAGCCTGCAATTTAATGCAGAGAGAGAATTTGCATCCATCTGATGCACAACTGGAAATCCCGAGCCATCCAAACGTCACTTCCAGCCACGTGGGAGCGCCAGCCACATGCTGTTGATGAGCACCACATGCAACTTTCCTCCACAAACCAATTGAGCAACACTATTTTTGATGAAACCCTAGTAGTTATCAACGACATCACTACTCCCACGAATATATCGGGTAGGGTTTCCAGAAGTTGGCGCAGCTCACTCACCAGCTGCTTCACATAGTATTATCATGTATGTATGTGTTTTTATTCTTGAGACTGCTATGAGGTTAATAAATACATTGTAGGTGGTTGTATAGCCAAGTTTTCCACGCACCCATAAATACGAGGTAGGTATATCATACCAAAGTAGACCAATGCACCCATAATTGCGATGCAGGAGGTTCATAACCAAGTTTTGTCACCACCTAAACAAATTCCACCTAACTTAAAAGGTGATGCTTCTAATTAAATCCCACGATTACTGAAGTTCCCTGATTGATATTCCCAGCACTAGGAGATTCAATCTGTCCGAGAGAGTAGGTGGTGCTGGGAATGAAATTCCCAGCACCATCGTCTCCCTAAAATTTAAAATCCCAGCACTATGGGAGATTGAAGCTGGCTGGCCTGGATAAAAAGTGATGCTGGGAATTTAAATTCCAGCAACATCATGGTCCTGGGCTTCAAATTCTCAGCACCATTAAGGTTCAACAAATTCGGGATAAAAGCTGGTGCTGGGAATTGAAATCTCGTCACCACCGTAGTGCTAGGATTAAAACTTCCAACACCATGGAGGTTCAACAGTTCGGCATAAAAGGTGGTGCTGGCAATTGAAATATCATCACCATTATGGTCCTGCAATTAAAACTCTCAGCACCATGCGGATTGAACTTGTCGAGATAAATGGTGGTGCTGGGAATTTATATCCCAGCACCACCGTGGTAATGAGATTCAAACTCCCAGCAACACCATGGTGCTAGGAATCTAATTCACTGGACCAGGGAGATATAAGTTGTCGACATTAAGGGTGGTGCTGGGATTTGAAACCCCAGCAACACTGTGGTCCTACGATTAAAACTCCCAGCACCATTGGGATTGAACTGGTCGAGATAAATGGTGGTGCTGGGAATTTATATCCCAGCACCACCGTGGTAATGGGATTCAAACTCCCAACAACACCATGGTGCTGGGAATGTAATTTCCAGCACCATGTAGATATAAGTTGCCAGAATTTTTGGTGGTGCTGGGAACTGAAACCCCAGCAACACTGTGGTCCTGCGTTTAAAACTCCCAACACCAGGGAGATGGAACTGGTCGAGATAAATGGTGGTGCTGGGAATTTATATCCCAACACCACTGTGGTCCTGAGATATAAATTTCCAGGACCATGGAGAGGGAACCTGGCCGAGAAAAATAGTGGTGTTGTCAATTTATATCGGAGATAAATAAAGTCCTCTAGGTGGGTCGAGTGCAAGCGTAGCCTATACTATCATTCTCCACCTTTCCTTAGGCTCCCAAATAGTAGTTATAAAAATTAATGCTCTGTGCCAACATTCAGACGAGTGTGCCAATTGGCATGCACCCATAACTGCTGGCAGGAGTGTGGGAACTAAGTATCCCTCTGCGCATAAACCCTATAAATGTCTTCCTCTTCCATTCCATATAAACTGTTCCTAATTTCAACATTGAAAGGTCCATCAATGGGTTTCGGTAAAAACCCATTGATGGCCCTATCCACATCAAATGTTCTAATTAGTGAAGTGCATAATTGGGAAATCTAACCATAAACTCTCATCCTCCACTTGTCCTCAGGCTTATAAACCCTAGTTAAAAAAATTCAGCCTACTTGCCTAGCACACTACATATAATAGTGTTGATTTTAAAAACTTTTGCAGGGACGACCCCCTTCCTGATGAAGCGTTAACATTTTTGGAAACAATTGAATCAAATTTGAAGGATAGAGAGTTAGATGATCAAGATTCCATAAATCTATCCCCAAGTAATATTCCATCTCCATCTCAGTTTACTGATGTGGGGAATAGAATTACCAGTGATCAACACCTTGATATAAATAGAGAAGCTTCTTCCATACTCGAAGAAGAGTTTGTCACTGCTACTACAGTAGTTCATGAATATTTTGAACAAACTTGGAGTGAAGAGGAGGTAAGTGATATACATGCGATAGAAGAGTTAGAATATACAAATCCTTCGGAAGAATTCTTACCTGATGATATCCAACATGAAGAAGGTGAGTTAAACTCAGATCAGTACAGTGACTTAGAGAAAGTGTTCCCAATTGTTGATGATCCCTATGTTTTAAATCCATAAATAACACTATTGGCAGATGTCAGTTCATCATATCCAAATGAATTTTTCACTGGATAAGTTTTTTCCTCTCGACAAGAGTTTAAAGATGCACTAGTAAGGCATGCGATGCTTAAAAACTTCAGATACAAGCCAGTTGACACCAGACTTAATAGAATTAAAGTTATTTTCTTTAGTAATAGAATTAAAGTTATTTTCTTTAGTCAGCCTTATTCATAGAGTTTAGTTGCAAGTGGAGACGTGGAGTTCACTGTCACAAAATATGTAAAGCAGCATGAATGTGCGGTGTTAGAAACAACAGATCACACCATGCTTGCACATCCACAATTAGCAAACCATTACAAACCAAGTTCAATTCGAAGAGAAATGCAAGCTAGATTTAGTGTTAACATTTCATACAAGAAAGCATACACAGCCAGATAGAAAGCATCAAAAAGAGTGGTAGGTGATTTTGATCAGGCCTATATTGATCTTCCAATGTACTTGCGTGAGTTAAGAGTTAGAGATCCTGATACCTATGTTGCAGTACTAAGAAATGGTGAAAATCAATTTCAGCGATGTTTTTGGGCATTTGGTGCTTGTGGAAGAGTATTCAGGTCTTATTTGCGAAAACTAATTGGAATTGATGCTACACATATCACTGGCAAGTATCCATGTGTTTTGCTAATGGCTACTGCCATTGACGATAATGCAAAAATTATGCTAGTTGCATTTGGAATTGACGAAGTTGAATGTGGATCTGCCTAGGAGTGGTTTTTGGATCATGTAAAGACATTCCTTGTTGTCCTGCCAGAGTTGTTGAGCATTGTATCGGATAGACATCGGGGGATTATATCAGCAGTTAACAAAGTGTATCCATCTACCCATCATGATTTTTGTTGCTATCACTTGTCTTGTAACATGGTAATAGATACCCGGGATAGATCCTCATTAGGTTTATTTTGGGCAGCAGCAAGAGCCAATACAACAGTTGAGTTTGATCGATTAATGCAGAACATGCATGACAAACACAAGGATGCATATGCGTGGCTACAAAAGATCGATCCAAAAAGATGGGCTAATGCACACTTTCCTAGGAGGAGGTACACAATGTTAACCACTAATTGTTCTGAGAGTTTAAATGCATTATTCAAGGAAACACATGAACTCCCCATCACCAGTTTAATTGACAACACTAGAAGAAAGGTTGCTCAATGGTTCTTTAACCGTAGGGAAGAATCTTCAAAAAGGTCAGGTATTCTAACACCTTATGCCATTAAAGAGATTGATGAAAGGAGAGAAAGAAGTCGATTATATTCAGTATTCTCATACTCACAATCGGAAATGGAAGTACAGACAATAGCTTCTTCGTATATTGTTGATTTGGAGAGGCAAAGTTGCATCTGCGGTGAGTTTCAAGTTTTAGGAATTCCTTGCTCGCATGCTATTGTAGTCATCATATATCGGAACATGGATCCATACCATTATTGTGAGCATTATTTTCTAAGGGAAACCTGGGAGGCCACTTACATGGATCGTATTTACCCATGTCGAAGAAAGAAATTTTGGCCTAATGGTGACAAAATTTTTAGAGTTCTACCTCCTCGTAGCCTTGTGCAGCCGGGGCGAAGAAAAAAGGCACGCATTGAGTCAAACATATCTTGGGAGGGTGAAAATAAATGCAGATGATCAAACGACTTAGGCTTAGGCATAATAGGAGGTCTTGTAGAATGCCACCTACTAAGTCCTACGTGTAAATAGTGGTTGTGTAAATATTTGTGAAGGAAACAATGTTAATGTTAAGCTATTTTGCAGAATTGTAATGTAAATATTTGTTACGCTATTTTGTAAAATTGTAATCTAATCCACCGCCTGCGATCCAGATTAATATAAAACTCCCGGTGCGATTCAAACATCTCAAGAGCATATTTCATTTCTCTCTGCTCTCCTCCTCACTCTCGTGGAATTCTTTTAAGTAAGTTTTAGATTACTTAACTTTTGTCCATAATTGACCATGCATGTCGCATCGCTCCTTCCAATCTATCTAGGGTTTTTCCATTTTAAATCAACGATGTCGCGTTTAAAAGTCGGGCTGATAGGGTTTAGGGTTTTAGGGTTTACCATTTGAGCGAGAATAACGTTTGTTTGTATCAGCGCACATGTTTCAATCTATTTCATCTATTAGTTTAAAATCGCCGTATTACAATGCATTTAGTTCGTAACCTAATGTAGTATTTTCAGTTAACGATGGCTTCAACTGGTGAATCATCAAGCGATACTTCTAGAAGAACCTGTGCATTGATGTGAGGAAGAACCAGAGAATGAATCTGGAAAAACAAGCGTTTCAGATTTAAAAATTTATTGCAAGTGTGCCATCGAGTGTGGAAGAAGAAATGCTTATTCGAGCTCCCGTGGGTTTTGGACATTCGGATATTACTGTCGGACCCTCGTTCAAAATATGTTTGATAATTTGGAATGCGGGAGAAATGTTTTATATTCCATGAAAAGAAATTGCATTTCACAAAGACGGATGTCTCCCTCATCCTTGGTCTACCAGATGATGGACTTGTAGTTCCTATGAATAATGAAGCTCCCTCTAGACAGCTATATTTGCAATATTTCGTGGAAGCTGATTACTCTAACAAGCATCTGGAGGAATTATTGAAGACTTCCAAATCTCCAGATAATTTAGCATCTACAAAAGTTTATTGTCAGTTGTTTATTTTATATTTTTTCTCTTGTGTGTTTTTTACTACCACCAGCAGTAAGCCTAGAATACCTATGCGATCACTTATAGATTGTGTAGATGATTTTGATAACTTAGGCAGGTACAATTGGTGTGAAGCACTTTATACGTACATGGATCCTCAAATGGAGTCAATTGGTATGGGAGTGACATTGCGACGAAAGCGAAGGTCCCGTGGATCTACGAGACCAATGCTTAAGGGTTTCACACACTTATTGGCTGTGAGTGAATATATTTTATGTGTTCCATAAATAGTATAGATCAATCTGTCTATTAACAACTAATCTTGGCATTCCAGGTATGGATGTGTGAGCATTTGTGTATCCTACCTCCACACGTCCCTCATGCTTTGCCAAGAATGTTGAGATGGAGGTGGAGTTCCACAAATGTAAGGGTCGTTAAGAAGATGGTAGATGGTCTCCTACCTGATAAAATCATTGTTGATCTAATGCCAGCACAGTTAGAGCTGCATCTGGTACACACCGCTTCTCCACCTAGAATTTGTGCATCAACTCCTCAACCCAAAACTCAGCTGGACGCAAGAGGAATGGCGTGTCCAGTATGCCAGGAGAAAGCAGAAATAGTTTCTACTCTAAGAACCAAGCTAGTTGAAGCAAGGTGTAACTTTGAAAGCACCTCCCTACTTAAGGATGCAACCATCGAAGAACAAGAAAAGAAAATATAGGAGCTTCTTCAAAAGTTAGAGGAGGTCAAGAACAGGAAGGACAACGAGATAAGTGAAAGGGATAATATAATTTCTGAAAAAGAAGCATTAATCGTTGAAAAGGACAGTTTAATACTGGAGCTTCAACTGAATTTACAATCCCGGGATGTAGAGGGGTTACAATCACAACCCATACAAGCTGTACAGACCCAACAACCTTCTCCTGCATACACTAGGCGGAAGGTTTGTGTGCGGAAGAGGGCTCTTCATGGTGTATCACCCCCTAAACGTACAAGCCTCCCTCCTGCATGGTTTGCTAACATCCCTAAAAGAAGGAGAGTTGAAACTCAAATTGTCCCCAGCAAGGCTATTGAGTATCCCTCAGTAGACCCTAATATCTCTCCTACAGAGCCAAATATTGAGTAGAAGTCATGCCAGGATAAAAAAAGGAAATCAATTGCCGAGGAGTGTGAACCCGAAATATTAGATACTGGCATACAAGTCTCCACGGACAAACAACCAACACTCGACGAAGTCAAGATGAGGATATTGGAGGTGAGCATAAGTTATCTTGTCCAGTCCTATTTTTCAGACAAAATATTTCTATCCCCACAATTTTATTTTGTATACAACAAGCTTATAAAGAATTCACCGGTAAGATGGATCCAAGCGGTCGAAGTGTTTATTGAAACTAAAAAAAATAGAGTAAGACAGTCTTATATTCTTTGTTTATAACAGTCTTCTTATATTTTGAGAGTTGCTAATAACCCTTTTCTTGTGTAGTGTGACAGTATCAGGACCAGTGTGGAAGACCGATGCTATTAACTTATACATGGACTCTTTTCTTACAATATTTGATTGGAATGTTTTGACACATGGGGATTGCATAAGTGCTTATTTTTCAGTCTTAGCTGATGAGTGCAAGGTGAATGATAAGGCGTACTATAACTCAATATTCTGAAATTTGGATTCATTAAGTTTTTTCCCCTTTGCATAGGAATTGTAATCTTTACTGACTTGGTGTTTTGATGATTTTCTATACACAGGATATGTTTAATATTATGTACGCCCAAGCATTCGAGCAAACTTTTAAAACCCCAGGAAATCCAATCAGATACATATTTTATCCAATAATCCATGATGAGCACTGCCACCTACTAGTGGCCGACTTGGAAAATTCAGAGTTTATCCACTACAACTCATTGTCCGTCAGGAAAGCTTACACTACTCAATTTGAAGAAACAGTAAGCATTAGATTTTAAATAAGTAAGTTAAATAAACCGTTTGTGTATGGAGGATTAATAGCTTTTTTTGGGTCCCAGGTTGAATTCTTTAAAAAGATCCACCCTTCGTATTATGATAACTGGTATCCTGGCCTGGCTGATAAATTTTGTAATGCAAACTTTTCCGTGAGTCGAGTCCAGGGTCCCAGACAAAGCTCTTCGTAAGATATTTAATATTCTTTGTAAATACCATATTTTATAAGCTAGTAATGGACTAATAATTTATATTTTTTTACAGCTATGATTGTGCATTTTTTATAATACGATACATTGAGAGCCTACTATTTGGGTACCCTAAAAGATTCAGACAGCAAGATATGAGGAGCTTTAGATTCGTGGTGGGGAATAGAATAATGCGCAGCTCACAATTTTGTTTGCAATTATGACTATGCTGTATTATGGGATATGTTGTAAGAGTATACAGAGTTTTAAAATTTTAACTACACCAAGGTGCCTGCCAGTAAAAGTCATTATCCAGATGCAAAGTGTAAATCCAATTTATGTAGTATCTGTACAATTATGAAATATATATACGTTGTTAAATATGTGAACCACTTCGACTTTATGATTTTGTGATGGGATTTGTACGTGGTGCTGGGAATTAAATTTCTAGGACCATTGTGTTCCTGGGATTAAAATTTCCAGCACCACCTTATTTCTCGGTCACTCTGAAATTGTACATGGTGTTGGGAATTAAATTTCCAAGACCACTGTGTTCCTGGGATTAAAATTCCCAGTACCACCTTATTTCACGTCAGTTCGAAATTGTACGTGGTGTTGGGAATTCACTTTCCAAGACCACTGTGTTCCTGGGATTAAAATTCCCAGCACCACCTTATTTCTCAGCCAGCTCGAAAATGTACGTGGTGCTGGGAATTAAATTTCCAGGACCACTGTGTTCCTGGGATTAAAAATCCTAGCACCACTTTTTTTCTCGGTCAGTTCAAAACTGTACGTGGTGTTGGGAATTCACTTTTTAGCACCACTGTGTTCCTGGGATTAAAATTCCCAACACCACCTTATTTCTCGGCCAGTTCGAAAATGTACATGGTGCTGGGAATTAAATTTCCAAGACCACTGTGTTCCTGGGATTAAAAATCCCAGCACCACCTTATTTCTCGGTCAGTTCGATTAAAATTCCCAGCTACACCTTATTTCTCGGCCAGTTCGAAAATGTACGTGGTGCTAGGAATTAAATTTCTAGGACCACTGTGTTCCTGGGATTAAAATTCCCAGCACCACATTATTTCTCGGCCAGTTCAAAAATGTACGTGGTGTTGGGAATTCAATCTCCAGGACCACTGTGTTCCTAGGATTATAATTCCCAACACCACCATATTTTTCGGCCAGTTCGAAAATGTATGTGGTGCTGGGAATCCAATTCCCACCACCACTATGTTCCTGGTAATATAATCCCGGCCAAAACTGGGAGGTAGGAGGATCAGAAGAAAGTTTCCTCGACGTAACAACATTTGAAGCCGTTAGGTCTTTCAGTCCATGTCAAGATTTCGGAATTTGGACTCCTCTAGGTCCATCAATGGGTTTCGGTCAAAACCCATTGATGTCCCTATTCACCTCATCTTCGATCCAATCCAACTTCAGTGGCTTTGGGAAGTGCCCCTCTGTGTATCGTGTCTAAAATTTCTTATATTCAAGGAAGGATTAGGTTTACACAGCCATATATCAGAATCGTGCTCGCCACGCGCATGACGAAACCGGCGAGAGGTAGGAGAATCAAAAGAAAGTTTCCTCGACGCAACAACATTTGAAGCCATTAGGTCTTTCAGTCCATGTCAAGATTTCAGAATTTGGACTCCTCTAGGTCCATCAATGGGTTTCGGTCAAAACCCATTGATGGCCCTATTCACCTCATCTTCGATACAATCCATCTCCAATAGCTTTGGGAAGTGCCCCTCTGTGTATCGTGTCCAAAATTTTTGATATTCAAGGCAGGATTAAGTTTACACAACCATATTTCAGAAATCAGGCCCCGTGCCACGTGGCATGCGATCGAAACTGGGAGGTAAGAGGATCAGAAGAAACTTTCCTCGACGCAACAATATTTGAAACCGTTAGGTCTTTCAGTCCATGTCAAGATTTCAGAATTCGGACTCCTCTAGGTCCATCAATGGATTTCGATCAAAACCCATTGATGGCCCTATTCACCTCATCTTCGATCCAATCCAACTCCAATGGCTTTGGGAAGTTCCCCTCTATGTATCGTGTCAAAAATTTTTGATATTCAAGGCAGGATTAGGTTTACACAGCCATATTTCAGAAATCAGGCCCCGTGCCACATGGCACGTGGCCGAAACTGGGAGGTAGGAGGATCAGAAGAAAGTTTTCTCAACGCAACAACATTTGAAGCCATTAGGTCTTTCAGTCCATGTCAAGATTTCAGAATTTGAACTCCTCTAGGTCCATCAATGGGTTTCGGTCAAAACCCATTGATGGCCCTATTCACCTTATCTTCGATCCAATCTAACTCCAGTGGCTTTGGGAAGTTCCCCTCTGTGTATCATGTCCAAAATTTTTGATATTCAAGGCAGGATTAGGTTTACACAGCCATATTTCAGAAATCAGGCCCCGTGCCATGTGGCACGCGGCTGAAACTGGGAGGTAGGAGGATCAGAAGAAAGTTTCCTCGATGCAACAACATTTGAAGCCGTTAGGTCTTTCAGTCCATGTCAAGATTTCGGAATTTGGACTCCTCTAGTTCCATCAATGGATTTCGGTCAAAATCTAGGACTACAGTGTTGCTAGGAATATAATTCCCAGCACCACCTTTTTGTCTCGGCCAACCTAAAATTGTACATGGTTCTGGAAAATTTAAAACCTAGGACCACTATGTTGCTGTGACTATAACTGCCAGCACCACTCTTTTTTCCGACCAGCTTTAAATTGTACGTGGTGTTGGGAATTCAAATCCCAGACATGTGTTCACAGGATTATTATTCAAACCACCTTATTTCATCGATTTGAAATTGTAGTGGTGGAATTCAAATCCCAGACTCTGTGTTCTGTGATTATAGTTCCCAGACCACCTTATTTCTGGAAAGTTCGAATTGTATAGATGGTGTCGAATTCAAATCCCAGGACCACTATGTTCCTGGGATTATAATTCCCAGCACCACCTTATATCTGCGGCCAGTTCGAAGTTGTACGTGGTGCTGGGAATTCAAATCCCAGAACCACTGTGTTCCTGGGATTATAATTCCCAGCACCACCTTATTTCTCGGCCAGTTCGAAATTGTACGTGGTGCTGGGAATTAAATTCCCAGCACCACTGTGTTCCTGGAATTTTTTTTCCCAGCACCACCGTATTTCTCGGCCAGTTCAAAATTATATGTGGTGCTGAAAATTCAAATCCGAACCATCGTGTTCTGAATATAATTCCCAAGACCACTTTTGGATCGTAACCGTTTGAATTTGGGCGTTGTTCTTTGGAAATTTAAATCCCAGGACCACTCTGTTCCTGGGATTTCAATGTCAGCACCATCGAAGTATTCAACAATATATTATATAACATTTATTAAAGCTCAACCACAAACAATAATCAAAATTACAGTCACTGTTGATCATATGGAATGCAGTATCATTTACAAATTAGCAAAATTAATAAATTACAACAATGCATTGTCATACTGCCACATAAATTTTTCTAAAATTACATCATGAAGAACTCATCCCTTAAAATTGACACTGAGACATCTATTCTCAGATTTTGTCATATGCCTTGTTTGAAGTCCATCTTCTCACAATAAAGCATACATCTCATGTATTGCATCACAAACAAGGCACAATCATTGCTGTAAAAATGTCATGAAAAATTTTATATTTCAATTCAAAAGTATAATTTTCATGTTCGATATTTTCTTTTAGTACCTTCTTTGCTTGTTGAGGACAATTAGTTGTAAATAAAACTCGCTTGTCGATGGGGTAATAAGCTTGTAAACATAGATGAATTGCTGCAAGCTCCTTAGATAAATATCCTTTAAATTGGGATATCTATTATTACAAGATGAGTAAGTTAAATGGATGGAATATCCATATTTAAAAAAATTAACTACTCACCACTGCTTCAAAATCAGTTTTTGATCTTCCTCCGTATGAAATGGAGTTGTAATGATTGAAAGTCATTGCTTTTGTGTCGATACACAACAAGTGAAAGTGAGTTTGGTCAGTATTTAGAGGTATAAAAAAATATCTAACCTCTCCATCATTCATATCCGTGTTTATGATTTGTGTTGTGGCAGTCTTCCACGACATTCTTAATCTTGTTGTAATTGTGTGTAGAAAAAATATTTAAGCCAGTTAGTATCTCATGTTGTGAAAATACAAGATAATTTAACTTCCTTACAATGAACACGATGAGCAATACAGACTTGTTATATGACCTACATGTGAAGAGAGGCCCCTAAAAAGAATTGAGCAAAATGTATCGATAACCTCCCCAACTGTGAAAATAGATCCATTAACTCCAGAGTATAAAGAATTCAAAGTTAATGAAAAAGAACCTTCCTCCCAAACATAACCTGTAATCGGCCTACAAAAAAATTTAATGGTAAATAAATATTTTCACTTTCTATAATAATGTAATAAAAATTTCGAATGTAATGATGGATGTAACTACCATACTTTATTTTTTCTAAACTTTTTAGCAAGTAGGTCACATCAGCATCTTATTTTTGGTTCTTTGTCGTCTTACATTTTTTCTTGACATACTATAATACAAAAATTAGATTAGTTATTTAAATAAAATAACACAAACTAATTTTCTTTGTATTCTGACTAACCGCAATGGCTTCCATTCTCATTTGGTTGAGTTTATCAATTATTGCTTCATCCCTCTCAAGATCTTTTTCATCTTCTTCCACAATACAGATAATATCCATCGCTTGCAATTCATCCATACCAATTATTTTTTTCCTTTCTTCGCAAATACTTCTGCTTCATTTACATCTTTATCAGGTTGCCCTTCTAATACCTCAACATCAAAAATTTCTGTCTGTTTTTTTTTCTTTGAGGTATCAATTTTGCCCACAGTGGACTATCAACGGGAGTATCCCTGTAATCATAGCGGGTTCTATCTCGCCGTCTTGTTCTACTGGCAATTGGTTCCGGTTGAGGTTGAGGATCAACTTCAGGCTTATTTGATTCAGCCTCCATACCTTCTCTTCCTATAATTCCCATTAGTTCTTTTACCCTTTCAGTTAGTGTCATGTTTTCCATTCTTAACTCTTTGAGTTGTCTCTGATAAACTAAACACTCATGGCATTCAGTAGTAGGGTATTTTTCTTGTATAGCTTGTGATGATGATGTCTCTATTGGATGAGTATTTTCAATATAATAGTCAACCTTATCAAGCAATATAATTTCACTACGGGTATAGACTAGATCAACAATGACCTATCAAAAAATCAACAATTATTTAGATAATGAAAATGAAAAAATGTTAAGTTGTGGTCTTCTATTTACTTGTTCAGGTGAGACTTGCTACAATAAATTCCTCACCTTGCTAATATGTGAAGGAGTTGCCCTCCACTTATTTATTCGTGGCCCTTCGATATTGTATGGTCTCTGGATTGTGACATGTTCCAGAAACCAAGCCTGCTCATATCCAAAGTGTTACATACTTATGTGAATATAAAAGACAAAATAATTTAGTAAGAAGGAACTTACAGCCAAAAGGCCGACAAATCCCTTTAGGTAAGGGATTCGGCTCTTCTGCGCAACATTATTAGTAGATGAACATAGATCTCCAATAGTAGGCAATTGTGGAGCCATAAATTGATGGATGACTTCAACCCAATTGAAACTACCTATGTTGTCAAAATCATCTACAATATCTACAAGACCTATGGGGACCTTATATGTAGTAGTACAAAACAACACACAAGCAAATATATACAAAACATACAACTTACAAAATACCAACACATCTTCATCTAATTCTACTCTAGCAGAAAAGGTTTTAAGCAAAAACTCTAACCTCGATCTAGTTGGTTCTTTTTTGGAGAATTGAGAATTGAAAAGAGCACCTGATGCATTAGTTGAATTCATAGGAACAGAAGCCCCTCTATCTGCAATACCGAGCAAAAGGGACACATCTCTTCTGGTGAAAGCAACTGGCACAGTTGAAAACTTAAAGCTTTGACTTGTCGAATCCCAACTTTGAAATATATTGACCAATATGCCACGGATTTGTGGAATGTCTTGTATATTCAAAAAAATAGCAAATGAGGTTTGTTTAATGATCTCTCTATGCCTTTCATGTAAACAAACAGACGGACGTTGCTTTCCTTTAGCACTTGGACCTCCAAAAAATTCAATAAAGTGGCCTAAAATGCTGGTCCATTGGAGTTTCTTCGCACACTCATTATTTCCCTAACAATTTGAAAATACAAAATTTTAAAAACCTGATTTATTCCTTCATTTTGTAATTGTAAAAAACAAATTAGAGATTCCGCAATGCTTTACAATAATCCTGTTAAAAAAACTTTAGGGCTCTATTTATCTAATTCAGATACAGATTAAAAAGATCATCCATTTGTATTTGAATATTTGAAACCATTCCAAAACCATAACCGAAAAACCATTTTAAACATATGGCATACTTCATATTCGACTAAAGCAAGGAATGCGACACATACCTTGGCCGGTGAAGGAGAGGTTGAACCAGATGCTTGACTCATTCTGTAATAATGAATGGTAGACAAAAATCTTATGAGATGTACGCCTTTCAACGGAAACCCTAAAACCGAGTAAGAAATGGGTAAAACTCTAGTTAAATGAGAGGATGACACGATATTACCTCGAAGCGTATCGTCGAAAATCCTAAAACTCAGAAACTAACGAAATGACGCTAGAGGAAAAATGGAGTCTAAGAATTTCCAAAGATTTGTGCGCTCAAAGATTTTCCAGAAGCTGAAGACACCAAGATGCTAATGTGGTGACTCATTTGGACGGGATGTTTGGATGGCTCGGGATTTGGAATTGTGGCTCGATGCATGCGAATCTCGCATTAAAAACGTTGTTTGTGAGGGATATTTTGGGAATTACGCGTGCGATTTGGTAATTCTGAAACTATAATGCGCGTTTTGGGCAATTCCGAACTTTAGGAGCTGTGTTTGGTAAATTATCGTTTATTGTTTCTCATGCACATTATTATTCTTCATGCATGCTATTTTCTTAACTTTGTATGTGGGTTTGTCGTAGATCAAAAAGGGGGAGATTGTTAGAGGCACCTAAGTCGAACCTGAGTTTTGATTATAGCAAACGATACAAAGTTAAGCTCATATTGTTATCTCATGAGCTAAATCGAGTGTGCAGAAAAGTGTCAATGCTAGAGCTGAAGGCTAGCGATACCCAGAGGAAGCTACTAATGGGCGACACTCGAGTGACTTCGGAGGGAGCCGAAGGAATCGAGTGGAAGGCCGAAAGAGAAAGCAACACAGTAAGTATCAAGGTAAGCTCGTGTGTGTTCGAGTGTAAGTGAGGACATATCCTTCTTACGGGGATAGTCTTAAGCGTAGATCCGACCCAAGACATCCCATCGGTGGTCTAGGTCGATCGGATAAATGTGAGGCCATCGAAATAATGTTTTTGTTTAGCTAACTTTTGATTTCAGCTAGCATCAATCGACCGCTACTTGAGGACTCGATCCGCCCATCACGACTATCTGCGGTCAAGATTCGATCGATGTTACCATCACCGATCGATGATGGCTATCACCGATCGATGGTCAAGGATCACCTTCGAGGAGTCAAGGCTTATCACCTCATTTCAAGGGAAGTGGTGCTCAAATCTGATTGGTTGAAGTTCCTCTCGAAAAGGGGCTCAAAGGCTATAAAAGGAGGGTCTATCCTAGGGTTTTCTCATCAATTCTAAGCTTCCAAAAGCCTCCGCAGTTACAACTCTCCGACAACAAAGTGCTACCTCCGACGCCTAGGCTTATTTGTTTATTCTTTTCCATCGGTATAAGCTTCATTTCAATTTATATTTTTCATACTAATTGTCTCGGAGTTTTTATCGTAACTAGGAGAGGGGGAGTTTCCCTCTACCTCAAGCTTTGTGATTCTTTGTATTCGTCTAACTCCTACCTCCAACGAGGAGGAGTTCATTTAGTGGTTTGCCCTCCGTGCGTGATCAAGGATCACTAGGACCTTGGAGTAGTAACCGAAGTCTACGAACCAAGTAAAAAATCTACTTGTCTCTTTTAGTTTTCATTTATCTTCCGCTATGATAATTGTCCACTCAACTAATTCATACGAAAAAGTTTTATCGCTAGTCACCCCCCCCCTCTAGCGATCCGCTCGATCCAACAACCTGTTTTATCATGTTTTAAGGATGATTTTGGTGATTTTCTTCCTTTAGACTTGATGTCATGCTTGTATAACATATGTTAATGTTTTTGATGGTGTCAAAGGGGGAGAAATGTGAGGGTTTAAGTTAATCATGCTAGGGGGAGAATTAGCATGTGTTAAGGGGGAGTTGCATGTATTATGGGAGAGTATTTGATGCTCATATTTATTTTACATGCTTTCCTTCTTTATGTATTTGGTTAATGTTTTACCTAACTTAACGGATTGCCACACATCAAAAGGGAAGCTTGTTAGGGCAATCAACCTATGTATGATGTGGTTTTGATGTGTGGCAAAGGGTTTAAGTTAGGATTGTTATATGATTTGATATGTGTGTTGAAGTCATTCAGGACTTAGTAATTCACACATGAGATTAGCTTGATGAAAGCATTGGTGGGTTCACCATCTCATGGCTCGAGTCTTTGAGTCAGTGAAGGATGGCATTGCGAAGCCGTGCGCTTGGTGCATTCGAGGGACCATCAGACAAGCGATTGAAGTGAAGCCAAGGAAGTAGACTTGGGTAAGACGCAAAGGATGGCATTGCAAAGTCGTGCGTTGGTGCATCCGAGGACATGGCCGGACGAAGAGAACTTCAGCGAGGGACTTCAAGGGAGATGAGAGAATGAGCGAAGTGTAACGTAGCTCATAGGTGAACTTGGTCGAATGGCTAAGTCAAGTGTCGGATTATCAACCGAGTAGGTTGAGGTTTTACCCAACAAGTCAGATGCTAAAACTAGGGTTTGAGATTGAGGTTTTACCTGACGTATGGTTAAGTCGGATGATCAAACATTAGTTTGAGGTTTCTACCCGACGAAGTAGAAGTGTCGGATGCTCAATCAAGTGGGTTGAGGTTTTACCCGACCATCGGATGCTAAAACATTGGTGTTTGAGATTTTACCCGACACCAGTCGACTGATATAGATATCAGTCGACTATTATGGGTCGATGGCACTCGATCGGTGCTCGATCGGTGTTCGACTGAAGCTCTTCTTCGCCCAACAATCGATCGCTAGAGTTTGGCGTTGCTCGACCATTAGTCGATGATCGAGGTGAATCGGGCACGAAGGTTTTGGAGTTATGATCACTTTGGTCACTCAACCGATGGCTAATCAATCGATCGATAGGCATGATCGATCGACTAATGTGGGAGCTATTGGCCGAAGCCAACGTGGATAAAGTCGCTAGAGGCACGCATGAAGAAACCAATCGATGTCTGCATTAGTCGATCGCCACGCCTAACAGGGAAGAATGGTCTCTTCCTTATAAGAAGAGGCCTTGGGTGCTCTTGGGAGGCTAATGCTTCTACTCTAAACTTCTCCCAAGTGCCCAAAAATATTTTCCTCCTCTTCCTTGTGTTTATTTCAATTATATTGTAAGAGGGAGTGTTTTTGTAAGAAAGGTTTACCTCCACCTTGAAGGAGAGATTAGTGATTGGTTAAGGAGTGATTCACCGAACGAATCGTCCATGGATTAGCGCAAGTCGTGAACCACGTTACATCTCCGATTTTAGCGTTTGTGCTTCCTTGTCTTTTGTATTATCTTAATTGTTTTGCTTAACACTTGTTTCCGTTGCGCTAATCTTCATTGTAGATAATTAAGAGCGAGTAATTTCCATCGTACACATCGAGGGATATTCACCCCCCTCTAGCCGGCCACCAATCCTCCAATACTTGATTCCTTCATTGACTTTGTCTAGAAAGTGGTCGTTGCTCCGATATCCAAGAAGGCTATGTGCCTCGCCACGATCTGGAAGTCAATGCTAGAAAAACCTACTTGACTAGCTCATGCTAAGCTTGAATATAACACAAGTTTAAAAACTTTGAAAAGCTCATTAAATTTAATTAAGATAAAAAGAAACCCTCATCTAACAAAATCCATAGGAGTAACGTGTATTGAAAACCTAGCTTAGATGAGATGATTTAGAATTTAATTAAGCTTAATTAGCTTAATACAATTTACATAACTTAACAAATTTAAACTAAACAAACTTACTTTAACTAAACCTAACTTAATAAATATACTTAAACTAAACTCAACTTAACTTAAACTAAACGAACTTACTTTAACTAAACTTAACCTAACAAACTTACAACACAAATCAATTCAAGATAATTCATCTTACTGAATGTGTGAATTATCTTAAAAAATTTAATTCATGTTGACTCGGAATGGACCAATGGATTCTGGATAGTGACTGCTCCAAACATATGACTGGAGATAGTCAGAAGTTCTCGAAATTAAGCTACAAGAATCTAGGTTCAGTCACCTTTGGAAACAATGACAAACTTAAAGTAATTAAATCAGGTAACATTGAATTAGAGTCAAATTTTATTATACACAAAGTTTTACCAGAGAATTTCAAATTTAACTTACTTAGTATAAGTCGGTTATGTGATCTTTGGTTATGAAGTGAAATTTTTATCGAATGAATGTTTGATTAACAATATTGAAAACTCAAAAATATTACTTAAGGGGGTTAGGAATAAAAATATATATTCAATAAATTTAAAAAGATCCTCAATTAAGTGTCATATGACACAACAAGAGGAAAGTTGGTTGTGGCATAGACGACTTGGTCACATTAACTTTAGGAAAATAATGAAGTTAAGTGAAACTAACTTAGTTAGAGGTTTGTCCAAACTTAAAAATATTGAAAAAAAAAGTTTGTAATGCTTGCCAAAAGGAAAACAAACTAAGTCTCAACATAAATTAACTAATCAAGGTCAAACAAGTTCAATACTTGAGTTAATTCACTTAGACTTGTTCGATTCACATGGGATAAAATCACTAAGTGAAAATTTATATTGTTTAGTGATAATAGATGATTACTCTAAGTTTACATGGGTAAAATTCCTAAAATAAAAAGATGAAACATTTGAAGTATTTAAAAACTTTAGTAAACAAATAGAAAATGAAAAAGACCTTAAGATAAAAAGAATATGAAGTGATAATGGAGGAGAATTTAAAAATAAAAAATTTACAACAATGTGTCTAGAAAATGGATATCACCATGAATATTCATGCTCTAGAACACCCCAATAAAATGGAGTAGTAGAAAGAAAAAATAGAACCCTACAAGAAGCCGCTAGGTCAATGCTAAATGAATATAACTTACCTAGTTACTTATGGGTTGAAGCTATAAACACTGTATGTTATGTGCAAAATAAAATAATAATTAATAAATTATATAATAAAACATCTTATAAAATTTTTAATAATAAAATACCTTCAATAAAATATCTAAAATTATTTGGATACAAAGTATTTATCTTAAATACAAAAGACCATCTCAGAAAATTCTCTTCAAAAATCGATGAAGGGATATTTCTTGGATATTCGACCACTAGTAGGGCCTATAGGATTTATAATAAGAAAACTCTAAAAATTGAAGAAACAACTAATGTAAATTTTGATGAAGAAGAAATTACCAATAATCAAATAAACATAGTAAAAGAAAATCAAAATGAGCTAAATGAAATTACACATGATGAAGAGGAACAAACCCAATGTGAAGAAAACTTAAAGACATCTAGAATTAATACTAACCATCCTCTTGAATAAGTATTAGGAAATCCAACTTTAAGAGTTCAAACTAGCTCAACCCTAAGAAACTTGAGTCAAATTGCATTAATATCAAAAAAAAGAACCAAAATCAATAGATGAGGTCTTACCCGACGCTAACTAGATAATAGCTATGCAAGAAGAACTAGCGCAATTGATAGAAATGAAGTGTGGGACTTAGTACCTCCACCTTTAGATAAATCAATAATAGACACTAAATGGGTATTTAGAAACAAATTAAACGATCAAGGAGAAATCATAAGGAATAAAGCTCGATTAGTAGCTAAGGGGTTTAGTCAAGTAGAAGGGTTAGACTATGATGAGACTTATGCCCCATTAGCTAGACTTGAGTCAATTAGGATGTTGCTAGCTTATGTGGCACATAAAGGATTCAAGTTATATCAAATGGATGTCAAATCCATATTTTTAAATGGAGTAATAAAAGAAGAAGTATACGTAAGTCAACCCCAGATTTTGAGAGCTTAGAATACCCTAATCACATATATAAATTAAAAAAGACATTATATAGGTTAAAACAAGCTCCTAGAGTCTGGTATGAGACACTATCTTCATACTTAATCTCAAAAGGATTCAGACAAGGTCAAATTGACTCAACTCTTTTCATAAAAACATTGAACCAAGACATTTTTATTGCTCAAATATACGTAGATGATATATCCTTTGGATCAACAAATTCAAACTTCTTAAAAGAATTTACAAACCTAATGGAATTAGAATTCGAAATGAGTTTAGTAGGTGAGTTAAACTTCTTCTTAGGTTTACAAATAAAACAAACAAGAGAAACTATATATACCAAAACAAGTATGCAAGAGAATTAATTAAAAATTTGGCATGGAAAATGAAAAAGACATAAGAACACCAATAGCAACAAAATGTTATATTAAATGAAGACAAAGAAGGAAAATCAGAGATCTAAAGTACTATAGGAGTGTCATAGGTAGTTTACTATACTTAACTGCAAGTAGATCCAACATACTATTTGCAGTAAGTATGTGTGCTAGGTATCAAACTTGTGCTAAGGAATCACATTTGACACACGTCAAAAGAATCCTAAGATGCATTAAAGGAACAATTAATGTAGGTATATGGTACCCAAGATCTAGTACCTTTGAGTTAGTAGGATACTCAGACTCAGACTATGCAAGGTGCAAACATGATAGAAAAAGTACTGGTAGAGGGTGTCAACTCTTAGAATCATGCTTAGTAATTTGGTTCAGTAGGAAGCAACACAGTGTTGCTCTTTCCACAACTAAAGCAGAATACATATCATTAGGAGAATATGTGACACAATTATTATGGATGATGCACACACTTAAAATTTTTGAATTAGATTACAAAAAGGTTAAAATATTAGTTGATAACATAAGTTTAATAAATTTAACTAAAAATCTAATCCATCACTCACGTACTAAATACATTGATGTTAAACATCATTTTGTAAGAGATCATGTGGTAAAGGGTAGTATTGAACTCAACTATGTTGAGTCCAAATCTAACCTTGCTGATATCTTCACTAAACCACTTCTGGAAGCTGAATTTAGTATGCTTAAAAGACAACTAGGATTATGCTTGGTAGACTAGGATGCTTTCATGTTCATTGCTTAAAATTTATTTTGAAAAGTAATATTATATTATTTTTAAAAGGAAATTTAAAAATTAATCTAGCCTAGGTCAATTTAGAGTTCATGATCCTATAGACCTAGATAAGCCTTCGCATCTCACAAATACCTAGAATTATCTGTTTGTGTATTGAGCCACGAAGATGGGCGTGAGATGTTAGGACTGCACTCCTGATTCCAGATGTAGATTCAGTGCATCGACATGAACCAACATGGGGTTTACAAGAGCAAATCAATTACTTCGGTGACTAACTCTAATTCAAAGCTTGATGATTATTCTATATCACTTGAGCTAGTAAAGAGTTGGACATTTGCTTTAAGGACAATTTTTAGATGTGTATTTTTAAGTATAAATATAATATTTTGGAATTTATGTTTAGACAAATCTTCTACCACATATGCATCATCTTGAAAATTTTGAATATTTTAAGGTACATTTAAATTAGCTATTATTAAGGGGGAGTTACAAAATTTTGAAGATATTTTGAAAATAAAAATATTTTTTATTGAGGGGAAGTTAGAAAATTTTGAAGCTATTTTGAAAATAAATATATTTTTTATTGAGGGGAGTTAGAAAATTTTAAAGATATTTTGAAAATAAAAATATTTTTTATTGAGGGGGAGTTAGAAAAATTTGAGAAATTTTGTAAATAAAAATATTTTTTTATTGAGGAGGAGTTAAAAAAATTTGAGAAATTTTGAAAATAAAAATATTTTTCATTGAGAGAAAGTTAGAATTTTTGAAAATTTTAGAATTTGAAAATATTTTTTATTGAGGGTAATTTTAAAATTATACCTTTAAAGAATTTTAAGGTGGAGTTTCAAAAGATTTCTGAAAATTGAAAAAACAATTAAGGGAAGCATTGATAAATTGAGACATTAAGAGTTTTGAAAATTTTAGAAATTTATTCTTTTGAAAATTTTGAATCTGAAAAATATAGGGAGAGATCCCATTTTTAAATGAAAAGTTTATTTAAGAGTAGAATTGATAAATTATTTTCAAAAATTAAGCATTTTTGTTAGAGCTTGATCTATAGTTTGAATGCTTTAATTCTCATCTTATGGCATTTTTGAAGTTAAAGTTAATTTTGATGTATGCCAAAGGGGGAGAGAGGAAATTTAAAGTTAAAGAGAAGAGACTTAAAAGAGGAAAATTTAAAGTTCTTTATGCATATGAGCATTTCATGCACATACATCTTTAACTCAATGCATTTCGATATATTATTTAATTGGATATCAGTTTGATTCTCCTAACTTTAATAGATGTGTTGTCATACATCAAAAGAGGAGATTCTTGATGCAAAGAGTATCACTCCTTGGTTTTGATGTATGAACCATAGTTAAAGTTAGGACTTACTTGTGTTCTAATATTAGAGTTAAGTGTGCATTAACAGAAGTCCTAGTAGGTCGTGTTGACGGATACTAGGCAGCTTAACTTGATAGATCAGAGGATCGGACACTGCATGAAGTCCAGATGGGTTGTATGGACGGACATTTGGCATGAAGACCGATTGGGTCAGAGACCGAACAATCGATAAAAGTTCGGCTGGTCAAGGCACGGACAATGGTGGAAGCCCCGTGTGGGTCGACGGATGTTAAGAGTGGTAAGTGTAAGGGATCGATACTACGGCCAGAGAGGGTGAATAGTCCTCTTACGATGGATGTCGATTTGCTCGCCTACAAAGAGATTAGCGCAACGAAAACAATAAAGCAAGACAAGCAAATAGAAATATAAGAAATCAAACGCTAACAAGATGATGTAACGTGGTTCACAGCTACGCCGCTAATCCACGGTCCCCGATTCGTCCTTGGTGAATCACTCCGCCAAAACCAATCCACTAATGGTCTCTCCTTTGCACCAAGCTAGGTGGAGGTAACCTTTACAACCAAGATCACTCTTCTTACAATAAAATGGAGTAAAGACAAGTAAGAAGAGTTTAAAGCTCAGGGGGCACTAGGAAGATCACTTAGAGCATAAGCATTAGCCTCTCAAAGGCTCACACCTCTCTTTTATAGAGAGGGTTGATTTCTTCCGCTGGCCGCCACTACCGATCGCGCCTTGGCAAGAGACTATCGTTACTACAACGGCCTCCGAACATGTCGGATCCCGACCGTCAGTAGTCCAACGGAACTCGGCAGATCGATGGACCTCACCACGATCGATGCCTCCGTAGTCGATCGCTATCGGCCACGAGTGGTTCGGCTGCGCGACATCCTTCGGCTGATCGCCATTCCATGGCAATGATCGGGGCATAAACCCATCAGTCGGATACCAATCAAACTCACTCGACTCAGTGCAGTCGACTGCCATTCCATGGCAGTGGACTGGTGTCGGGAAATCCCATCCGACACTTAGCCAAATGGCCAAGTTTCACCTAAGAGCTACTACCCCTTCTCGGGTTACATTCGCTCACTCTCATTCCTCGGAGTCCTCGCCGGTTATCTTCGTCGCCACGCCTCGGATCGTCAAGCGACGGCTCTACAAAGACCATCCTTCGCATCTCGCCTCAAGTCTACTTCCTCCGGCCACACCAAGCTTCTCGTCCGGCGGTCCCTCGGATGCTCCAAGCGCACGGCTTCCGCAAAGCCATCCTTCACCGACTCAAGGACCGAGTCATGAGTTGTGAAACTCGCCACGACTCCATGTGCGAATTACTAAGCCCTGCAAGACTCCAACGCACATATCAAATAACAATACCAACCTAACTTAAACCCTTTACCACACACATCAAAACCTTATCATGGCAAGAGATTGCCCTAACAATCTCTCCCTTTTTGATGTGTGGCAATCCGTTTAAGTTAGGTAAAAACATTTGATATAAATTTCTAAGGTAAGAAAGCATGTAAACATAAACATGATATAACAACATGCAACTCCCCCTTAATCCATGAAACTCTCTCTACAAATTCTCCCCCTATCATAATTTACTTAAACACAATTATTTCTCCCCCTTTGACACCATCAAAAAGATTAATACTAAGTTATAAACCCATGGCATCAAGTCTAATAGAAAGAAAATACCAAAAACATGTTTAAAATCTGAAATTAGAAAATATTAGACTGTTTTTCAGGTGAGCAATGATCATTATCAAGATATAAATGACCGTCGGGCACAATGGTTTCCGAAATTCTGATTTTCTGGGCGAATTTTAGAAATGCATTAAAAATTCTAAAAAATTCAAAAAATCATGAAATTTGGGGAACATTTTTCTTGTAAGATTCTTTATCAGTGAAAAATAGATCTTCATGAAAAATCATTATATTTTCACGTATTTTCCAAAAATCCAAAAGCTTTAAAAACTACTAGGTTTTTTATTATGATAGTATCCATTTTAACACCTAGTTTCAGTTTGAATTGTTTCAAAACATGAATACACATATTTTAAGATAAGAAATTGTTTTGAAAACATATGAAATATCCAACCATGATCTTTGGGCAATATGTCTATGAATTAAACATAAGTCTTCCCCATGATTGGTCTATTATTGCTATTTTGATACCTTAAATGACCATCTAAATGTCATAGGCATTAGTGGACATTTGTATCATCCTAACATCTCACTCATGCTAAGTTTTCAATCATGGTAGCCTATAGTGAGTGTGAGATGCATCCTAGAGGTATTTGTATATACTTAACCATTATATTCATGCAATTATATCAAGGTTAAGTATCATCCTAACAATCCACATGATCATAAAGACATATATGACTTAATTCTATATTATGATCATGAAATACAAGTATTTATCAATTAATAATCATGCATTAGGTATTATATTATGATAATAAACAAAATATCACCTAAGGCATGATTTAAACCCTATTTCTCATGATGACGTGCCAAATTTCAAAATCATAAATCATGATTGCACATATACATAGCAATTACATTGATTATCATGATTTAAGCATTATTGACTATTTATAGGCACGTTATCATCACCTAACACTATTTAAAAATGTTGTCTCGCCATCCTAAGTCAACCAAAATATGATATAGGTCAATTGCATATGGTTGACTACCCTAGGGGTTTTCTAACCCTTAAGGATGGATTTTGGAACCCAATATAAGTTCTTTCCTATGGGGTTCACAAGATACTCCTTGGGGATCTATTTCCTAGCCATTACCTTCTTTTTATCTTGTCCCCTAGCAATTAGGCATTTGTAGGCCTTTTCATTTTTCTTTTCTTTGTATCCTAGGCCTTTCTTATTGAAGCTAGCTCTTTGGCTCCCTATGATCATGTTCAAGATGTTGGAGCCTATAGTGAATTTTTCTAGGGCTTTTGTCAAATAATCTACCTTTTCCCTTAAATCCCTATTTTCTTCTATACATGCATCACTAACATCCAAAGACATATAGTTATCATGTGAACATGCATCATTTAAGCTAGAAGAAATATTATCATCATTTAAGCATGCTTTTTCTAACTTACTTTCTAAGTCCTTAATTTGATCAAGCATGCTTTTGTTCTTCTTCTTAGCTCTAAATAAATCCCTAGTTAAGCTAGAAACCATGGAAACTATTTTCTTTGGAGTTAAGTTTGTTACCATAGTTTCCATGTCCTCTTCTTATTCTTCGGATGAGGAGGATGTAGAGGCTCCCCCTTCACTTGAGCTCTCTCCACTTGAGCTTGATTCTTCATTTTCGGTGGAGGAGGAATCCAAGTCATCGAAAGCCATCAATGCTAGGTTGGTGACAAATGCATTTTCTTCCTCGGATGATGATGAAGAAGAGGAGGAAGGGTCATCCCATGTCTTGGCCTTGAATGCTTTGGCCTTCCCCTTTTCCTTTGCCTTCTTTTCTTCTTCCTTTTCCTTCTTGCTACCCTTTTTCATCTTCTTTTCTTCTTTCTTTCTCTTCTCTTCCTTGCTTTTGTTCAAGAGGGGACAATTATCCCTTATGTGTCCCTCTCCTTGGCAATTGTAGCAAATGATTTTCCCCCTTGGTCTTCTATTCCTATCATTAGATTTATTAAAATGAAAACCCTTTAAAGCACGCCTTACCCTCCTTACCATATACGCTTCTTCCGTGCTATCCATGGAGGAGGAGGAAGAGGCTTCATCATCGGAGGAGGAGGGGATCTCCATCTTCTTCTTCCCCTTATTTGCCATCAATGCTACTCCCCTTGTTGGTTGTATTCTAGGCTCTTCTTGTATACCTTCAAGCCTCATTTCGTGGAGTTCCATTGTTGAGAAGAACTCCTCAAAGGTTCTCACTTATAATTTCTTTGAGATATAGAATGAGTCCACCATGGAGCTCCACTTTGAAGACGGGAAAGGCATCTATGGCCTTCATTACAATATCCCGGTTGGAGAGCTTTTCACCTACACTTGACAAACCGGTTATAATTTCCTTGAAACGAGAATGTAAGGAAATTACCTTTTCTCCCTTTTCTAGTTTAATGTTGTTGAGTTGGGAGCGAAGGAGGTCTCTCCTTGCTAGCTTGCCTCGGATGTGCCTTCATGAAGCTCAATTAGCTTCTCCCACATCTCCTTGGCACTTAGGCATTCTACAATTCGGTTGATCTCTTGTTGGGGAAGCACATTGAAAAGATGATGCTTGGCTTTTGAGTTTGCAAGGTGCTCTTCCCTTTGCCTTTAGTCCACCTAGATTTCTCTATTGGCTTTCCTTCTTCATCCCTAGGCAAAAGCGAAGCAGGATTCCATTGTAATCATAATATCAAAATCCGTTTGAAAAATACCTCCATTCTCTTTTTCCACCAAGCGAATTCTCCTTCGAACCGGAGGATGGATGTTGGAGCGGCCATTTTGAATGTTGCTTGTTGTGGCGGTTAGTCCTCGACAAGCTTTCCTTGCTCTGATACCACTTGTTGGGGATCGATTGGCGGTAGTAGAGGGGTGAATAGCCCTCTTACGTTGGATGTCGTATTTGCTCGTCTACAAAGATTAGCGCAAGCGAAGAAACAATAAAAAGCAAGACAAGCAAATAGAAATACAGAAACAAAGCGCTAACAAGATGGTGGTTCCAGCTCGCCGCTAATCCACGGTCCCCGATTCGTCCTCAGTGAATCACTCCGCCAAAACCAATCCACTAATGGTCTCTCCTTTGCACCAAGCTAGGTGGAGGTAACCTTTACAACCAAGATCACTCTTCTTACAATAAGAATGGAGTAAAGACAGGTAAGAAGAGTTTAAAGCTTGTGGGGCACTAGGAAGATCACTTAGAGCATAAGCATTAGCCTCTCAAAGGCTCACACCCTCTCTTTTTATAGAGATGACTGATTTCTTCCGCGCCACTACCGATCACGCTTAGCGTCGACGGCACTACAACGGCCTCCGAACATGTCGGATCCCGACCGTTGTAGTCCAACGGAACTCTTGGCAGTCGACTGATGGACCTCACCAGTCGACTGCTGCCTCCGTAGTCGACTGCCCAGTCGGCTACGAGTGGTTCTGTGCCCGCGACATCCTCTGGCAGTCGACTGCCATTCCATGGCAGTCGACTACTGGGCATAAACCCATCAGTCGGATACCAGTCGAACTCACTCGACTCAGAGCAGTCGACTGCCATTCCATGGCAGTCGACTGGTGTCGGGAAATCCCATCCGACACTTAGCCAAATGGCCAAGTTTCACCTAAGAGCTACTACCCCTTCCCGAGTTACATTCGCTCACTCTCATTCCTCGGAGTCCCTCGCCTTCGAAGTTATCTTCGTCCGGCTACGTCCCTCGGATGTGCCAAGTGCACGGCTCTACAGCGCCATCCTTTGCGTCTCGCCCTGAAGTCTACTTCCTCCGGCTTCACACCAAGCTTCTCGTCCGGCGGTCCCTCAGATGCTCCAAGTGCACGGCTTCCGCAAAGCCATCTTTCACCGACTCAAGGACCGAGTCATGAGTTGTGAAACTCGCCACAGCTCCATGTGCGAATTACTAAGCCCTGCAAGACTCCAACGCACATATCAAATAACAATACCAACCTAACTTAAACCCTTTGTCACACACATCAAAACCTTATTATGGCAAGAGATTGCCCTAACAGTAAGTTCGACAGGTAAGCCTCGAGTGAAGAGGTGAGGTCGAGTCCTCTGTAGGGGGACAAAGCTAGGCGTCGATCCGATGGAAAGTTCGCGTGGGACTTAGAAGTCGAGATCGAGTAGTATTACTACTGCTATCCTGTTCTGTATTATCTATTTGTGCTAATCTCGTTTTACATGGATCGATCTGAATGGATTCGGTCATTGAAGTTGATCGACTTCGGTTTAGTTGAATCATTTGGATGCACACTTGGAAGGATTAGCTGGTGATTGATCAAAGATCTGGCATCGCAGATGGAAAGAGTTTCAGTCGATTGGGGGAGGTTCAGTCGACTGAAGAGTCAAACTTCCCGATGCAGAGCCAAGTTACCTGGAGTCGACTAGGGAGGTTTTAGTCATTTGGAAGACTAAGTTCCATATCGACAAGCTAATGTGAGTCATTTGGAGGGCATTCGATCGATTGGAAAAGCTTTATAAAATAATTGCTCGACCAGATCCAAGAAGAACACTGCTATTATGCGAAGTCGCCAAAAATACATTCTCGTTCACAAGAGCTTCGATTCTTCAAAGAGGCGCTTTTCTGACACCTCGTGCCTACTTTAGAGCTTTCATTTGTGTCGGTATAAAGTAGCTTTTAATTTTCTGTAATTATTTTTCCCTTGTGTACTTAATTTCAAAGAGAGGGTAGTGTGTTACCCGTCTCTTACTTTTGTAAAAAGCGAACCCCTCCGAAGTCGAGAGTTCTCGAATCGGAGGGTATATAGTGATTGCCCATCGAGGTAGCTATCGAAAGAGCTACGGGCCTTGGAGTAGCAACCTAGTTAGGATTGTGAACCAAGTAAATGAAGTTGTCTCTATTTCACTTTATTTTCGCTGCATATTCTCTAACAATTTCAAATATTAAAAATTATCTTTAAAAAATAAAGGAAATTTTATACTCTGAGATTCACCCTCCTCTCTCGGAATTTCTCGATCCTACACATCTTAATTTGAATGACGAGATACAATTTCAGATTGTGGTGTATGGTGTATGTTAATTCATATGCTCATCTTGAAATTTGTATTCGAGTTATTTAAGTCTTGTTGATTAGTAGGGTACATAATTGAGATATTAAGCATCAATTATCACTTATGTCTCTTTATTATGTGTGACAGGTAAATGGTTGCAACAAAGATCGTCATACTAGATCTCGTGAAGAGAGACAAGCTGAATGGTGACAACTATGACATCTGGCATCGGAAGATTCAATTTATCTTTGAGGAGCAAGAACTCGAGGAGGTTCTTAAGCATGAGATGGTAGACCCCAAGGAGGGTACCATGGCACAGCGAGATGGGATCAAGAGGTGTATCGTGCATGGAAAAAGAAGGATGGCCAAGCTAGGGTATTTCTTCTTAGTAACATGCATGATGAGTTAATCCCAATTTATGAACTATATCCTATTGTTTTGTCAGTTTGGCGAGCTCTTAAAGAGCAATATGACATCCCTTCAACTCCTAAGTTGAGGATGCTGATATAAATTTATTACTTATAAGAAGAGGTCCGATCATAATATGAAGCAACATTTAATGCATATGTCGAGTATGATTGTCTGTCGCACATGACCTCATCTTGAACACATATCAAGGCGACTTAAGTTCTAGCAGGGTTACCCTCAAAACCTCTTACAGCTAGAAACTGTCTAACCTCCACTCTTGGAGTTGGTCACTCATGTGAGAAAGTGAACCTGCCTACATGATACACACACACACACACACAACAAGTGAAATAATTGAAATTATAATTAGACCATTAATGCACATAAAGTTATATATTTCATTAATTATCACTTTTGTCATTACGGTACAAGTTGAGAAATTTTATAAATTACCCAAAACTTAATGACTCTCTAGTTCCCATAAAAGAGTCTCTTGTGATAGGTTTGGTAAAGGGGTCAACCACCATGTTGTATGTTGAAATGTACTTGACAATCACTTCATTCTTCTCAATGATATCTCTTACATAATGCTATCTGGTATCTATGTGCTTAGTTTTACTATGAAATTTAGGGTCTCATGTGTAAGTGATCGTAACTTTGATTATCACAAAAATCATTTATGACCTCCCACTATCCGTTACAACTCCTAAATCATCCAATAGTTTTACGAGTTAAACACTCTTGAATCACATCGAGCATGTCACGACTCACCTCCATCGTAGATAGAGCAACACATGTTTGCTTCTAACTATTCCAAGAGATGGATCCACCATTTAGTAAGAAAGCAAAACCTGATGTTGATTTGTGCTTATCTAGATTGCCTCCCTAATCGGTATTTGAATATCCCACAAGACGCAAATCACCTCCTCCATAACACAAAGAGAAGGTTACAGTTCTTTTGAGATATCAAAAAATCTTTTTCACTGCTCTCTAGTGACCCCTTCCATGATTTGCTTGATATCTACATACCATACTGACTGCATAATATATGTCCGGTCTTGTACACATCATTGAGTACATTAAACTTTCAACTGCACTAGAATAAGATACTTTACTCATTTTCCTTATTTCTTCCTAAGTTTTAGGACACATTGCCAAGCTTAGGCCCTCACCTTTAGCGATCGGAGTATCTATGAGATTACAATCACTCATCCCAAAGCGTTCGAGAATTTTTTTTAATACAGGTCTCTTGTGAAAGAAACATAAATCTTTTCGAGTGATCCCTCTAGATATATACTCCAACGATGAACTCAGCTTTACCCATGTCTTTCATGTCGAAAGTGGATGATAATCATATTTTAATGGTTATCAAATACTCAATGTTGTTCCCAACCAATATTATGCCATCCACATATAATGACAAAACCACAAAAGAGCTACCAGATCTTATCCGATAGACACAATGATGCTCCTTGACTATTGTAAAACCATAAGATATCACCTCCTCATGAAATCTTAGGTACCACTGCCTGGATGATTACTTTAAGTCAAAGACTCCAAAGGACGAGGAAGATCTGAGGAGTTTGAGAGAGGCCATCGAGGGTTCTGTAAAAGACCAATGGTTTATGGACATGCAAGAAGAAATGGAATCGATGAAAGTCAATGAAGGTTGTGAGCTTGTTGACTTACCTGAGAATAGAAAGGTCATTGGGAATAAGTGGATTCTCAAAATCAAGAGGAATGCTGACAGATCGATCGAGAGGTATAAAGCACATATGGTAGCCAAGGGTCACACTCAGAAAAAGGGCATTGACTACAAGGAGACCTTCTCTCCATTAGTCAAGTTTACTTCAATCCATTTACTTTTAGCGATTATTACGAGTTTAGATCTAGAGTTACAATAGACGGATGTGAATACCGCCTTCCTTAATAGAAGTTTGGATGAGGAGATCTACATGGAATAACCTCTAGGGTTTATTCTAGTAGGTCAAGAAGATAAGGTATGTCGACTTTAAAAGTCGATATATGACCTAAAGTAATCATCCAGGCAGTGGTACCTAAGATTTCATGAGGAGGTGATATCTTATGGTTTTACAATAGTCAAGGAGCATCATTGTGTCTATCGGATAAGATCTGGTAGCTCTTTTGTGGTTTTGTCATTATATGTGGATGGCATAATATTGGTTGGGAACAACATTGAGTATCTAATAATCATTCTCTAGAAATACGACATCACAAAACTCAATCTCAGTGACTGTGTCGTGTGTATATTCTCCTAGGAATACATATCTTTTAGAGTGTTCAGAGTATCTAATAGAAATACACTTCTTTTTTTGGGGGCCTAAATTGTCGTATTTGTGTGAAGAATCATTAACTTATGCAGCACAACCCCATAGTCTTAAATGACTAAGGACAGGCTATCTCCCTGGCCAAAGTTTGTATAGGGTACTGACTACGAACTTTGTTGGAACACGATTAAGGATATTGGCAGTAGTCAATAACACATTCCCCAATGGGAGATAGGTAAATTGACCTGCACCATCATAAACCTCACCATTTCTAAAAGAGTCCTATTCTTTCTCTCGACAACTCCGTTCTATTAAGGAGTAGTAGGAATAGTTAGCTGTCTTGTAATGCCTTTCTCAAAATAGAGCCCTTTGAATTGTTCAGACAAATACTCGCGCCCAGGATCGGTTCTGAGAGTTTTCACCCTCAAATCTAGCTCGCTAATAAACCTCCTAAAGCACTCTAGTGCCTCCGACTTGTGCGAGATCTGATAGACAACCAAAATGCGCATACTCGTCTATAAACGTAATAAAATATATGTCTCCGTTTTGTGCTCTCACATTCATGGGTTTGCATATATTGGAATGAACCAACTGCAATGGAGTTCCAGCTCTTATTGTTTTCCTAAATGGTTTTCTCTTAGATTTGCTTGCTAGGCAAAACTCACACAAGGGCAACTCGACCTTGGTTAGCTAACCTAACGCGCCACATGTTGCTAACCAACCCATCTTCTCTTGCCCTATGTAACAAAGTCGACTATGCCATACAATCACATCATCCACTACACTATCAGATGCAAAGACAATATGAGACATATGATAAGACTCATGAAATGAAATCAAATTTAGTACATAAAGTCCCTCATGGACTATACTCAAACATATTAAAGAATTGTCATACGAGATAGAAATGTTAGAGTTTCCTATACAAACATTATATCATAATTGATCTAGACTACAGACTGAAATCGGATTTCGCCTAATCTCCCGAGCATACAATACATCATGGAGATATAGGACTTGATTACTTTATAGCATCATCTTGCAAGTGTCAATCCCTCTCACCACCATGAATGCTCCAATCTTCACATATAGCCTTCTTGCATGTGAATTCAAGCAGAGAAAATCTACATAAGCACTCCTATCTCGAGCTACATGGTCTATGGCTCCTAAATCTACAATTCACAAAGGAGATGAGTTAGCGAACATCGTACTAGATGACACATAACTCAAACCATGTAAAGAAGAAGGATTTACCTTTTGCTCACGACACTCGCGTGTGAAATGCCTAAGCTTACCACATACGTAACATCGGGCATTGCTCTTAACTAGCTCCTTCTCCATGTATTTTTATACTGTAGGGGATCGTTGGAACGCTAGAGGGGGTGAATAGCGTCGTGTTATACGTCGATGGAAATCGTTCATGATCGAGTCTACAATTTTTGTTAGCACAGCGGAATAATGATAATAAAAGAAATAACGAAATAGACACAATCAAACACACCAATACATAAATATTTAACCTGGTTCGGAATCGAACAGTTCCTACTCCACGGATCGAGCTCTAGCGACGCCAATGCAATCACTAATCACAAATACTCCTTCTCGACACAAGTCGGAGGTGGAGAAACCTCGTACAAAGATTACACTAAGTAATACAAGGTAAGACAAGCAAATACAATAAGAATACAACAATCTATGCAAAGTAAACTTTACAAATGCTCTTTGGATTTGCTTGATCTTTGATTGCCTTGAACTAGCCTTGAAGGACTGGAAAGCACCAACTCTCCCCTTCAATTTGCCCAAGAAAATCGCTGTCTTTTTCCTCCTTCACGAGCTCCTTATAAAGCTTCTACCTGTGCTGGAAAAAGTCGATCATTCGACTGATCAGGACCATCAGTCGACTGATGTCACTATTGTCGTGAGACAATGGCTAGATCCACGCTGGAAAAGTCCAATGGATCCACCATCAGTCGACTGATTATGACCATCAGTCGACTAGTCAAGCCTCCACTCGACTGCTGGCCACAATAGTCGAGTGAGACCCCATTCTGTGGTTGAAACGTCGAGCATCAGTCGACTAACCACATTATCAGTCGACTGCCCATCTCTGACAGTCGACTGCTAGGCCACTTCCCGTAGTCAAACCCTAGTTGACCCTTTCCAGTCGACTGCCACATGGCACCAGTCGACTGGCACACCTCAAACATGAGGTTTTAGCCCAAGTATGGTTCTCCCATACTTGCTAGACCACCCTTAGCCTAGACCTAAGCCTTCTAGCCTCCTCCATCAGCCTCACGCCTCTCGGATCCCTCCAAGTCATCCATGACTTGTTCATCCATCGCGCTAGCCTTCCAGTGCTTCCATCGGCTATGTCATGCTAACGGTATCTACACTTCCAAGGCACATTGGACATACGCCGCCAAGACTCCGCTTGGACTTTACGCCGCCAACCATTGGACTTATGCTTCCAATACTTCACCCTTAGACTTTACGCTGTCAATATCAAACCCCTTGGACTTCTCAAATGCCAAGACTCAAGCTTGGACTTTTCCTTGCCAACCCATGTTGGACTTTCCATGCCAAGACCCATGCTTGGACTTTACTTTGCCAAGACCCATGCTTGGACTTTACATTGCCAAGACCCATGCTTAGACTTTCCCAAATGCCAAGTGTCCCACTTGGACTTTCCATGCCAAGTACCTAAGACTTGGACTTTCCCATGACAATTACATTATCATATGTTTTTGTCGAACATCAAAACATCTCTCGAGCCAAGCTCGAGTCCTGGTCAATCGTGACCTGGGCCGATTGCACCAACAATCTCTCCCTTTTTGATGTTTGACAAAAATCAAACAAACCATTTGAGTTAGACCATCTAACTCAAAAACTCCTTACCAATTATCCCAAATTGGTAATCCCAAACATTCTCCAAAACATTCTCCCCCAAACATTCTCCCCTTTTTTGACTAACATCAAAAAGGTTTTCTCTCCAAGGAGGTCAATGTCTTATGTCCCAATGAGATCTTACAATCTCCCCCTTGGTCCAACCATACCTAGGATGCCTACCATCTTCCTAGTGATAAGTCTCATATCACTCAAGAGAGGCAATCCTATTCACTCTCCCAATTTTCAAATTGGGTCTCTCAAAATCCCATCAATTTTCCCAATTGATGTTCTTCTCCCCATAACTTCTCCCCTTCAAGAAGAAAACACATCCATCATCCCAAGATGGATACCTTCCCCTAAAGGCTTGCTCCCCCTTGACCATTGCACCAACAATATCCTTTGGAAGTTCCTAAGACAATAGGAACTCTAAACCATCAAAAGTAAGGTTAAAAATTCAAACATGAACTCTCTCCACCTTAAATTTGATACATTATCCTAACACCTCTCCTAATCCATATCCAATAGATTTTCACCCTTTATAATGCTTTCCAAAGCATATCCTAGGGTTAGACATGGTTAGGAACATTAACCGCAGCTGAACACGGGCTAAACATACCTTGTTTTCTCGAAATCAGCATTGGCAATCGACTTCGTCTATTACCAGTCGACTGCCACTCACATCAGTCGATTGCCACCCAGGGCAGTCGACTGATAACTGAAATTTTTGAATTTCAGTTATCAGAGTCGAATTTTAAAAAATCATAAGTAATTCTACGTATATCGAAAAATCATGAAAATTTATACGTATATTACTTATAGTCAATACAATGGGTGAAAAATATTTGAAAATTATTTTACCCATAAAATACTGAAATTGATACAAAATTTAAAAGTGAAGAAAACTTCTAAGTTTTGGCTCACTTTGTATCAATCTCATCAATGGTGATTGCTATCAAAAGATAGACTTCACTAAGGTTTTCTAAAATGATTTTAAAATATTTTCAAAACCTTATTTTGGATCATATTTCTTGGGCTCATTGTACATGACTTGTACACAAGCTTTCCCAAAGATCCACAAATGATTTTAGATGAGTTTTAGTTCATCTAGATGCAAAAACTATGCACCTTGAACTTAACTCATATCTTAGCATCTCACATGTATCTAGGGTGTATAACATACACATACATGTTAATTTAATGTGAGATGTGGGTTTTGGTTCATTTAATCTAGGGTTTCATGCATTTTTCTGAGGCAACCCTACTTGATTCCCTTATAAATGGGACTCCAAGTCATGTCATTGTCCTTAAATCAATTTTTGTCAATTTAAATGCATGAAATGATCATGGCATAATAATAGCAATAATTAAAAATGGACAATGATCATGATGTCATGGCATATGATATAATCTAAAAACACATGACATTCATTCTTAATCCTAAAACATGATTATGACATATAAATGATAAAAATAAACATGATGTCATGACATGTTATATGGCAAACAAGGCATGGCAAATAAAAAGTATATGTATAATAATACCTAAATTTTTAATATTAATTTCCATTTCATATAATTAAATATATTTTGTCATATTATCACTTTTCTCCCTAGTGTGCCAAAATCCCAAAAATGACACACTATGACCTCTAATCCTAAATTGTGTCAATTTAATTAATTATTTATAATTCCAAAAATGTATTGACACATCCTAAAATCTTTTAGGATTATAATATCAAATCTATTTTCAAGGTACCCATAACCTTGAAAATTACCTAAAGTGCCACCTTTATCGTGGTTGAGTTAACTACCCATCTAATCAAGGTTGGCACACCCTAAACCCATCTAGCATGAATCAATCACGCTCTTAGGAACCCAAAACCTATTTGAGCTCCTAGGTTTAATTAGGTATTCCTTAGGGATAACCTCCCTATATACCTTCCTAATGACCCTCCTAGGCTTGGTAGCCTTGGTCATTGTGGTCTTGCCATGGTTAACTCTAGGGGTGACTCCCCTTGTAACTTTCTTAGTGGCCTCCCTAGGTTTCCTTGAAACCCTAGACACTAGGCACATACCTTGGTCAACCTTAGGGATGACTTCCCTATTGACCTTGGTCTTCCTAGACATAGTCTGTGTTCCATAATCAAATGGAACACCATGATAAGCCACCTTAGGCTTAGGTTTGTGACCCAAACCCTTCTTTCCCTTGGATGACTTTTGTCTTTTAGGTCCTAGGTGTTGACTTTGAGATTTGGACCCTTGACTTTGACCATTAGACCCTTGAAATTGATTTTGTATCTTATTTAGGGTCTTTTCCAATTTTTCAAGCCTTGATCTCAAAGCTTGATTTTCAAACTCTAATTGCCCAATTGATTTTTGATTAGATTTTTGGGCATGACACTTCCTAGGCATATGCCTAGTCCATTTAGGGTTGAGACCTAGGTGTTCTCCTATTTTCTTAATAGATTCCCTAGGTAGAATTGGTCTAGAGTTGTTTAATCTATGTTTGTTCTTAGATAAATTGTTTTTACGGACATTAGTCCCAAATTTCTCCTTATTTTCAAAATGAAAATTTTTAGATCCTAAACAAAATTACTTGTTCCTATTAGCATGCTTTTCATAAATTTCAAGAGAATTAAAATTCCTAGCATGCTTTTGTCTATTAACTAAAGAAGGAGCATTACAATATACCTTAGGGTTTGCCTTAGAGGCTCCCCCTACTTGTGAAGCTCCCCTTTGAGTCTTCTTCTCCCCCTTTGGGCATTGATTCTGGTAGTGTCCCAATTGTCGACATTTGAAGCAAATCACTTGCTCGTTGCTTTTGGTTGTTGAGGGACCGACATCCTTGACTTTTGGTGCCGGAGGAGTTTTCCTAATCCATTTCGGACACTTGCTTTTATAGTGCCCAGTTTCCCTACACTCAAAACATATTATATGCATTTTATTATTAACACATATGTTTGAGTTACCTAGGGTGGTTGTGGTGGTCGGAGTGGAATTTTGAGCTTTTTTATCTCTCCCGGAGATGGATGGCTCCTCTTGAAGTTGCTCCGGTGTGGAAGTTCTCTCTTCCCCCTCAATCCTAGAGGTGGATGCCTCCTCCGATTCTACTTCCTCTTCCTCCTTGGATGTTGATGATCTCTCAACCTCCAAGTCCTCACTTCCTTGTGAGGATGATACATTTGCCTCTTCGGTCCCTTCCTCTTGGACCGGTGATGGACTTTCATGGAGCTTGGCCACTTGGCTCCATGGCTCCTTGGCATCTACATAATTACCTAACATACACAAGATATTGTAGGTATTAAATCAATTAAAAACTTCATTACCTTATCATTTTTCTCGAAAGCTTGGACTTGCTCTTCGGTCCATCTCTTTTTCTTGAGGAACCCTCCCTTTGGTCCTATTGGATAGCTATATCCCTCCATTAAAATGGACCATTCTTCGAAGTCTCTCATCATTAGGAAATCTTTGATCCTTGCCTTCCATTGTCTAAAACCTTCTTGTCCATAGAAGGTATAAGGGATAGGTGTGTTGATATCCCATCCTAGTTGCTCTTGAACTTCCATCTTCACCCTCTAGCGTGCTCCCTTAGTTGTTAAACCTTGAAGAGAAGCCTCGCTCTGATACCACTTGTAGCGGATCGTTGGAACGCTAGAGGGGGGGTGAATAGTGTCATGCTATACGTCGATGGAAATCGTTCGTGATCGAGTCTACAATTTTCGTTAGCGCAGCGGAATAATGATAATAAAAGAAATAACGAAATAGACACAATCAAACACACCAATACACAAATATTTATCGTGGTTCGGAACCGAACAGTTCCTACTCTACGGATCGAGCTCTAATGAGCTCTAGTGATGCCAATGCAATCACTAATCACAAATACTCCTTCTCGACACAAGTCGGAGGTGGAGAAACCTCGTACAAAGATTACACTAAGTAATACAAGGTAAGACAAGCAAATACAACAAGAATACAACAATTTATGCAAAGAAAACTTTACAAATGCTCTTTGGATTTGCTTGATCTTTGATTGCCTTGAACTAGCCTTGAAGGACTGGAAAGCACCAACTCTCCCCTTCAATTTGCCCAAGAAAATCGCTGCCTTTTTCCTCCTTCACGAGCTCCTTATAAAGCTTCTACCTGTGCTGGAAAAAGTCGATCAGTCGATTGATCGGGACCATTAGTCGACTGATGCCACTGTTGTCGTGAGACAACGGCTAGATCCATGCTGAAAAAGTCCAACGGATCCACCATCAGTCGACTGATTATGACCATCAGTCGACTGGTCAAGCCTCCACTCGACTGCTGGCCGCAGCAGTCGAGTGAGATCCCATTCAGTGGACGAAACGTCGAGCATCAATCGACTGACCACATTATCAGTCGACTGATCGTCCATCAGTCGACTTCCCATCTCTAGCAGTCGATTGCCCATCTCTAGCAGTCGACTGTTAGGCCACTTCCCGTAGTCAAACCCTAGTTGACTCTTTTCAGTCAACTGCCACATGGCACCAGTCGACTGGCACACCTCAAACATGAGGTTTTAACCCAAGTATGGTTCCCCCATACTTGCTAGACCACCCTTAGCCTAGACCTAAGCCTTCTAGCCACCTCCATCAGCCTCACGCCTCTCGGATCCCTCCAAGTCATCCATGACTTGTTCATCCATCGCGCTAGCCTTTCGGTGCTTCCATCGGCTATGTCATGCTAACGGTGTCTACACCGCCAAAGCATATTATACTTACGCCGCCAAGACTCCGCTTGGACTTTATGTTGCCAACCATTGGACTTATGCTGCCAAGACTTCACCCTTGGACTTTACGCCGCCAATATAAAACCCCTTGGATTTCTCAAATGTCAAGACTCAAGCTTGGACTTTCCCTTGCCAACCCATGTTGGACTTTCCATGCCAAGACCCATGCTTGGACTTTACTTTGCCAAGACTCATGCTTGGACTTTACATTGCCAAGACTCATGCTTGGACTTTCCCAAATGCCAAGTGTCCCACTTGGACTTTCCATGACAAGTACCTAAGACTTTGACTTTCCCATCACAATTACATTGTCATATGTTTTTGTCGAACATCAAAACATCTCTCGAGCCAAACTCGAGTCCTGGTCAATTGTGACCTAGGCCGATTGCACCAACATATACTTTCTCTACTGTCTTTGTCTTCTTCTTACCAGGACTCTTGGTCTTCTTCTCATGCTTGCTCCACTTGTGCTTGGTAGGTAGCCCTTACTCAGCTCCACAATGTTAGTATGACCTGAAGCAGACTTAGTCACCTCCTGTTGCTCCTCCTCGAGCTCGCAATGCCTACACACATCCATGAAAGTACGAATACTTTCTGTGTGTGTGAGATAGGTCTTAACTACATTCCAGGAATCAGACAATGACTAGATCACTCCTAGTACTTGAAGCTCATTCGACATTGACTCCCCTATATTCTTCAAAGAGACAATCATACTCGACATATGCATTAAATATTGCTTTGTCAATTCATTATGCATGAAAAGAAGGGTAGGGTGAAGGACCCTAGTGGGACTCCGTAGGTCGCTGGTTAAATTGACGAAATAGTAGAAGAGGAATCTGCGAAAGACCCCCATTTGACCAAGTCGATAAGGAGGAAGGTGGGGGAGCTGGGAGTGAAATGGTCGGTTGCCGAAAGGAGGGGAGGAGAGCCTAAAGGGACCCCCTGGATGATCGAATGCAACTCTAGAAGAAATGCAAGGAGGAAGAGAATCTACGTTTGGAAGCGGTTGTCAAATGCACTTTTGAGTCCGAAGTATGCGAGGGAGCAAAAGAGATCGACGTGAGGCAATCAGACAGCTGTTGATCTAGAGAGGCCATGGAAAGAGGTAGTGGCCAAGGGGAAAATCGGAGGAGAGAGGTGTGTAATCGCTAGTAAGGTGACTTAGGAAGGGGAACGAAGTGACACTTAATCAAATTCAAAATCTTCGCACTAGGCAAATGTTGTTGGTGCAATCGGCTTAGGTCATAATTGACCAGAGTCGAGTTTGACTCAAGTAGTGTTTTGATGTTTGACGATGAGTTGACCATTGTTTGACAATGGGTTGACTATATGGTTGACATGGGGTTGACCATATGATGGAGAAGTCCAAGTGGGACACTTGGCATGGAAAGTCCAAGCATGGGTCTTGCCAATGGGAAAGTCCAAGTCTTGAGTACTTGGCATGGAAAGTTCAAGCATGGGTCTTGGCAAGGGAAAGTCCAAGCTTGAGTCTTGGCAATTGGAAAGTCCAACATGAGTTGGCATGGAAAGTCCAAGGGTGTAGTTTTGGTCATGCAAGTTCAAGTGTGTAGTCTTGGCGGAGAAAGTCCAAGTCATGGGTACTTGATAATTGAGAAGTCCAAGGATTGATATTGGTGACGTAAAGTCCAAAGGTGGAGTCTTGGCAGCATAAGTCCAATGGTTGACAACGTAAAGTCTAAGCGTGTGCTTTGGCAGCGTAAGCCCAATGTGTCTTGGCAATGTAGACCAGCTTAGCATGACAATAGCCGATGAAAGCACCTAAAGGCTAGCGTATGGATGAACACATCATGGATGACTTAGAGGGATCTAATAGGCGTGAGGCTGATGAAGGTGGCTAGAAGGCTTAGGTCTAGGCTAAGGGTGGTCTAGCAAGTATGAAGGCATCATACTTGGGGTAAATCTCATGGTTAAGATGTAGCAGTCGACCGGGATTATGGGTCAGTCGACTGGTTAAGTATTTGACACTTGGCAGCCGAGTCGATACTGAGCAGTCGACTGTCGTGAGTCGACTGGTGTTCGACTGCGGGCAAATGACCTTGGCAGTAATTGCCAACATTGGGCAGTCGACTGGCCTTGAGCAGTCGGCTGGGTTTAGTCACAAGGACAGAACTCTCGGTAGCCGACTGAGCAGTCGGCTACGGGCTTGAGCAATCAACTATTGGTAATGGCAGTCGACTGCCAGTCTATCCATTGGCTTGAATGCCAATGTGAATCAAGTCCGTTGTGAGACAACGACACTGTTGGCAGTCGACTGGGGACTTTTGGCAGTCGACTACTAGGCAAAAATCTAGGTTGCACGGAGGCTTAAAAGGAGCTCGACAAAGAGAATTTTAGCAGAGATTTTCTTGGGCGATTTGAAGGGGAGAGTTGGTGATTTCCAGTCCTTGAAGGCTAGTCCAAGGCGATCAACAAGCAAGCATTCAAAAGAGTTTTTATAAAATTTTCTTTACATCTTTTGTTGTATTTCATTTGTTTTTGCTTGTATATTCTTGTATTACTTTTGTAATCGCTTGTAAGAGGTTTCCTCTACCTCCGGAGTATTTTCTAAGAAGGAGAGATTGATTAGTTGTGTTTGGCATCGCTAGGGATCGTTTGAGCTCAACCCGTGGAGTAGGAACTTTAAGGTTCCGAACCATGTTATATCTTATGTTGATTGTGTGTTTGTGTTTGTCGCATTTTGTATTGTATTATTAATATTATTTCTACGCATAAACAAGCTTTGTAGATAAACGTGAACAATTTCCATCGACAAATGAACGCGCCATTCACCCCCCCCCCTCTAGCGCTCACCGAAGTTTTTACAATTGGTATCATAACTCGATGGCTCTTAGAAGAAGAAGACACTCTGATACCTACAATTGGTATCAAAGCAAGACTGCTCTTCATTTGGACTAACCACCAAGGAGCGAACACGCTAGAGGAGAAGAAAGAAAATGGAGTTTGAAGAAAGATTGGGTGACGACATCAACACTCTACCTTCCTTCGACCGCAAGGATTTTGCATATTAGAAAGGTAGAATGATGTATTTTCTTATATGTGATTATGACAATTGGATTAGTATTTTAGTAGGGTTCGATGCTCCTAAGGATGAGAATGGGAAAATACTCAAGAAGAAGAAGTGGAGCGAGGAGCAAATCCGATACTCCAACATAAACAATAAGGTAATGGGTATATTAGTTAATGTAATTCCTAATGATATATTGTGTAAATTAGGATATTGTAAGGATGCCAAGGAGTTTTGGAGCAAGCTAGCTAAACTCTATGAAGAACCCTCGATGGCTCAAGAAATAGAGGAGCCCAAGAAACAAGAATGCTCTTCAGCTCAATTGGACAAGAAGGCCGAAGAAGCAAGTTCATCATCCTCACAAGAGTGTGAGGATTTAGAGATTGAAAGTCCATCAACATCCAAGGTAGAAGAGTAATTGGAGGAAACCTCCACCTCTAGGATTGAGAGGGAGGAGAGACATTCCACTCCGGAACAAGAGCAAAATCAAGAAGAACCATCAACCTCCGATCGAGAAGAAGAGGAAGTTCAAGATTCCCCTACCATTGACCTAGGTAACTCAAGCATTCCAATTAGAAATAAAATTCATATTATATGCTTTAAGTATAGGGAAGTAGGACATTACAAGAGCAAATGTCTTAAAATAATCAAGAAAAGTCAACCGGCATCAAAATTTCAAGAAAATTCAAGAGATGTCAAAGCCCCAATTAGAAAGAGTAAGGAGCATGTGGTGTGCTTCAAGTGCCAACTGTTGGTGCAGTGACACCAGATAATCGAACCTAGGTTTTAATTATGAAAAAGACCCAAAGTTAAGGTCTTATTGTTATCTCATGAGCTGAGTTAAGTGTGCAGGAAATGGTTAAGCTAAGCCGAAGTTCAGCGAAACCAAGAGAATCTTGAGTCGAGAAATCGTGCTAGACGGGCAACATCGGGAGAACTTCGTGGGAGTCGAAGAACCCAGGTGGATATCGGAAGCTAAGCGATTGGTCAAAAAGGATCGGAGGTAAGCACGAGTAAGAATAAAGATAGTAAGGTCGTGTCCTCTGTACGGGGATGACTATAGGCGGCGATCCGACTAAGACTTCCAGTGGAAGGTCTAGGTCGAAATCAAATGGTAAGGAACCGTCATATTTACTATCTTTCATTTGTCTTGTGCTAACTCTTTGTTGCAGTTGAATAACCAAGCTGGCAGTCGACTGATGAAGGCCATCAATCGACTGCTATTCATACTGCCCACTTTGATGAAGGTCAAGATAAGAATCCCTTTTCTTGTGGTGAGGTGTCCATTTGAATCAGATCTTGGACTCAACGTTCAGGGGGTTGGAGGGCTATAAAAGAAGGGGGGTTCACCCCTTTAGGTCATCATTCAAAGCTCTCGAAGTGCTCCCACAATGCCACAACTCTACGATGTCGAAACACTGCCGCAAAGCCGACGACCCACTTCCAAATTCAAGTCTTGATCATCGTTGGTATACTTTAATTATTTTGTACTCATTCTTTTGTTTTTGAGCTTTTTATCATAATTAGGAGAGGTGGGATTGTCCTTCTACCTCGAGCTTTCTTTTTGTAATCGTTGTCTCCTACCTCCAACGATGAGGAGACCTTGCTTAGTGAATTGTCTTTCGTACGCGGTCTAGGATCATAGGGCCTTGGAGTAGCAACCGTTAGGTTGTGAATCAAGTAAAAACAAATTGTGTCATTTACTTTTCCGCTACGTTACTTTATCTTAATTGAATGAAAAGAAAAGTTTTCTCACTCGCTATTCACCCCCTCCCCCCCCCCCCCAAGTGTGCTTTCCGATCCAACAATGACAACGGGGTCACTATAGAAGTCAATGCCCTAGGGGGAGAAAGAAAGTTAAAGAAGGAGCTACACATGTAGGGGGAGGTAAGGCAAAACCTAAGGTAAATTTAAATAATGGTCATTCTTTAAGTAATAGGCAAAAGCATGCTAGAAAAAGTTTTAATACTCTTGCAATTATGCATAATCATAAGGAGCATGCTAGAAATAATAGATTTTATTTTTTGGGTGCTAAGAGTTGTAATTTTGGGGCTAAGGACAAATCTAGATTAAATACCCCTAAAAAAATTCTACCTAGGGAAAGTATTAAGAAGGTAGAGGACCATCTAGACATTAATCCCAAGAACCACAGACATATGCCTAGAAAGAGCAACTCTACTCAAAGAAATAATGGGCCCACCAAATTAGAAAAATTAGAGTTTGAAAATCAAGCCTTGAGGTCAAGGCTTGAGAAATTAGAAAAGACCCTTAGGAAAATACAAAATCAAATACAAGGGTCAAATGGTCAAGATTTAGGATCTAGGAGTCAAAACCTAGGGTCTAGGAAGCAAGGTCCACCCAAGGGAAAGAAAGGTTTGGGTCACAAACCTAAGCCCAAGGAGACTTATCATAGTGTTCCATTCGATATAGAACCATTCATAGGTCTAGAAAGACCAAGGTTACTAGAGAAATTATCCCAAAAGGTAACCAAGGTAGGTGCCTAGTGGCTAAGATTTCCATGAAACCTAGGAAGGCCACTAAGAAGGTTACAAGGGGAGTTTCCCCTAGAGTTAACCTAGGTAAGACCACAATGAACAAGGCTTCTAAGCCTAGAAGGGTCATTAGGAGGGTATCTAGGGAAGTTATCCCTAAGGAATATCTAGTAAACCTAAGGAGCTCCAATAGGTATTGGGTTCCTAGGAGTGTGATCGATTCACACTAAATGGGTTAGGTTGTGTCAACCTTGAATGGATGGGTAGTTAACCTAACCATAGCAAAGTTAAAACTTTAGGACATTTTCAAGGTTATGTAATACCTTAGAAATGGAGGTTGAGATTATATCCCAAAGGATTTTAGGATGTGCCAATATAATGGAAGTTGAAAAATCAATCAAATTGGCACAATTATGTTTAGAGGTCTTAGTGTGTCATTTTTAAATTTTTAGCACATTTGGTAGATTTGGTTATTATGGAAAAATGGGTCTAATCTTAACAAATGGTAATAAATATTAAACTTAGGTATTTCTATACCTCTACATTTTATTTGTCATGATTTGTTTGTCATATGTCATGTCATGACATCATATTTATTTTCAATCATTTAATATGTCATGATAATGCCTAGGATTAGTTTTTATGTCATGTGTTATTTAGATTGTCTTCATATGTCATGACATCATGATTATTGGCACATGTTTAATTATATTATCATTTATGGCATAATCATCATTCATGTAATTAGGATTAATGAAAATTGATTTAAGGACAATTGGCATGATTTGAAGTCCCATGTATAAGGGAATCAAATAAAGTTGCCTTAGAAAAATGCATGAGACCTTAGTTTAGGATGAAAAAAACTCACATCTCACATCACATTGAGATATGTGTGTATTAATACACTCTAGACACATGTAAGGTGTTAGGAAATGAGTTAAGTTCAAGGTGCATAGTTTTTGCATCTAGGTGAACTCAAACTCATCTTATACCATGGGTGGATTATGGGGAAAGTTAATGTACAAGTCATGTGCATTGAGCCCATTGATCATGATCCAATATAGGTTTTCAAAAATATTTTAAAATTATTTTAGAAAACCTTGGTGAAGTCTATCTTTTGATAGAAGTCACCATTGAAGAAGTTGATACAAAATAGGTCAAAAATATTGAAGTTATCAATGGTTTTGAATTTTATGTCAATCTCAATATTTTATGGGTATTTTATTTTTCAAATATTTTTTTACCCATTATGATTGTCATAAGTATTATATGTTAGTGTCATCCCTTAGTGTCAATCATGAGATGATTGATTAGGGATCATATGTATCATATTTCATTAATAACAAGCAAAGATTGATTATTATATTTACTTTATGCGTGTGTCAGGTAAATAAATATAATAATGCCCTTGAAAAGTAGGTTCTAATCTACAATATATCAATTGGTAGAATTGATTATGAGAAGCTGTAAAGAATACTATACTTAAACATTCATAGTCAAGTATTGTATTAATAGATAAAAGAATATATTGATACATTGAGAGTAGCCTGTAGGTCAATGGATGATTTGATCTCACAAGTCATGGATATATGATATCACATTGACACATGGGTATATATATTGGAGAATATATGTACTGAATTGACCCGCCATGAGAAAGTGTCATGGATCGTTATATGAGTGTCATATACTTTCTCATGTGACTATTGGTATGAATAGTCCTTAGACCTGAAGTCACTACAGTTTCCTACATAAAGAGTTATGTACTTTAGTATCGTCTAACGTCACCTATAATAGGGTGCACTATAACGGCGATTGTTGGGTATGTAACGAATTATGCGGAGGGATGTGAGTGATGTAGATGGGATCTATCCCTCCCATATGATGGGAGTGATATATTTGGCCTCTTGATAGAGTATGACCACGAAATACATGGTCATGCTCAAATGAGTCAATATGAGATATTGAGCTCATTTGTTTGAGTGAGTCTAATTGGCGATCAAGAAACATAAAGATCGATAAGGGGATGACACGGTCTATGCCTCATTGATCGATCTAAGATATTAAGGATAGAAGGACACCGTCATACATGATAATAGCCATGGAAAGGTTGTCGGATCTCGACTTTCTTGTAACTTGGGTAGCAATGATATATTGTTAGATATCGCTCATTGCTTATGCGTCTAAAAGGACTTTTAGACACATTGCCAACGTTACAAGAGCCTGTTGGGTCACACACAAATGACATTATGTTTTGGAGATGGTTTCTTTTAGTTGACTGAAAGAATAATTGAGCAAATGGCCAAGACTTGAGTTAGACTCAAGCTAGTTTAACTTGAGTCTAAACTTGAGTTAGACTCAAGTTAAACCATGGAAGATGATTCATCATGCAGAAAATCTAAGGGTTATCTATCATCATGTGATTAATCATGCAAGGGCCTTGGTATTCATGATGAGGAGATGAGAGGTTTTCACGCATTGATGAAAGGGAATACCAAGGGTCTTGGTATTCATGATGGAGATAAGAAGTTTTCTTGATGAAAACATGAGTGAGTGGTTTTTGGAGGTAGGCTTGAAGTTTTTGGACGTGCAAGCCAAGAGAGTGCTCTCCTTCTTCTCCTTCTTTCTTCCAAGTGTTCTTGGCGATTTGCTAGGGTTTCTAGCACAACGCGTCTCCAAAATTACTGAGTGTCAGTGTGGATACCGTGGAGATACGGTTGTCCTTACCGTATAGAGATCCGGCAGCGCTTGGATTAGCGGGATTGCGAAGGGCTCACATCGAAGGTATATTTTTTCTTCTAGATAAGATCTAGATTAAACTAAGAAAATGATTTATATGTTTTGCATGGATCTCTGGAGGGATCCGATTTGTATTTTTGTTTCCGCTGCGGTTGTGCGAAGTATTTTGCCCGTGATATTGTGAATGTCACGCAACAGATTCCCTATATTATATATATGAAGTTTCACTATTTTTTAAATTACGTATAATTACTTATATATTTCTGAATTTTGATTTTTGAACCTAATTTCTGCACTTGCAGAAATCAATCGACTGCCATGGATGGCAGTCGATTGGCATCAAGTGCAGTCGACTGGTAGCTAACAAAGTCGACTGCCAAATGTTGATTTCAGGTAAACAAGGATGATTAGCCAATGTTTCAACTATGTTAGGTTACTCTAACTACTCCTAACCCTAGGATATGCTTTGGAAAGCATTAAAAAGGTGAAAATCCATTGGATATGGATTAGGAGAATTGTTTAGGGTGTGTATCAATTTTTAAGGGAGGTGAAAGTTCAATGTTGAATCTTTGCCCTTAATTTCGATTAGTTAGTGTCCCTATAGGCTTAGGGACTCTCCAAGGACATTGTTGGTGCAATGGTCAAGGGAAAGCAAGCCTTTAGGGGGGATGTGTTCTTCCTCATGAGAGGGAGAATTTTGAGAATTGGAAGAGTTTGAAGGAGTGTCTCTCTTTAATTATATGAGACTTATCACTAGGAAGAGTGAAGGCATCCTAAATATTTTTAGACCAAGGGAGAGAATGTAAAATCTCATTGGGATATAAGACATTGACACCCTTGGGGAGAGGACCTTTTTTATGTATGTCAAAAAGGGAGGGAATTGATGGAAAAATTGATAGGAGAATTTAGAATTTCCAATTTGGATAATTGGGAGGATTGGATTGAGTTAGGTAGCCTAACTCAAAGGTGTTTGTGGTTTTTGTCAAACATCAAAAAGGAGAAGATTATTAGTGCAATCGACCCAAGTCATGATTGACCTGACTCGAGTTTGACTCGAGTAGTATTTTGATATTTGTGTTTTGATGTTTGACGATGAGTTAACCATTGTTTGACAATGGGTTGACTATATGGTTGACATGGGATTGACCATATGATGGAGAAGTCCAAGTGGGACACTTGGCATGGAAAGTCCAAGCATTGGTCTTGGCAATGGGGAAGTCCAAGTCTTGAGTACTTGGCATGGAAAGTCCAAGCATGGGTCTTGGCAAGGGAAAGTCTAAGCTTGAGTCTTGGAAATTAGAAAGTCCAACACGAGTTGACATGGAAAGTCCAAGGGTGTAGTCTTGGTCACGTAAATTCAAGTGTGTAGTCTTAGCAGTGAAAGTCCAAGTCATGGGTACTTGGCAATTGGGAAGTCCAAAGATTTATATTGGCGGCGTAAAGTCTAAGGGTAGAGTCTTGGCAACATAAGTCCAATAGTTTGCGGCGTAAAGTCCAAGCGTATGTCTTGGCAGCGTAAGCCCAATGTGTCTTGGCGGTGTAGACCAGCTTAGCACGACAATAGCCGATGGAAGCACCTGAAAGCTAGCGTATGGATAAACAAGTCATGGATGACTTGGAGGGATCTAATAGGCGTGAGGTTGATGGAGGTGGCTAGAAGGCTTGGTCTAGGCTAAGGGTGGTCTAGCAAGTATGAGGGCATCATACTTAGGGTAAACCTCATGGTTGACGTGTAGCAGTCGACTGGGGTTATGGACCAGTCGACTGGTCAAGTGTTTGACACTTGATAGCCGAGTCGACACTGAGCAGTCAACTGGGATTATGACCAATCGATTGTCGTGAGTCAATTGGTGTTTGACTACGGGCAAATGGCCTTGGCAGTCGACTGCCAACATTAGGCAGTTGACTGGCCTTGAGAAATCGACTGCCATGGAGGGCAATCGACTACTGGGTTTGGTTGCGAGGACAGAACGCTCGGTAGCCGACCAAGCAATCGGCTACATGCTTGAGTAGTCGACTGTCAGTGTATCTGTTGGCTTGAACCCCAACGTGGATCAAGTCCGTTGTGAGACAACGACACTGTTGGCAATCGACTGAAGTATTTTGGCAGTTAACTGCCAGGCAAAAATCCAGGTCGTGCAGAGGCTTAAAAGGAGCTCGACGGAGAGGATTTCGGTAGAGATTTTCTTGGGTGATTTGAAGGGGAGAGTTTGTGCTTTCCAGTCCTTCAAGACTAGTCCAAGGCGATCAATAAGCAAGCATTAAAAAGAGTTTTTGTAAAATTTTCTTTACATATTTTGTTGTATTTGCTTGTATATTCTTATATTACTTTTGTAATCGCTTATAAAAGGTTTCCTCCACCTTCGGAGTGTTTTCCGAGAATGAGAGGTTGAATAATGGTGTTTGGCATCGCTAGGGCTCGTTTGAGCTCAACCCATGGAGTAAGAACCCTAAGGTTCCGAACCACATTATATCTTGTGTTGATTGTGTGTTTGTATTTGTCGCATTTTGTATTGCATTATTATTATTTCTGCTACGCATAATAAGCTTTGTAGATAAACACGAATGATTTCCATCGACGAACGAACGCGCCATTCACTCCCCCTCTAGCGCTCACCAAAGTTCCTACAAATAGCTTACATTGTTATTATATATTAAAAGTGGCCACCGAGTATTTTTCCAGGGCATCATGATAACTCAAAGTAGATGTATCTTCTTCGGGAGATATAGAACCCCTCTCGCAGAGTTAAATTACGGTCCTATCAAATCCCATGTGGAATATCGAGGCCACCTTGGAACTAGGTTCTTTATTATCTCCTACTCCCGTGTTTGATAGCGAGCATCCTCTGAATCCCTTTGTCCCGCGAGGGCCAAACTCAGCCTACTCAACCCCTGCCTTAGCAATGCGAGGTCTGCTTGATGATCCAAACGCAGAGAATGATGTCTGTCCGAGAGAGCGGATATGTCTTGGGAGAGTCCTGAGTTAATTTGTTGAAATTGAGTCACCTAGGTCTTAATGGAGTCATGAGTAGTGGTTAGGTGACTCAACAGAGCCTCTCCCGCGCTGTATAGGGAGAGGGACCGTTCTTTGTCCTCCTCTAATTTGATCAGGTGATCTGCTTCGGAGGCCAACCATTCTTTCAAATGGGTCACCTCCTGCTCGGCCTCAGACCTCTGTGTTTTCGATTCTTGATGAAGGGCTCGACATTGTACCAATTCCAGTCATGGAATCGTACTGACATTGTATCTCTTCTCGATCCTTCAACTCTACGAGCAGGCTCTCAGCCCACTGGATGGTTGTGTTCCTCTCCGCAAGTAGCCTTGCTACCTCCTTGTAGCTCCAGGCTGGTCTGGTGCAACGCTTCTGCAATGGAGCTCAATTTTGCTTCACGTCGAGAAGAATTAGAAAGTTGTCGAGTCACTTGTTTTAGTTTTATTTGTGAGGCAGCATGTTGAGTCTCCAGATGCACCTGATAATCATCTAGGCATTGGATGACCTCATTATATTGGTTGGTTGCCTACATGAGGAAAAATTGATTTATATGTGAGATATGAATTTGATTCAAAAAGACCTCTAAGAAGGTTGTGAACCTACCGAGGCTAAGTCAGGCGCAAGCGATCGAAAGGAGCCTACAATTCAACCTATTTAAGGATTTTTCACATCTTCCAAAGAACAAGCATGGAGGATGGAATTGAGGGACATTAGAGGTGCACCTGATGGACAATGGAGCCTCTCCGGTAGGAGGTGAAGCCGAAGCAGAGGGCTCAAATAGAGGAGAAAGAGGAATACTTGGGGAGGCGGAGCTAAAGATACCCATGGGAGTAGAAGGAAGAGACGCAAGGTCCTCGTGAGAGAGGGGCATCAAAGTTGAGAGGGGAGGTACGGGATCGACAGCAAAAAGAGGAAGGGGCGAGTCGAACTGTTCCTCCAGAGAGGAAAGGACTACAAGAGTCAAGCAAGCTGTGTCTGTAGGAAAAGACAAGACCCTCAAAGGTCGAGGTTGGCGGTGCCATATCAAGGGCACATCATCAAAGGAGTTTGAGCCAGCTGTGGGAGGAGAAGGGGGAACCACTGGAAGTGGGGGCATAACTTTCTTCTTCTTTGTAAGGATAGGAGCTTCACTCACTAAGTCAACCTTTTTCGTTTGCCCGATGTTGGAGGAGTCGTGGGAGAAGTAGGAGGATGACTATGGAGTCCTAGTAGGTCGAGAAAGACTTGGACCGAGGTGATTCGGGAGAGGCAGAGATTTGCTTGTCCCCTTTTCTTTATCTTTTTCTATCTCTGCCAAGGCCTCTGGTAGAGCTTGTTGCATCATGTCATATGTTAAATCAAAGCCATAATAATATGTAAGTGTCGTGGTAATATGAAGGTTAGAAAAGCAGCATGATACCTATTAGGGTCGGATCGTTGCCGGCAAAAGGAGATAATTTGAAATAGCTTAAAAGTCACTCATCAAAGGGGCACGCTAAGTGAGTTTCTTCAAGGAAGGTAATTAGGGAAGTTTGGTCTCCCATGACTCTGAGAAAGGTAGGGGAACATGTAATCTGATAAAGAAATAAAGGCTCTTCCAGCCTTTGTGAGAAGAAGGAAGACCTCTCAAGAATTGACAGTCAAGTCGACTAGCAAAGTAGAATACCCCTGGCTCTGTCATCTGCAACTGAAATAAGCTATGGAAAAGAAGGGGGGCCAAAGAAATCTTGAGGTGCTTAAAGACGATGATTGTCCCAGCAAGAATGCGAAAAGCGTTAGGAGCTAATTGGTTTATAGCTAATCAATAAAAATTCAAGATTTGAAGATAGATGGTAGCAACCGATAAACGAAGCCCCCCTTCAACCTGGTCTATGAAGAAGCAATGACAGTTAAGAGGAAGATGATGAGGTCTATCTCAAGGCAAAGGTAAAAGTGGAGGGATGACTTCCAAGATATAGTGAGTGAGTTGAGCACAAAAAGGATGCTCAGGAGTTAGGGTAGAAGCCAAGTTCTCATACCGGGGAGAACCCCTAACCTAGGTCAGATTTTTAGAAGAAGAGACCATGAAAACAAGAAGAAAAACGAGGGAAGACTACATACTCAGACTAGAGAGGAATAACGCAGGAAGGAAGAAGATCGCCTGGGGTAGAGGGAGAAGACGAGAGGAACTCTTTTTCTACATACGGCCTTGAGTATTCGAAATGAGGCGGCAGGGCGATAAGCATACTGCGAAAGGAAGAAGTAGCACAGCCGAAGACGAAGAGTAAAAAGTTAGGCATTTTCCACTTTTTAGAGAGAATCGGGGAGACAAAACCCTAGGAGGATCACGACATTGGCCCAAGGGCCTGTCCCACCTCCATTACTTGGATAACATCAAATCCATTAAATGATCTCACTCTTTTGGGGGCTAGCTAATGATATGGATGGAATAGGTGAATGGGCCAGGCCTAGGAAACAGGGGCTCACTTAGGCCTGATGCTAGTAAAGAAACAAAAGGGAGGTCCACTGATGATGACTCGGGGTTTGTGGAGTCGATGCGAAGCAACTCAGATCATCAAGGAAGAAGTAAGTCGGGGCAAAGAGACATAGATCGTCAAAGAAGAAGCGAATCAGGGCGAAGTAACTCGAGTAGTCAAGGAAGAAGCGAGTTGGGACGAAATAATGTGGGTCGTCTAGGAAGAAGCGAGTCAGGGCGAAGTGCCTCAAGTCGTCAAGGAAGAAGCGAGTCAGGACGAACTGACTCAGATCGTCAAAGAAGAAGCGAGTCGGGATGAAGTGACTCAAGCTAAAATAGGTCAAGGACCAGGAGGTAGCTTCCTCCTCGTAGGTTGTTACGGCTAATCTCCAAAACATCTCCTCCTCAAGATGGCACTCAGACACCTCGAATTCCACGTAAGAGATTTCATACAGAAGTTGTCCCCTAACCACTTGCTCTCATGAGAATAATGGTCTATGTGGTGTTAGTATTAGTCCTAAGTGTCAATTATGAGATGATTAGTAAGGAAATTTTTGTATCATATTTCATAATAAAGGCAAAGTTTATGGTTATTGTATTTACTTTATTAATGTGTCATTTGATAAATACAATAATTCCTATGGTAGTTGGTTCTAGTCTATGACATATCAAATTGGTGATTTGATAGTGGGATACTGTAGATATATAGAACACTATTCATAACTGTTCCTAATCAAGTATTAATATACAATGATAATATTAATACGTTGAGACTAACAGTAGATCAATTGATGACTTAATCTCACAAGTCATAGATATAGGATATCAAGTTAACACATATGTATATATTAGAGAATATGTATTGAACTGGCCCGTCATGAAAATATTTCATAGATCATCATATGAGTGTCATAAATATTCTCATAGTGACTATTGGTATGAATAGTCCTTAGACCTGAAATCACTATGGTTCCCTACATAAGGAGTTGTATACTTTAGTATCGTCAAACGTCACCTATAACAAGGTAGACTATAAAGTCGATCACTAGGTATGCAATGAATTATACGGAAGAATGTGAGTGATGTAGATGGGATCTATCCCTTCCATATGATGGAAGCGATATCTGTGGGCCCCTTGATAAAGTAGGACTACTAAAATGCATGACCATGCACAAATAAGTCAATATGAGAAATTGAGCTCATTTGATTGGGGTAGTCTACCTGAGGATCAAGAAACACAAAGATAGATAAGAGGATGACACGAGCTATGTCACGCCCCGAGAGCATGCCGAGCCGAAAATCAAACGGATGGCATCTCCCCCATACGTGGCAACATTTCGGGTTAATACAAGGCTCGTAGGCCCATAATACAACAATATATATATATATATATATATGAAAACAACAACTACACAAAACATAGCGGAAACATGATACAATAACATCCCAACCTACACACATGCATACCGGTACGACTAACACCAGAACATAAAGAAAACCTCGTCAAAACCCGCACTAACATGTGCGTACATCACATAATACATAACATCATGAAAACTCCGAATACATAACAAGACATACGGAAAAATCCAACACAAACACGGAAGCCTCGGAGGTGAGATGAGATGTCAGCCAGCGGTGCTCCAAGTCCATCACGAAGTCGGCTACCTGTTACCTGGGTGAAAGAAAAACCCAAGGTCCGTTGGGGTGGTGAGTAAAACTCAGCAGGTAATAGAAAACATATATATATGTAATATCACATGTATTTCAACGACATAATCTAGATGTACAACAGGTATATCAGCATAATATATAACTATAAGCATATACCGTCTAACCAAATGAACAACATAAAATGCAGACATACCTGAAGTCTGCTACGCTACTCTGATCCAACCTGAACATATATCCAACATATATATATAACAGGAAGAGTATGATCAACTCATAATATACTCAAGCTACAGGTCAAGGTATCTAATGGGCTATCCAACACATACCAATATCCGACACAACCGTAACATATGCAAGAAGCATGCATGAATATAATGTACAATCAAATGCAGCAAGAATAATACAATCAAATGCAACATCACAATAAGCATATATATATAGACTGCATCTATATATGTATACCAATCACAATCATCCATATATATATATATATATATATATATATATATATATATATATATATATATATATATATATATATATATATATATGGCAATATGCAAAAAAAAATGTCATAAGTCGGCAATGCAGCATGCATGGTCATGTCGGCTCACCCTAAAGCTACCACGACCCCAGTGTGGCCTCGGTGGCTCGAGCATGACAACTGTCCCAACTCAACACCAACCACTACTCTCAAGTGGCCGAGTGGGCAGTATGATCGAGTAGCATATAAGCGTAAAGAGCAAGCTACACGATGGGGGTCCCTGCTGTTGGCCACTCCGATAGTCACTACCCATGAGTGATCGAGTGTCACACACGTAGGACTACGGCACGCAAATCCAACTACCACCGTCTATAGTGGTAGAGTGCGACACCACAATGCTCTGCCCTTACACCGGTTACTCCTCCTATGAGTAACCGTGGAGGCAGGATGACTGGCGACACTCTCAACCACAAGGGAGACCTCGTCGCCAACATGCATGCAAATGACATGAATGCAATGTCTAACATACAGACATCCACTATAAACTCTCTATTCTACAGAGAATCATACTAACCAGATCAACGCACTCTCTATCCTGCAGAGAGTCGTACTCAACTGATCATAATACTCTCTATCCTGTAGAGAGTCATACCAATCTAATCGACGCACTCTCTATCCTGTAGAGAGTCATATCAATCTAATCGACGCACTCTCTATCCTGTAGAGAGTCGTACTCAACTGATGGAGCACTCTCTATCCTGTAGAGAGTCGTACTCAACTGATGGAGCACTCTCTATCCTGTAGAGAGTCGTTCTCAACTGATGGATGCACTCTCTATCCTGTAGAGAGTCGTACTCATCTGGTTATAACAAGCTAGGACCACCGGTCTGTAGTGACACACTAAGTATCATTCCCCTGACCATTTACACAATACATGGTCGGTGGTAACATGCAACCTAAGGGTACTAGAACTAACCCTAGGTTCAAGACATTATCTACCTACGGATGACCTTTTTGCCCAATGTACAATCAGGTTGTCATCCAGACTTTACTATTTGCACTTAACTTAAACAATTTCTAAGTTACTTACATCACCTATATGTATAACTCCTAATCATGGTAAAATAAACATGATAGCAGCAATGGAGTTAATAGCCAACGGTAAAGTATCAAGCATACGATAATAAGAGTAGGGTCAAGATAATATGAACATATAACATGCTCATATCTATGTCTAAATCTGAATGCAATTACATCTACCAGACCAGGTAGGAAATTACCCACCTGATAAGAAGCTCGTGACAATAATCTTCATGGTTGCGGTCCTGTCTCGTATGCACGTCCTGCACATATCAAATATTATGATTAAGTTCAATGATACGATCCACCGTCAAATGGAATTCTAAGTTGATCCCTTACACAAATCAATTAATCAAATGCTCGATAAAATCTAGATTACATATCCTACATATGTACAGACTATCTTTTGAAAATTCCACCAAGTTTTCCACCAATCGTATAGATCACAATCCAATCAGCTATCTAACCACTTCATAGGTCACCTCGGCTTCGACTACCGATTGCCCAAAATAGTGAGTCTGCTCTCTCAAGCTTATCCTTCAACCATACAACCTAGCCATCGCCATTGACATGGCTCTCTACAACTTCACAGCCGCACCCATAGCCCTCACATCCCCTTCCAACACTGTCGGCACCGCTTTACCCCCTCCAACAACCCCTAACAAACCTTATTCACGCCATGACCCGATCATCCACAGTGCCGCGGCTCCCCCAAACTCTCAGTCGGCAACTCCCATAACTTCACATCCCCTTCACCGAAAGGAACACCACCCAACAACACACTCACAGCCCCAAAACCTAGCAATTACAGCTAAAAGAAAGAGGATAGATCAACTTACCAGCCCTAGACTCCATCGGCAGCCACCCCTTCCTCTGTTCACCGGCTCCCAGATCACTATCTCCGGTGACCATCGACAGTGAAGCCCACAGAATCGGCAGCGACCTTCTTCTATCCCTTGTTCGCCGGCACCAACTAATTTCCAGTGGCGATCCACAGCAAGGAAGAGATCGACAGTGCTCCCCGCTATCTAGATCAACGGAGCACGATAAGGAGGTGGCGGCTGGATATGGCTGCCGGTGAAGATCTCTAGCAGGGGCGACCGTGTTGAGGCGGCATCGAGCAAGGTTGCAACATCAGTGGCGAAGAGGAAGGAAATCGATTGACCGACTGTAGGAGCAGCCAACTAGGGTGGCGCCGTCGTCGGATCGCCCACTTAAGGAGGTCGGCGCTTGAGGGCTCGGGGTGGAGAAGGGATCGTGCGCCGTGATCGTCTGCGGATCGCGAGGGCTCGGTGGCGGCAGTCTTGGCCCGGCAAGCTGGCGGAGGCGAGGCGCGGAGGTCTCTTGGCAGGAAGGGCACGCGATTGGGAAGGGAAAGAAGAAAATGGGAAGGAAGTGGATCGGCCGGCGCAAATGGGGAGGAGAGAAATCGTGAAACGGCAAATAAAGAGGAAACCGCAACGAAGAGAAAACGGTAGAAGGGAAGAGGGTCGGGTTTTTGGGGATAATGGGTAGGATTTTTAGACCCTATAAACAGATAACCCAAACAGACTTTTCCAAAGCCTATTAAATCTTTCTCAAAAATACTGTAGAAACTCCATTTAATTTCAGAAAAATTTATAAAAATTTCTGAAAAATTCCACAAGATAATTTATTAATTAACGAGGAATATAATTTTATTTTATATTTTTTTCTAGTATTTTACAAGCTATGTCTCATTGATCAATCTAGATATCAAGGATAGAAGGATTGAGTCATACAAGATAATAGTCATAGACAGGTTATGTCAAATCTCGATATTTTCGTCACTTGGGTAGCAATGATGCATTGCTAGATGTCACTCATTGCTTATGTTTCTAAAAAGGATTTTAGAGACATAGCCAGCGTTACGAGAACCTATTGGGTCACATACAAAAAATATATTATTTTGGAGATGGATTCATTTTAGTTTGACTAAATGAACTATTAGGTTATTAAATTGGAATCATTGAGTTGGGTTGGATTTGAGTTAGACTCAAATATGATTGGCCGAATTTGAGTTAGACTCAAATTGGTTTAATTTGAGTTGGACTCAAATTAATTTGAAAAAGATGAATGATATGGATTCATCATACATGATTAATGTGAATTAATCATACATGAAAGAAGGAAAATCAAAAGTTGGAAGAAATCTCTTATCATGCATGATTAATGTGGATTAATTATGCATTGAAGAGGAAATACAAAAGGATACAAAACCTTTCATATTCATAGGATGAATATAAAAAGGGAGATTTGGATCATGATGCTTTAGGCGAGATTTCCTTTTGTTCTTCTTCTTCTTCATCTTCTTGGTCGAAACTCCTTGGCCTAGACCCCTTTTGTGGTGTTGCTAGCATAATTTTGATTCTCCAAAGTGTGTATTCGTGTGGATACCGTAGAGGTGTGACCATCCATATCGCACTGAGATCCTTCGAAGAAAAGTTGTTACTGGGATTGCGAAAGGTTACACATCAAGAGTAATCTCTCAACTAGATGTAGTTGTAAGAACGATTAGTTTTATATATACACATGGATCTCTGAAGGGATCCAATTTTTCCGCTGCGTTTTACGATCGTTTTTCACACAAAAAGATCCCTACACATGGCATACCTCGTAGACGATTCGTGCAAAGTTTATCTCCTAATGACTTACCAAAAGACGTCCTCAAGATGATTGTGGGCAGGAGGACAGTTATCGCAGAGCTACTGTATAAAGGGAAGGTAAAGGAAAAGGTAAGGAGGGAACTCTCTGAACACTCATCTCTAACTTTTACATTTCTTCACATTTTCTCTCAATCTTTCCTATTCTACCTTAAGGATCAGAGAGTTGTCACCGAAAAATACCAACGTTCATCTGACACGTATTAATTTTGATAGAAAAAATACTACTGCGGTCGTAAAAGATTCACCCTTCTCCGACGCCCTACAAAGGGACCAAAAAACCAAACCACATCAAAAGTCATTTAAATATAGATAAGAATATAATAATAAATCAAATCTAATAATATAGATATATAACTGACTCTACTCAGCCGAATAAATGTTTAATTGTTGTCGTGACACCTATTTGGCAAAAGCTTAATCTATCTTGTAGTAATTTAATGAATAATTCATTTTGATTGCCAATTGTTGCAATAATAAAAAAAAATTAAAAACAAAAAAATCGGAATATGATGAGTCATCACCAAGTGACTAAGTGACATTAATAATGTCTAACCACTTATATATTGCCTTTTTGTAAAGTAGATTACATTTCATTATTATACTAATGACTAAACGTGGACGACGTAGGATGTCACGTCCAGAGAGTATATCGAATCGAAAATAATCGGACAATATCTCCTCTGTACGTGATACAATTTCTTGATATATATAAAGTCTTTCGGCCACAAACACATAACAAATATATGGACATAACCCATAAAACACAACAGAAGATACTGACCAATAATAAAGATACAAACGACTCAATTATGCACTCCGGAGTGACTTTGACACAACAAAATCCATAATAAAGACCACACCAAAGGTCGAATACATACAACACATCCGTAACCACAAATACGAAAACGATATAAGAGGAAATCCCAAAACAACAATCCACAAGAATACAACAATACGAAATAAATATCCAACCCTTCGACGTGAGATGGGATCAGTTGACGGAGCTCCGAACATCCAAGGAATCTTCTACCTGTTACCTAGGCAACAGGAAACCCAGGGTCCGGGGTGGTGAGTATAAACTCAGGGGTAATATATAGAAAGTGCATGAACAACATATAAAGATATAAAGATCCACAAGTATACATGTGAAGATCTACAGGTATACAAGAAATGTCCAACAGATATACAGTCATAACTGTGATGACAACTAACCACCAGAATAGTCATACTCAATGCATAAACTAAACTGATCAACTGAACATGAAGTAATGTACTGACGTACCTGACGGTCTGCAACACCATAAGCTATATCATCCTAAACAGGTATATAATAACATAACCCATATGACGTACATGGTCAAACCCATACCTGAACAACACTCAGACATATGAACAGTATGTAATCACATGTAATAACATCCTGGTTCATACCACACTATAACATAATGCAAATCAAATGCATACAATAGTCTGGACCAACACATATATCATGCTTAACACACAACAATATATAATATGAAAATGACATGTATCATGATATACAAACATATGCAATAATCATAGATCAATCAAATACAGCATCTAACAGGCATATGTAAAACATATATCGAATACATGCATACATATATATCAACAATGCATATGCATGGCTATGTCTGCGGACCCATCCAACCACGACCCCAATATGGCCTAGGTGGCACGACATGACAACTATCCCGACTCCAGCCGTCACAACTCTCGAGTGGCCGAGTTGGGTAGTATGAAATAGTAGCTAGCCGCCATAGAGTTATATGCTACTCACACGGGGGTCCCTGCTGCTAGCCGCTCCGTCCCTACCCATGAGTAGACGAGTAACGCACCTAGGACAACTGCATATCACACGACCACCGTCTATAGTGGGTGAGTGCGCTAACTACCAATTCGCATAGTGGCCAAGTGCGCATCTCCAGCTACCACCATCCATAGTGGCCGAGAACAACACGCACAACAATGCTCTGCACTCAACCCTACTACCACTACCCTGAGTGGCCGGGGAGGCAGGATGACTAGCGATCCTCTTAACCACAAGAGAGACCTAATCGTTAGCATGCATGCAATGTAATGATGCATAGCTCCATACATGTATCCTCATGACACTTCCTATCCACGAAGTCTGGTCAACCAAAAGTCAACTATGCAAGGACTACTAATCCACAAGACTCTCTCTCTATCACACAGAGAGTCATACACATCTGACAGTCAACCACGCAAAGACCTCCAGTCCATAGCGAGATACTATCAACCATCCATATAACCATACGTAGTCACACGATCCATAATGGATATATAATCATGCTAGGCCCTCTAGTCCTTAGCCACATACTGACAACCATACACACTTATCTATGCACCGATGACTAGATCCACCATAGATGCACAACTAATATGTGTACGATACAACAATCGACTTTATAATCTGATCCATCACCTAACCCTAGTGATGTGACCCGGTAACCCAATCTGAGTTCACAATGGTAACCCTAATCACAAATACTTAACTGAACATCTATAAGCTAACACACCATAGGGTTTGTAATTCATATCCATGATAGATAATCAATGAAGTAACAACAATATATCTCAAAGGTCAAAGGCAGTACAAGCATATGATTAAATAAGAGTGGATTTAAGATCAAAGGTATCATCATAAGTCCAATTTCATGCACCGGAATAAGTCAAAACTACCTGACCAGGATAGATATTACCCATCTGACACGAAGCTCGAAATAATGATCCTCAAGACCAGGGACCTGCCTCGTACCCCAAACCTGCACATAATAACAAACTATGATTAAGTACAAGCCTCTGATAAGTATACGAACAAAACACTACTTCGTTTCTATGTTCGCATCACTTCCTCATCTACGAGTTAGAAATCCCGATTATCCCAATCTGATATACCATAACCAAACTCACAATAGATCACCAACATCCAAAGATCCATTAAAGTAAATAGATCTAAACACACTCAAATCAACCTCACCACAACTCCATCATCCATTCTCACATCCATGGTCAACAACCACAAGAACAATTATATTACACACTATTGCTCATCTGAACAGCACTCACGCTACAATCGGATACCAGGCCATCCAATCCAAGATCAATCAGACACATTAACAACACCTCAGCTTACCTTCTTCTTAAACTTGCACGGCATCACCCAAAACCATACACAACTGAAATCAATCCACAGAAACACCATGGACAACAAAAGAAGAAACAATCGGAAGATACACCAACAACCGATTACAGCTCCACCCACAGTATGCGAGCAAGCCTTCCTCTATCCCACACTTGACCGATTGATCAACATCCACAACCCACTCAATTACATCAAATAGAAAACACCTCAAACACTGCAATCAATAGACAATACAGCAAAAGGTAACAAGAGCTTACCAACTAGATCTTCGATCCCATCTCAAACTCCCCAAGTTCGTAGTTTATCACCACAGCAAAACCAACACAAAACTGCAATCTACCAATCCCAATTCTCGGTGAACATTCTCGGTGAACCAAAAATATAACCGAAACTATAGATTAATATAGGACTTACCAACCCTTGGAATCCACAGACCTTGCTCCTTCCCCAATCCCCTATTCGCCGGCGACCATCAAGCTCCACACACTGCCCAAACCATAGATCCAAGCTCAAACGAGAACCCACAACTAGAACTCAGCTCCTATCTCAAAGGAGGAAGAAGGAGATCGATCCTTACCTACGACGGCAGCTCACCACCGTGACAGCAACGCCGTCGACCCGCCTGCGCGACAGACCGCCGAGACCCCGGAAGGAAGGGTTCAGTTAGCTACGATGTTGCCGAGCTGCTCTCCCAAGGACGTCGGCGAGTTGAGATCGGGCGGCAAGATCGCTCGGAGAAGAAGACGGCGTGGAGATCGCGATGAAGAAACGGAGGAAAAAGGAAATCGCAATTCAGAAATCACGATGGGTTCGGCCTTATAAAGGTCGTTCCGACATTTGGCTCGAGTGAACCGGTTCAAACCCAACCGGTTCACCTCCAACCCCTATTTAACCCAACCGGATTTGAGCCCAAACCTAATCTAAGTTAAGCCTAGCCCTAAAAAAATTTTTTCCCGGCATCTTATATTCTCCCCCACTTATAAAAATTTGGTCCCCAAATTTCTGATTCATGTACGAGTACGAGATGTCATAACAACCATCTCAAATATCCGGAGGAAAGTCACCCACCTCAAGTGACTAAATGCGGGTACTGATAGTTTCTAAAATATATCATGGATACTCTCAACAGACCTTTTAAAGTCTGAATAACACCTTCATATCGTTCACCTATCAAAAAGTACATAATTGTACTAAATTAGAGCTCTATACTCGTAACCGATGGAAGACTTTGCCAGAATTATAAGGTGAATTATGAATCACTATCGGAAATGAGACTCAAGGATACTCCATGAATATAATTCCGTCAAGCGATCCAACGAAATCCATCTTACGGCTCGGAAGGAAATGAGCAGACTTGACTAATCGACCACCGATTATCCAAATCGCATCAAGTCCTTTTCGAATTCTAGATAATCTCCCAACACAGTCCATCACACTAGGCTCCCACTTCATCACGGTACGTAACCCTACCGATCACAATATTCCACCTTTACTTGTTGGCACACCCAACATCGAACTATGAAATCAACCATGTCCTATATGTCGTTTCACTCCGAAGAACGTCTCAAACTCGCTATTTTCGGATACACTCTGAATACAACACCTATCTTGAATGAAAAGTCTCCTGGAACAACTCTTCCTAAATCGAATGCAACTCTGTAACCCACTATTCTCTTCGGAGATGGAGAATTCTTTTCTCACAAGAGAAGTCAATCTAATGTCCAAAATTCACTCTGTCACACAGAACTGGAAGTAACTGGAAGACTATAATGACCAATCTCTCTAGTTTCTCAACTAGCATACACATAATATACGTCTCATTCAACTGCATCGGGATCGTTCCTAATCCCTGAAATGATACATCTGCGTATAATACCCTTCCATCCATATCGGACAGATTAACTAACACCGACACAAAAGTCAGCCACTGTCTAGGCCTTGAAATCTAACTTCCCAAGCTTCCGACCAAGTGATTTCCATCACCTTCTTGGTCCAACAAATCAGCGGTATGATAACACTAGTAACATCTTATCTACATCTATGGTAAATATCAAATCAATCTAGGGAAACCACAACTTCCCTTAAGATTGTGGATATATCCAACACCATCTCGTCTAAAATGACAACCTTCCACTGGTCCAATCGCTTCCAAACTATTCGATTCCTCAAGTCCTTGGACGACTAAATCATCGATAAGTCTAACAACACTATCAACAACTTATAAAATTCATATCAAGTATGAAATGTCGTCTTCTATACACCTGCATCCTTTTACTCTACGTTGATAATATATCAATCATCACACCAACAATGGTAATTGTATGACACCATGTCACTACAATATCGACACTCCAATCATAGATCAACCCTAGGATATACATAGGTGTCCTTTAGCTAAACTAAACAGATCATCTATCCACAATGAAGGATATCATTTCCAACAACTACTGCATACCATCATCGATAATCGATGCATAGCCTCCAAGATTTATCTCTCTTTTAACAAAGAGTTCCAGATCCTCTCAAGAGAAATACCAGGACGAATAAATATTCCCTCCAATACCTCCTATAATCGCAACTTACGTTCTTCCGATTTCCACAGTATTTAGCAACACTTATACCAATAAAATCATCTCCCAGTATGAGGTCTTCAATATCGGAACTATTTTTAAAATCACTCCAATCACTTACTCCACTTGCCCATGCAATGGCAAGCCCGGGAGTTTATCCAAAACTACATCCGAATACTCTCGGATTATATGCACATCTGAGATACAAGTTATACCCTCATTTCAACAATTTAACTATCCGTAAGGATATATCCATAGTAGAGGTATGTCTAGCAAAGGCTAAGGGTATCCCTTGACTTCTTGGTTGTTGATCAACATCTCACCAGACGGTAGAAAAAAATCACCAACCCACAAGTCGATAGGATCCCTTCTAATCCTATCCAAGAATATTCTAGACAAAGCTACCTGTAAACTACCAGTATCTCTAGATATATCAGCAAATAGAGTAACCTAGAGTAATACCCCAAATGGTTGATCCTTCGGTCCGCTATGACTCCTCTACTCGAATAATCATGTAACTCGTCCAACTTCTGCTCTTGGCGACTGAGCTCATGTAGATGCAAAAGACTATCATGGAGGAACTGAAGTCAACTGCTGAACTGAGATGCAATACCCAAAATGACTGCAATGGAGATGGTAAACAATGGTGTACGAGTAAAGAGTACACCACCGCTCGGCATCGAATAGCCGCCAACATCGTAGCACGCCCAACTCGCGAAGGAAGGTATAGCCGCCCGGAGAGGTAATGCTTGTTGTCTAGACGCCCGAGTCTTCCGAGATGTCTTCGACGATCACTGAGTAAATTGCTTCTCCCGAATGGAAGTATCAAAGAGCTCCAACTATATCTAATGTAGTAGATCGCTGTTGATGTGATAACCCAATCTCCTGTGATGATATCGACTTTTGAGATTGTGGGTCGTCCTCTCGAAAGCATCTTTCATAGTCTTCAACTAAGTCTTCAAAGTACATACACCCCTCGTAGATACTGGCTGCTTATAGTAGAAGAAGATAAATTAATTCATCGGATAATCTGACTCTGTGTGTCGTCGTGACCCGCATTATACGCACATAATCCTTTCAAAGTCTTTCTTCTGAGTTCGCTAATAAACATGAGAAGATGTTGTCGATCTGCAGTCAGTCTTCTATGGTCAAAAAACTCTCCAATAGTAGCTCATGACTCATGACTCCAATCTCGCTCCTTTTATCCAACATTTGGAGACTTCGGATTCTAATAATTTGACTTGCAACGTCTGCTTATCAAATCTCCAACTCTTAAAACACTTGCTACGGAGTCATTTCTATACACATGACTCGGTCTAAGGACTTCTGGTAAGATCTTGTAGAAGATTCAAACATCCTGATCAAAATATCAGCCAATAAACTATGGGTGGCCAAAACCAGCCCAATCACATTCTTGAGCTATTAAATGGTCGTAACCTTCACAAGTATAACGACTTTGCATAGTACCTTCGTTACTAAACGATCACCCAACCTAAAGCTCAAAAATTCCCTGACAATGAACCAAAGAAGATGATGGGGGAATATACTCTCTCACAACATCACTACACTGTAACCAAGTGATGTGTTATTTCCTACATCTTCCACCAAATACTGGATTGATTCCGATAATGGTATGCAACTAACACTACTTTTTTGTATAACACAAGTTAAGTACTCAAAAGTACATTCAAAGTTATACAACCTAGCACGACAATCTCAGGGGTCAAAATTCCCTATGATACATCGCAAACTAGTCCTCTACTATCTGCATCAGCAATAGTATACTTGCTTGTCCATTACCCCACAGGTAATGATCTGACTAGTACAGTTAGTGAAGATCCCTAAGACTGTAATCTTTGATCTCCACAAGAAAATGTGACTACTAACCCCTGCTTCCGACTTAAGACACTACCTCAAAGGTAATTCACCCTTTTCGATAGCAGGTCCAAGACACACAAACTCCACAAGTCGTTTCCGTGGTCAACTCAAACCATGGTTATAAATAGTGACTAACACACTACAAGTCATCCCTATTATAAGCAACTAAATGCATAGTCAACAGAAGGATATGTGATAATAACTAACATACCTTAAATCTTGTAGCTCGGAGATATCCGCAACAGCCAGATCCCAAAACTCACGAAACCAAAACCGAGTAAAACAAAACTCGATGTCCGAACGAAATAAAATCCGAAAGTGGACTTCGCAACCTAGGGCTCTGATACCAATAAAATTGTCACGCCCCGAGAGTATGCCGAGCCGAAAATAATCGGACAGCATCTCCCCTGTACGTGATACAATTCTCTAATATACATAAAGTTTTTCAGCCACAATCACATAACAAATATATGAACATAACCCATAAAACACAGCGGAAGATACTGACCAATAATAAAGATACAAACGACTCAACTATGCACTCCGGAGTGACTTTGACACAACAAAATCCATAATAAAGACCACATCAAAGGTCAAATACACACAACACATCCATAACCACAAATACGGAAACGATATAAGAGGAAATCCCAAAACAACAATCCACAAGAATACAACAATACGGAACAAATATCCAACCCTTCGGCGTGAAATGGGGTCAGCTGGCGAAGCTCCGAACATCCAAGGAATCTTCTACCTGTTACTTGGGCGATAGGAAACCCAGGGTTCGGAGTAGTGAGTATAAACTCAGGGGTAATATATAGATAGTGCATGAACAACATATAGGGATATAGAGATCCATAAGCATACATGTGAAGATCTACAGGTATACAAGAAATGTCTAACAGATATACAGTCATAACTGTGATGACAACTAACCACCAGAATAGTCATACTCAATGCATATACTAAACTGATCAACTGAACATGAAGTAATGTACTGACGTACTTGACGGTCTGCAACACCATAAGCTATATCATCCTGAACAGATATATAATAACATAACTCATATGACGTACATGGTCAAACCAATACCTGACCAACACTCAGACATATGAACAGTATGTAATTACATATAATAACATCCCGGTTCATACCACACTATGACATAACGTTAATCAAAGGCATACAACAGTCTGGACCAACATATATATCATGCTCAACACACAGCAGTATATAATATGCAAATGACATGTATCATGATGTACAAACATATGCAACAATCATAGCTCAATCAAATGCAGCATCTCACAGACATGTAAAACATATATCGAATACATGCATACATATATATCAACAATGTATATGCATGGCCATGTCTGTGGACCCATCCAACCACGACCCTAGTATGGCCTAGGTGGCACGACATGACAACTATCCCGACTCCAGCCGCCACCACTCTCGAGTGGCCGAGTTGGGTAGTATGAAATAGTAGCTAGCCACCATAGAGCTATATGCTACTCACACGGGGGTCCCTGCTGCTAGCCGCTCCGTTCCTACTCATGAGTAGACGAGCACCGCACCCAGGACAACTGCACATCACACGACCACCGTCTATAGTAGGTGAGTGCGCTAACTACCACTCCGCACAGTGGTCAAGTGTGCATCTCCAGCTACCACCATCCATAGTGACCGAGAACGGCACGCATAACAATGCTCTGCACTCAACTCTGCTATCACTACCCCGAGTGGCCGGAGAGACAGGATGACTAGCAATCCTCTCAACCACAAGGGAGACCTAATCGCCAGCATGCATGAAATGTAATGATGCATAGCTCCATACATGTATCATCGCAACACTTCCTATCCCACGGGGAGTCCTGGTCAACCAAAAGTCAACTATGCAAGGACTACTAATCCACAAGACTCTCACTCTATCACACAGAGAGTCATACACATCTGACAGTCAACCACGCTAAGACCTCCAGTCCATAGCGAGATACTGTCGACCATCCATATAACCATACGTAGTCACACGATCCATAATGGATATATAATCACGCTAGGCCCTCTAGTCCTTAGCCACATACTGACAACCACACACACTTATCTATGCACCGATGACTAGATCCACCATAGATGCACAACTAATATGTGTACGATACAACAATCGACTTCATAATCTGATTCATCACCTAACCCTAGTGATGTGACCCGGTAACCCAATCTAAGTTCACAATGGTAACCCTAATCACAAGTATTTAACTGAACATCTATCAGCTAACACACCATAGGAATTGTAATTCATATCCATGATAGATAATCAATGAAGTAACAGCAATATATCTCAAAGGTCAAAGGCAGTACAAGCATATGATTAAATAAAAGTGGATTTAAGATCAAAGGTATCATCATAAGTCCAATTTCATGTACCGGAATAAGTCAAAACTACCTGACCAGGGTAGATATTACCCACCTGACACGAAGCTCGAAATAATGATCCTCAAGCCCAAGGACCTGCCTCGTACCCCAAACCTGCATATAATAACAAACTATGATTAAGTACAAGCCTCTGATAAGTATACGAACAAAACACTACTTCGTTTCTATGTTCGCATCACTTCCTCGTCTACGAGTTAGAAATCCCGATTATCCCAATCTGATACACCATAACCAAACTCACAATAGATCACCAACATCCAAAGATCCATTAAAGTAAATAGATCTAAACACATTCAAATCAACCTCACCACAACTCCAACATCCATGGTCAGCAACCACATGAACAATCATATTACACAGTATTGCTCATCTGAACAGCACTCATGCTACAATCAGATACCAGTCCATCCAATCCAAGATCAATCAGACACATTAACAACACCTCAGCTTACCTTCTTCTTAAACTTGCACGGCATCACCCAAAACCATACACAACTGAAATCAATCCACAGAAACACCATGGACAGCAAAAGAAGAAACAATCGGAAGATACACCAACAACCGATTACAGCTCCACCCCTGACTGTGCAGAACAAAGCCTTCCTCTATCCCACACTTGACCGATTGATCAACATCCACAACCCACTCAATTACATCAAATAGAAAACACCTCAAACACTGCAATCAATATACAACACAGCAAAAGGCAACAAGAGCTTACCAACCAGATCTTCGATCCCAGCTCAAACTCCCCAAGTTCGTAGTTCAGCACCACAGCAAAACCAACACGAAACTGCAATCTACCAATCCCAATTCTCGATGAACCAAAAATCTAACCGAAACTATAGATTAATATAGGACTTACCAACCCTTGGAATCCACAGACCTTGCTCCTTCCCCAATCCCCTATTCGCCGGCGACCATCAAGCTCCACACATTGCCCAAACCATAGATCCAAGCTCAAACGAGAACCCACAGCTAGAACTCAGCTCCTATCTCAAAGGAGAAAGAAGGAGATCGATCCTTACCTACAACGGCAGCTCACCACCGCGATAGCAACATCGCCGACCCGCCTGCGCGACAGACCATCGAGACCCCGGAAGGAAGGGTTCAGCTAGCTGCGACATTGCCGAGATGCTCTCCCAAGGATGTCGACGAGCTGAGATCGAGCGGCAGGATCGCTCGGAGAAGAAGACGACGTGGAGATCGCGATGAAGAAACAAAGGAAAAAGGAAATCGTGATTCAGAAATCGCGATGGCTTCGGCCTTATAAAGGTCGTTCCGACATTTGGCTCGAGTGAACCGGTTCAAACCCAACCGGTTCACCTCCAACCCCTATTTAACCCAATCGGATTTGAGCCCAAACCCAATCTAAGTTGAGCCTAGCCCTAAATTTTTTTTTTTTTTTCCCCGGCATCTTATATAGGATTTTAAGGCTTTGACAAGATAATCTACCTTCTACTACTGTTTCATGATTCCCTAACTAATGTCAAACTCCCAGCTGGGTTGTTGCTACAAAGATACTAATCTGACATGTGGAAATCACTGTCAAATAATTGGATCTACTATAAACAATTATTCAAGCTCAAGCTTTACCATGGTACCTTGATTAAAGCAAATCCAATAAGTTGAGCGTGCCTCAAAGTAGCTAGCTCCTTATACTTTGATGCTTGTTTCATTTAGCCAAGCCAAAAGCGATGTTAATTTACGCAAGTGCTTCTCTCCGGCTTATGCCATTTGCAACATATAAATACTCAACATCACTGATCCCGAAAGAAGTATGGAATAAAAGATCATATAGTTCCTTAATTATTAGAAACCTCACAATCACTTCAGTCCTGCCTCCATGCGTTTAGTTGGAAAAGGGTAATTGTTTAACCCAGGAAACAAATAATGCTGCCGCACAAGGGAAAATAAGATAGATAGCTTGTTTCATGGAACTGCAACTCTATTGCTCTTTAAGCAGTAGTAGGCTTGTAGTCAATAATGAGAACCTTCTCCAGTGTAGGGAGAAATTTATCAGCAAACTCCACATGAGCCGGGTGTGCAAGATACTCTGATATGCCTTCCACACTCTCAAAGGTTGTTTCAAATACATGGGTAAACCCTTGATGCAGGTTCTCAACGCTCACATCCTTTCCCCTGGTAAAAATTTCTACACGTTAATATATATTAATTTATAGAGGTAATTAAGATTCGGTGCAACCATGTTTACAAAAGAATATACACAAGCCTTTGTGGCATGACAAGCAAAATTTGTGAAGCTGAAATTCTAGCATAAGTCAACATTAAAATTGTTTTTAAAAATGCTAATATAAAACAAAATAATAATAATAACCAAAATATATTTAGTTCGATGACTTACAAATCTCAACTGGTGGAGCTCAAACTCAAGTCCATACTAATCTCAAACTCCAATTGATAAATTAATGAATTTACTGAGCATGCTTTAACTATATATTCAAACAAGTTTAGATATACTGAAGCTAAACCAACCCATTCTTGCTTCAAAGAAACCCCTAGAGACAGGTTGATCTACATGCCTCACAGTGATCATGCGACGTTCCTCCAACAGGATGCATTAGAGGTGTAAGTGAATCGAAAGCATTGTAAACTAATTCTACCGTGATTGTTCCAGAAATATATTAAAACAATGATACATCATCTCTATTTATGGAGCCAAAGCAGGAAGGTTAACAAAATTTCATACTTAAGTATCAATTGGCAACTAAAGCATAGTACATGTTGACCTATGCAATTGTCCTCACGAGATGACCAAGTGACTAGCATGGACGATAAAATTGTCCCAAGGAACAAGAGTCAATCCCTGAGAGCTGTAAATCTTTTCGAGATGTCTACTCTCCTGCCCTGCTAGTTCTTGATTGGACAAAAATGCCCCTCATAATTTATCTCCTTTTATCTAGCTGTGGGACCAACAATGAAAGGTGTCTGGGATAAGCGCATCATCTTTTGCCCCAATGTTGACCAATGTAATTCATCAAGATGTTTATTCCTATGGCCTACTCAGTAGAAAAAAGATTGATTAAATTAATTCCATTAAAAAGGCGAGTAAATGATATCAAGGAATGAAGGAACGGACAAGAGGCAGGCAGGGATTAAGCATTTGCCCTCCTTGTAAGGTCAATGGAGGCTCATTCAAATATCCAAGAATGTCCTGCCCTTTCTTTATGTTTTGGTGAACTTGCCACATTCCAAATGAGCCCTTTTCCATGACCGGGAATGATCATGTCAATGATGGGACAACTCCATCGATATGTTCTTGTGCCAAGAAAGGAGTATGCCTTAAGTCACTAGGCAATACCGATAACAGTGAGGCAATCAAAAATTTAATTTATTAAAAATTATTTAAATTGTTAATTTTATAATAACTGGAACTTTAAAAAAATATTTTAGAAAATTCTGTTAGATTTTTGTTAAAAAAATTAGAATTTTTCTGATACTTTATAAAGAATAAGTCATGCTCTCAAATAATAAAAGGGGATTAGAATCCCATGTATTGAGAACGTTCTGAATTAATAAAATTTTTAATTTTCTTTTTTCTCAATGAGAATTTCTTTTTTCTTAGTGAGAATTGACAAATTTTCTTTTGAATGAGAATCATATCCTTATTCACTCCGTTGTGCTATATTAAATAGTATTATAATTGAATTCCTGATTTGGTACTCAATACGTATCATTCATCTTCATTATTATTCTTTTTTTTATCATACTTTTTCTTCACCATTATCATCATCATCGTCATCCCCATCTTCATTGTACTTCCATTACTATTATTTTTCAACATGCTTTTTTCCTTCTCAACACAATTATTGTTCCTTTTTTTCACTACTAATCCACCTATTGAAACCGCATCAATGAGCAATGTTGTTCCATCTTCTCCATCACCACTTTTATTGACATTTTCTTTTTTGATCATTATCATTAGTACACGTAATTTCTTCCACCGTATCTTGGACTTATCTATTGTCATTTTCACCTTTCACTATTTTAAATCACCGTCACCATTAATTCTCTATTTTTATCTGTTATTTGATTCTAATTATATTCCTAAATTATCTCATCATCTTCGCACATCATCACATTCATTTTTGTCTCACACCATTAACTGTCGATCTCTATTATTGTCATTATCATTGTTTTCTCACGACAACTACCTATAATATAGGAGATCACAAATAGAGGAGATCAAGTTTGTCTGTGAACTTTTAAATTTTGCAACAAGAACTCGCATTAATCTGATAGCATCGTTTCTTCTCTTTAAAATTATTATTGTTAATTTAGTAGATTAATTACTTCGTGTGCATAATCTAATTTCCTCATTATTACCACCTCTTGTATCATCATTTTATTATCTATTTAATGTCTAACATTATTTTTTAATTGAATTTACTATTTGTTTCATCATCATTCATTGAATTACCTACTTATTTTCTTAAATTATTGTGCATCTTAAATTTATAATACTTATTACTTGTCGAACCTCCATATCATCATGATGAAAAATCCCACTAGCAGAGAGGTAGATATTAGATTTGATCTTTTGAAAATTGAACCTAAGACCCATCGATTTAGAGTGAAAGACCTAGAATAATTTAAAGTTCATGTTACTAATAACTTAGTAAAAGACACGTCTTGAACCTACAAATCACATATCATGCATAATGATGTGTGCAATTTATATAGTGTTTTAGTTATTATTTTGGCACACATCTAAATGACATTTGTTGCATATTCGCTTTACTTTATACCATTTAGAGATCTGCTTTTGTTATTTTCCTCTTGACATGATGGAGATTTAGAGCTAAATGAAGTTTCTTGTGTAGCATAGAATGAAGGGAAGCATGCTCTGGTCGTGTCCCCAAGACACGGACATGTTCCTGGAAGGAAAATGAAGTTCAAGGAGTTTTCCAGAGAAGAACATGGGGGGTCGTGTGTTTTTCACACGGTTGTGCCTCATTTTGTAGTAAAGACGATGGGTCGTGGATGTTCAGCACGACGAGTTCTCTTCCAAGAGAGGCACGGTTGGCTGTGTGTTTTACACATGATCGTGTCTTTTTCCCGGCATATTTCCAAAAGGACACATGGTCGAGTCGTGTGGCGGCGCCTCTATTCACGATGCAATAGATTTTCGCGTATTTATGGAATGCAGGAACCGCCTCTATAAAAAAAGACGGATCACAAGAAGAAAAAGGGACAGAAAGGTGCCTTAAAAAGCACCAAAAGCTTGAGAATTGGAGGAGAAAAATGTAAAATACCACAGAAAAAAAAATTAATAAAATAAAGGTTGGGTAATTAAGAGAATACCCTATGGAATTTTCCAGAAATTTTTTCTGGATTCTAATGGAGATTTCTAAGACCCTCTTTTAACAAGAAGGGGTTAAAGAGCTTAACGGGTCCGAAAATTTGATTCGTTTATCTGTCAAACCCGATCCGTTACCATTAAGTCGAGCATTTCTCGCAGCCGCTTTCTTTTAATCCCAGCCGTGATCTTTATTTCTCGCAACTACAGTTTTTCTCCCCGAAATCTGAGCGCTCCTCTTCTCCGCGATGACCTCCTCGACTCGTCACGGACTTCGCCGACTTCTCCGCGACCTTCCGACTCTGCCGCCAGACTTGTGGCTCCTTTCAAGGAGTGGACGGCGACAGCGACTTCCCTCGACGGCGCCATGACGACCAGAGCAACAAAGGGGTGGGGAGGAGGGGATCGCGATTTGGGGGCTTGGGTCCTGGTGGCAAAGACGGTGCTTGGATAGGGAAAGAGGCGACTTACCGGAGCGAGGGATTCCAAATGAGCTCAATCGCGACGCCCAGCGTGAGTGCGATTTGGGGAGTTCTGTCGATGGTCACGGAGCAGTGATCTTGAGCCCGATTTCTCCGAGGAACAAGCGATCGAGGAGGAGATTTGCGTCGGTGGAGTTGCTAGGCGTGGAGGTGGTGTCAGTGGTTCGACCGAGGCTTTCACCATTGCCACGAGCTAGGGCACTGGAGTTCTTGGCAGGCGAATAGGGCAGGTGAGCTTGGATCTCTCCAACAGTAGGTTTTTTTTTTCCATCTGCGATGAGTTGCATCTCCGACCAATTTCGTTCATTTACTAGTGGTTTCGATCGCTGAACTGAGGGTCGCTGTGATTAGGACCTCACGCGGTGGAGGTTCCAACGATTGGTAAGATCAATTTAGTCTATCTCGTATCTGAAATTTGTAAATTTTGGGTGTAGTGATGATTTGCCTTGGTTGTGTCCGATTATGTTGATAGGTTTTGGGCAGTAAGTTGGTGGGTGAAGATCAATGGTGGGTTTAATGTATAGATTCACCGTAGGATCGGAATTGTGAAGGATTGAAGGTAAGGTGTTTTTATATGATGAACCTATAAGGTTATGAGGTTGCTTTCAATTTGGTTGTTTGGACTTCAATCCATACCTTGAATGAGAACAAGAAGCGATGAAGGAAGCTAGGCTTGGTGAGTCCAGATTTGAATGTTTTTGGATTTATACCAATGTTATTTTGCTAATAGATATGGTGGTTGCTTAATCGCTAATCTTTCGTGCAGTCAAGACAAACGGGGTAAGCTCGACATTTCCTATTCGGAGTGAGCTAATTAGAAGTTGGAACTAAGTTAGTGAGTTGTGATTTAAGTGTTATGGTTGAGATGTTAGATTCATGGTTAGTTTATTATCTACCTTGTTATCCGATCCGATGATGATGAAATATAAGGATGGATGAAGGATCGATTAGGTTAATCATAACTAAATCAATCTTATAGATCGAGATAAAGTCGGCGTGGAGTTTGGGTTCGACATGATGTACGATGTAACTTAATTATGTTCTATGTCAGGTGCAGGATTTCAACAGAGATCATATCCGCGGACGGAGACGATCGTGTCTAAAAGTCGTGGGTAATTTCCTACCGTCCGTATTTCATTCAGATTTAGTCATCGAGCATGACATGTTAGTGTTCATATTACCTTAACCCTCGCTTCTTTTATCGATGTTCGATCCTTTACCGGCTATTAACTCTATCACGATATCATGTTTATTTTATTACGATTAGAGTTATACATAGTGATGCAAGTAACTTAGAATTTGCTTATGCAATAGTAAAGTCCTGATGTCAACCCGATTATACATCGCAAAAAGGTCATCCGTAGTAGATAATGCCTTTAACCTAGGGTTAGTTCTAGTACCCTTAGGTCAGTATGTTACCACCAATATGACAGGTAAATGGTCGAGGAACGATATTTATTTGGGTATCGCTACGGACCGGTGGTCCTAGCTTGTTATAAGATGAGTACAATTTCTGCTGTGATGTAGAGTGCATCGATTAGATTAGTATGACTCACAGATGTAGAGTATTATGATTAGTACGACTCCGCAGATGTAGAGTGCCTGATCCGTTAGTATGATTCTCTGAGAATAGAGAATCTACGGTGGATGTCCAGATGTGAGACATCGTGATTCATGCATTTACACGCACGACGACGAGGTCTCCTCTGGTCGAGAGTGTCGCAAATATCCCGCCTCCACTACTCATAGGAGGAGTCACCCGTGCGAGGGCAGAGCATCAGGAGGCCGCACTCTACCACTATAGACGGTGGTAGTTGGATTTGCTGTCGTAGTCCTCGCGCGGTGTGGCACTCGACCACTCATGGGTAGTGACCGTCGGAGCCAACAGCACAGGACCCCCATCGCAGTAGCCGCTTTACGCTTATACGCTATCTCGATCATATCGCCCACTACCACTCGAGAATAGTGGTTGGTATTGAGTCGACAAATGTCACGCCGAGCCACCGAGGCCACATCGGGTCGTGGTAGCTTTAGGGTGAGCCGACATGCACTACGACGCCGCATCGTCAGATCCGATGGCGCGCCAGATATTACCATATATATACATATACGCATGTATATATATATATATATACGGATGGTCGAGATTAATATATATATACGATGATACTATATATATATATACGATTATGTGATGTCAGATTTGTTCATTTACGCCACGATTTGTGGACATCATATTCATGCATGTCTCTTGCATTCATTATAACGATTGTATCGATATCGTATGGTCGATGCACCACTAGATACCTCGACCGTAGCTAGAGTATATTTCGAGTCGATCTACTCTTCCGCTATATATATATACGTTGGATATATGTTCAGTTGGATCAGAGTAGCTGGGCGCACTCGGTATGTCCGTATTTTTGTTATTCATTTCAGCTAGATTAGTGTATATGCTCAGTATTTATATACTACGCCGATATACCGCAGACATCTAGATTATGTTGTCGAAATACATGTGATATTACATATATACATGTTTTCTATTATCACGAGTTTTACTCACCACCTCATGACTCGGATTTTCGCCGCCTGTAATGTAGCCGACTTCGTGATGGACTTGGAGCACCGCTGGCTGACATCATCTCATCTCAACTCCGAGAGTCCTGATTTTCGTGTTATCATTTGTATTCCATTACGGATTTGTTTTACGTGATGATTATAGTTGACTATTGATGTCAGATCCCTTTTCTTCCTTTCTCGGTTTTAGTATGGTGTCCCGAGTCGGTGTTAGTCACGTGGTATCCGTGTTGTCGTCAGGAGATCAGAGTATGTTTCACTGTGTCTTGTGTAGTTTTTGTTTTCATATATATATATTGTTATGTGGGCCTACGGGCCTCAGATAACCCGAAATGTCGCTGTACAGGAGATGCCGTCTGCTTGATTTTCGATTTCAGACGCCTGGCGTGACAACTTTAGTGGTATCAGAGCCCAAGGTTCTGCGATGTCATACAATGTTTTTGTGTCGAGTCTTGGATTCTCGGGAGTCGATTTATTCGGTTTTATTTTTGAGATGAGATGGACAGCGGCCTGAGCTCCAAGCAGCACGAGGTAAGAATTCCTGAAAAAACTTATAGTTTAGTAGATATTTATCTAAACTTGATTAGTAGGTGTATACAATATAGTTATGACACCTGTGCAGACTTGTAATAGGGCCGCCCCACCGAGGCGACCAACCGGAGCGACCTTTAGGGTTTATACTCCCTGCTATGTTGCTATGCATTTAGATGCTTATACCTGTGGAATAACCTGTGGTTTGTTGGTTATTGTTCAGAATCGTGGTATGGGTCGACCACGGAACGACTGCTGAGTCCGTGAGTCTCAACTGTCGAGGAGGTGATTTACCTCGAGAGCCGATCGATACCGAGTCGGAAAACAGCCAAGTCGCCACATTTATTATGAAATTAGAGACTACAGCCTTAGAGATTTCCACTAACTATGTTAGTCGGATCATTACCCGCGGGTAATGAATGCATCAGATCATCATTCGCAGATAATGAAGGCTAGGTTATGGAGTTTCATAGGATTTTATCCCCGAGTTGTTCATATGAGTCAGATAACTGAGAGTACTTCAAGTACTTAACTCATGTTATACCGAGAAGGTAGAGTTATTCGTGATACCATTATCGGGTCGCCTGTCAGATTTGGTGATAAATACGTAAAATAATCTTCTTGAAATAATATATCACTTGACATGGTTTAGTGATGCTGAAAGAGTATTTCCGTATCACTTTTGTGACACATCAGAAGGAATTCTCGAGCTTAAGAAAGGGAAATCGGTTAGTAATTAGTGTATGTGCAGAGTCGTGAGACTTCGCAGAGGTTACTACCACCTAATAGCTCAAGAAGATGAGTGGAACGATTTAAGCCACCCGCAGTTATCGACTTATAGTTGATTAGGATGCCGGGATCTTTTACCGATCCCGCCTAAGACATCGATCGAGACAGAGTTTAGAAACGACTCGTGTAAGTGTTTAAGAGATGAAGATCGAGGCGATATCGCAAGTCGATATTGGAGTAAGAAGCCTCCGAACGCCGGATAAAAGGAGCAAGATCGAGTCGAGGCCTGGGGCTACTTTCCGATTATAAAGACCAATCGTAGATCATCGTAATGTTCTCGATATCAAAGAAATCGTAACAAAGACTCGGGGATCATGCGCGCAAAGGCGATCACGAAGACACGCAAGTCGATAATCCATCGATCAGTCATCCGCGCTACGCGAGCAACCAAGACAGAGGAGGTGGTGTATTTCAAGACTCACCAAGACTATCGATGGTGTTCGGGAGGACGATGGTCTCGACAAACAGAGATCGATAAGATCGGGTTATCTCATCGCCAGCCGACCTACTACCTGGCGTGGTCGAGTTCCTCGATACTCCCTTCAGCAGATCAAAGATGTATAAAGATCCGCAGTAAGACATCGTAGAAGATTCACGCAGCATAACAACGCTACCTCCGAGACGTGTTTCATAAGAGGAAGAGAGAGTATACGACGAAGGTCGATCTATTCGGTATTCTACAGTTGCCGTAGGATTTAAGTGATGGGATCGGATGATCTAGGAAAAATCCTAGATCATTCATCGCAGAAATGCGACCGCTTGTCGCGAACGCTGATCTCGATCTGCCTTCTCTGAGAAAGGCCGAGACTCATGGGGAGCCTTTGATCGGATCGATAGATAATTGACGATTCAAGGTATTACTTTAGTTTACCCTCGATGTTAATATGTTGAGAGATGCCAGAGTTACAAGTATCCGTGTTCGAACATTCTTAGTTTGGATTAGAAGAGTTCCTATACATCGACTTACGGGTCGGTGGTCTCTCTACCGTCGTGAGAAGTGGACCAACAATTAAGAAGTTAAGGGATGCCCTTAGACTTTGATAGACATATCTTTATCAGAGACATATCCTTACTGATGATCAAATTGTGGAGATTATAGTACGATTATATCTCTCGATGTATGATAATCCGAGAGCATTCTGGATGTAGTTTCGGATGAACTCCAAGGCTTGCCGTTGATAGGCAAGTGGAGTAGCGATCAAATGATTGCGAAAATAGTCCGATCGAAGATCACATATCGAGTGATATTTTTGTTAGTATCGTGTTGTTAAACACTATAAAAGAATCGGAATAACTCGAGTCATGATTATAGGAGATGTTGAAGGGATATTTATATATCCCAAGATTCCTCCTCGAGAAGATTCGAACTCTTTATGTAAAGAGAAACGAACTCAAATTACGATCGATTATCGATGATGGAACGCGATAGTTGCTTGAAAGTAAGTATCCTTCGTTGAGGATGAATGATCTATTTAGATCGCTTAAAGACACCGTATACTCTAGGTGATTGGTTTACGATCGAGTGATGTTGAGAGACATCGGTCATACAATTATCATAGTCGCTGATGATTGATATATCATCAACTTAGAGTAAGCACGCAGTGCGCTGGAGACGATAATTTCATACTTAGTATGAATTTTACAAGTCATGATTAAGTTGTTAGATTCATTAACGATTTAGTCATCGGATTTGAGAATCGGTATTCAACACGATCGATCCTTGTGGGTCATTGGGTCACAGAACCCGCCACGGTTGATCGCGGTAGTCAAGTCGGCGACTCACCATCGTAGATGATGGTTTATCTTGATGTTTTGGTTAATTGTAGATATGGATAGAACGCCGCATTACTATACCACGACTTGTTCGACAAAGGTGATCATTTAGCCGGTCGTGAAACCAGCACAGACCTAGACTACGTGTTAACTTTACACGAGTATTAGTTAATCCTTCCGGTGGATAAAAGGATGTTCGCAAATGCATCATTTCGTGGATCGGAGCGATTCCGATACTGCATGAGATGTAACTTACGCTTACGCCGCTTAAGGAACTACGAGATAAGCATACTTACGACGTGGGCTTAGTAGTTATTATCCCGATTAGTAGATGTATGGAGCAGAATGCTCATCGATTTTAGATTAGCTACCGGGTAGCTACTATAGAGTTGTTGAACTCGAACAATCGCAACAAGGGACATTGGTCGCTATAGTCTCCATGCACTTACGGAGTGTGGTAGAGTGGATTTTGAGTGGTCACGGATTTCTTTGAGAAAATAACTCTCCGCCTCGATATAAGGATAGTGGGTTCCGAGTTGCAGGTGTTTAAGAAAGAGTCACTGAAAGTACATCATTCGAGATGGGCTATATACCTTCGAGGTACCGGATGTACCGAGAGTCAAATGCTTATACCGTGGAATGGTATAAGAGATATACCGCAGATTTTGCTGCTGGATATTTACTATACCAAAGAGCGATGGTCGAACATCAAACTCCGGATTGCTTCTAGAAAATTCCGATTCCGAATGGAAGTGGGAGCATATCACGATTGATCATCATACGGATCGCTGTAACCCGTAAAGGTCGTGATGCGATTTGGGTGATTATGGATCGACTAACCAACCAAATCCATTTCCTTCCTATTCGTGGGTCGTACTCCATAGGATCGCGCAGTTAGTCATCACGAGAAATTATCGATTTGGGGTACTTTAAGTACCAAATCGGATAGAGATTCGCGATTTACCTCGCGATTTTCATAGAGTCTGCACCAGACTATGGGCACAGAGCTTCGGCTTAGTACAACATTTCATCCGCGGACTAATGGACTGTCTGATCATGACATTCAAACATAGGAGGATCTATTCAGATCTTGTGTCGTGGATTATGGAGGTGTAGATTATCGGCTGGCTTTACCTCCGACACTTGTGGGTGTTCATAACGTATTTCATGTTTATATGCTGAGGAAATACGTGCCGCAATCTAATCATGTTCTGTACGAGGTTCCGATTCTACCTCAGTCTAATGCAACTTACGAGGTGATTCCAGGGTGGAGCCTGGGTCGCAAGGAGCGACAGTAGTGGGACGAAAATCACCCGACTCATAAAGGTTGGATGACAGTATCATATCGATGAGAAGGCTATGAGGGAGCTGGAAGATACTTTCCGAGCTCGATAGTCTCATCTGTTCACTTGAGGAAGGTATGTGGTCCTTTCGGAAACTTGTTTGAAGTAAATTTTTTTTTTTTTGCATGTAGTACGAAATTTGGGGACCAAATTTTAATAAGTGGGGGAGAATGTAAAATACCACAAAAAAAAAAAATTAATAAAATAAAGGTTGGGTAATTAAGAGAATACCCTATGGAATTTTCCAGGAATTTTTAGGAATTTTTTTGGATTCTAATGGAGATTTCTAAGACCCTCTTTTAACAAGAAGGGGTTAAAGAGCTTAACGGGTCCGAAAATTTGATTCGTTTATCTGTCAAACCCGATCCGTTACCATTAAGTCGAGCATTTCGCACCGCTTTTAATCCCACCGCGATCTTTATTTCTCGCAACTACGCTTTTTCTCCCGAACCGAGCGCCTCTCCTCGCGCGACTTCCCGACTTCGCCGCCACGGATTTCGCCGACTTCTCTCACTCTCCGACTCTGCCGCTGGACTTCGGCGCCTTCAGGGAGTGGACGGCGACAGTTTACTTCTCGACGGCGCGATGCACTAGAGCAACAAAGGCGGGAGGAGGGATCGCGACTGGGGGCTGGCTCGGTGGCGACAAAGACGGTGCTCGATAGTGGAAAGAGGCGACTTTCACGCCGAGCCGAGGGATTCCAAATGAGTCAATCGACGACGCCCGGTGGTGAGCCGATTCTGGGGGAGTTCTCACGACGGTCACGAGCAGCGATCTCGAGCCTAGATTTCTCCGAGGAACAAGAGATCGTGAGGAGATTCAAGGCTGGAGTCGCTAGGGCGTGGAGGTGGTGCTGCAGGGTTCGACCGAGGCTTTCTACTGGCCACGTGAGCTAGGCAATCGGAGTTCTCGCAGCAATAGGGCAAGTGAGCTCGATCTCTCCAACAAGAGGTTTTTTTCCCATCTCGCGATGAGTCAGATCTCCAACCAATTTCGCTCATTTATCGGAGATGATTTTCGGGGCGTGGTTTCGACAACGAACGGCGGTCGCCAGTGATTAGGACTCACGCTGGAGGTTCCAACGATCGTAAGATCAATTTAGTCTATCTCAGATTCAAATTTGTAAATTTTGGGGTGTAGTGATGATTCGCTCGTCAGGTCCGATCAGGTTGATAGGTTTCGGGGCGAAGTCGGGAAGATCAACGGTGGGTTTAATGCATGCATTCACCGTAGGATCGGAATCGTGAAGGATCAAGGTAAGGTGTTTTTATACACGAACCTATAAGGTGAGGTTGCTTAATTTGGTTGTTTGACTTCAATCCATACCATGAATGAGAACAAGAAGCGATGAAGGAAGCTAGGCTCGTGAGTCCAGATTCAATGTTTTTGGATATATACCAATGTTATTTTGCTAATAGATATGGTGGTCGCTTCTAATCGCTTTCGGCAAAGTCAAGACAAATGGGTAAGCTCGACATTTCCTATTCGAGTGAGCTAATGTAAGTCGAACTAAGTTGTGAGTCAGGATTTAAGTGTTACGGCCGAGATGTTAGATTCATGGTTAGTTTATTATCATTTCACCTTGTTATCCGATCCGATGTTAGTTAATGATGAAATATAAGGATGGACGCAAGGATCGATTAGGTTAATCAACTAAATCAATCTTATAGATCGAGATACGGTCGATGCGGGAGTTTGGTTCGACATGCGATGTACGATGTAACTTAATTATGTTCTATGTCAGGTGCAGGATTTCAATGTAGATCATATCCGTGGACGGAGACGATCGTGTCTACAAAGCGGTGGGTAATTTCCTACCGGTCCGTAGTTGTATTTCATTCAGATTTAGTCATCGAGCATGAGCATGTTAGTGTTCATATTACTCGAATTCGCTCTTTTATCGATGTTTGATCCTTTACCGCGCTATTAACTCTATTGGCCGATATCATGTTTATTTTATCGCGATTAGAGTTATACATATAGTGATGCAAGTAACTTAGAATTTGCTTGTTATGCAATGGTAAAGTCCTGATGTCAACCCGATCATTGCATATCGGGCAAAAGGTCATCCGTAGTAGATAATGTCTTTAACCTAGGTTAGTTCTAGTACTTTAGGTCAGATGTTACCACGGTAAACGGGTCGAGGAATGATATTTTGTAGATCGCTACGACCGCGTCCTAGCTTGTTATAATCAGATGAGTACGACTTTCATGTGATGTAGAGCGCGCCGATTAGATATTTAATTTCTGATGTAGAGTATTACGACACACACCGCAGATGTAGAGCGCGCTGACCGTTAGTACGAGCAGAATAGAGAATCTACGGTGGATGCTTCAGATGTAAGATATCAGATTCACGATTTACACGACGGACGACGAGGTCTCCTCAGGGTCGAGAGCGCCCATCCCGCCCACTGCTACTCATGGAGGAGTCACCCGCGCGAGGGCAGAGCATCAGGCAGCCGCACTCTACCACCATTGGTAGTCGGATTCGCGTGTCGTAGTCCTCGCTGCGTGCACTCGACCACTCACGGGTAGGATCGCCGGAGCGCCAACAGCCAGGACCCCCATCGTAGCTTCGCTTTTTACGCTTATACGCTACTCGATCATACCGCCCACCTTGGCCACCGAGAGTAAGTGGTCGTGTCGAAGTCGGGACAGCTTGTCACGCCGAGCCACCGAGGCCACACCGGGTCGTGGTAGCTTTTGGGTGAGCCGATACGACTACGCACGCCGCATCACAGATTCGATGGCGCCAGATATTACCATATATATATACATATACGCATGTATATATATATATATACGGTCGAGATTAATATATATACGGATACATATATATATATACGATTATCACGATGCACAGATTCAGATATATACGGTAGTGATCGCTTGAGCGGCCAACAAACAGGGACCCCCATCGCAGCTTCGCTTTTACGCTTATACGCTACTCGATCATATCGCCCACTACCACCAAGAGTAGTGTCAGTCGAGTCGACTTGTACGCCGAGCCACCGAGGCCACATCGGGGTCGTGGTAGCTTTAGGGTGAGCCGATACGCACCATACACGCCGCATCGTCAGATTCCACGGGCGCCAGATATTACCATATATATATACATATACGCATGTATATATATATATATACGGATCGGTCGAGATTAATATATATACGGATACACCATATATATATATATACGATTATCGCGATGTCAGATTTGTTTGACTACGCCACAGATTCGGCGACATCATATTCATGCATGTCTCTCGATTTGCTATAATGATCGCTATGATATCGTATGGTCGATGCACCACTGTATACACAACCTCAGAGCTGTAGAGTATATTTCGAGTCGATCTACTCTTCCTATATATATACGCTGATATATGTTCAGTCGATCAGCAATGCGCGCACTCGTATGTCCGCATATTTTTGTTATTCATTTCGCTAGACTAGATATGTCAGATTTATATACTACGCCGATATACCGCCAGTACATCTAGATTACGTTGTCGAAATACACGCGATATTACATATATACATGTTTTCTATTATTACCGAAGTTTTACTCACCACCCCGCGACTCGGGTTTTCTCGCCTGTAATGTAGCCGACTTTCGATGGACTCGAGCAATCACTGGCCGCATCATCTCATCTCAACTCCGAGAGTCCGATTCGTGTTATCATTCAGATTCGCATGGATTTGTTTTACGTGATGATCAGAGTTGTGACTATCGATGTCAGATCCCTTTTCTTCCTTTCTCGGTTTTAGTATAGTGTCCCGAGTCGTTAGTCATACAGATAGCCGTGCGGTCATTGTCATGAGATCAGTAGTATGCTTCACGCGGTTGTGTAGTTTTTGTTTTCATATATATATATTGTTATTCGGGCCTACGCCTCAGATTAACCCGAAATGTGCCACGCATGTGAAGACGTCCGCTTGATTTTCCTGACGCTCAAAGCGACATAAAAACGAGGAGAATTAATGCGACAATGGAAGATTTCCATCAAGGTGCAGCCAAGACGCAACTCCAACCGAAGCAAAGTACTTTCTTCTCAAATTCTGATTGCTTCGGTTGTATTTTCTCCTATTTTAATGTCTTGTATTTGCCATTGGACAACATTTTAGTATATTATTTTGGTCCTTAATTTTGATATTTTTAATTCTCTCACGTGGTTAATTGTCGATTCTTAGCATATTTTACGAGTTGGGATCTATTTTGGACCTTATTGTAAGTTCTCCTAAATTTTGAACTTATATACAAATTTTATCTCTTGTTTGTAGGAGATCGAGATGAGTCAATGGACTAGACTCGAGTTAGATCAAATGTGGTTTCATTTAGGGTCATAAAGGGAATTTCAAGCTGGATTAATCTGAGCCCTTCATCGTGATCAGAAGCAGTTTAATCAATGGGTTCAGATCTGTTCAATCATGACTGTCCGATGAGCTCTGATTGATTCTGAGTCATCCATCTAGATCTGGAGAGATCCGGTCCATACACTCAGATCTACACATCTCAACCTTCCATCCAGATCAAGTTAATCGTGATCGTCCTTTCAGATTGATCAGATCCGTCCATACGAGATCGGAGCAATTTCACCCGTCGAATCATATCTAGGATTTGGGTTAATTAAGCTTGAGCAGATTTTTTTCCTTCCACCGACTTTTCTTCTCACGGGATCGACGGACGCAGCTTCTTCCTCACCATCGCTCCACCGTCGTTTCACCTCCAAGCACCGCCGGCCATCCATCTCCTCCACCAAGGCCGGCGGTAGCATTCCCTCTATTCTCCATCTACTCCGGTCACTCCATCTTCTTCCATTTCTTCCGCCGGCCAGCTCTTCCACAGCTCCAGCCGCTTTGTTCTCCATTTCTGCTGCTTCATCACAGCGAGCACTCCAGCCATCATCTTCTCCGAGCAGCCACCTTCCTCCGACTTTTCACCCATCACAACTCCGATCTTCATCTCCAGCATCTCCGGCTACCATCACAGCACCTTCACAGCTCTGCTCTGGCCAGCACAGTCACCAGCTCCTCTTTTCCAATCGATTGGCCACCTTCGCTCTGCCACCATCACAACACTTCCTCATCCGGCCAGATTTTCCGGACAGCAGCCTATGCAATTCTTCTTCGACTTGTCTTGTTGATTGTTTCTTCGTGCTTACTTGATGATTGTAATCAAATTTAACTTCCACATTTAGAATTACACGTACCTGATTTAATTTGTTTTATGCTTGCATGATGTTTGATTAAATATTTCTTTAAGTAATTAAGTTGTAGTTAGTTAGGTTAGATTTAATTTCATGTTTTGCTTTACATTTATGTTATTCTGCATTTGAATTGTTATTTAAATTCCAGCACTTTCTTGTTTGAATGCTTAGTTTAAATTTCCTTTAATTTCATCGTAATCATAGTTTAGTTAGATTGGAGTTTGATTACGTGCATTGTCTTTTTGTTCAGTAGGATTAGTTTTATTTCGATCCAAATCCCCATTTTCAATAGAAAATTCAAAGCTACTATTCTATCGATCACACTCGTTGGGAAACAATCCAGACCATTCATTATGCTATATTAGCGTAGAGAGGGTTTGGTAATTAATTTGTAACGGTACCACGACAAATACTGTTATCAAATTATGGTGTCGTTGCCGGAGAGTATAATGATTCTTAGTAGACTTAGGATTGTTTGCCCATTTTTCTAAAAAAGAAAATCAAAATTCAAAAACTTTTGTTTAAGGTTGCATTCTTTTATTTCTTGCATATACATGTACTTGGTCATGTTTATTTCCTGTGTCTTTTGATTGTGTTTGTTAGTTTTTCAGGAAAGACTAGGAATCTCTTACAACATAGATTCATATTATCAGTCATTTGGAGATCTCAGTGATGCTTACTATTCAGGCATTGGGCAATAAGAGTATTATCAACCTGAACATCAATATTATCTGTACCAACCTCAATATCATCATCTTGATCATCAGTATTATCAGCCTTATCAACAGGATAAGTATAATTCATTTTCTGGTACATATAATTTCAATTTAGATTTCAGGTATGGGAACACACAACAGTACACCCCTGAGCAGTCTCAGTGCTATCTACCCCCACTGTCTATTGATACTTACATGCCTAGTTGGGGAGATCAATCAAGTTACTATGAAGAAACTCTTGCTCCCAGTCAAAAAAATACAAAGACATTAGAAAAACTAGCATCATTTCTACAGCAATATCAGCAACAAATGAACGATAGTCATCAGCAACAACAACAAAGGTTACAAAACTTGTAGACCCAGTTAAATCAAATTGCATCATCTATCAACCAAATACAAGCATAAGATTCCTTCCCGTTTTCCTTAGAGATCATTTCTGATGGAAGTGATGTGCTTGAGATGGATTGCAGAGTTGAGGATACACTTGCTTCTACTTCTACGGCTCTACAGGACTCCTCTGTTGATTTATATCATGGTGATGCAGTTGTTGATCTCCCAGATGTTGATAAGAATATTGATGCATTGCCAACTGTTTCTTTTTCTGATGTTATTGAAGAGGAAAGTGCAGAGGTTTTTGCAGATGAGGTTGTACTCCTCGTGTTGCCAGCCAGACCAGAAGACAAATGAGACAGTGGCGGCAAGCATTTGTGATGAATTGATTTCAATGGAAGTGGTGGATAGTTGGAAGCCCTCAGACTGGACACTTTCATCACAACCAGAGTCTCTAAGAATTTTGTTGATGAAGACCCTAACAACAAATGTAATAATCCATCCCCAAAGCTAGACACTTTATCTGAATCGCCTCCGACCCAAAATCAATGCATAACAAATGGAAAAGAACTAATCATGCATTGGATAGAAATAAACCGAATTTTAACTAAAATATATGTTCTACCATATTTAGAAAACAATAATATACTTTGTGGATCAATATAGAACAATTAAATATAAGTGTGAATGAATATCTAAGTAAATTTGAAAGCTTAAGAATGCATTGTAACCCCAAATATGACCCTAGTCAAATTTTGATCTACTTCATTGATAGATTTGTTAGTATTGGCTCTAAATGTCAATTATGAGATGATTGGTAAAGAAACTTATTGTATCATATTTCATAATAAAGGCAAAGTTTATCGTTATTGTATTTATTTTATTGATGTGTCATTTGAATAAATATAATAATATCATAGGGTAGTTGGTTCTAGTCTACGGCATATCAAGTTGATGACTTGATAGTGGGATACTGTAGATATACATAGAACACTACTCGTAACCGTTCCTAGTCAAGTATTAATATACCAAGATAATATTAATATGCTAGTCATGGATATAGGATATCAAGTTGGCATATGAGTATGTATTAGAGAATACGTACCGAACTGACCCGCCATGAGAATGTTTCATGGATCGTCATATGAGTGTCATAAACATTCTCATAATGACTATTGGTATAAATAGTTCTTAGACCTAAAATTACTACGGTTCTTTACATAAGGAGTTGTATACTTTGGTATCGATAAATGTCATCTGTAACAAGGTGGACTATAAAGTCGATCACTAGGTATTCAATGAATTATGCAGAGGGATATGAGTAATAGAGAAAAGATCTATCCCTTCTATATGACAGAAGTGATATCTATGGGCTCCTTGATAAAGTAGGACTACTAAAATGCATAGTCATACTCAAATAAGTCAATATGAGATATTAAGCTCATTTGATTAAGGTAATCTATTTGGAGATCAAGAAACACAAAGATTGATAAGATGATGACACGATCTATACCTCATTGATCAATCTAGATATTAAGGATAGAAGGATTGAATCATACAAGATAATAGCCACAGACAGGTTATGTCAGATCTCGACATTCTCATCACTTGGGTAGCAATGAAGCATTGCTAGATACTACTCATTGCTTATGTCTCTAAAATGGTTTTTAGGGACATTGCCAACGCTACGAGAACCTATAGGATCACACACAAAGAACATATTATTTTGGAGATGGGTTCAATTTAGTTCGACTAAAGGAACCATTAGGCTCATTGAATGGACTAGATTGAGTTAGACTCATAGCTTAGCCGAAACTTGAGTTAGACTCAAGTTGGATCAATTTGAGTTAGATTCAAATTAAACCAATTGAAGAAGATGAATGGATATGGATTCATCATGCATGATTAATGTGGATTAATCATGACTAGAAGAAGATGAATGGATTAGGATTCATCATGCATGATTAATGTGGATTAATCATGCATTGAAGAGGGAATACAAAAGGATGCAAAACCTTTCATATTCATAGGATGAATATAAAAGGTCTTTGGATGATGATGCATATGTGATTTTTGCATTTTATTCTTCTTCATCCTCTTGGCCGAAACTCTTCCTTTGCCTAGACCCCTTGTGTGGTATTGCTAGTACAACTTTGATTCTCCAATGTGTGTATTTGTGTGGATACCATAGAGGTGTGGACATCCTGACTGCTCTGAGATCCATCGCAAAAGGTTGTTGTCAGGATTGCGAAAGGCTACGCATCAAGGATAATCTCAACTAAATGTAGTTGTAAGAACGATTTTATGTATACACATGGATCTCTGGAGGGATCTTAATTTCCGCTGCAATTTTCCATTGTGTTTTTCGTATAAGATTCTTACGGTGGTATTAGAGTCACTTGTGTATACATAAATATCGTTGTATTGTTATTTTATATGTGATATAAATCTGAATGAACTATTTATTATGAGTGCAAAATTGTTTAGAAGATTTTGTTCAACAAAACATGCTTAGCAACAATACTATCCGAATAGCAAGTGTGTTGTCCAATCAGCAAGTGTGTTGATTGTTGATGGATGGTTATGTTTGTTGCATGGACGTTTATTGTTCAATCACCAACGGTTGCTAATTTGTCATCAACTGATGCTAATGGTTGCTAAATTTTAACAACGACTGGTAAGTGTTGATGGACAACAACCTTTACTGATTGATCTATCGCCAAAATTGCTTATTGTTATGAACAGCGGTTGAAAGGTTCTCAGGTTCATTCTAATGAACTAAGGGCAGCAACTCAATTAATGAATTAGTGGAAAAAAAAATTGCTTCGGGGGTGTTGCCCCTGCAATCCTCGCAAGGAGCGTTGCCCCTTGACCCCGCCCGCTAACCGACTAGCGGGACCGCCGTAGCGTAGCGGCTTATCAATCGTATTTTGCATCATAATAAACCTAACATGTCATCCTGACCGCGCTGAGATCCATCGCAAGAGGTTGTCGGGATTGCGAAGAGCTATGCATCAAGGGTAATCTCTCAACTAAATGTAATTGTAAGAACAATTTTATGTATACACATGGATCTCTATAGGGATCCTAATTTCTACTGCGTTTTGCGATGTATTTTTTGCATAAGATCCCTACAAGATTGAGACTTGAAATTCAAAACAAGAAATTATTTACCTCAACCTTGATTGAAAAAGCTTGTCAGGAGGCTAAAGAGATTGAGCATTTTATGAAACCTCTTTGCATGCATTCATTAGGCCCTCAACAAATAACAATCCTACTTATAGAGCATCATCACAATCTAGCAAGTTTTCCTATCCAAACTTATCTTGGATCTACCATGAAGCGAAAAGAGACAAATATACAAGCCATTTAAAAAACTAAAAATCCTAATATTCAATATTTTAATTGTCATGACAAAGATCATATAATATCCAAATGTCCACACAGAGTCCTAACCTTAGTAAAACAACACAACAAAAAAGTTGACCCTCTTGACAATCATCATAAATATGAGAAAATTGAAGAACATACTAAAGGAACTAATGTACTCAATTGTATCCTTTCAAAGCATGCATCTAATGATACATAGAAACACACTAGTATCTTCTGTACATATGTAAAATATGGGAATGGATCTTGTAAAATCATAGTTGACAACGGGAATTGCATGAATATAATTTCCACATAGGCTCTCCATTCAAGTCACCTCAAAACCATATTCAAATCTACACAATCAAGAATTTAATTTATTAAAAATTATCTGAGTTGTTAATTTTTAAATTAGTTGGGACCTTGAAAAAAGTTATTTAGTTTTTTTAGAAAAGTGTATTAGGTTTTATTAGAAAAATTAGAGGTTTTTTGTATTCTATAAAGAATAGATCCGTCCTTAAACTATAAAAAGAGGTTCATGTATTCTTTATGTTTTAAGTTAATAAAATTTTTAATTTCCTTTTCTCTAGATGAGAATTAGTATATTTTCCTTTAGGTGATAATCGTATTCTTGTTCACTCCGCTATACTGCATCAAATGGTATCGAGCCGACTTCCTGATTCGATACTTAACATACCATCTATCTTCATTATTATTCTTTTTTCCATCAAACTTTTCCTTCGCCATCCTCATCTCCATTCTGTTGGAATGTATACTGAAAGCCTAGCTCTTTTTGTATGAACATTTTATTTTGAAATAAGAATCACATGATCATTATTTGCATTTTATATATTCATTATATATGTGTGCATATTGTCTGATATTTTACATTGTAGATAACATGGTGCTTGATGTGGCACAGAAGATCATGTTATCAGTACCTTGTAAAATATAAGTAAAGGCTCACAACCAAGATGGTTTTGGACAAACCATTGGCATGGTTGTAGTGTAGCTTGGTATTGTTTTATCTTGAACATAGAGTTACACTAGTACACTTAGGTGTATTGAGTAGGACCGACATAGAGGTGATTCAATTTAGTACTGACTACATAATTGAATCGGACCTCGGATATTATGTTGTACATGCTCTTAATCCCGATATAATAATAGCACACGTGTACTTAGTATTTATTTCTTTGATTTACGTGGGTGAGATTTAGATGGATTAAATCAATATGCTTAAGTTGGGAAATAATATTATTTACGTGGTGTGTAGATTGATTATAGGAGGAAACCGTGTCTATATATTAGGTTGATGATGTCCCTCGAGGAGCTCATAAGGTTAAATCGTATAACCGGTGGTTCACTTAGTCAACATGATGATAAGGTTGAGTGATACTACTCGAGGAATTAGATGTTAATTAATTGATGGTCAGTAAATCAATTAATTGACGGACATTCGATATCTTAAACACGGGGAAATTAATGTACAAATAATATATGGAGCCCATATTAATTTATGGGGGTTGGTGAGGTAGTTCAATGATGATCCTCTAGTGGAATGGAACATCATTGATGGATCAAGTTTGTGTGGTTCCGATCCATCGGGTGGCCAAGACCCAACTCCTCCTTATGGTCCCTATCGTAGCCTAATATAATCCTTGTGAAGTCTAGATCCAAGAATGTAAAACAAAACCTAGAACCAACGGTTGGGATTAAATCCCTAGATCCGGTGGTTGGATGAAACCCTAGAACCAACGGTTGGGATTAAATCCCTAGATCCGATGGTTAGGATGAAATCCTAGAATCGACGGTTGGGATTAGATCCTTAGATCCGACGGTTGGGATAAAACCCTAGATCCGACGGTTGGGATGAAACCTTAGATCCGACGGTTGGGATGAAATCCTAGATCCGATGGTTGGGATTAAACCCTAGATCCAACGGTTGGGATAAAACCCTAGATCCGACGGTGGAGATTAAATCCCTAGATCCGACGGTGGAGATTAAAGGAGGCTTAAGCCCTGATACATAAATAGATGGCTAGGGTTGGGCGTGAGATTAATCAAAGAATTGGAATTAGGGTTTGGCTCGTCCTCGAGTGGCTATTTAGGGTTCGTTAGGCTAGGGTTTTGGAAGCGAAAGTGGGCGTGACCTCCTTCCTTCGAGTTGATTCGGCGCCCGTCCTCCTCCATCAACTCTTGGCCGGCGCCCGTCTGAGGTCTCTCCCTTCTTCCTTGTGGCCGGTTCTCCTCCCATTGGTGGCGGTTCTCTTCCTCCTCCTATTCTCCAAAGTGGTGGCGACTCTTCTTGAAGTTGGCGTAGCGATCATCCATTGGGTTGCACGTAATTTGGTGGCGGTTCTAGATAGGAAAGGTATTTGCGAGTTCTTCTCTTTGTTCGCGTGAATGACGAGGTGGAGAAAAGCGATCTAGAAAAGGCTTACTGCTCGTGGAGGATCTTCGTCCGTCGTAAATCCACGAGAAGGATAGGACATCTGGTAGAAGATCGTGAGGTATAAAGTTATTTTAACTTTTACAGATCTGAGCATGTTCTTATTTGTTTTGATTATGCCTTTGTGTGTATGATTATATATTTTCTAATCTTGGACCCCGCAGACACACACAAAACCCGGCGATCCATCTTTCGTCTCTTCCGCGGCTAAACAACTAGAAGAGTTGTGTTGCTTGAACAACTAGTTTGTTCGGCGACCACTCAGTTGTTAGCGACGACGGCCGAATAGGTTGTCTTGAAGCTCGATCCCATCCGGATTAATTCTTTCATTAGTGAAAATTTTAATCAGGGGGCGTGGAGCAATGAGCCTCGAAGCATCCACTAACAATTAGTATCGAGCCACGGTTTCGGTTTTGTGTGTTTTGGATTGATTAATTTTTATACTTTTCATATATTATATATGTGGGATAATAGTAGGATATCGTAGTTTAACTCTTTGGTTGCGCGTAAGATCCATTATTATGGCTATGTGTGTATGTGAATGGATGTGTGTAAAAATTTATTATTTGAATCCTCGGGGTTGTGAGGTTAGATTAGTATTTAATTTTGTAATTAAATACGGCGTTGTTAGCCGTCATTTTAGTTTACTTTCGATCTAGATTATTTACACTCTTTAGTGGAGTATAGGATCGATGGATGTAAATAAAATGATTTATCTCGCTTTCGGAACTCTTTGGTGACTTGTGCGGGAAAAGATGGAAGCGGACGAGGTGGCGACCTGAGGATGCATATTGGAGGACAATGCCGTAATAGTTGAAAAATTACATTTTCCATATTTATTGCTTATTTGTTTTATATGCGTATTGTGTATGATTTATAATTCCTCGTTTGCAATTTACTAAGTGGGAGAGGGACATTTTAATTAATTCCGGCCTCATTCTGATTTGGCGTGTGATCACAATGAGCACGTGTGTATCGACTCAAGTGCCTTCCTCCACGAGGGGCGGGTTTGTTTTGCGGATCACTAGGTCGAATAATGGTTATAGGAAATTATCTAGGCGTATGTACTTCCACGAGGTAAGGCATAATCGAAAATAATTCCCTTAGTATCGTGTAATGGTGCACACTTGATCTGAATAAAAGTATCCTCCCATGGAGTCATTGCTTTTATTTGTAGGGCGAAGAAACCAACTATTAATTTTATTTGTCGAAAGTAAGGTTGACAAGATAATAAAATTAATGGGTAAAACCTCCTCTTCTGAATGTAGAATTAAGTATCGTCCCACACAGTGGCATGCGACATTCGGTGATTTAGTGTTGGTTGATTTGATTTTATTGTTTTGAGGAATCGATAATTTTTGAAATCTAATATTTTGATCATTGTGATTTTTAGGATTTTGAATGGCTTTGACTCACTTCTTTGTGATTTTAAAAGAAAGCAAACTTCTGGTCAAACTACATTGATTGGAAAAGAAACACGGATATTGTCTTAAGCTGGAAGAGTACAAATTTGTACTCTTAGTCTATCCTCTAAGCCCTCGGATGACTCGATGAAAGGAGATAGAGCGTTATAAGAAATGGGTTAAAGCGGATGAGATGGCGCGGTGTTACATTTTGGCGTCATGTCGAATGTCTTTCACATCGACATCGAGCCATGCTTGCGACTTATGACGTGATGTTGATCTCGAGAACTTTTGGACGTGAGTAAAGCGGCTGAGGCTATGAAACTTGATGGCGACCTCCGTGATCGAGGAACACCCATTAGGGATCGTGTTCTCAAGATGATGGCTCATCTTAATGAGATGGAAGTCTGAGGTGAGATCGATGGGGAAACCCGGTCGATATCATTCTCGATCTCTGCTAGGAGTTTTGGCGATTCCGCCCTACTACATGACAAAGGTTGTATTCGTTGGCGGAGCTTCCGTGAGAACTCAGCGAGGGGCTTTTTCGTCGAGTGCTCGAGCCGTGAGTCGCTCGGATGGTTTCTTCCTCTAAAGAAAGGTAGAAGAAGAAGAAAGCAGGTGGAGGCGAAGAAAGTGGCGGTGGGACATGAGGCGAGGTGAAGAAAAGAAAGCGAAGTGCTTCGCTTGCAGCGGTGACGTTGGAAGGCGGGATCCTAGTATATCTTCTTGTTTAGTTGTTGAAACATGTTTAGCGGTGTTATCTACGCGGTGTGTAGATCATCTGAGATGATAAATGTCTGCTATGATACTTTGCGGGGGTTCGAACCGACGACTAGGTGAGGAGAGATTCTGCAGTCTTCGTAGCGATGCTTGAAGGTGGCGGTTATTGCGTGGGAGGCGTTTATTTATCTTTTGATAGAAATAAAGTTTTTGGTTTTGAAATTGTCTTTATGTACTACTTTTAGAAAGAATTTAATTTGAGTTTCTAAATTGTTTATGGATGGGTATTCTGTTTCTTTTAATATGAAGTGGTTATAAAAGAAATAAGGAGATTATCTGCAGTACATTGGTTGTGCAATTTATATACTCTTGAATCAAAAACTCCCACGATGCATATAAATCGATAACTCATCTTAAGTCTAATAAGAGAAAAGAACCCATGAATAGAACGAACATATCTTTGGCATCTAAGGCTTGGTCATATTAACCTAAGCAGAATTCAAAGGTTGATAGCTGATGGACCTTTGGGTTCATTAGTAGTGGGGGATCTCCCAACCTGCGAATCTTGCTTGGAAGGTAAAATGACCAAGAGGCCTTTCAGCGAGGGTATAGAGCCAGATGTGTTAGAATTGGTTCGTTCGATTTATCTTGATCTATGTACATATCCGAGAGGTGGCTTTGAATCTTGCCGTCGTTTATGAGCGATTATTGAGTATTGATACATTTACTTGATGCGCCGCAAGTCTGAATGCTTTGACAAGTTCAAAGAATTCAAGGCTGATGTGGAGAACCGTCAAGGTAAAAGTATCAAGACATTACGATCTGATCGTGGTGGCGAGTACCTCTTGGGAGAGTTTAGGAATTACTTATCGGTGGGATTGATCGATTATGCACTGGCACACCAGCGTAATGGTGTAGCGGAGGCGAAGGAATAGGACTCTTATGGAGATGGTCGGATCGATGATGAGTTATTACGAGTTACTATTTAGATTACGGGGGTATCGCTGGATGATATACACTCTGAACTTGGTTCCATCTAAATCGTACCTTTCTACCAGTAAAATTGTGGTGGGCGGCCTGGTCGAGACATATTCGGATATGGGGAGTCCAAGCGTATCTTTGAAGGTTGATCTTTGGTAAGTTGGAACCTCGTGCATGCGAAGTGTGCGTGTTTGTTGGCTACCACAAGAGGCAGTGGTTTGTTTTATAATCCTAGAGATCGAGAGGGTGATCGTTAGCACGAGCGCCGATTTACAGAGGAGGATTATGTAATGAACCACCGGCCCAGTAGGATTGTTCTTGAGGAGTTGGCGAAGTCGCGATTACTGCCGTCTGAGAGAGACACCAGTCAACGCAGCGTGTCGCGAGAGCGTACTGGAGGCACCTCGTCGTAGTGGGAGGTTGTTAGACGGCGAGAGATTAAATGTTTTTGGGAGAGTCTTGGACTTAGTCACTGGTGAGCGTGACACGATCCTGACGTATAATGAAGCGATCAAGATAGAATCGATATCTTGGCGAAGGCGATGAATTGGAGATAGAATCTATGGATTCTAATCAGTCTGGGAGCTAGTAGAGCCACCCGATGGTGTAAAAACCATTGGATGCAAGTGGATCTGACAAGAGAAAGGAGTGAGGCGGGAAGGTGGAGACCTTGAAGCTAGGCTTATTTGCGAAAGGGTATACTCGAGAAGAGTATCGATTATGAGGAGACCTTTTTGCGATAATATCTTAGTCTATCCGGATTCTCTTATCTATATTTGCTATGGATTATGAGATTTGGCGGATGGATGTCGAGCGCTTTCCTTACTTGAAGTCTTGAGAGAACATCTATATCATGACGGAGGATTCGTTGCTAAAGCGAAAGGCGTCTTGTATGTAAGCAATCGGTCCATTTATGGATTGAAGCGAAGCTTAGATCTTGGAACATCCGCTTTGATGAGGTAATCCGGTCGTATGGATTTATTGAAGTCCGGATGAGCCTTGTGTATACAAGAGATGTGCGGAAAGCGTAGTGGTGTTTCTTATCTTATCGTAGATGACATTTTGTTAGTTGGCAATATCGAAGTGTTATCGAGGCGTAAAGTATGGTTGTCAAACAGTTTGATATGAAGGACTTGGGAGAAGTGGGACACATCCTTGGGATCAAAGTTATAAGGGATCGCGAAAAGGATGTTGTGCTTGTCTCGAGCTTCACATTGACACTATCCTTGCTCGTTTTAGCGTGCAGAACTCCGAAAGGTTTTACCTTTTAGACATGGAGTTCCTTTATCTAAAGATGATGTCCCCAAAACATCAAAGGAGATAGAGGGCGTAGGCGGTTCTTTATGCTTGTGAGAGGAAGCCTTATGTATGCTATCTTATGTCACGAGGCCAGGATATCTGCTCTTTAGTGGCGTAGTTAGCGGATATCGAGTAATCACAGACGGGGATATTGGGAATTGCGGATAAGCGTATATTGAAGTACAGAAGGACTAGGGATTATATCTTTGGTTTAGGCGGATCGATTAGTCCTGTGGAGTTACATGATTGGTTTCGATCGAGATAGGAGACGAGTAAGTACCTCGGGGTTTGTGTTTACTTTTGGAGGTGGAGCCATGGCGTGGAGGAGTGTTAGCAATGCATGGCGGACTCTACCATGGAAGGTGAGTATGTGGCGACCTACGAGCGGCGAGGAAGCTGTATGGCTCGGGAACTTCTTGATGGACTTGGATGTGATTCTGGTTTGGCGGAACTATCACAATTTATTGTGATAACGATGGTGCGATTCTGAGCTCGAAGGAACCACGAGCCCGTAAAGCGAGTAAACACGTAGAGCGCCGATACCACCTCATCGAGAGATCGTAAAGCGAGGAGAAGTTCTTGTCGCGGTGCATCGAGAGGATAACTGGCGGATCCATTAACTAAGGCCCTTCGGTAGCGTTTGATAGGCGTGTGGAGGACATGGGGATCGGATGTATGGCGAGTGATGTGGCGTAGTCTTTTAGTATAAGTGGGAGATTGTTGGAATGTATCGAAAGCTAGCTCTTTTTGTATGAGACATTTTATTTTGAAATAAGAATCGCGTGATCATTATTTGCATTTTATATATTCATTATATATGTGTGCGTATTATGCGATATTTTACATTTTAGATAACGTGGTGCTTGGTGCGCGAGAAGATCGTATTATCGATGCCTTGTAAAATATAAGTAAAGGCTCATGACAAGATGGTTTTAGACGAACCATTGGCGTGGTTGTAGTGTAGCTTGGTATTGTTTTATCTTGAGCGTAGAGTTCTGTTAAATGCGACTTAGGTGTATTAGTAGGCCGGCGTAGAGGTGATTGATTTAATCTTACATAATTGAATCGGACCTCGGATATTATGTTATGCATGCTCTTAATCCCGATATAATACCGGGCACATGTACTTAGTATTTATTTCTTTGCTTTACCAGAGGGTGAGAGTTAGATGGATTAAATCAATATGCCCGGTAAGTTGGGAAATGATATTATTTACATGGTGTCTTAGATTGATTATAGGAGGAAGCGTAGTCTATATATTAGGTTGATGATGTCCCTTGAGGAGCTCATAAGGTTAAACACGAACCAGGTTGACTTAGTCAGCGTGATGATAAGGTTGAGTGGTACTACTCGAGAATTAGATGTTAATTAATTGATGGTCGATAAATCGATAAATTGTGGACATTCGATATCTTAAACACGGGGAGATTAATGTCTGAATAATATATGGAGCTGAGGTGTGCGTTCGGTTAAAAGCGAAGGCAAATTAAAATCGAAATCGAATAAAGAATTTTTTTAACTAAAGCAAAGGCAAAGAAATTTTCCGATGAACCAACCGATTTTGTAAAAAAATCGGTTTTTTCGATTAAAACCGAAAACCGATTTTTTCGGTTCGAGCGGCGATGAAATGTGCGACACGCGCTGTGTTGGCTGGAACTCGAGGCGTGTCATTTGAGAAACAGGCGTGTCGCGCGTGAAATGTGCGACACGCTTTATGTTCACAACAGCGGCGTGTCGCGCGTTGGCACATGTTGTGCTTGTCTTGACGCGCTGCTGTGTTGAGTGGACACAGGCGTGTCGCGGAAAAAAATCGATCAGTTCGGTTAACCTAATTTTTCTGATTAAAACCCGAAACCGAACCGAAAAAACCGAATAAACCGATATTTTTGAATAAAAAAACCGAATTTCCGATTAAACCGAACCGAACTTGAAAGTTCGGTCGGTTCGGTCGGTTTTTTCGGTTTAACCGACCGATTGCACACCCCTAATGGAGCCCATATTGATTTATGGGGGTTGGTGAGGTAGTTCAATGATGATCCTCTAGTGGAATGGAACATCATTGATGGATCAAGTTTGTGTGGTTCCGATCCATCGGGTGGCCAAGACCCAACTCCTCCTTATGGTCCCTATCGTAGCCTAATATAATCCTTGTGAAGTCTAGATCCAAGAATGTAAAACAAAACCTAGAACCAACGGTTGGGATTAAATCCCTAGATCCGGTGGTTGGATGAAACCCTAGAACCAACGGTTGGGATTAAATCCCTAGATCCGATGGTTAGGATGAAATCCTAGAATCGACGATTGGGATTAGATCCTTAGATCCGACAGTTGGGATAAAACCCTAGATCCGACGGTTGGGATGAAACCTTAGATCCGACGGTTGGGATGAAATCCTAGATCCGATGGTTGGGATTAAACCCTAGATCCGACGGTTGGGATAAAACCCTAGATCCGACGGTGGAGATTAAATCCCTAGATCCGACGGTGGAGATTAAAGGAGGCTTAAGCCTGATACATAAATAGATGGCTAGGGTTGGTGAGATTAATCAAAGAATTGGAATTAGGGTTTGGCTCATCCTCGTCCTGGCTAGGGCGGCTAGGGTTTTGGAGCGAAGAAGTGGGCGACCTCCTTCCTTGAGTTGATTCAGGCGCCCGTCCTCCTCCATGACTCTTGGCGGCGCCCGTCTGAGAGTCTCTCCCTTCTTCCTTGGCCGTCGGTTCTCCTCCCGTTGGTGGCGGTTCTCTTCCTCCTCCCTATTCTCCAGTGGCGTGGCGACTCTTTGAGTTGGCCGTAGCGCGTCATCCATTGCTCCTTGGCGTGATTGCACAAATTCCACTAATTTGGTGGCGATTCTAGATAGGAAAGGTATTTGCGAGTTCTTCTCTTTGTTCGCGGACAAGGTAGAGAAAGCGATCTAGAAAACTTCGTGGAGGATCTTCGTCGCATTACGTCGTCACGAGAAGGATAGGACATACGGTAGAAGATCGTGAGGTATAAAGTTATTTTAACTTTATGTACAGATCTGAGCATGTTCTTATTTGTTTTGATTATGCATGTGTGTGTATGAATATATATTGTATAATCATGGACCCCGAAGACAAACACAAAAACCGGCGATCCATCCGTCGTCTCTTCCGCGGCTAACCAACTAGAAGAGTTGTGTTGCTTGAACAACTAGTTTGTTCAAGCGACCACTCAAGTTGTTAGCACGACGACGAATAGGTTGTGCTAAGGAAGCTCATCCCATCCGGATTAATTCTTTCATTAGTGAAAATTTTAATCCGGGGACATGGGAGCCAATGAGCCTCCGAAGCATCCACCTAACACATTCTACTTTTATTATTATTATTATTATTATTCAATACGCTTTTTTCCTTCTTAACATAATTATCATTCCTTCTTTTTCGCTACTAATCCACCTACCGCAATGTCATCATAGAGCAGAGTTGCTCCATCTTCTCCATCACCACTTTTATTGAGATTTTATTTTTCCATCATCAGTACGCATAATTTCTTCCACCGAATCCTCCACCCATCTATTATTGTTTTATACCATCACTACCATTAATTTCCTATTTTTCACTAGTTCTTTGGTTCTAACTATATTGCTAAATCGTCTCATCTTCACATATCATCAAATTCATCATTGTCTTGCATCATCACCTCTCAATCAGAGCTGACCCTAGGGGAAGACTGCTGGGGTTGTAAGATACTGAAAAAAGAAAAATTAAATATAGAGATTATCCCCTTTAAATAGTTAATTGGATTAATTAAAGGGGCTAAGGTTAATTAAGTTGGGATTTATTTAGGGTTGGGCTTAACCTAGGTTAGGTTTGGGTTTGAAAACCGGTTCGAGCCTAGGATTGAACGGCTTATATAAGCCCAAACCCGAGCGAGCACTGTACTATCTTCTCCTCTTCGCAAAGAAGTGGGTGGCAACCTCCTTCCTTCAAGTTGATTGCCGGCGCCCATCCTCCTCCATCAACTCTTGGTCGGCGCCCATCCTAGAGGTCTCTCCCTTCTTCCTTGGCCGGCGGTTCTCCTCCCATTGGTGGTTGGTTCTCTTCCTCCTCCCTATTCTCCAAAGTGGCCGGCGGCAACTTTTCTTGAAGTTGGCCGGCGCATCATCCATTGCTCCTTGGCCGGCAGTTGCACCAAATTCCCTAATTTGGTGGCCAGTTCTAGATAGGAAAGGTATTTGCGAGTTCTTCTCTTTGTTCGCAGCGGACAAGGTAGAGAAGAAAGCGATCTAGAAGGCTTCTACTCGTGGAGGATCTTCGTCCACACGTCGTCCACGAGAAGGATAGGACATACGGTAGAAGATCGTGAGGTATAAAGTTATTTTAACTTTATGTACAGATCTGAGCATGTTCTTATTTGTTTTGATTATGCATGTGTGTGTATGAATATATATTGTATAATCATGGACCCCGAAGACATACAAAAACCGGCGATCCATCCGTCGTCTCTTCCGCGGCTAACCAACTAGAAGAGTTGTGTTGCTTGAACAACTAGTTTGTTCAAGCGACCACTCAAGTTGTTAGCACGACGACGAATAGGTTGTGCTAAGGAAGCTCATCCCATCCGGATTAATTCTTTCATTAGTGAAAATTTTAATCCGGGGACATGGGAGCCAATGAGCCTCCGAAGCATCCACCTAACACATTCTACTTTTATTATTATTATTATTATTATTCAATACGCTTTTTTCCTTCTTAACATAATTATCATTCCTTCTTTTTCGCTACTAATCCACCTACCGCAATGTCATCATAGAGCAGAGTTGCTCCATCTTCTCCATCACCACTTTTATTGAGATTTTATTTTTCCATCATCAGTACGCATAATTTCTTCCACCGAATCCTCCACCCATCTATTATTGTTTTATACCATCACTACCATTAATTTCCTATTTTTCACTAGTTCTTTGGTTCTAACTATATTGCTAAATCGTCTCATCTTCACATATCATCAAATTCATCATTGTCTTGCATCATCACCTCTCAATCAGAGCTGACCCTAGGGGAAGACTGCTGGGGTTGTAAGATACTGAAAAAAGAAAAATTAAATATAGAGATTATCCCCTTTAAATAGTTAATTGGATTAATTAAAGGGGCTAAGGTTAATTAAGTTGGGATTTATTTAGGGTTGGGCTTAACCTAGGTTAGGTTTGGGTTTGAAAACCGGTTCGAGCCTAGGATTGAACGGCTTATATAAGCCCAAACCCGAGCGAGCACTGTACTATCTTCTCCTCTTCGCAATTTTCGGGTGTTCCTCATCGCGATCGCCGAATCCCCTCTTCGGTTCTCTTCTTCCTCTTCGCCGCAGAGTGGGTGCTCAGCTGGGTTCTCGTCGACTCAAGACCGGCGACCTAGCGAGAGGAGAGCTAGCTGCCACTTCCAGGTAGGCGACCGGGGATCAGGGGAAATCGTGACAGTGGTAGTGAGCTGCCGGTTGAGGGACTTCGCTGTCGATTGTCGTCGGGGCTAGGTAAGGATCGATCTCCTTCCTCCTTTGAGATGTGAGATGAGATTTAGCTGTGGGTTTCTGATTGAGCTTGGATCCATGATTTGGGCAGTGATCGGAGCTCAGTTGCATTGGTGGCTAAGTTGTCCGCGGTGAACAGCTAAGATCGGAGGAGGGTTGCATTGTGAGGTAAGCCTTGATTATGATTTTGGTTTACAGTAGTGGTGAAGGCGTGTTGTGTTCCTCACAACGAGTTTTGGGTTTACAGTCTCTGTTTGCCGTAGAGTTTGACAGTGTTTGGAGTTGGGATTATTCCAGTGGATAGGGGAGGTGCTGTTAGTGAAGAGCTGACCGGTAAGCTTTGTTTATCCCTATTGTTTCATCTGTAATTGCTGTATTTTGGTTGTGTAAATACTATGAGATCCGATGAGTTTGCTGACGATGGATCGATGGTTGGCGGCTGTGATTTTGGATGTAATCAGTGTTTGTTGTGGTTGTTGATTTTAGAGTGGTCATTGATGATGTTGTGTTGTTGTGCCGGCTGTGAAGTCCAATTGATGATTGGTTGATCCGTAGATGATCTGGTTGTGTTCATGGTTGTGTTGCTGTAAATGATGGAGCCGCCATGGCTGTGAACGATGGTGTGTGTGTGTGTGAATTGATTGGCTATGGTGATTTGGATATTGAGGTAAGCTTGGATTGTTCCGAGTGTTGTTTAGATATGTGAGTATGCAGGTTAATTGGAGTGTGTTTAGATCTATTTACTTTAATTGATCTTGTGGATGTTGGTGATCTATTATGAGTTTGGTTATGGTGTATCAGATTGGGATAATCGGGGTTTCTAACTCGAAGACGAGGAAAGGATGCGAACATAGAAACGAAGTAGTGTTTAGTTTGTATACTTGTCTGGTGCTTGTACTTAACCATAGCTTGCTATTATGTGCAGGTTTGGGATACGAAGCAGCTCCACGGCCGTGAGGATTTCTATTACGAGCATCGTGTCAGGTGGGTAATATCTACCCTGGTCAGGTAGTTTTTACTAATTCCGGTGCATGGATTTGGATTTATGTTGAATTCTTTTATCTTAAATCCACTCTTATTTAATCATGTGCTTGTACTGCCTTTGACCTTTGAGATATATTGTTGTTAATTCATTGTTCATTTATCATGGATATGAACTACAAACCCTATTGTGTGTTAGCTGATGGATGTTCAGTTAAGTTCATGTGGTTATGGTTACCTTTGTGACCTCAGATTGGGTTACCGTGTTACATCACTAGGGTTAGGTGATGGATTAGATCATGGAGTCGATTATTGTATCGTACACATATTAGTTGTGCATCTATGATGGATCTGGTTATCTGTGCATAGATAAGTGTGTGGTTGTCAGTTTGTGGTTATAAACTGGAGGTCCTAGCGTGGTTGTATGTCCGTTATGAATCATGTGTCTATGTATGGTTATATGGGTTGTTGATAGTGTGTTGCTACGGACTGGAGAGCCTAGCATGGTTGATTGTCGATAGTATGTCACTACGGACTAGAGGTCCTAGCATGGTTGACTGTCGGTTGTGTATCTCTCTATGTGGTAGAGAGAGTCTTGTGGATTAGTAGTCCTTGCATAGTTGACTTTTGGTTGACTAGACTCCAAGTGGGATAGGGAGTGTTGCGGAGATATGTGTGTGGAGCTATGCATCATTACATTGCATGCATGCTGTCAACTGGGGTCTCTCTTATGGTTGAGACGGGTCGTCAGTCATCCTGCCTCCCCGGGCACTCGGGGTAGTGGTAGCAGAGTTGAGTCACGAGCGTTGGATGTCTTCGCGCTCGTATATATATGGTGGTAGTGAGATCGCTTGCCTGTGCAGTGGTAGTTAAGCGCTCGCCTTTATAGACGATGGTTGTGTGATGTGTAGTTGTCCTGTGTGCGGTACTCATCTACTCATGGGTAGTGACGGTGCGGCTTGCAGTAGAGACCCCCGTGGAGTAGTTAGCTTTTTACGCTTATATGCTACTCATTCATACTACCTAACTCGACCACTCGAGAGTAATGATAGCTGGAGTCAGGATAGTTGTCATGTTGTGCCACCCAGGCCATACTGGGGTCGTGGTTGGATGGGTCCGCAGACATGGTCATGCATATGCATTGTTGAGATATATGTATGCATGTATTTGATATGTGTTTCGTACATACGCCGTGAGATCTTTGCGTTTGATCGAGCTATATTTGCTCGTATGCTTATTAACGTATACGTATCGTTAGCATATTATATCTTCACTGCGTATTGGCGTAATGTATGTGTTAGTCAGTTGTTGTATGCATTTAATTAGTGTCGTATGTAGTGTAGTATATGTAGGGTTGTTATTACATGTGATTATATATTGTTCGTATATATGCAGTGTTGGTGGATATGGGATTGACCTTGTATGTTATATAGGTTATGTTATTGTATACATTCGAGGATGATATAGCTTATGGTGTTGCGAGGTCGAAGTGCGTTAATGTCATTATTCATTGATTGATCGATTTAGTATATCGTTGAGTATATGGCTATCTTGGTAGTTCTTAGTTATTACATTTAGGACTATATATACATTGGACTCCTTTTGTATACCGTAGATCTTGGCGTATATCGTGTAAATCTCTATATCCACTATATATGTTGTTAAATGCGTTCTACATGTACCCCGAGTTTATACTCACCACCCGAACCACGAGTTTCTTGCCTTAGTCGCGGTAGAAGATTCCTTAGATGTTGAACCATTGGGATCTCGATGTTTATTCCATTTTGTTGTATTCTGTTGGATTATTGGTTTTGGGATTTTATCCTACATTGTTCCGCATTTGTGGTATACGGATGTGTTGTATGTATTTGGTCTTTATTATGATTTTTGTTATGTCAAAGTCACTCTGGAGTGCATAGTTGAGTCATTGTATCTTTATTATTTGTTGGGGTATTTCCGCTGTGATTTATGATTATATACATATATATGTTATGTGGTTGTGGTCGAAAGGCCTTGTATCAACAGGATATTGTATCACGTACAGGAGAGATGTTGGTCGTTTTTCGACTCGGCATACTCTCGGGGTGTGACAGGGGCCCTCGCCCAAGGGCCAAAAAAATTTTTCCATAAGAAGGGCTTAATTTTCAAATTTTTCAATAGAAAATGGAGCCCAATTTCTAAATTTCGTCCGGGGCCCTAAGTTCAAATTCTAAAATCAGGATCAGCTCGGCTCTCGATCTCTGTCGTTGTCATTATCATTGTTTCCTCATCACAACCACCTACAATATAGGAAATCATAATTAGAGAAGATCAATCTTGCTCATAAACTTTTAAATTCTGCAACATAATAGTTCGCATCAATCTGATACCATCGTTCCTTCTTTGAAAATTATTACCGTTTAATTTAGTAAATTAATTACTTCATAAGTATTACCTAATTTTTTTATTATTCTGGCCTATTTTATCATCATCTTATTACCTACCTATTTTTATATTATTCTTTTAATTGAATTTACTATTTTTTCATCATCACTCCGTCCATGATGAGTTAATCTTGTTGTGGCCGATCCCAAGCCCGGATAAAGGAGGAGGATTGCGTTAGATTGTCAGCCAACGTTAAACTAAGACAAATGTTTAATGAATTGATCAATCAAACTATTGTATTAATGCTAGATTGTTTCCCAGAAAGAATACGTTACAGGGTCCGACTGCAACGTTTCGACAAGAACCGCTACATCTCCAGAACTCGGATGTAGTGATAAATATACAAGACTTCGCGTTATAGGGTCCGACTGTAACTTATCAACAAGGACCGCTACATCTCTATGAGAACTTGGGTATAGTATTAAATAAGCAAAAGTTCTCACACCATAAGTTGGGTAAGAACAAATATTATAGAAAAACTAATAATATAAGATTTAGTACATGGAATATAGAAACTCTCACTGATAAAACAATGGAGGTAGTAGATACGATAATTAGGAGAAGAATTAATATTGTGTGTATACAAAAGACAAAATGGATAGGCGAGAAGACAAAGATAATAGAGAACTCGGGTTTTAAATTATCGTATACAGGAAAGAGTAAAATAAGAAATGAAGTTGATATTATTGTAGATAGTTCGTTAAAAGATGAAGTTGTAGAAGTAATTAGAAAGTGAAATAGAATTATAGCTCTCAAAATAGTAGTAGAGAAAGAAACTATAAATGTAATTAATGTATATACACCTCAAGTAGGATTAGATGAAAATATCAAATTAAGATTTTGGGACAACCTAGATGAAGTATTATAAAATATTCCATCAAAGGAAATGATTTTAATATGAAGCGATTTAAATAGACATGTCGGAGTGAAAAATGAGGAATATGAGAGGGTGCATAGGGTTATGGATTTGAAACAAAAAATAAAAAAGGTAAAACTATATTAAATTTTGCAATAGCATATGATCTTTATATTAGCTAATACATTTTTTAAGAAAAGAGAAGAACACTTGGTCACGTTCAAAAGTAGAAATAATAAATCACAAATTTACTTTCTTATAGGTAGGAAGAGGGATAGAAAGATTTGTAAAGATTGTAAGGTCATCCCAGGAAAAAACTTAACTATCCAACATAGGTTAGTAGTATTGGATATACACCTTAAATATAGTATTAATAGAAGAAAAATATACATGATTCCAAGAATTAAGAGGTGGAAGTTAAAGGATGAAAAACAAAACATATTTAAAGAGAAGGTAGGAATATAAGTATTAGCTAAAATATACGATGACCCTGATACGACATGGAATAAGATGATATTAAAGTTAAAGATTATAGCCAAGAGTGTACTCGGTGAGTCAAAGGAGCATGCACCACCAAATAAGGAATCATGATAGTGGAATGAGAAAGTATAAGAGAAAGTGAAGGAAAAAACGAGCAACCTATAAGGAATTATATATTTGTAAAAATGAAAAAAACTTTAAAAAATATACAATAGCCAAAAAAAAAGCTAAAAATGCAGTGAATAAAGCTAAGACTGAAACTTTTGAACGGTTATATCGAAAAGAACAAACCAAAAACACTAATATGGTCAATAGTATTCATTCAATATGTATCAGATGACACATAAAAATACACTAGTAATATCTTCACATATATGCAAAATGTGAGAGCAAATCTTTAAAAATTATAACTGACAACGGGAGTTACTATAGGGATCTTATGCGAAAAACTCAATGCAAAAATACAGCGGAAATTGAATCCCTTCAGAGATCCATGTGTATACATAAACACTTATCGTTCTTACAACTACATCTAGTTGAGAGATTACCCTTGATGCATAACCCTTCGCAATCCCGACAGTAACTTTTCAAATGGATCTCAGCGCGATCAGGATGGTTGCGCCTCTATGGTATCCACACGAACACTCTTTTTGGAGAAGCCTTTAGTTGTGCTAGCAATCCCATAAAAGTTTTTCCCCAAAATAAGAGGAAAAAGTTTCGGCCAAGAAAACTAAAAGATGAACAAAAAACACCCACTCTAAGCATCATGATCCAAAGACCTTTTATATTCATCCTATGAATACGAAAGGTTTTGCATCTTTTTGTATTCCTTTTTCAATATATTATTAATCCACATTAATTATGCATGATGAATCCAAATTCATTCATCTTCTTCTATTCATGATTAATCCACATTAATCATGCATGATGAATCCATATCCATTCATCTTCTTTAATTAATTTGAGTCCAACTCAAATTAACCCAATTTGAGTCTAACTCAATTTCGGCCCATCTATTTGAGTCTAACTAAAATTCAACCCTTTCAATGAGTGTAACTCAATGATTCCAATTCAATAGTCTAATGGTTCATTTAGTTAAACTAAAATGAACTCATCTTCAAAATAATATGTTCTTTGTGTGTAACCCAATAGGTTCTCGTAACGTTGGCAATGTCTCTAAAAAAAACTTTTTAAAAACATAAGCAACGAGTGACATTTAGCAATGCATCATTGCTACCCGAGTGACGAGAATGTCAAGATTCGACATAATCTGTCTGTGATTATTATCTTGCATGACTCTATCTTTGATATCTAGATTGATCAATGAGGCATAAACCGTATCATCCTCTTATCAATCTTTGTGTTTCTTGATCTCCAAGTAGACTACCTTAATCAAATGAACTCAATACCTCATATTGACTTATTTGAGTATAACCATGCATTTTAGTAGTCCTACTTTATCAAAGGGCCCACAGATATTGCTTCTGTCATATGGAAGGGATAGATCTCATCTCTATCACTCACATCCCTCCGTATAATTCATTGCATACCCAGTGATCGACTTTATAGTCCACCTTGTTACAAGTGACGTTTGTCGATATCAAAGTATACAACTCTTTATGTAGGGAACCGTAGTGATTTCAGGTCTAAGGACTATTCATACCAATAGTCACTATGCGAATGTTTATTCTCATTTGACGATCCATGAAACATTCTCACGATGGACAATTTGGTATGTATTCTCTAATACATACCCATGTGTCAACTTGATATTCTATATCCATGACGTATGAGATTAAGTCATCGGTTAACCTACATACTAGTCTCAACTAGAGCTGTCAAACGGACCGACATATGGCGGGGCGAGCTAACCCGTCGTAAACCCAATATTTAGCGAGGAGGGGCGGGTCGACCCGTCATCTCGACGGGGTTGAGAAATCTCCAACCCAACCCAACCCAAGGCGGGCTGCGGATTAGGCGGGCCAAAAAATTAAAAAAATATATCTAAAATTACTGAGGCATTAAGAGCATAAGACAATGATCGATAAGGCAAATGGGTACCATGATTAAAAAAATAAGCATTTGAAGTAAGTAAAATCTTATAATTGAGATTCAATTATCGACCTACAAAGTTGAGTACCGATGTTTTTTATTCCTTTTCAATGTTCCAAAATATCCAAATCTTGATAATATGCAAATGTAAATTTTTGCTTCTCCAAATAAAGATTCAATTGAGATTTTTTAGTCCTTGTAATTATTTGATTTTGATATTTCATTATTTCCTATATTGATTAGAATAATAGTGACAAGATAATATAAAATAATTAGAGTATAAAAAAAATAGAGTATTTCATCAAATATTCTTTTGTTCTTTCCTCTTAACTTTTTTTATACTTTGTTGAGGTGTGTGTAATAGAAGATTGTGATAGTGAAAAACTTTTCTTGTTAATATTAAAATATTTGTCAAAAAAACTTATACAATTTTATTTTCACATGTTCCATCTTTTAACATTTCTCAACCCGTGAGCCAACCCGTGCCCACGGCGGGTCGACTCGTCTAGACCCGCAACTCGCACGGGTCGATCCGTTTAGGCCTGTCAAAATGACGGGTTGATAAAATTTCAATCCAACCCGCTTAAATTATTTGACGGGACGAGTCAACCCGACGGGTCCAACCCAATTTGACAGGTCTAGTCTCAACGTATTAATATTACTCTGGTATATTAATACTTGACTAGGAACAGTTACGATATATATATATATATATATATATATATATATATATCTATATATATATATATATATATATATATATATATATATATATATATATATATATATATCAATCACATGCTATATATTATATTTATTCAAATGACACATCAATAAAGTAAATATAATAACCATACACGGCCTTTATTATGAAATATAAGTTTCTCTTATCAATCATCTCATAATTGATTGACACTAAGGGTTAATACTAACAATCTCCTACTAGTACTAGTGTCAATCACCGAAATATAGAATACCCAGTGACGTAATGTGACCATCATGCTTCCTCTGTGCCAAAGCCTTGGTCAAAGGATCCATGATATTAGCATCGGTCGATTATTACATATCCTCGCCTCTATCGATGATCTCGAATGAGATGGAGCGTCGTAGTATGTGTTTGAATCAGTGAGTGAGGTTCCTTAGTACGTGTTATAACCCGTTGTTATCACAATAAAGGGCTATAGGGCTCGATGCTAGAACAATACCAAGCTCGAAATAAACTTTCCGATCCAAAGCGGCCTCTTTTATTTGAGCGTGATATCACCTCGTAATAGAATCACCATCTGTCTTGCTTTGAACTCTTCCAGCTCACAACACCACCATTTAAGCAAAATACATACTATGACAGCGATCTCGAATCATCCTTGTCTGTTTGGAAGCTTGCATCGTTGTAACCCTTTACAACGAGCTCATCATCACCTCCAAATATTATGAAATCATCTTTTATTCTTCTCAAGTACTTAAAAATATTTTTGACTATTGTCCAGTGACTTTCACCTAGATCTGACTAGTATTTGCTGCGTGTTACTTAAGCATCTGAAGCGTCGAGGTAGTATACATACGTGTCATAGATAGACCTTATAGCAGATGCATAAGGAATCTGATCCATGTGATTCCTTTCTTACTTAGAAAAAAGAGATTGAGCCTTAGAAAGACTCACACCATGTGACATCGGCAGGAATCCCTTCTCGAAATTCTACATGGCAAAGCGATTAAGCACCTTGTCAATATATATACTTTGACTTAGGTCAAACAGTCTCTTAAATCTATATCTATAGATCTTGATGCCCAATATATAGGTTGCTTCTCTTAAGTATTTCATTGAGAAACAATTCCCAAGCCTAGTTTTTACAGATTGTAGCATAGGGATATCATTTCCAATGAGTAGTATGTCATCTACATACAAGATGAGAAAAATAATTGTGTTCCCACTAACCCACTTGTAGACACAAGGTTCATCTTCGTTTTTGATGAAACCAAACATTTGGATCGCATCATCAAATAGAAGATTCCAGCTTCTAGAAGCTTGCTTTAAACCATAAATGGACCTTTGCAACTTACATATCTTTCCAGCATCCTTTGGATCAACAAAACCCTCAAGTTGTGTCATGTACACATCCTCAAGTAGATTTCCATTAAGAAATGTAGTTTTAACATCCATCTGTCAGATCTCATAATCATGGTAAGCTACAATAACAAGCATGATCCGAATAGATTTAAGCATTACAACTGATGAAAAGATTTCATGAATCTACTTAAAACCTTTCGCTTTCAATCGCGCTTTATAGGTATGCATATGATCATCCATGTCAGTCTTTCTTTTAAAGACCCACTTACACCCAATGGGTTTGACCCCTTCAGGTAGATCAACTAAAATCCATACTTGGTTAGTGTACATGAATTCCATTTCAAACCTCATGGTCTCTAGCCAGTTTTCAGAATCTGAGCTCATTACAGTTTCTTGATAGGATGTAAGCTCATTGAAATCAACAAGCATTACATCACCATGGTCACACAAGAGAAAAGAATATCTCTCAGGTTGACGACGTATCCTATCAGATCTACGCAGAGTATGGTCTACTTGAATAGGTTGTGTCACAACTTCATGCGGTGTTATAGATTCATAATCTTCTCCATCTTATGGTGCCTATTCGATTTCCATTAAAGCTTCAGGGTTATCTTGTGTATCTCGAATTTCTTCAAGATCAACTTTACTCCCACTAACTCGTTTAGAAATAAATTCTCTTTCCATAAAAACATCATTTCTGGCAACAAACACTTTGTCTTGTGTGAGATTATAAAAGTAATACCCCTTAGTTTCCTTAGGATATCGGATAAAATAGAATTTATCTGATTTGGGTCCGAATTTATCTGATTTGGGTCTTAATTTATCTGAAATTTGACGTCGAACGTAAGCCTCACAACCCCAAATCTTTAAAAAAGACATCGTGGGACTCTTTCCAGTCATATCGTATATGGTGTCTTTATGATTGCCTTAGACGGAACGCAGTTAAGGGTGAAAGCAGTTGTCTCTAGAGCATATCCCCAGAAGGAAGAAGGAAGATCTGTCTGACTCATTATTGATCGTACCATATCTAATAATGTACGATTTCTCCTTTCTGATACACCATTCTACTGTGGTGTTCCAGGTGGAGTGAGTTAAGATATTATCCTAAACTGAACTAGATGGTCATGAAACTCTTGGCTAAGATATTCCCCACCTCGATTTGATCGAAGCATCTTAATACTCTTACCTTTATCTACAGATGTTTGTTGGATTTGGGATTGAGATGCTTGAGAACGTCTGGGTCGAGATCCAAAAAATCGAAATTCTTAGTCAAAAGCTTCATCGTCATTATTTTCCTCAACGATACCTCTTTTAGCTTGTATTATTTCAATCTGCTGAGTAAGAAACTGAGATGGTTGTGATGGATCTCCTACTTCATCAAGTAAAGGATTTTCGACCTCAATAGCACTCCACCAATCTATCATTGGATCATTATCACTTTGGACAAATCCAATATCAAATGGATCTACATTATCAAATTCTTGTTCTTCCTTCTCTTCTGTTATTGCTCTTAGTTGAAGACGCATATTATAATAAACATAGACCATTTTTTCCAAGCGACGATAAAAAAGACGATTTCGTACTTTGGTATGAATGAGGGAAAAAGTTGACCAATTTCTTTCACAACTACTTAAAAACATTGTTTGTAAGAGAATTCGTACTGCAATCTTTTTTAAATTTGAGGTTGATCCTCCATACTATAACCACCACTCAGCTGAAAGACAAATAAAATCAAACTTAAAATAGTATTTTCATTTGTAAATAATAATCCGTCATAATTTATGCTATATTAACCTACATCCATTTTATATATGCATAATATTGCAAAAGGATCAACAAAAGAATCATATCCCTCTCGAAATAATCGACTTTCATTAATAGCTTCAGCAGCTAATTCTCTATTTGTTTGTAGTCTTAATATTACATTTCTGAGGGTGACTAATAAATTATCATTTATGGCAAGATTATAACGATATTGATATGCTAGATTGAGATAATAACCTGAAATAATTAAAGATATATAATTATTAATAGCAATATTAAAAAAAAAATTATTATTAAAAAAATACGCACCTGTCAAATGAATATACTTTCCTATTTGATTGCCCCACCTTGAAGTGATTATATTAATATAATGTTGATATTTGGTCGATGATTGTAGACGTCTTTTAATTTCCTCTTTTGCTTCATGAATCAGGTGGTAAATATTGTCCATCTGTGGCTTCTTGTCGTGATTGACAAAAGCATGTTGTAAGAATCTCTGCAATGTAATCCCAAAATCTAATAGATATGATAATTTTTTGCGCCTCCTTACCTTCAATCGTGCTAGAGTATCGAGAGGCTTCCCAATCCTCAGAAGTGAACATGGTCTTCAATCTATTTTTTTTTTAAACGACTTTAATAAGAGAGAGTGAGTTGCAAACCTAGTTGCTCTTGGTCGTAGAATCTCTCCATCAATAAATTTCCTCATTAATCCATGAACCCAATGATGATTATATATGAATTTCGTTAACAATTGAACTTTTTTTACTACCTTCTTCACTGTATCGAGTTTACCGATATCTGCTATTATCAAATCGATACAGTGTGCATGGTGTCCAAAATAATATTTGATACTCTTGTTCCAGTAATTCTCCGGCTCTTTTAAAGTTGGCACCATTATCTGTTATTTCGTAAAAAATACTAATCAACTTATTACATGAAAGTAGCCCTATTTATATCCAAAAATAGGACCTATTCAACGGGATAAATCAAACTCTATCCTAGAAAACTAATAATTATCCCTAACATATTTAGAGATAACAAATTATCCCTAATCATATTTATAATATTCTAACACTCCTCAGCGGGGCGTATAAATTATATGCAGAGTTTTATATACGTAGTCGATTCGAGGACCTCTCGGAGACTTAGTAAACATATCTGATCATGCGAGTTAACAAAACTAGTAGATATTTCTCCAAATACGACTTTTCTCAGTAGTGACAATGATATATGTTTTCTCTCGCTGAAAAAGCTGGATTGTACGCGATGCATGACGGCGCTGGTTATCACATACGAGCGACATTTGTATAACATCTTGAAACCTTAACTCCTCAGCAATTGTTTGAGCCATTATAAGCTCTTCGATGGATGCTCGATACTGACTCGCCTCCACTAGATCTCGCCACAACATTCTCTGCTTTTCCAAGAAACAAGATTACCTCCGGAATATACAAAACGAGGTGGATCTCCTATTAATAGGAGATCACCGCCTAACTGCATCGTGAATACCCTACGACTTGAGTACGCCCTTTTTCGAACAAAAGACCTTTTAGCGCTTTGATATATCGAACAACGCGAATCACGCGTCCCAATATTCTTTTGGAGAATTAAGAAACCGACTTACTACACTTACTGAATGATATATCCGGACGAGTAATGAAGGTAGCTTAGTCTCCTACTAATCGCTCTGTATCGTTCGGGATCCGTAGAGGCTCCTGATTTGGCGGGAGCTTGACATTAGGATCCATAGGGTTGTCACAAACGTCTTTGAGTTTAACATTCCTATTTCTTCTGAATATTCATCGCATACTTCCTTTGGGATATAATGATCCCATTTTACGGGTCTTATACTTATCCCCGAAATATTTGAGTTTGCGAGATCTTTTATCCGAAATGTTTGAAAAGATATTGTTTCACTTGTGAAATCCCAAGATGATCACTGCCTGTGATGACAATATCATCAACATAAACCACTAAATAGATCTGACACACGTAGATGAGTGGCGATAAAAGGAATCAGAATGGTCGACCTCGCTCAAATCAATTGTTGAATTCTGATCAATCTACCAACTACGCTCTGGGTATTTGCTTGAGACTATATAAAGATTTTCATGGCCGCATACAAGACCGAAAGACTCCCCGACAGCAAAACACGGAGGTTGCTCACGTAGACTTCTTGAGCGGTCACACGTAGAACGCATCTTGATGTCTAATCGATAAAGAGGTGTGTTGAATCGCGATGGGCGTGAATAGGCGTATCGAAGACATCTTGGCAACAGGGGAAAAAGTGTCCCCATAATCCAATCCAAAGATCTAAGTATAGCCTTTAGCAACAAGACGAGCCTTAAGTCGATCAACTGTCGTCGGACGACTTGCCGTGTATATACCATCGACGGTAACAATCGACTTTCTGGTGGTAGAGGGACGAGGTCCCAAGTTCACACTCAGTAAGACACTCATTTCATCCGATAGCTTTGTTTCATCCCTGGATGGGCAAATGCATCTCCGCAGTCTTAAGAGAAAGCGGATGAGGAAGAAAGCGAGAATAATAGGAAGAAGAAAGGCGATGATAACTCATGGAAGCGGATAACGAGGAGAAGGATTACGAGTTGAACGTATACCTTTGCGAAGTGCAATGGGAATATCAGATTCAAAAGATCAGAGGAGGAAGGCAGAGGACCTAGCTCGGACATGTTTCCAGTAGAGTCGGTGTTGGGCCAGCGGCGTGAGGGCGGCGTTGATAAACCTGCAACTGAGTAGAAATTTAAGCTGGGGGTGATTGAGAGTCCTCCGGAGTATAAAAGACTGGTGAAAACACTGAAGGAGGAAACTCGGACAACGACTCTGAAGGTCCAAAGAAAGGAACCGAATCGAAAGAGCGTGGCTGAGATGAAATACCGACGAAGAGTAGAAGAATAACACTTGTACCCTTTCTGAGATTGTGGGTACCCAAGAAAAACACATTTATGCGACCAAAGAGAGAGTTTATCAATGTCAGGATCGAGCGTAGCACGAAACATGTAGAACCTGGTAAAGGATGAAGTGATTGATTGGGATAAAGTGCGTGATGAGGTATTTGACCTCTGTAAAGTAGAGGAAGGCATGCGATTGATAAGATAACATGCGATGAAATGCGCTTAGCGAAAAGGAATATGAGTGATGGAGAAGAGTCAGGGTGGTCTCGAGAAGATACGATTCTTGCGTTATGACTCCATTCTATTAGGAGTATAAGGATAAAAATCCGATGTGTCATACGAGGCCTAAGAAAGTTTGAAACGGAGTAGATAGATACTCACGTGCATTATCACTTTGCAAGGATCGAAGAGGGATACCAAATTGTGTTTTGACTTCATTAAAAAAAATTGGAAAATAGAAAACAATTATGAACAATCCTTCATCAGATATAACCAAGTGCAACGAGAAAAATCGTTTATGAAGATAACAAAATATCGTGATCTGAATGTAGAAGAAACACGACTTAACCCCAAATATCGGAATGAACAAAGCAAAAGGAGACGTAGCCGACTTATAATGCGAGGAGAAAAAGAACTACGAACATGCTTACTTAATCGATACGACTCGCAAGATAAAGACTTTAAGTGAAAGGCTAAGATGTAATTGTTTTAACTTATCAAGACCGGGATGTCCATCGAACATGAATAACAAGTGAGACGCCAATAACCAACAAAAGAGGCTGGTGAAGTCGATTATAGTCGTAGACTCATATCCAAGCTCAATCATCCTCCCTGTACTCGGTCATTGAATGACACGTAAGATTTAGTAAGCGAGATGGCCTTGATCAAAAGAGTAAGGTGACTTATATATGATAATTAAAGGGGGCTCCTGGAACATAAAGAACATTATGAATGGAAAGAGATGGAGAAGGATGAACAATACTAATACCTTGAGACTGAATTTGAGAACCATTTACCATGGTGACAAAGGGTAAATAACCGAAAGTAGATAGTAAAGAAAAAAAAAATCTATTACCAGTGATATGATCGGTGGCCCCAGAGTCAAGTACCCAGGGACCCAAAGAGCGAGATATGCCAGTAAAGGAATTACCAGCTTGTGTAACGGTAGCAAGAGAATTAGAACTCTATCGATCCTCATACCATTTCAGAAAGTCATCATAGGAAGGCGGTGGAGGCGGATCCGGTGTCAACGGCAGCAAGTCCTGGTGAGGATTATAAAGACGTCGATTGTTGGATTCTTAGCGCCACCCCACGTCGTCCTTGCCGAAGGCGCTCGGACCAGCCATCTGAGCTCTCGGTATTCCTAGGGTTTTGGCATATTGGAGTTGTCGAAAAATCTGCTATGGTTCTGCGGTGGAAACTGCTGCGTCTGCGGCAGAAGCTGCTGCGCTGGCGTGCGCGATGGGACGATGGTCCGTCTGATCATTGCTTTCCCATCTTTCTGTTGTCGCTCACTCTCCTCCCTTCGATTTGATTCCGAGGTCAAGAAAGAGGACATTGCGCTGGGACGGCGTCGATCATCGGCTGGAGGTGACTTCTGAGAGGAAGGCAGCGTCGACGTCGTGCTCGCGTGAGAAGGAAGCGACGGGAAGAAATCGCGCGCGTGAGAAGGAAGAAATCGCGCGCGTGGGATGTCGCCGCAGCTGGCTTCAGTCGGGATCTTGCCGAGCTTGGGAAAGAAGAGGATCACGCCGGCTTTTTGATGGAGAAGACCGGCGGCGGCGGAGCTTCTGAGGAAACTGTGAGGCGTTCCTCTATCATTCGATCGGCGGAGGAAACCGCGACGAGGAAGCGGACGAGGAAGTTGTCTGCGTCGGTCGATGCTGCGGACACGAGGAAGAAGAACGGCGGAAGGCGCTGCGGTGGAGCGAGAGCAGCAGCGGCCACCCAACTGGCGGTGTCGGCGTTGTGGAGGCTCTGCGACGGAGGAGGAGACGTTGCATTCTTTGCGAGCTTACGAGGTCACCGAGGACAAGCGGACACCAAGGCGCCATGAGCGATTAGCGGCGAAAGCGTGAAGTCGGTCCCCGCGAGATCGAAGCTGTTGGAGAAGAAGCGTCCCTCGACAGCGGTGACGAGGGCGTCGAGAAGGAGGCGCAGGGAAGATGTGCGCGCGTGAGAAAAAGAATGCTTGGAATATCGCGAAAGGTGGAAACCTAACGTGCTGAGAGGAAAAAAAACGTGAAAACCTAAAACCTAAAGCTCTGATACTATGTTATTTCGTAAAAAATACGAATCAACTTATTATATGAAAGTAGCCCTATTTATATCCAAAAATAGGACCTATTCAACGGGATAAATCAAACTCTATCCTAGAAAACTAATAATTATCCCTAACATATTTAGAGATAACAAATTATCCCTAATAATATTTACAATATTCTAACAATCTATAATCACCTGTACTATATGCTCTACACCTATCTCTTGCACTACACTATCCATCCAATGATTTATATAAGATGCATCATGATATTCTGCAGTTGCATCAATAGATTTATGAAATATCACCTTCCTATTGCAATATAGTAGAAAGTTGATAATGCTCATCTGTGTGGGTACTGTCCAGCCATCACACATCAATATAACCCTATATAAGTTTCATTGCTTCTTGCATGATAAAAGTCAAGTCTTGATTTCCTCCACTTGTTCATCTAAATATGGACCAGCAATTTCATGTGCAGTTGGAGGTTGAATACCAAGACCATATTTTTAGATGTTAGATACCATGTTGCGGTAGTATGTGTTATTTGCCACGTTGAAAGAAATTCGATTAAAATGAAAAAATTTAGCAATACTTTGACCAATTGATTTCTTCTTCTCTTTTGTATAAGCATCATCCATCCTAGTTTGTTTACTAGCTTGGTCTGAGAATGCAAATGGATCAATATCAGCAATATCAATTGTACACATTTGTGATGTAGAAGGAAAGAAACGACCAATATCAGTTTTTGTTGAAGTAATGTGAGCACTTGCAGTTCTCTCTAGTGTTGTTGCACTAGTTGAGCCACTTCCACTAGCACCAAATGAGCAACGCCAACTATTTTGTCACCATATCGTATATGTTCATCATATGCATATTGAGTTCTAGAAGCATTAAGAGCTGCTAAAAATTCTTCTTCATTTAAATCTTCACCACGACCTTCAAATTCATCGTAAACTGGTGCTTCAGAAGCTCGTCTATCAAAAATTTCTTGTTATTGTTGTTGCTTATACTTCAAAAAAAATTTCTCATCAAGTTCCTGTTTCATTGCACGACGAATTTCTTCAGGAACTTTTGAACATCTAGAAACATCCAGATATCCACCAGCAAGATGTTTTATGCATGTAATTTCACCGCCACATCCAATCATATCGCAATATAAACATTGCCAATGAAATCGATTTTCTAATCGACGTGTATGTCTCCAAGCTGGATAATAAAAATGTTGTTTTGATGTCATTTGCCTACCTATGCATTATAAAAATTTAAAACAATACTAAAAAAATATTTCACAATGAATATTCATCATTACAATATTAAAAAATTTAAAATAAAAAGTTATCTAATTTATCGTTTTAGTCTCCGTCCCATTCTCGATCAGTTAATATATCTTCAATTAAATTATTAAAAAAAAATACAATCTAAATAAAAAATATATATTGTTATAGATTTTTAATAATTAAATATTTTAGATTTCTTTAATAATTTTACCGTAAATATTTTTTATTTTTCATTATAATTTATATTTTTTTTGTTTTTAATATAAAATAATAAAAACATTAATTTATATTAAATAATTATATAAATTAACTATTAATTTTTTAAAATTATACTGATATATATCATATATATTTATATATTAAAATTTATAAAATATAATAACTATATTAAATACTATAATTTATATATATTATAAATATATAATTTATATTATATTTTAAAATTATATATATATCAGTAAAAAATTTAAAATTTATCAAATAAAAATTTTAAATTTATTTATAAAATTCTAAAATTATTTCAATTTTTTTAAAATTTTAATCAATTTTTAAAAAAATAATTAAAGATTTAATTTTAGGATTTAATTAAAATATCTTTTATTTGTTTAATTTTTATAATTTTAAATAAAAATATAAATTAATTAATAATTTATTTAATTAAATTTACCGTTTAATTAATTTATATTATATATAAAATTTTACTTAATAATTTATTTAATTAAAATTATATTATAATTTCTATATTAGTTAATTATATCAATTAAATTTTTAATTAATTCCAGTGCGGATCGGGGATCGCGATCTCGATCCCGCAATCCCTAGCGCGGTGATCGCGATCCTTAGCGTGGTGATCGCAATCGCGATCACCGCTGTAGGGATTGCGTGCTCAGTGATCGCGATAGGCATCCAGCGCGATATCCTTATCCCGATCGATCCGAGCATCTAAAAAAAATCGAACCTGTAGCCTCGTCGCCGCCTGCTCTGCGTTGTCGCCGCCTCTGCCTCGCCTTCGCCATTGCTTCCAAGTAAGCTCTCCCTTCGTTATATCTTCATTAATTACTGTCGCGACGATTTCCATCCACTTCTTTAATCTTCCTTAATCTCGTAAGCCACAGAAGGAATCCGTCGCTCGTGCTCTTCATTCGATCTTGTCTTCTCCACTTCTGTCGGTCGCACACATTTTACCAAAATTTCACGACCGTTCCGATTTCGGTTCCACGTCGAAATGAAATAATTCATCGATTTCGCTCGGTACGGCTCGGCATTTAGAATCTTGCTATAGCCTTCAGGCAATGATTGTAGAACAAGGTCACTGGTCAGTTCTTAACCTAATGGAAATCTCAATCTTTTAAGGTTCTCAATATATCCAATCATCTTAAGTACATAAGTTCCTATAGGCATTTCTTTTTGCATTTTGCATGGAAATAATGCTTTTGATACCTCAGATCTCTCGCGCCTTGCCTACCCTTGATATAGCAGTTTAAGATGTGCAACCATATCAAAAACATCTATGTTCTCATGCTGCTTCTGAAGCTTAGAGTTCATAGAAGCAAGCATAAGGCATAATACATTTAATGCATCATCTTGATGCTTTTTATAAGCATCCTTATCAGCATGAGTAGTATTAGTGGTGGGTGGTTCAGGAATTGATTGCTCTAGGACATACAGTTTTTGTTCTTGCCCGAGAATAATTCTCAAGTTTCTGTACCAGTCCAAGAAATTAGCTCCATTGAGCTTGTTCTTATCAAGGACAGATCGCAAAGAGAGAGTATTCAACGTATTTGATGACATGGTGATGTATAACATGAAATACAGAAATAAATATCATATTTCTATCATTTAATTAGGTCTTTAATTAAATGAGTTTTCCATTAAACAAGTGGAGCAAGATCTATATTATACTTCATTTTGAGTTAGCTTTGGCTAATCAACCAAAGACTTGTATAATTTAGGTAGGTACTATGTACCAATTACACCATGTAACTCTTATATAGAACAACACTATTTATTCTTTTATCTATCGTTTGAGATATGTATTTAAGTTTTTCAATCTAATTGAGATAACTCAATTAAGTCACACCCAAAGTTCAATAGTCGGACATCACAATTGTCCAGTCGCACTCTACCAAGATAAATCGAGTCACTTCACTTTGGTAAATATGACTACAATTGATCGAGATAGTTGTGAGTACTAAACTTTGGTAGGCATATATTATTGACCTAATTATGATAACTAATTACACATGCATCACATACAATCATTATTTTGACACATCACATATGTAGAAAAGAAACGTGACATGGTTATAACTCATAATCTACGATCTTCTCAAGCCAATGAAAAGATCGATGAGTCAACCTAGGGATAGCATCTTCTCTAAGTGCGTCCTTTGGTTGTCGTGTGTTGTTGACTTCTTCCTTTCTCATCTTCATCCAGTAGACTAGTTCTAGTTTACATGTATATTACAATGAAGAAACCTCAAGTTACAGGATAAACTAATTGTACAATCAAAAATATATTAATGGAAGGCACGACACGTAGGTCGTATTATGAATTACAATATGCACACACACACGTATCCAATCACATTGGGGAAAGGGGTCATAATCATGCATCATGGCATATATCATTCACAAAGATCTATGACATAAAATTTATTATGAGTCTAAAACACAATTTATGAGCCGCAACGCCACGACGATCCCATCAGGATGAACCCCCGCATGCTTGCTAATCGGACCACACACTTGCTGTTCGAATAGCAGTTAGTATTATTGTCGGGTACGTTTTGTTGCACAAAATCATTCATACAATCGTACACTCATAATAAACATATCATTAAGATTTTATATCACATATAAAACAACATTACAACGATGTTTATGTATACACAAGTGGCTCTGATACCACTGTTGGGATCTTATGCGAAAAATTCATCGGAAAATAGCAGCAGAAATTAGATCCCTCCAAAGATCCATGTGTATACATAAACACTTATCATTTTTACAACTACATCTAGTTGAGAGATTACCCTTGATGCGTAGCCCTTCACAATCCCGACAACAACTTTTCAAATGGATCTCAGCGCGATCAGAATGGTCGCGCCTCTATGGTATCCACACGAACACTTTCTTTGGAGAAGAAGCCTTTGGTTATGCTAGCAACCCCACAAAAGTGTTTGCCCAAAAGGAGAGGAAAAGGTTTCGGCCAAGAAGACTAGAAGATGAACAAAAACACCCACTCGTATCATGATCCAAAGACCTTTTATATTCATCCTATGAATACGAAAAGTTTTACATCTTTTTGTATTCCCTCTTCAATGCATGATTAATCCACATTAATCATGCATGATGAATCCAAATCCATTCATCTTCTTCTATTCATGATTAATCCACATTAATCATGCATGATGAATCCATATCCATTCATCTTCTTCAATTAATTTGAGTCCAACTCAAATTAAACTAATTTGAGTCTAACTCAATTTCGGCGAATCTATTTAAGTCTAACTCAAATTCAACCCTTTCAATGAGTGTAACTCAATGATTCCAATTCAATAGCCTAATGGTTCATTTAGTCAAACTAAAATGAATCCATCTTCAAAACAATATGTTTTTTGTGTATGCCCCAATAAGTTCTCGTAACGCTGGCAATGTCTCTAAAAATCCCTTTTTTAAAAACATAAACAATGAGTGACATCTAGCAATGCATCATTGCTACTCAAGTGACGAGAATGTCAAGATCCAACATAACCTATCTACAACTATTATCTTGTATAACTCAATCCTTCTATCCTTGATATCTAGATCGATCAATAAGGCATAGACCGTGTCATCCTCTTATCAATCTTTGTGTTTCTTGATCTCCAAGTAGACTATCTTAATCAAATGAACTCAATATCTCATATTGACTTATTTGAGCATGGTCATGCATTTTAGTAGTCCTACTTTATCAAGGGGCCCATATATATTACTTCCGTCATATGGAAGGGATAGATCTCATCTCTATCACTCACATCCCTCCGCATAATTCATTGCATACTCAGTGATCAACTTTATAGTCCACTTTATTACAGGTGACGTTTGTCGATACCAAAGTATACAACTCCTTATGCAGGGAACCGTAGTGATTTCAAGTCTAAGGACTATTCATACCAATAATCACTATGAGAATGTTTATGACACTCATATGACGATCCATGAAACACTTTCACTATGAGTCGGCGCAGACGATTTATTCTAATACATACCACGGTAACTTGATATCCTATATCCATGACTTGTGAGATTAAGTCATCAGTTGACCTACATGTTAGTCTCAATATATTAATATTATCCTGGTATATTAATACTTGACTAGGAACAGTTACGAGTAGTGTTTTATATATATATAGCGTATCTTGGCTTGAGGGGAACGATATTTCACTATTCCGTGAGCGAAAACACTGCTCATTCCACCTCATGCAAGAAATGGCGACATGTATATCATCGCGCCTTATATATATATATATATATATATATATATATATATACCACTATCAAGTTACTAACTTGATATGTCGTAAATTAGAACCAACTACCCTATGATATTATTATATTTATTCAAATGACACATCACGAAGTAAATATAACAACCATAAACTTTGCTTTTATCATGAAATATGAGTTTCCCTTATCAATTATCTAATAATTGATTGACACTAAAGGTTAATACTAACCGTTACATGAACATAATTTTCACATGAACCCTCCATAAGATTCATGCCACCTGGTAACCACACTTGAACCCTTGTAAGATAGCATAGATAAATCAACCCCCCCCCCCCCCCCTCTTTTCCTTTATACAAGGGTATTTAGTTCCAATAGAGATAGACTCGTATAAAGATAATCAATGGTATGACATTCTTCCTATAAATATAGCTCATGTCATCTTTGGTTAACCTTGGCTATATGATTGTTCTGTTACTCATGGTCGATAAGAAAACGTCTACTCTTTCAAGCACAATGGAAAGACAATTAAGATGTATCCAGCTAAATCTAATAAACGAGAGCTCAAACCTAACCTGCACATTAAAATAACTCAACCCTTGAGACAACCCTACCATCTTCTTACACAATACACATTTGAAACAAAAAAAGAAATGATACCATTAAAATCCTATGAAATTAAATTGGACCCTTCGAAACTTAGAACACAACTTGGACAAAGTTATCTTATAGACCCCCACATATATGTATGACCAATCACATCGAGAATTTGATCCCAAAATCTTAATTATCTAGCTTACCACCTATTGACTTCACTCACAACTTAATAAACTAATATATCAGTCATAGTATATTCAAGATCGCATATGTTTTAAAAAATCATCAACCTATTGACTTGATTCCCTTACCTACCACTTCTCCTTCTTCTGAATCAGCTAAGAGTTTTATTAAGAGAATCGAGAGATCCACACTGATGTCAAGAGGAAAATCGTGGTAAGTAATGAAGCCTATAAATTTCAAGCTAATACACATTGTAAATTTAAGGAATATAATGTAGGAAATTATGTGTTTGTCCGCATTCACCTTCAATACATCCTTAAAAATTCTTCAAAAAAACTTTATGACCCCTCTTTTGGTCCTTTTCAAATTATTTGAAAAATCAATACTAATGCATATATTGTTAATTTGCCTACTTATTTAAACGTTAATCCAATTTTTAATGCTGAAGATTTACTACCGTATCAAGGAATATTTAAGTTTTTCTCCATTAAATTGACTACAAGACACATACTGATGGTGTTGACTCCTACACTCCCATCAGTGGCATAACATTCCCAATCTATGAGCCCAAGTTATTAAAGAAATTATTTCATACATTCAAAAAAAATGATTCGAGAGAATAAGTCAACAACTTGTCAAAAGTTGAGTTCTCCTCGATAAAGAAGAATAATGCAAACAAAGAATCATCTTGATAGAAAAAAATGATTCAAGAAATAAACCAACAATTGCTAGATTCGATCGAAAGAGCGTTTCCACTTTACAGTTGTTCTACCTTCCCACTTATTAAAAAAAACACATCATCAAAAAGATAATGTTTTAAAAAATAAATCATCAATTATCTAATTCAACCAAAAAGATACCCCTCCACTTCGTAACTGCTCCACCTTCCCACTTGATAGAGTCAAGTTCTCTTCGATTGAGGAGACAAGTTCTTTGTTTCGTGTTTTATCTATAGGATGTGTACCTACGGCGTCAATTCTGACACTCTCATCTATAATACCACCTTCTCAACAAATTGAGAGTATTATAGACCATCAGATAATGATCTCTCCAAATGGAAATACTCATCAATATTTAGTTCATTGGAAAGGACTTTCAAAGATTGATGACACGTGGATCACTAAAGATGAAATTCGAAGCCTTTCCTCCAAGTTTCTGGAAGAAATGGAGTAAAAACTATTTGATCGAGTTGGAGAGGCAACATCACCTCACACTAATATGCTACATTGATAGATTGCTTTGTCAGTTCATCCTCCCACTTGACGAAGTCAAATTTTCTTTGGTTAGAGAGGAGGATGACAAAGTCAAAATTTTAATTTATTAAAATTTATTTTAACTGTTAATTTAAGTTGTTTAATTTTTTTAGAAAAGCCTATTAGATTTTTATTAGAAAAATTAGAATTTTTTTTGCTATTTTATAAAGAATAGATCACGTCCTCAACTATAAAAAAAGGTTAGGATCCCGTATATTGCTCATGTTGTGAATTAATAAAGTTTTTAACTTCCTTTTCTTTGGATGAAAATTGATAAATTTTCCTCTTGATGAGGATCATATTCTTATTCGCTCCGTTATGTTGCATGAGAACCCCTATAAGGTGGTATGAATAAATCAAATTTCCCTTCTAATTACACTAATATTTAGTTCCAATAGAGATATATCCATATAAATATATTATATGTTATGATATTCTTCCTATGAATATAGCCCATGTCATCCTTGGTCGACCGTGACTTCATGATTGTTCTATTACTCATGACCGATGAGAAAATACCTACTCTTTCAAGCACAATGGCAAGACAATCAAGATGTGCCCAACTAAATTTAATAAACAAGAGCTCAAACCTAATCTACTCACTAAAATGATCCAACTCTTGACACAGCCCCACTATCTTCTCACACAATGTTCATTTAAAAATAAAAAGGAAATGATACAATTAATAACCCATGACATCAAATTATGCCCTATGAAACTTAAGAACATAACTTGGATAAAGTTATGTTATAGACCTCTATAGATGCATACGACCAATCATTCCAAAAATTTAATCCCAAAATATCAATTGTCTAGCTAACCACTTGTTAACTTCATCCACAACAACTCAATAAACTATTCTATCAATCATAGTACATTCAAAATCGTGTACAGTATGAAAGCTTGTCAATCTATTAACCTAATTCTCTTAGTTACCACATCTCCTTTTATTAAGCAAATCAGAGAGATTCATGTTGATATCAAGACAAAAATCACACTGAATAATGAGGTTTATAAATTTCAAGCTAATGCACGTTGTAAATTTAAGGAATATAATATAGGAGATTATGTGTTTGTTCGCATTCACCCCAAATATGTCCTTAAAAACTCTTCAAAAAATCTTTATAACTCCTTTTTTAGTCGTTTTCAAATTATGAGAAAAATTAATATTAATGCATATGTTGTTAATTTGCCTACTTATTTAAACATCAATTCAATTTTTAATATTAAAGACTTACTGTCATATTAAAGAGCATTCAAGTCTTTCTCCATTGAATTGACGAAATGATACATGCCAATGGTGTTGACTCCTACATTCCAATCAATGACACAATATTCTCATCCTATAAGCCTGATTTATCAAAGAAAGTATTTTATACAGTCAAAAAAGGCAATCGGATAAGTCAATGACTCGCTAAGAGTCGAGTTCTCCTCAGTGGAAAAGAATAATGCAAACAAGGAACTATATTGGTAGTAAAGAGGCAATAATTAAATAAATAAACAAACAACTGTCAAATTCGACTAAAAAGCACCTACACTTCACAACTATTCTACCTTTCCACTTAACAAAAAAAACATTAATATCAAAAAGATAATGTTTACAGAAATAAACCAATAATAATCTGACAAGGCCAAAAAGGTGATTCCATTTCATAATTGTTTTCTCTTCTCACTTGACGAAGCTACGTTCTCTTTAGTTGAGGAGTCAAGTTCTTCTTTGTCTATTAATTTGCCTACAAGTTGTATATCTATAGCATAAATTTCCAACACTTCCATCCATAACATCATCTTCTCATCAAATTGAGAGTATTATAGACCATCAAATAGTAATCTCTCCAAATGGAAGCATTTATCGATACCTAGTTCGTTGAAAAGGGCTTTTAGAAATTGATGACATATGGATCACTAAAGATGAACTTCGAAGTCTCTCCCTAAACTTTTAGAGAAAATAGAGCAACAACTATGTGATCCGACTAGAAAGGCAATGCCACTTCACACTAATATGTTGTGTTAATAGACTTACTTTGTCAGTTCATCCTCCCACTAGACGAAGTCAAGTTTTCTTTCATTGGGAAGATGACACAAAATTTTAATTTATTAAAAATTATTTGAGTTATTAATTTTTATAATTATTTAAAAATAATAATTTTTTTTAGAAAATTTTGTTAGATTTTTATTAGAAAAATTAAGATTTTTCTATTATTTTATAAAGAATAAGTCGTGCCCTCTAACTATAAAAAAGGGGTTAGAAACTCATGTATTAATCGTGTTTTGAGTTAATAAAATTTCTAATTTTCATTTCTCTAGGTGAGAACTGACAAACTTTTTTCTGGATGAGGATTATATATTTATTCGCTCCGCTATGATGCATCAAATAGAGTACAACAACAACTAAACTTTATCCCACTATGTGGGATTGACTATATGGATTCTCTTGTCATTGGACTCTATCTCCTACTATATCATCATTTATATTTAAATAAATTTTATGTTGTTTTATCATTGCTAATCCAGTCTTCTTTAGTCTTCTTTTTTCTTTTTTTGATTTATATATTTGTAATAGTTTTACATCGCCTAGCTGGAGCATCTACCGGTCGTCTAAGTAGATGTTCGTACTATTTTAAATGTCTCCTAAAGTTTTCTCTCAATAGGAGCAACCCAACTTTCGCTCTAATATTTTCATTTCTTATTTTATCCATCCTTATATGCTCACACATCCATTTTAACATCCTCATTCCTGTAACTCTCATCTTCTGCTCGTGCTCGAGTCAAATTTTACATTCAGCTCTATATAACATAGCAGGTCTAACTGTCATTTTGTAAATTTTCCTTTTAAGTTTTAAAGGTACTTTACAATCACAAAAAACACCTTATGCTCTTCTCCACTTCAACCATTCTGCTTGTATTATATATAAGACATCTCTCTCAACCACACCATCCTTTTGTAAAAAAGATCCCAAATATTTAAAACTTTCAGAAACACATTATTTCCTAATTTTATAATTATCTCATTGTATCTAACATTACTAAATTTAAATTCCATATATTTTATCTTTACTCCACTAAGTATAAGACATTTCGTTTCTACCGTTTCCTTCCAAGATTAAAGTCTAATATTTACCCTTTTACATGTCTTATCTATCAAAAAATATCATCTGCAAATAACAGACATCATAGTACCGTGTCTTAGATGTGTCTAGTGAGTCCATCCATGATTAGTATAAAAAAGATAAGGACTTAAAACTAATCCTTAATGTAACCCTATTTTGATGGGAAATATTTCAGTTAATCCTCATAGCGTTTTTACTCTTGTTATTACATCCTAATACATATCTTTAATTATTTTAATACATGCTACATTACCACCTTTCTTTTCTAGAATTCTCCAAATAATTTCTTTTGGAACTCTATCATAAGCTTTTTCAAGATCAATAAATATCATGTGTAAGTTTTTCTTTTGTTCTCGATACTTTTAAATTAATTGTCTAAAAAGATGTATAGTCTTTATTGTCAATCTTTCCAGTATAAATCCAAATTGATTTTTGATCATCATGTCTCCTTCCTTAGTCTTTTTTCTATTACTTAATTTATAGTTTCATGATATGACTTATTAATTTATTACCTCTATAATTTGTACAATTTTATATGTGTCCTTTATTTTTATATAAAGAAACTAAAAATTTTATCCTCTACTGATTATGCATTTTTTTCATTTTCAATATCAAATTGAAACTTCGTAAGACATTCAATACCTTGCTTACCTAGGCACTTTCATATCTCTATCGGAATATCATCTAATCCAACTACTTTTTCATTTTGCATCCCATTTAAAACCTGTTCTACTTTTGAAAGTTGAATTCTGCGATAAAAATTTAAATTTCTATACACCTTTGACCTACTTAAATTACCTAAGTTAATTTGATCGCCTAAATTTTCATTGAAAAGTTGATGGAAATACACCTTCCATCGCTCTTTTATTTTCTTATTGTTCACTAATACCCTATTGTTTTCATCTTTAATTCATCTTATTTGGGCAAAATCTCGTCTTTTTTCTATAACTTTAACTATTCTATAAATATTTTTTCCTTCTTTTGTATCTAATTAACATCGCCCATGATGAGTTAATCTTGTTGTGGTTGGTCCCAAGTCTGGATAAAGGAAGAGGGTTGCGTTAGGTTGTCAGTCAACGTTAAACTGAGACAAATGTTCAATGAATTGATTAATCAGACTATTGTGTTAATGCTAGATTGTTCCCCGAAAGGAACGCGTTATAGGGTCCGACTGCAATGTCTCGACAAGGACCGCTACATCTCCAGGACTCAGGTGTAGTAATAAATATGCAAGAGTTCGCGTTACAGGGTTCAACTGTAATGTATCGGCAATGACCACTACATCTCCATGAGAACTTGGGTGCAGTGTTAAATAAGCAAGAATTCCCACATCATAGGTTGGATAAGAACAAATATTGTAAAATACCACAGAAAAAAAAATTATTATTGGATAAATTAAATTAGTGATGCATGGTTAGGTTGGTTTAAACCTATTGGTGTTAATTATTTGAATCTAGGTTTAAATTAAACCAAGGGTTATTGGGTTAATTGGTTATAGGATTAAACCCAACCCGGTTGCAAAAACCCGCTCCGTTTCTTTCCCAATAACGCCACGCTCCGCTTCTTCGGTTTCCCATCGCCGATCATTTTTTTTTAACCTCCCGAGCGTTTCTCCCTTCTGTCTTCTTCTCTCCCGATTTCTTCGCAGCAATTTCTCCTCGCGACCGGCGGCGTGAAGAAGCTCCATCGATCTCCAGCAACCATTGGCCTCTCCCGAGGAGGTCTCGAGACCGAGAGGGAGAATCAGGTCGTCTCCTCGCCGCCGCTCGCTGCGCAAGCCACGCGAGCACCACAGTCGCTCTTCCTTTTCTCCCGATCGAGCGTCATCGCAACGCCAGTCGCCGCTGCACCATCGCCACCGCCTTCTTGATGCGCTCCACCGGTCAGACGATCGCGGGCGTTGACGATCCCTTCTCCACCCACTGACGGACGCGGATCGATCATCGTTTCTCTCGTCCGTTGACTTGCCCGACAACGATTCGGCGGCCTTGGCGGGCGACCTCAAGAGAAGACTCCCGTCTTCGTTCGATGGGTGCTAGCACCGGCCTCTCCCTCTATCGCCGACGATTTTCTCCATCTGCCGCCACCTCCAATTGCTAGTAGTAGCTCTGTGGATTCAAGGGGCAAATTCAGTAGCAGAGCTGGGGCTGTGTCTGTGGTTGGGTTGATGTTCGATTGGTGGGAGACGAGAAGGTAAACTATAGTTACAGTTTGATTTTTAGGCGCTGTTAGTTTGTTTGTTGATGTTGTTGGTTATCCTCTGTCTTAGCCCAGATTCCAACCGATGCGGGAGATTTTTTCTGGATAGGCTGTGGGATATGGAAACTATGTTAGGTAAGCTTGGATCTCGATGTTTCAAATGAACATTTGAATTATAGCTGACTAGTATGCATATGATGGATAGGGGTTTTTGGATGAGCTGTGGTTGATTTCAATAGTTGAAGGTAAGCCTTGAATTGTATGTTATACATTAGATGTTTAATTCTTGAAGGAGGATGCATACTGTTGTTGTGGTGGTTATGAATATTGGATTGTATCTATTATATAGATTGTGGTGAAATTTCAAGAACTTGGATCAAGAAGCTAGTGCCATGGATTCGGAGCTGGGTAAGTCTTGGTTTGTATATGATAGCTATGTAATAAATTGATACAATAGTGTTAATTGGAGAGTTGATTTAGTAATAATGAATGGTATGAGATTGTACAACTATGGGAATTAGTTGATCAATCAGGGATTAAGATTGGATTAGATTCTACCGTTTCAGATATTTGATTCGATATGATATGTTATAGTAGTATTGCTTGTGAAGTAATCATGGATCAAATATGATTAGTAAATGAAGTGTAGATGAGTACACTATTACATGATTAAATTGACTAATCAAGGGTTAGGATGCGATTTAGAGAATTATTCTAGTATTAGGGTTATGCTAGCATTTAATTACTCTTTATGTTTTGTAACTGTAGGACCTTGATTTGGAATAGTCTTTTGGACGAGAAGACAGTCACGGTTTACATAGCAGGTGGGTAATTTCCTACCTGGTCCGGTAGATGTAATTGCATTCAGATTTAGACATAGATATGAGCATGTTATATGTTCATATTATCTTGACCCTGCTCTTATTATCTTATGCTTGATACTTTACCTTTGGCTATTAACTTCATTACTGCTATCATGTTACATTTAAGCATGATTAGGAGTTATATATATAGGTGATGTAAGTAATCTAAAATTTGTTTAGTTAAGTGTGAATAGTAAGGTCCGGATGACAACCTGATAGTAAATTGGGCAAAGAGGTCATTTGTGGGTAGGTAATGTTTTGAACGTAGGGTTAATTCTAATACCCTTAGGTTGCATGTTACCACCGACCATGTATTGTGTAAATGATCAGAGGAATGATACTTAGTGTGTTGCTACGGACCGGTGGTCTTAGCTTATTCTGATCGGATGAGTCGACTCTCTACGGGATAGAGTGTGTCGATCGATAAGTACGACTCTACGGGATAGAGTCGTCGATCGGATAGTCACGACTCTTTACGAGGATAGAAGTCGTCCATCGGTTGAGTCACGACTCTCTGCGAGGATAAAGAAGTGCGTCGATTAGATTGGTATGACTCTCATAGGATAGAGTGTTATGATCGATTAGTCTGACTCTGCGGGATAGAGTGCGTTGATCCCGATTAATATGACTCTTTGTAGAATAGAGAATCTATGGTGGATGTCGTATGTGAGAGCGTTGCATTCGTATCGTTTGCATTTGTTGGCGGCGAGTCTCCCTTGTGGTTGAGAGTGTCGTCGGTCGTCCTGCCTCACGCGGTTACTCGTAGGAGAATGCAGGTGTGGCGAGCGTTGTGGTGTCACGCTCTGCCATATAGGCGGTGGTAGTTGGATTTGCGTGTCGTAGTCTTGCGTGTGTGGCACTCGACTACTCGTAGGTAGTATTTGTCGGAGTGGCGCGGGGACCCGTCGTGTAGCTTGCTCTTTACGCTTATATATTCTTTCGATCATCTGCCCGGCGAGTAGTGGTTGGTGTTGAGTTAGGGCCGGTTGTCGTGCTTGAGGCAGGAGGCCTGGGGTCGTGGTAGCTTTAGGGTGGCCAAACGTGACCATCATCTTTGCATTCTTAGCTTATGGCATTTTTGCGTATTATCGTATATATACGTATATCGTGTATATATATATATATGGATGATTGTGATTAGTATCGTATATAGATCACGATCTATATATATATCTTATTGTGATGATCGTTAGATTGTATTATGCTTGTTGCACTTGTTTGTCATCGTATTAATGCGTCTTCTTGCGTATATTATACAGTTGTGTCGGATCTTGGTATATGTGTTAGACGGACCATTAGATACCTTGACACATGCGTGAGTAGATTATGAGTTGGTATTACTCTTCACTGTTATATATATGTTGGATATATGTTGAGTTGGATCGAGTAATGTGAACTTGAGTATATATGCGTTTCGTTATTCGTTTGGTTAGGCGGTATATGCTTGTATTTATATCTTATCTTTGATATACTGTTGTACCTCTAGATTATGTTATTAAAATACATGTGATATTACATATATCGTGTTTTTATTCTCTTGAGTTTTACTCACCACCCAACCGGACCACAGGTTTTTCATGCCCAGTGCAATAGAAATCTTCGTGACGGCTTGGAGCCATTGGTGGCGTCTAAATCTCACCTCCGAGGCTCCCGTGTTTGTTTTGGGCTTTCCGTCCGTTGTGTACTGTATTTGGAGTTTCCGTGATGTACTATGTTGTATATTCGGATTTTGTCGAGGTTTCGTATTGTTGTGATGTGTTAGTCATACCGGTATGCATGTGTGGGATTGTATTGTTGTTGTATCGTTTCCGCTGTGTATTTATTGTAGTTAGTTGTTATGTTGTTGTGGTTTGGTTATATTTTTATATGTGTTGTTGTTATTGTGGGTCTACGGGCCTTGTATTAACCCGGAATGTTGCCACGTACAGGGGAGATGTCGTCCGTTTGCTTTTCGGCATGGCATGCTCTCGGGGGCGTGACAAATATTATAGGAAAACTAATAGTCTAAGATTTTGTACATAGAACATAGGAACCCTCACTGGTAAAGCAATGGAGGTAGTAGATATAATTATTAGAAGAAGAATTAATATTGTGTGTGTACAAGAGACAAAATGAGTAAGCGAGAAGACAAAGATGATAAAGAACTCAGGTTATAAGTTATAGTATACAGGAAAAAGTAAAATAAGAAATAGAGTTGATATTATTGTAGATAGTTCGTTAAAACATGAAGTTGTAGGAGTAATTAGAAATGGGATAAAATTATAGCTCTTAAAATAATAATGGAGAAAGAAATTATGAACGTAATTAGTGTATATGCATCTCAAGTAAAATTAGATGAAAATATCAAATTAAGATTTTGGGACGATCTAGATGAAGTATTACAAAATATTCCGCCAAACGAATGATTTTAATAGGAGGCGATTTAAATGGGCATATCGGAGTGAAAAATGAAGAATATGAGAGGGTGCATGGGGTTATGAGTTTGGAATAAAAAATGGAAAAGATAAAACTATATTAGATTTTGCGATAGCATATAATCTTATATTAGCTAATACATTTTAAAAAAAAAAGAGAGAAGAAACTTAGTCATGTTCAAAAGTGAAAATAATAAATTACAAATTAACTTTCTTATGGTTAGGAAGAGAGATAGAAAGATTTGTAAAGATTATAAGGTTATCCTAGGAGAAAGCTTAACTATCCAACATAGGTTAATAGTATTGGATATACGCCTCAAACATAGTATTAATAGAAGAAAAATATACATGACTCCTAGAATTAGGTGGTGGAAGTTAAAGGATGGGAAACAAAACATATTTAAAGAGAAGGTAGGAATACAAGTATTAGATAAAATATACGGTGACCCTAATACGGTATGGAATAAGATGGTATCAAAGTTGAAGATTGTAAGAAAGAGTGTACTCAGTGAGTCAAAGGAGCATGCACCACCAAGTAAGGAATCTTAGTGGTGGAATAAGAAAGTACAAGAGAAAGGGAAGGAAAAACGAGCAGCCTATAAGGAATTGTATATTTGTAAAAATGAAGAAAACTTGAAAAAATATACAATAGTCAAGAAAAAAGATAAGAATAATGAAGCTAAGACTAAAACTTTTGAATAATTATATCAAAAATTAGATGTAAAAGAAGAGAAAAAAAACATTTATAGAATAGCTAAAGTGATAGAGAGAGGAAAACAAAAAATCTTAATCAAATAAGATGTATTAAAGATGAATGCAATAGGGTACTAGTAAATAATAAAGAAATAAAAAAACGGTGAAAGAGATATTTTCATCAACTTTTTAATGAAAGTTTAGATACCAACTTAATTTAAGAAATTTAAGTAGGTTAAATGAGTATAGAAATTTAAATTTTTATCGTAGAATTCAAATTTTAGAAGTAGAACAAGCTTTAAATGGAATGTAAAAATGGAAAAGTCATTGGACCAGATAATATTCCAATAGAGGTATGGAAGTGTCTAGGGAAACAAGGTATTGAATGGCTTACAAAATTATTTAACATGTTATTGAAAACAAAAAAGATGTTTGATCATTGGATGATAAGTACCCTAATTCCCTTATATAAGAATAAGGGAGACATACAAACTTGTGTAAACTATAGATGTATTAAACTAATGAGTCATACTATGAAACTTTGAGAAAGAGTAATAGAAAAAAGATTACGGAGACCACGGTTCTCGAAAATCAATTTGGATTCCTGCTAGGAAGATCGACAATAAAAGTTATACATCTTCTCAGACAAATAATTGAAAAGTATCGGGAGCAGAAGCAGGATCTGCACATGATATTTATTGACTTAGAAAAAGTTTATGATAGAGTTCCAAGAGAAATTATATAGAGAATTTTAGAAAAAAGAAGTTTTAGTGTAACATATATTAAACTAATTAAGGATATGTATACGAAAGAAATGACTAGAGTAAAGACTTCAGGCGGATTAACTGAAACATTTCCAATAAAGATAGAGTTACATCAAGGATCAACTTTAAGTCCCTATTTTTTTGCACTAATCATGGACGAACTCACTGGACACATTCAAAATACAGTACCATAGTGCATGTTGTTTGTAGATGATATTGTTTTGGTAGATGAGACCCGTGAAGGAGTAAATGCTAAACTAGAATCTTGGTATGAAATATTAGAAGTGAAAGGTTTTAGATTTAGTAGGGTAAAGACAAAATATATGGAATTTAAGTTTAGCAATATTAGATGTAATGAGACAAGTATTAAGATAGGAGATGACGAGTTGTTTGAAACTGAGAGCTTTAAATATTTAGGATCATTTTTGCAAGGTAATGGAGGGATTGAGAGAGATGTCTTACATAGATACAAGCAGGATGATTGAAATGGAGGAAAGTGTTGAGTGTTTTATGTGATTGTAAAGTACCTCTAAAATTTAAGGGGAAGTTATACAAAATGGTGATTAGGCCTGCTTTGTTATATGTCGTTGAGTGTTGGGCTACGACTCGAGCACATGAGCAAAAGATGATGATGTTAAGGTGGATGTACGGACATACGAGGATAGACAGAATAAGAAATGAGAGCATTAGAGAAAAAGTCGGAGCTGCATCTATTAAAGAAAAACTCCGAGAGACACATTTAAGATGGTACGGACATGTACTTAAACGATCAATAAATGCTCCAGTTAGGCGATGTGAAACAATGACAAATATACACATCAAACGAATAAGAGAAAGAGTAAAAAAGACTTGGCTAGCAACAATAAAACAAGATAAAATTTATTTAAGTATAGAAGATAATATAGTAGGGGATAGAGCCCAATGGCGTAGAAGGATTCATATAGCTGACCCCACCTAGTGGGATAAGGCTTGGTTGTTGTTGTTGTTGTTCTTTTGTATTTAATTATCGATATAAGCGTTCATTCTTAATCTCACTTACTACTATTTTAGCCTCTTTCTTAACCATTGCATATTTTTTTTAAATTTTCTTCGTTCTTACAAGTGTATAATATATTATAGACTTTCCGATTTTCTTTTACTTTCTTCTATATTTTCTCATTCCTCCATTAAAATTCTTTACTTGGTGGTGCACCTCCTTTTGACTCAACTAACAGACCTTTGGCTATTATTTTTAATTTTAATATTAACTTATCTCATATCGTATTTGAATAGTCATGTATCTTTTTCAATATTTACTCTTATCCTCTCTTTAAATATATTTTATTTCTCATCTTTTAACTCCCACCATTTAATCCTATGAGTCACATATATCCAATATACCGATCTATGTTTAGTAGCTAAGTTTTCTCCGTGAATAACTTTATAATTTTTATAAATCTTTCTCTCCTTCCTCACTATAAAAAAGTTAATCTGTGACTTATTATTTTCACTTTTAAACGTGACTAAATGTTCTTTTCTTTTCTTAAAAAACGTATTAGATAGTATAAGTTCATATGTTATTGCAAAATCCAATATAGTTTTTTTTTTCTTCATTACTTATTCTAAACTCAAAACCCTGATACACCCTATATATTCCATATTTTTTACTCCTACATGCTAATTTAGATCTCCTCCTATTAAAATCATTTCATTTGACAGAATTTTTTGTAATATCTCATCTAAATCTTCATAAAACCTAATTTTAGTATCTTTATCTAATCATACTTGAGATGTATATATACTAATTATATTAATAGTTTCTTTCACTATCACTATCTTGAAAACTATAATTTTATCCCCTTTTCTAATTTCTCCTACTATTTCATCATTTAATGAACTATCTACAACAATAACTACTTTATTTCGTGTTCTACCTTTTTCTATATATCATAACTTAAAACTTGAATTCTCTATTATCTTTGTCTTCTCTCATATCCATTTTGTCTATTGTAAACACATAATATTAATTTTTCTTCTAATCATAGTATCTACTACTTTCATTCCTTTACTAATAAGCATTCCTATATTCCATAATCCAAATCGTAACCGATCAATTTTTTTATAATATTTATTTTTATCCAACCTATGATGTGAGAATTCTTGTATATTTAACAATACATTCAAATTCTCATGGAGATATAGTGGTCCTTGCTGAGACGTTACAATCGAACCATACATCCCGAGAAATAACCTAATATTAGCACAATATATTAATGAATTCATTCATTAAAATTTATTAAAGTTTAATATTAACTAACAACCTAACGCAATCCTCCTTTCTCATTCGGGCTGGGGGTTTTTCACGTATTACGAATTTAAGAGTATTACAATAATAAAGAATAAAAAAGTTATTTTATAGAATGTCCTCACTATGTTCCTTGTGTCGATAAAGAATTACAAAGTCGCTAAAGAACGCTATTAGTAGAGTAATATTATACTCAGAAATGTAAGAGTATTACAACTAAAGAGAATAAAATTTATTTTAGGAATCCACAAATGTATATCAAAAACCCACCGATGTTGATCCCAAGCCTGATGAAAAAGAGTGAGAGTTATGTTAGGTTATCATCCAGTGTTAAATTTAGACAAATATTTAATGAACGGATCCATTAAATTATTATGTTAATACTAGATTGTTCCCTAGAAGGAATACATTGAAAGATCTAATTATAATATCTCGACAAAGACCACTACATCTTCGTAAAAACTTAAGTATAGTGTTAAATATGCAAAAGTTCTCACACTATAAGTTGGATAAAAATAAATATTATAAAAAAAATTAATTGTCTATTTGAAATATGGAACATAGAAACATTTACTATAAAGCGATAAAAGTAGATGTGATGATTAAAAAAAAAATAATATTTTGTGTTTACAATAGATAAAATGAAAAGGCGAGAAAGCAAAGATGATAGATAATTCCGATTTTAAGTTATGGTATACATGAAAGAGTAAAATAAAAAATGAAATAAATATTATTATAAATAGTTTGTTAAAAAATGAAATAGTCGAAGCAGTTAGAACGAGAGATAAACTTATAATTCTCAAGATAGTGGTAATGAAAGAAACTATTAATGTAGTTAGTATATATACACCCCAAATAGGATTAAACGGAGATATCAAATCTAGATTTTGGAAAGACCTAAATGAGGTATTATAAAATATTCTATCAAACTAAATGATTTTAATAAGACATCTAAATGAGCACACAGAAATGAAAAATAAGGAATATAATAGTGTTATGGATTCGAAACAAGAAATGAAGAAGGAAAAATTATATTGAATTTTACAATATCATATGATCTTATAGTAGCTAATATATTTTCAAAAAAAAAAAGAGTAACATTTGATTACGTTTAAAAGTGAAAATAATAAATAGTAAATTATCTTTTTTATGGTTAGGAAGAATATAAAAATATAAAAATATTACAAGGTCATCTCTGGAAAAATCTTAACTATCCAACATAGATTAGTAGTGTTAGATATGCACCTCATGCACAATTTAAATAGAAAAAATACATGTATGACACCTAAAATTAAGTGGTGAAAGTTAAAGGATGAAAAACAAAACATATTGAAAGAGAGAATAGGAATACAAGTATTTGGAGAAATACATAGAAACTCAAATACGACGTGGGATAATATGATATTAAAGTTGAAAATAATAGCTAAGAGTACACTTAATGAATTAAAGAAATATGTCCCACTAAGTCAAGAATCTTTATAGCAAAATGAGAAAGTACATGAGAAAATAAAAGAAAAACAAATAGTCTAAAAAGCATTCTAAGTTGTAAGAATAAAATATATATATATAGTAACCAAGAAAGAGACCCAGAAAATAGTAAATGAAGCTAAAAAAAATTTTGAACGATTATATCGAACGATGAATACAAAAGAAGAGGAAAGAGATATGTATAGAATAGTGAAAACTAGAGAGAGAAAGACATGAGATCTTATTTAAATAAGTTGTATTAAAAACGAATACAATAAAGTATTATTGAATGATGAGGAAATAAAAGAGCGATGGAAAAAATATTTTTATCAATTTTTTCAATGAAAATTTAAATAACCAACTTAATTTAGACAATTTAAGCAAGTTAGAGGAATATAAAAATTTAAATTTTTATTATAGAATTTAAACTTTTAACTAACGCTATCTAGTGAGATAAGACTTGATTGTTGTTGTATCATGGAATTCAAACTTCAGATGTAAAATGAGTTTTAAATGGGATGCAAAATGGAAAAATAGTTAAACCAGATGATATTTTAATAGAAGTATGAAAGTACTTAAGGAAGTAAAATATTGAATGACTTGCAAAGTTATTTAAGCTGATGTTGAAAAAAAAAAAAAAAGTCTAATCAATAGAGAGTAAGTACTCTAATTCTCTTATATAAAAATAAAAGAGATATACAAAATTGAATAAATTTTAAGGGTATTAAACTAATGAATCGTATTATCAAACTTTAGAAAAAAACAATAAAAAAACTAAGGAAAGAGATCACGGTGATTGAAAATCAATTTGAATTCATGTTTGGAAGGTTGACAATTGAAGTTATATATCTTCTTAGACAACTAATTGAAAAATATTAAAAACAAAAGCAAAACTTATACATGATATTCATCGATCTAGAAAGACTTATGATAGAATTTCAAAAGAAATTATATAGAGAATTCTAGAAAAGAAGGGTACTAATATAACGTATATTGAAATAATTAAAGATATATATAAGAATATAATGATAAAAGTGAAGACTCCAGACTGATTAACTGAAATCTTTCATATAAAAATAGAGTTATATTAAGGATCAGCTTTAAATCTTTATCTTTTTATACTATTCATGGATAAACTCACTGGACACATCCAAGACATAGTACAATGGTGTATCTTATTTACAGATGATATTGTTTTGGTAAATAAAATTCATAAAGAAGTAAATGCTAAATTCGAATCTTGACGGATAATACTAAAAGTGAAATATTTTAAGCTTAGTAGAGTAAAAATAAAATATATGAAATTTAAATTTAATAATACTACACTAGTGAGACAATTGTTAAGATCATTGATAACGAGTTATCTATAACTGAAAGATTCAAGTATTTAAGAACATTTTTGTAAAAAAATAGAGGGATTGTGAGAAATTTCTTACGTAGAATTCAAACAAAATAGTTGAAATGAAGGAAAGCATTTGGTGGACTTTGTAATCGTAAAATACTTTTAAAACTTAAATGAAAATTTTATAAAATGACGACTAGACATGCTATGCTATATGAAGTTGAATGTTAGGTTATATCTCGAATACATGAGTAGAAGATGAGAGTACTAGAGATAAAAATGTTAAGATAAATGTGCGGATATACGAGGATGGAAAAGATAAAAAATGAGAACATTAGAAAGAAAGTGAAGGTTGCATCTATTAAGTAAAAACTTTAGAAGACACGTTTAAGATAGTACAAATATATACTTAGACGACCTATAAATGCTCCAATCAGTGAAATTATAATAAATATACATATCAAACAAGGAAGAAGGATACCAAAGAAGACTTGATTAATAATGACAAAACAAGATAAAATTTATTTAAATATAGATGATGATATTGTAAAGGATAGAGCCCAATGACATAGAAGGATATATATATCTGACACCACCTAATCGGCTAAGACTTATTTATTGTTATTATTGTTGTTGTTGCTGCTAAGTGTATATCTACAAGAGTTAAATTACTAGGGATAAATATTCTACATAAAGTGAAAATATAAAGCAAGTTATGTAGAATCTCTATAAAACATGTAAACTTCAAACTTAAATAATGGTTGTCTCGTAACCTCACTAATATGTCTAATGTAGTGGCTCAATACCTCCAGTAGCATATAACTAATTTGAAGGTAAAAAAGTAAGGGAGACTTGTCGATAATACTAGTAGGAGAGCAGAGAGCCTCCTAAAAAGCCAAACAAACTACGAGGAAGATACCACAAGAGAACTGTGCATATGCTACAATCTCTAATAAGCAATGTAATAGGGAACCTCAATCATAATGCTCAATCAAAGGATGATAGTTTCTCTCAATCTAGGAGGGTTAACTCATATTTCACTATTGATAATAATGGTTATATCAATCGTCAATTCTAGAAATACTCAACTCTAAAGGATCATATTTGTTGGTGGCTTGAGTGGTCCAACGTGACCTTGGATTTTTTATGGTTGGGTAAAATGTTTAAATTATACCTTGCCTATTGTATTTTATGTGTGTGGTTGAGTGTGCAGGCAATATAGAAACACATATGGAGCAACTCTGGAGTGTTGAATTGGTACGGCCAAGTTGGTAGCTTAACGAGGAGTATTAAGATAGCAAAGACAACAGTCGAAGAAAGTAAACTTCAAAGGCAAAGACGTGAAGAATAACATGGAGCCAAGGGCTTAGGTGCATTCAAGGGACGTGGAGCTTGAATAAAGAGGGCTTTAAGGTAAGGTCAAGGGTAAGTCTCCGGTGAGCTATGAGAGTTGAGTAACTTATACCCATGAGAGATGAGAGTAGAATTCAACTTATATAGACTCAACTTTAGAGGTAATAGTCATAGATTACTCGTCGATTGGTATCGGAGATCAATTGACTAGCGACTAAATAACCCAATATCTTAAATGGATTCGAGGTTTAAGGATTTAGCGACCAACTAAAATGTATTACAGTCAATTGGAGTAGTCAATTTGGTCCAAGGAGTAGATGAACAAGATAATTCTATTCATAATTAAGTCGAGTAGGCAATTGACTGATGGGATTAGTTGATTGTTGGCAAGTTTTCAGTAAATTGGTGTCCACATGGAATGCAGTTAAAAGCCATTTTTAGCGACAAATGATCGAATTACAATGAGCAGTTGACTATGGTAATAGATAAATTGATTGCGCCGATAGTTCAGTCAATTGTTAGGTGACGGACAGAACTTGCAACAATGGATTTGAAGGGTATAAAAGGAGGGTCGGTTAAAGGTTTAAAGGAGGGTGAAATTGTGTTGGTTAAACACATTTAAAAGCCTTGTACTCCCACTCTCTTGTAAGTATGTATTCTTTGTGATTATAAGAGGTTTTTCCACCTCCAATGATTGACTGAGTAGGAAAAAGTTATAAGACTTTGGGAGTGATCCATCGACTATCATAGGGCAAGGAATAAGAGCTTAAGGAATGCCCAAACACATTAAACAAACGTGTATGCTTGTAAATATGTGATTCTTCTTTATGTTAATAGTTTGCTACATATAATCCTATAACTTTGCCAATAAGAGCAAAAGTTTTCGTAGAATCACACTTGTATCGTCATGTTTTCTACAAAAATTAAATTCATGCTTGATAACAACTATAGAGTAACAAAGTATGGTCCGATAAAATTAAATACTATAGCATGAGCAAGAGATATCCAAGCGTGGCAAGAACAACATAATATGTACATAAACATAAAGAGTCTAACAACATATATACAAAGATAATAAGATGACAAAAGAAAACACTCAAATAAGGACCAGCACAATCCCACTATGTTAACCACTAGGTTATGGTTCAACTAAAATTATAAATCATAGTTAGGCTCAACCTGTTATTTCATAAAAAAAGTTACCTTATTACATAAAGGAAGCCCTATTTATATACAAAATTAGGGCATAGTCAAAGGAATAAATCAAACCCTATCCTAGGAATAATTCAAACTTTATCAAATAATTATCCCTAACCATATATATAATATTCTAACACTCCCCCTCAAGCTGAAGAATATAAATTATATGCACCCAACTTGTTACATATGTAGTCAATTCGGGGAGCTCTCAATGACTTAGTAAATATATCTATTAGTTGATCATGTGAATTAACAAAACTAGTAGATATTTCTCCAGATATGACTTTCTCTCTAACAAAGTGACAGTCGACTTCAATATGTTTTGTCCTCTCATGAAAAACTGGATTTGAGGTGATATGCATGGCAGCCTGGTTATCACATATAAGTGACATTTGTGTAACATCTCGAACCTAACATCTCCAAACCTAGCTTGTTTAATAAGCATCGATAGTTCTCGATATTACTTAATATTCGCCTCAGGATCTTCGCCACAATATTCTACTTTTGCTTTTCCAAGAAACAAGGTTACCTCAAAATATATACAAAATCGAAGTGGATCTCCTATCAGGAGATCATGTCCAGATCAGTCGAATATCCTACGACTCAGTACGCCCTTTGTCTTCATACAAAAGACCCTTTCCTGCAGCGCTCGATATATCGAGCAATGCGAATCACAAAGATCCCAATATTTTTATAATGGAGAGTTGAAACCGACTTACTACACTTATAAAAATGAGATATCCGACGAGTAATGATAGGTAACTTAGTCTCTACTAATCGCCTATATCGCTCGTTGATCCTGCAGAGGCTCCACGATTTGAACTCGGCATTAGGATCCATAGGGTCACAACCGCTGAGTTTAATATTTTTGTTTCTTCTATAATATCCATCGATACTTCGGGGATATCTGATCCCATTTCCGATCTGCTACTTTTATCCCAAGAAATATTTAAGTCTGTGAGATTCTTCATTCGGAAATGTTTGAAAAGATGTTTCACCGCTGTGAGATTCCGAGATGAGCAATACGTGTGATAATATCATCATACATAAACCACTAGTAGATGCAACGATAAACGAGTGGCGATAAAAAGAATGGTCGTCGCTTTGAGTCATGCCGAATCGTTGAATTACACATCAATCTACTGAACCATGCTCGGTGATCGCTGAGACCATATAAAGATTTTCGTACGGCGCAAGACAAGACTTCGAGCAACAAAACACGGAGGTCGCTCCACGTAGACTTCTTCGAGTAGTCACTATATAAGAACGCATTCTTGATGTCCAATCGATATAGAGCTGTTGAGTCGCAGATGAATGAATAAATAAGCGTATAGAGGGACATCTTGCAACAAGAGAAAACGATCCCCATAATCCAATCCAAGACTGAGTATAGCCTTTAGCAGACGAGCCTTGCCGATCAACCATTCCTTCGGACGACCAACCTATATATAGCCTAACAACGATTTCTTTCTGGTGGTAGAAATGAGGTCCCAAGTCCCACAAATTAGTAAGGCACTCATTTCATCCAAAGATAGCCTATTTCCATCCCGGATGACAAACGATCTCCGCAGCTTTCTAAGAGAAAGCACAAAGGAGGAGGAAAGACAAGAATAATAGGAAGGAGAAAGACGATGGTAACTCAAAGAAACATAGGAGAAGGATTACGAGTGGAACGATACCTTCCAAGTCTGATGGGAATATCGAGTCGTAAGATCGACCAGAGGAAGGAGCGATGGATCGCTCGAGAGATGAACCGGGCGAGTCGGTGTTGGCGGCAAACAGACGGAGACGGCAATGATAAACTCGCAAAGGAGGAGGAATGAGGTGGGTGATAGAGAATCCTCGGAGGATCAAAGATCGCAGTAGAAGGATGAACCTCGGACGACGACTCTGAAGACCCAAAGAAAGGAACTGAGTCAAAGAACACGACATCAACAGAGATGAAATACCGACGGAGTGTAGGAGAATAACACTTATACCTTTTCTGAGACCGTGAGTACCCAAGGAAAACACATTTATGCGACCGAAAAGAGAGTTTATCAATGTCAGGATCAAGAGCATGAGCAAAACATATAGAACCAAAGACCCTAAGTGGTAATGGATGAAGGGACTGCTACGGATAAAGTACATAATGTGGTATTTGACCCTATAAAGTGGAGGAAGGTATGCGATTAATGAGATAACATGCAGTAAGTACGGCGTCACCCCAAAAACAAAGAGGAACGTGAGAGTGAAGGAGAAGAGTCCGGGTGGTCTCGAGAAGATGACAATTCTTGCATTCTGCAACTCCATTCTGTTGGGGGGTATGAGGATAAGACATCCGATGTAATACGTCATGAGATGCCAAGAAGGTCCGAAACGGAGTAGATAGATACTCACGTGCATTATCACTCTGCAATGATCAAAGAGGGATACTAAATTATGTTTTTACTTCAATAAAAAAAGATTGGAAAATAGAAAACAATTTCAAACGATCCTTCATCAGATATAACTAAGTACAACGGAAAAAATCGTCTATAAAAGTAACAAAATATCTTGACCCCAATGAAGAGGCAACACGACTCGGACCCCAAACATCGAAATGAACCAAAGCAAAGGGGGACATAGCTCGACTTATAATGCGAGGAGAAAACGAACTACGAATACGCTGCTTAACCGACTAATTACAAGACAAAGACTACAAGTGAGACAGACTAGGATCGTGGTTTAACTTATCAAGACCGGGATGTCCCTCAGTACGAATAAGTGGAGATGTCATGCCGCACTAACAAGAGTTTTGTTGAAGTTGATATAGCATGAGACTCACATAAGCTAATCACCTCCCCATATTAGGTCCAGAATGAAATGTAAGATTTAGCAAACGAGATGACACAATCAAGAGACCGAGTAAGCTGACTTATTGATAACAAATTAAAGGGAGCTCCGGGAACATAAAGAACATTATAAATGGGAAGATATGGGGAAGGATGAATAATACCAACACCTTGGGACTGAGTTTGAGAATCATTTGTCATGGTAACACAGGGTAAATAACCGGAAGTATATAGTGAAGAAAACAGAGATCTATTACCCGTGATATGATCGGTGGCCCCAGAGTCAAATACCCAGGGACCCGAAGAGCGAGATTGGGGCCCCAGAGTCTATTACCCGTGATTGGGGATCATGATGTACTACTAGGTGCCACTCATGATCGTTCTATAATTAATGGTTAATTATAAACGGCCAACATAAACCGAGAACCTATTTGGTCACACGCACAACGAGCGTAATCCGAAGGATTTAAAACGAGCTTGAGAATGAGATTCTCAGACCGAGAGAAACTAGTTTTGGTTGGACCAAACATGGAGCGAGCATGAAATTGTTTCAGTCGCAATGGAAGCGTGGATAGGCCGTGTCTTATGAAGACATGATGGATAAACCAAATTGGTTTGGTTCTAATCCAATAGAGGAGAATAAACCAAAGGGTTTGGTTTGTTTTAAACGAATGAACCAAAGTTGGTTCGGTTCGTTTTAACTTAAAATAAACCATCATTGTTTGGTTTATTTTAACTTAAACTAATGGAGCGGGTTAACGGGCCTTATGGTTATGATCCGATAACCATTAAGAGAATTTGTTCTCTATAAAAGAGGGCTTAAGGATTTGTTAAGCCCTAATCCAAATTCCCTTAACCTAAAGTTGCCGCCCCCTCCTCTCCTTGGTGAAGTCGGCGCCAACAGCCCTCCTTGCCGCCGCCCACCACCTAGCTCCCTTGCCGGCGTCCAGAAGGTGTTGACCTTCCCTCTTGCCGGCGTCGAGCTGCTGCCGGAGGAACTCCGGTGATCTCCCTTGGGTTCGGCAATAAGGTGAGCTTCAACCTTCCCTTTTGGCCGGCCCTTATTCCTCCACCAAAGCTGTCCAGTTTTCTGGACAGCTCGTTTCCTTCTCGTCGGAGCGTCATTTGGACGACATTTGGAGCTCCGACAGCGGTAGACTTGCCGGGGATTCGATCTCCGATAATCCTCATAGGTGGAGGACGAAGGATTCGTCAAACGGTTGACGAATACCTCTCCGGAGAAGCGAGTTTTGAGGACTCGTTTTTGGATCCGAATTTTGATTCGGATCGTGATCTTCTCTCGATCACGTCGTCTTCAACACGAGGCTAGTAACTCATACGAAGACGAGGCTCGTGACTTCGTGAAGTCATCCCGAAGATACTCGGCGTGGATACGGATAGAGACGATTCTAGCGAGGATCGTTCCGGTTGATGTCTTTCCCGCTACACGTGATACGTCAGGTATACGTAGTTTAAGTTTCCTTTTATTGCAAAATTTGAATTTACGGTTATGTCTACATATGTTGTACTATGCATGCTTGTGATGTGTGTGTTGTAATAAATTAGATTTATTATTTTATTCCTTCCGCTGTGCACATGTTTACGAAACATGTTCGAACACACACTCGCCGCGGTGCCAGAAACCCAACAAAAACGTCCGTAGGGCTCTCCTGAAGTGCAAGCCCTCTCCGGTGCAGCTGAGCAAGAAGGCGGCGGTGGGTCGGCGCTGCAGGGCGGGATCTCTCTTCCTCGCAGTGAACCCTAGATTTCGCTAGTTTTCGAAGGCAATCTGGTGGTGCACATCATCAACGGCGCAAGCGGCCGCAGGCGCGGGAGGCTGGCGGAGTTGGGAGGGCATCGTGTGCGAGGCGGAGAAGTTGATTGTGAGCCGCAAGGGAGGAGGTCGTCGCATGTCGCGAGGGAGGCGGATTTTTCGGAGATCGATCGATGGGGAAGAAGACTAGCTGGCTGTCGACGGTGAAAAAGGTCTTCAAGTCCAAGGAGGCAACCCACTCACCGTCCAATCGCCGAAGGGAGGCGGAGACGCGCAAACGCGCAGATCGTCGTGGGAGAAATTGCGCAGATCGTCACAGACGCGCAGATGTCGCGTTCGGGAAAGGAACGTGCAAGAGCAGCGCCTGCGTCCGCGGCTTGGAACGTCGCGTTCGGGAAAAGAACGCGATCAGCGGCGAGGAAAAATAAACGCGAAAGGCGGAAACCGAAAATCTAATGCTCTGATACCATGTTATTTCATAAAAAAAGTTACCTTATTACATAGAGGAAACCCTATTTATATACAAAATTAGGGCATAGTCAAAGGAATAAATCAAACCCTATCCTAGGAATAATTCAAACTTTATCCTAGGAAATAATTATCCCTAACCATATATATAATATTCTAACACAACCTTTTGGTGAGTGTTTATCTCAAAATTATGGGTGATTTATAAGGTATAAAATAACCCAAAACCTCCTTCCTAGAGTTAGGATGCAAAACTTCTCACAATTGCATTATTTGACAATAAGGGTGATTTTGGCATTACAATAACATTTGTTACAAAAAAAAAAGTTCGATTTAACCCAGAAAATTCAATCATCTAAATCATTTAGATGGATCTATCAGTGGTTTTATGGTAGTAGGAATCCTGTAGATACCAATAAGATGGTACTAGAGTGACCTTAATCCCAGTAGTTTAAGGTATTTGCAAAGGTTGTGAGGAACTTTTGAACGAAGAAGCAATTCATATTTACTCGTGCAAGAATGAAGTGAAATGTTGATTCAATCCTACAATTCCTTCAAGATAGTGAAAAGAAAACAATTGGATGATGATAGTTGTCTGACATATCTAGACTTTGGGTCTGTCAATAGATGTACCGCTAATTCACAGTACATCTACCAAACAGTAGATGTAAACTCAGAAGGAAGATTTAAGTCAAAAAATACTTTCTTGACCGAAGAATTCCCATTGAAGGAATATCGAAAATGGGGTGATACCACAGGATAAAGTAAACCATACTAGAAGCTTCAACAGGCAAAGGTAAGACAAAATGTTATAACATAATACATAATGATATAAATAAAACAACAATCACTGAAGAGGTCGTTAAAGAAAAAATAGCTAGAGATAAACATTTTAGAAAAAGATTAAGAATAGCACAGGTGAAAAACCTAAGGTGAAAAGAACAAACTTATATATCTCTTTTGCATGCTGAAGAAGATGACTAATAGAAAAGAAAGGAAACATAGAGGTTTAAGATGGAAAAAGGAACCACACATGTTTCAACAACTTTAACATTAGAATTTAAGAATATGTTATGAAGTTGCAACAACAACAACAACCAAGCCTTATCCCATTAGATGGGGTATATTATTGTTATATTTGAGAGGTATCATAAGGTATAAATAAAGATTCACTATTTTAGTACACATCTCATATGTGTTTGATTGGATCTTAAACTCATTTATTGAATGTCCGTAATACGATTCATAGCATGAGAGAATTTGTGATTGGATCACAACTAGTGAGTATCTCTACATGTGTAATTATGAAACATTGAAATATTCCCTAGTCGATGAATTGATGAGTTCGGATATCATCGATTCTGTGAGACTAGCACGGGTTATACTCGGTTTATCCAAGCAGTTGCTTCTCACTGGCTGGAGACATTATGATGTCGAGAGTTAAACGTAGATGCTGGTTATGGGTAACTAGTTCATTGGAGTGACCTGCTGTAAGACTTCACATGGTTCTCTACATATAAGATATGTCAGTAAAACTCTTACTGCAGCTCGAGTGCGAGTTTCCTTCGACTTGAAGTATTCAAGTCATTCTGGTCATGGAGACTAATACTTTGACATCTTAATCGATACATCTCTACGAAGGTGTGGGTACGGGATGATTGGATATAAGTTGAAGTACCCGAAGGTGATTGAATAGCTAACAAAGGATTCACTAGTCCTTGCGAGGAAATGTATATCCTATGGCCACTCGTCGGATTGTTACTCAAAGTCTTTGGCCAAAGCATTGCATGTGAAGAGTATGGTACTCTTGGATACATGTCGAAGTAATTAGAATCCACTGGACGAGGAAGTATTACTTGAGCTAGGTGTGACGTAGTCAACCTAGTGAGGACTGATACAATAAACTATGTCCTGAACCAAGTGGGTATAAAAGGAGTGAAAGGAACGAGGCACGATTCATTGTAGCTGCTGAAGGGTTCGAAAATAGTTCCGAGATCAACCGTTGATTTTTTGGTTAATTGAGAATCATGATGTACTACTAGGTGTCACTCATGATCATTCCATAATAGTTAATTATGGACGGCCAACATAAACCGAGAACCTATAAAGTCACACGCATAATGAATCCTTCGAAGAGACTTAAAAATGAGTTTGAGAATTGGATTTTCAAGATCAAGAGAGATCGAATTTGGTTGGACCAAACACATGACAAATATGGAAATATTTGTCAAGTCGGAAATGTGAAAGGAGCACGTCTTATGAAAACGGATTGGGCCTTAAGAGGTTTAATTATAAACCAAACCCGTTTGATTTTAATTAAATGGGTCTTCTTTTGGTTAAGGGCCCAATTAAGGTTTAATGGATGAAATTAAGCCTTAATGGTTATGGACTTATGGATTTGATCCACTAACCCATAACCCATTAGGTTTAGAGCCTATACAAAGAGTTATAAAGGCTAAAACCTAATTAATGGTCGTGCTTAATCCCCTCCTCTTCCTCCTTGCCGCCTACTCCTTCTTCTCCTTCCTCTTCTTGCCGCCAACAAGAGTTGTTGGGGTTTTCTTGCCGCCAGCCCTAGCAAGTCCATCTCTTGCTTTAGGTCCGACCAACTCCTCCCTAAGAGAGTGGAGAATTTCGACTAAGGCTTGGAACAAAGGTTTCTTCCTTTATGCCCTTAGCCGAACCTAGAAGAATTGGATTTTGGAGCTTGTCGCCAGCCACCAAGGAAACAAGAGTTGTTTCCTATTTTGTTGGGTCGATTTTCTTGCTCTCCGATCACCCGACCTTCTTGCTTCGTCTAGTAGCGAAGAGAAGGTCAAACTCGTAGCTTAGTGAAGTCGTCCCTCCGAAGATTCGTCGTGGACACGAGTAGAGATGAAGCTCCACGAGCGTCGTACGGTTGATGTCCTTCCGGCTCAACATCATCCGAAAGATATACCTAGGATAAAATTGATTTTATTCTTAATTTAATGTAAAATTTTATTTGACGGATATGTCTGCACGTGTTGTAATCTTGCATGTGTAGATGTGTGTATTGTAATAATTTAGGAAATTTTTATATTTTATTCTGCTGCGTTCGTTTATGAAAGAACAAAAGCATATCTACACGTCGACTGTAACCCAACAGTGGTATCAGAGTCAGACTGTGCTATGACATATTCGTAAAATAGATTTTACGAAGTCGTAGTTGGTCGTAGAATTATTTTGGAAATTTTCCTATTTTGGAAAAAAAATTCATTTTTGAAAAGATTCCTAATTTGTTAGGAAAACTTCAAATATGGAAATTCCATAATTTAGGAAATTATATTTTTGGAAATATTTGATCAAGAAAAATTAATTTGAAAATGGTTTCCTAATTAATTGGATTTTCTTGATAGGTATTTGTTTCCTTAAATAAAATATGTGACTAAATTGGAAATTGTTTCTTAATTTAATTTTGAAATTTTGATTTATGGAAATCAATATTCTATAACTTATTTTATTTCTGAAAATATTTACCAAATAAAATATGAAATTAAATTCGGAATTAATTCCATATTTAATTAGAGAATCATGATTTATGAAAATCAAGATTCTAAATCATATTTTATTTCTAATATATTTCCTATATAAAATATAATATTAAATTCGGATTTAAATCCTTATTTAATTAAAGAATCATGATTTATGAAATCTAGATTCTAAAATATATTTTATCTTTAATATTTTTTCCTAGACAGAAATATAATATTAAATTTGGAAATTATTTCCTAATTTAATCTAGGAATGGTGATTTATGAAAGTCAAATTCCTAATCATATTTTTATTCCAAAATAATATAATGACAACTATGACATAATCGTGTCATATCACATGTCATGTAGTATGTCATGATTAGATGCATTTTGTCATGCGTGTGTTGTGACATGTCATCATATATGTCATACGTGCGATGTCATATAGGTAAAATATATGCATGAGGAAGAGACCTAAAACTCCTATACAAATTTTGGAATCGAACAAACTGACTGGGCCTAACTTCTTGGACTGGTTTCAAAACTTGAGAATTGTTCTCAAGGCTGATAAGCTTGCTTATGTCCTTGAAAAGTCTCTTCCCACCAGTCTTTAACATGATGCAACTTCGGACCAAATGTTAGCCCATCAGAAGCATACGACTGATTCTGAGCTTGCCAGTTGCATCATGCTAGCAACGATAACTCCTGAGCTGCAAAAGCAGCACGAGCATATGGATGCTTATACGATCATTTACCATCTTCGTGAACTCTTCGATAAGCAGTCGAGATCCAAAAGGTTCGAGGTCTCGAAGCTTTTCTTTAGCTCGAAGATGGAGAAGGATTCATCTGCAGTACAGTTTGTACTAAAGATAAATGGGTACATCGAGCGGCTAGGATCACTAGGGTTTGCGATGGATCATGAATTAAGTATTGACTTAATTCTGCATAGTTTGTCTAAGAGTTACTCACAATTTGTGATGAACTATCGGATGAACAATCTTGAATCCACCATTCCCGAGCTAATCAATATGCTCAAGACTATAGAACCTTATGTGACTAAAGAACAGAAGACGGTGATGTTGGTTGACTCCCCGAAGAAAGGTTCTAAGAGGAAGTCAAAGCAACAACCAAAGGGGAAGAAGAAGAAGGTCAATACTGGAGAGTCAGCTCCAAAAGGCACATGTCATCACTATGGCAAGATGGGTCATTGGCGAAGGAACTGCAAGATTTATCTTGAATCCTTGAAGAAGAAGTCGGCATTTGATGCCCCATCCTCTTCAGGGGATAAGGGATAGCAGAAGACTTGTCAAGGGAGAAGCGAATCTACAAGTCAGCAATGGAGTAAAGGTTGTAGCTATCGCCGTCGGAATATATTTGCTGAAGCTTCATAGTGGATTTGTCTTAGAACTAAACAATTGTTATTTTGTTCCTGCATTAATAAAGAACATTGTTTCTATTTCTTGTTTAAATAGAAAGGGTTACCATTTGACGTTTAGTAACAATTGTTGTTATATAACCTTGAATGACGTTCTTTATGGCACTGGAACTTTATGCAATGGTACCTACATGTTAGATACATCCAGTGACGTATTCAAAATCGAAGCGAGCAACAAGCGTGCTCGAAAGGATGATCAATTAACCTCCTACACGTGGCATTGTCGCCTTGGCTATATAAGCAAGAAGCGCATGTCAGAGTTACACAAGAGTGGAATTCTAGAATCTTTTGAATTGGATTCATTTGATACATGTGAATCATGCTTACAAGGCAAGATGACAAAGTTGCCCTTTTCTAGAAAGGGTAAGCCAGTGAAAGAGTTACTTGATCTCATACATACTGATGTATGTGGATCAATGTTAATTCATGCTCAAGGAGGTTACAACTACTTCATTACCTTTATCGATGATCACTCACGATTTGGGTATGTATATCTTATGAGATATAAATTTGAAACATTTGAAAAGTTCAAAGAATTCAAAAATGAAGTAGAGAAACAACTTGGTAAAAATATTAAGATACTTCGATCCGATCGAGGTGGCGAGTACTTAAGCCAAGAGTTTCAGGATTACCTAAGGAACAATGGTATATTGTCTCAATGGATTCCGTCTTATACACCGCAACATAATGGTGTATTGAAAAGGCGAAATCGAACCTTGTTGGACATAGTGAGATCGATGATGAATCATTCAAGCCTTCCCAAATCCTTTTAGGATTACGCACTTGAGACAGTTATTCACTTGTTGAATAGAGTCCCGACTAAGGCGGTCTCTGCTACTCCATATCATATATGGACTGGTAAGAAACCCAGTTGTCTTATTTGAAGACATGGGGATGTCCTGCTTACGTGAAGAGGACTATATCAGACAAGCTGGATGCTAAGTCTGATAAGTGTCTATTTATTGGATACCCTAAGGAAACGAGGGGTTACCAATTATATCATCCCTTGGAATAAAAGGTGTTTGTTTCAAGGAATGTTGTATTTTTAGAGAAAGAGTTTCTCTTGTAAGAAAACAATGGGAGTCAACTTGAACTTGAGGAAGTTCAAGAAACTCCAATAGACACTAAAGAGACGCCTATACCAGAACCACAATCGATTATTCATGATGACATAATGACTAAACCTATCATTATACCGCCTCTTCGCAGATTTGGCAGGTCACATAAGATTTCTGAGAGATATGGATTTCTCGTAAGTGAATCTAATGATGTGTTACTCATTGAGGATGAGGAATCTACTAGTTACAAAGAAATTCTGGAAAGTTCAGAAAGGGATAAATAGCTGGTAGCCATGAAATCGGAAATGGATTTCATGTATGAAAACCAAGTTTGGAACTTGGTGGATCCACCTAAAGGCATCATGGCTATTGGGTGCAAGTGGGTTTTCAAGAAGAAAACTGACATGGATGGTAATGTGATTACCTATAAAGCTAGATTGGTGGCAAAAGGTTATCGTCAAAAACAAGGTGTTAACTATGACGAGACCTTCTCACCAGTTGTCATGCTTAAATCCATTTGGATATTCCTGGCCATAACAACTCATTATGATTATGAGATATGGAGATGGATGTGAAAACAGTTTTTCTTAATGGAAACCTATATAAGGATGTGTATATGATACAACCCGAGGGTTTCACATCATTTGACAAAACCAAAGTATGCAAGCTTCAACGGTCCATTTATGGACTAAAACAAGCATCCAGGAGTTGGAATATCCGTTTTGATGAGGCAATCAAAGAGTTTGATTTCTCACAAAATTCTGACAAACCTTGTGTGTACAAGAAGGTTAGTGGGAGTGCGATCATGTTCCTAATACTATATGTTGATGACATATTACTCATAGGAAACTATATATTTGTCTTACAGTCAGTCAAAGTTTGGTTATCCAAAATGTTCTTCATGAAAGACATGGGAGAAGCGACCTACATCTTCGGGATTAAGATCTGTAGAGATAGATCGAAAAGGTTGTTTGGTCTTTCGCAGTCTACATATATAGACAGAGTGCTAAAGAGGTTTAGCATGTCTGAATCCAAGAAACGTTATATACCCATGAGACATGGGATTCACCTTTCAAAGTCTATGTGTCCCCGCACAGAAGACGAGAGGATTTGCATGAATAAGATTTCTTATGATTCTACAATATGATATATTATGTATGATATGTTATATACGAGGCCCGACGTATCATATGCTCTGAGTGTCACGAGCAGATACCAGTCAGATCTAGGAATGGATCATTGGGTGGTTGTCAAGGCAATCCTTAAGTACTTTAGAAGAACTAAGGATATATTCTTGGTATATAGAGGAGGTGATATGGTTACACGCGGGTATACATATGTCAGCTTCCAGACAGACAAGGATGACTCCAAGTCACAGTCTGGGTACATATTCATACTGAATAGAGGCGCAGTGAATTGGAAAAGTTCCAAACAAGATACAGTTGTCGATTCTACCACGGAGACAGAATACATTGCAGCTTCTGAAGCAGCAAAGAAGGCAATTTGGATCAAGAAGTTCATCTCCGAACTTGGGGTGGTTCCGTCCATTGTTGAAGCATTACCAGTTTACTGCGACAACACTGGAGCTATCGCACAGGCAAAGGAACCCAAGTCTCACCAACGATCCAAACACGTGCTTCGCCGATATCATCTGATCAGAGAAATCATCAGTAGGAAAGAAATATAAATCGAGAAAATTCTCACAGAAAGGAACCTAGCGGATCCTTTGATAAAGGCTCTATCATAAAATAAGTTTGAGAGTCACGTCACGGACTATGGGATTAGATACCATAGCGATTGGCTTTAGGTCAAGTGAGAGTCTATTATGTTTGAGAGGTGTCCTAAGGCAATCGTCTTATGGCTATTTATTTGATAAATAAAAATTCACTATTTGAGTGCACATCTCATATGTGTTTGATTGGATCTTAAACTCATTTACTGAATGTCCACAATACGATTCATAGTATGAGAGAATTTGTGATTGAATCACAACTAGTGAGTATCTCTGTATGTGTAATTATGAAGCATTGAAATATTCCCTAGTCGATGAATTAATAAGTTCGGACATCATCGATTCTGTGAGACTAGCACGGGTTATACTCCTTGGTTTATCCAAGCAGCTGCTTCTCACTGGTTGGAGACATTGTGATGTCGAGAGTTAAACGTGGATGTTGGTTATGGGTAACTAGTTCATTGGAGTGACCTGCTGTAAGACTTCACATGGTTCTCTACATTAAGATATGTCAATGAAGCTTTTACTACAGCTCGAGTGCGAGTTTCCTTTGACTTGAGGTATTCAAGTCATTTTGGTCATGGAGACTTATACTTTGACATCTTAGTCGATACATCTCTACGGAGGTGTGGGAATGGGATGATTGGGTATAAGTTGAAGTGCCCGAAGGTAATTGAATAGCCAACAAAGCATTCACCGCTTCTTGCGAGAAGATGTATACCCTATGGTCACTCGTCGAATTGTTACTCAAAGTCTTTGACCAAAGTATTGCATATAAAGAGTATGGTACTCTTGGATACATGTCGAAGTAATTAGAATCCACTGGACGAGGAAGTATTACTTGGGCTAAGTGTGACGTAGTCAGCCTAGTGGGGACTGACACAATAGACCATGTCCTGAACCAAGTGGGTATAAGAGGAGTGAAAGGAACGAGGCACGATGTTGCTGCTGAAGGGTTCGGAAATAGTTCCGAGATCAACCGTTGATTTTTCGATTAATTGGGGATCATGATGTACTACTAGGTGTCACTTATGATCGTGCCATAATTAATGGTTAATTATGGACGGCCAACATAAACCGAGAACCTATAAGGTCACACACATAACGAATCCTTCGAAGAGACTTAAAATCGAGTTTGAGAATTGGATTCCCAAGATCGAGAGAGATCGAGTTTAGTTGAACCAAACACATAATAAATATGAAAATATTTGTCAAGTCGGAAATGCGAAAAGAACACGTCTTATGAAGACGGGTTAGGCCTTAAGAGGTTTAATTATAAACCAAATCCGTTTGGTTTTAATTAAATGGGTCTGCTTTTGGTTAAGGGTCCAATTAGGGTTTAATGGATGATATTAAGCCTTAATGGTTATGGACTTATGAATTTGATCCACTAACTCATACCTCATTAGGTTTAGAGTCTATATAAAGAGTTATATAGGCTAAAATCTAATTAATGGTCGTGCTTAATCCCCTCCTCTTCCTCCTTGCCGCCTACTCCTTCTCCTTCCTCTTCTTGCCGCAAATAAGAGTTGTTGGGGTTTTCTTGCCGCCGGCCCTAGCAAGTCCATCTCTTGCTTTAGGTCCGGCCAACTCCTCCCCAAGGGAGTGGGGAATTTCGGCTAAGGCTTGGAACAAAGGTTTCTTCCTTTGTGCCCTTGACCGAACCTAAGAGAGTTGGGATTTGGAGCTTGCCGCCATCCACCAAGGAAACAAGAGTTGTTTCCTATTTTGTTGGGCCGGTTTTCTTGCTCTCCGATCACCCAACCTTCTTGCTTCGTCTAGTAGCGAAGAGAAGGTCAAACTCGTAGCTTAGAGAAGTCGTCCCTCCGAAGATTCAGCGTGGACACGAGTAGAGACGAAGCTCCGCGAGGGTCGTACGGTTGATGCCCTTCTGGCTCAACATCATCCGAAATGTATACTTAGGATAAAATTTGTTTTATTCTTAATTTAATGTAAAATTTTATTTGCCAGATATGTCCGCACGTGTTGTAATCTTGCATGCGTGGATGTGTGTATTGTAATAATTTAGGAAATTATTATATTTTATTCTGCTGCGTTCGTTTATGAAACGACAAAAACACATCTACACGTCAACTGTAACCCAACAATTATATGGATTCTTCTAAATCATTGGACTTTATCCCCTATTATATTATTATTTATACTTAAATAAATTTTATTCTGTTTTATTATTGTTAATCAAGTCTTTTTTGGCCTTCCTTTTCCTTGTTTAATGTGTATATTTGTTATAGTTTCACATCGTGTAACTTGAACATTTATTGATCGTTTAAGTACATGTCTGTACCATCTTAAATGAGTCTTTCGAAGTTTTTTCTAAATAAATGCAACTCCAACTTTATCTCTAATACTCTTATTGTTTATTCTATTCATCCTCGTACGTCTACACATCCACCTTAACATCCTCATCTTTACAACTCTTATCTTCTGTTCATATGCTTTGTAGAATTTCGCTTTAAGTTTTAAAAATACTTTATGATCATATAAAGCATCTGACGCTCTCCTCTAATTCAATCATTCTACTTGTATTCTATATAAAACATCTCTCTCAATCCCTCTATTGTCTTGTAAAAATGATCTTAAATACTTAAAGCTCTTAGTTTCAGATAACTCTCCATTTCCTATCTTAACAATTGTCTCATTACGTCTAATATTGCTAAATTTAAATTTCATATATTATATCTTTAGTCTACTAAGGCTAAACCAACTTCTAGTATTTTCCATCAAGATTCTAGTTTAACATTTACTTCTTCCCGTGTCTCATCTACCAAAACAATATCATCTGCAAACAACATGCACTATGGTTCAGTGTCTTGAACGTATTCGATGAGTTCATCCATGATTAGTGTAAAAAGATAGGGACTTAGAGATGATCCTTAATGTAACCCTACTTTATTAGAAATGCTTCAATTAATCCGCCTGAAATCTTTACTCTGATCGTTATTTCCTCATATATATCCTTAATTAGTTTAATATATGTTACGCTAACACCTGTCTTTTCTAGAATTCTTTATATAATTTCTCTTAAGACTTTATCATGAGCTTTTTCTAAGTCAATGAATACAATATGCAGATTTTACTTTTGCTCCCGATACTTTTAAATTAGTTATATGAGATAATATGAATTTGCAAGACTCCATAAAAATTTTGATAGCTCTTCGCCATATCTTTTGATAAAAAGCTACTTAGCAAAATAAGTTATGGAATCAAAGTAAAATAAGTAATAGTCTTTTGGTAAGAATAACAAGTTTTTTGCCTAGGCTATATACATATATACACACATTTTTTTCATTAAAAAAAAAGATTCCTAGATGGTGCCTAATTTTCAGAAACTTTGAAAATTCATGATGCATCAAATATCATTGTAGCAAGAACAGTCGTGACTTGATGGTTAGAAGAAAATCTAAGGAAAAGGTGAACTAATTTCCCCCAGAAATACATATTTATCTTCCAAACAGAGATAAACGGAAATGATGATAAAGCTAATTGTCAAGATTCTGCTTATAATGGCAGGCGTGTAAACCACGAGTCAGTTAGTAGATCAGCAATACAAATTGTGTAGCGAAACGTTTTTGAAAACATGATAGGGTTATAGGCCTGATTACGCTGATTATGAACAAACGGTTATAGGTCTGATCTAGGGCTCCAACATAGGAACAAGGTTTCTAAATAATCCAACCCATTGCGATATAGAATTCTCCCTATAAGCAATCTAAGAAACCAAATAAATCCTACCTGTTTGAGTTGAAATTTTTCCTTGAGAGCATGCTAAAGTGCAAACTCACATTTTGGACTCAAGTAACTAGATCTCTTTAGCCCAAATTTGAGAAAAACCATGCCAAAGTCGAATCTCACATAGCTGGCAGAGATTTCAGGAAATAGAAACAATGTAGCTGGACGAATCTCACTATTCCATAACAAATCACGAGGAAAAACTAAAAGACGCAAATTGAATACGCTCAAACACCAGTTGCTTAATCGATCTAAAAGCAGAATAGGGAAGGGAGAAACCAGTGGAAGGCCTTCAAAGAGGGGACCAGGGACACGAGGTTGGCGTAGCCCTTGATGAGTTCGTCAATCGGTGCGGGGGAGAGATCCTCCTTGAACTTGGCCAGTAGCAAGTGCTTCACCACCCCTGCAGTCTCCGCCATGGCGACTTCTCTTGTCGTCTCCAAGATACCGTTTATGCCGCTATAATCGCGCGATTATAACGCCATTATTAGCGTTATGTTATGCACGCCATGTCCACGTCGTCGTCGTGGTCGACCATCCGGTCCGACTAAAATGCACAGCACGTGCATTGGTTGTGATGGAAAACCATAGGATTGGGTGCGCAAGTGTTGCAAAGAAGGAACCAGTCCACAAATCTTCAAATTTAATAATAACAGTAAATTATCAAACTGTATAGTAAATATTATATAATATCAAAAATTCAAAATATATATTTAATTTTTATATTTACTAAAATACGTAATTATTTCTAATTATCCGTTTCTTTATGAGCAATTGACTGATAATTTTTAATTATCAATTGGTATGTAATAGTTCGTCTATCGGTTAATACTTAAATTTATTGTGCTCGATAAGTGATCAACAGTCGACTATTAGATTGTCTCTGCTCTAATTATATATCGTGACAAAATATTTAGAAGTTGTATTAATTTAAAAAAATTATAATTTTGTATCTGAGTTATGAAATTCATATTTGAGGGCATGATTACGCTTAGGATAATATAAAGAGTGAAATTTAAATTTTTCCTAAAGTTCTTAAGTTGATCAGTGAGTTTTGATCAAAATTCATTAATTATCTTAGGAACATCAAAATCGCTTCGAATGAAAATTATTACACTTCTATGAGTCTCCTTAATATAATCAGACCTCCATACCTACATTCCATAATCTAGATTAAGAGCTATAATTTTCTTTCAATCTTCATAACCTTGAGACAATTAGCATAAATTTATTAAAGGGCTTAAGTCAATCATACTTACTTATCAACATCACCAAAGAGTCTATAGGAGTATTCTGATTTAAACCATATTAAGATGTTGAAATTATGGACACTAGAGGACTATAGGTGAGTTTTAGCTAAAACTTAATGATAACCTTAGAAACATCAAAATCACTTCAAATCAAAACTAGTATACTCTTAGGACTCTCTTGAGTGTAATTATGCCCTTTAGACTTACATTTCATAGCTTAAATTAAGCTATGTGAATTTTTGAAGTCTTTATAAACTTGAGATAATTTCATACATCTCTCAATCTAGACTATAAAATTCAATTTTGAGAGTATAGTTACGCTTAAAAAGCTCCCAAAAGCATAACAATATTGATTTGAAGTGATTTTTATGTTCATAAGGTCATCAATAAGTTTGGTTAAAAACTCGTTGATAATAATACAATATTTAAAATTTCAAAATTTTAACATGGTTTAAACTAGGGGCATAGTTAATGGTGTTGTAAGCTCTTTAATAAGTTTATGTTAAATTATCTTAAGGTTGTAAAGATTTAAAACCCACAACTCTTTATCTAGACTGTAAAATATATGTCTCCGGGCATAGTTGTACTTAGAATAATGTAACAAGTGCAATGAACTTGATTAAAAGTTTTTCTAAAGTGTCTAAGGCAATCAACAATTTTTAGTTAAAATTTGTTGATGACTTTACATCAGAATGGCATGTGAGTTTTTAAAAGATGTACTAAATTGTCTCAAAATTATAAAAATTTTAAAAATTCAAATCTCTCAATTTAGGTTGTGGAATCCAAGTATGAGTGCATGATTATACTTAGGAAGCTCCTAGGAGTGTAATAGCTTAATTTGAAATGATTCTGATATTTAACACTTCAAAAAACCTTTAAATTAAGTTTATTATTTTATATATATTATCTTGGGTATAATCATGCCCTTAGACATAGATTTTATAGCGTAGATAAAGAGTTGTTGTTATATACGTAATAATAATACAACAACAATTAAGTTTTATTCCATTAGGTAGGGCGGCTATATGGATCCTTATAACTCACATTGGACATATTATTTTGACTCATTTCTCAATGTTTTAATTCACTCATACAATTAATTGCCATTATTTATTATGTTTACAAGCATTGGATTATTTTAGCGTCTTGATACAATTATCTTCTAATTGATGGCTCTATTGACTAATTTGATATATACTTTATTTTGTAGGGCATTTGAGGAGCAAATCTAGAATTTTTCAAGCTTAAGCATAGTCCTAAACATGACCAATCCATGCTCCCAACCCTTGTCACGACCAACCCGTGCCAATTGGCATGGCCATACTAGGGACACAGAGGCTGGCATGGGTGGCCCATACCACTTGGCATGCCCATGACAGTTGCTATTCACGCTGTGGTTTGTTGGGAGTATAAGGAATCCAATTAAAGTCTCACATTGGTAAGACATGGAAAAGATCATGTTCTTATAAGATAAAAAGATATCTCCATTCGTATGAGACCTTTTGGGTAAAGCCCAAAAATAAAACCATGAGGGCTTATGCCCAAAGTAAACAATATTATGCCATTTTGAATATATATGAATCTTATAGGCATTAACAATTGGTATCAGAGTGATGATTCATGTCAAGCCATGAACCTTGAACGAAGGAAGTGAAGCACTCATGTCCGGATCAAGAGAACCAGACACTAAGCAAGAAGTCCAGTTGGGTCGGGAGGATCGAACAACTGACAGAAAGTACAGCTGGGTCAGGAGGACCACACAGTTGGTAGGAAGTCCTGGTGGGTTAAGGATTGAACATCAAGCAAAGGAAGTCCTTCGAGGATGGATAGGCTTGAGAGGGCTCGATGTGGTCCTTCGTTAGAGGAGAAGATTGTTGGGAGTATGAGGATACAATCAAAGTCCCACATTGGTAAGATATGGAAAAGATCATGTGCTTATAAGATAAAAAGATATCTCCATTGGTATGAGACTTTTTGGATAAAGATCAAAAATAAAACCATGAGGGCTCAGGCCCAAAGTGGACAATATCATATCATTGTAGAGATATGTGAATCTTAAAGGCATTAGCATGGTCAAGCGGCTCGGTCCTCAATTAAGGTTGGTTCAAGGGTTGCTATTTAAGGAGGAAAGTTGGTTCAAGGCCAAGGGGAGCCCTTCTTCTTCTTCCACCAACCCTAGCCATCATCTCCATTCCCATCTTCTTCCTTAAATTCAAGGGAGAAGCTTTGTTCCACTGCCGATGGCATTCCCCAAGCACAAATAAATTCGAGATAACTCGATCTTCCACCTCTTCTTCTCAAATTCAAGGGAGAGCTCCACTTCACTAAAAAAATTCTAACGACTTCCATCGCTTCACAAAGACTCCTCCTCTTCCTCGGATTCAAGGAAGAGCCTCGTTTCATCTCTCACAATACTCCTCCAAGCTCGAACGAATTTGGGAGAGCTCAGATTCGGCATTCTACCTCCGGAGGCTTGATCGAGTTCTTCGTCGGATTTCGCTGTGAAGATTTTCATCCGCAACCACATCATTATAGTTCCCTACCATTTTTATTACATGGATCAGATAATGCATTACCATCACATCGTTCTCCGTGGTGATAAATAACATCATGCATGGTTTCTTTAGAGGTGGTTGAGGACTTAGGCAAGGGGATCCCTGTTAGGACCTGTGCGCTCGCTAGAGGGGGGTGAATAGCGATTCGGCGTTGCTTGATGGAATTTGATCGTGCTTGCTACAAGACTTGTTATATGCAACAGAATATATATATAATAACAAAAGAAAATACATAACACAAGCACAATGCATAAGATGTAACATGGTTCGGAACCGTATGGTTCCTACTCCACGGATTGGGCTCTAAAAGCCCTAGCGATGCAAACACACACCACTAATCACAAATACTCCTTCTCGACAATAAGTCGGAGGTGGAGAAACCTCTTACAGTGATTACAACAGTAATACTAAGCAAATACAAAATGAATACAATAATCTATGTAAAGAGAACTTTACAAATGAACTTTTTGATACTTGCTTGTTTGGTTGCTTGAGTTGCACTTGGAGACCCTAAATTGCAGCAGCAAATCGCCCCAAAACTCCTCAAGGAACCTTGCCAAAAATCCTCTTCACGAACTGCTTTTATAACCTGCATTTGGGATGATTTTTGCCTAGCAGTCCACTGATTGGGACCATCATTCGACTGCTCTTGTAGCCATTGTCTCACAACGGCATGAGCCACATTGGATAAGTTCCAACGGATAGACCATCAGTCGACTGATCGAGTCATCACTCGACTGTCAAACCCTAACAGTCAACTCGGAAACTTTCTGTGCCCGAATACCCGACCAGCAATCGACTGTCCAATGCTGACAGTCGACTGCCAGGCCATTTCCCTGTAGTCGAACTCTGGTCGACTCACATCAGTCGACTAACCATAGTCCAAGTCGACTAATACACCTCAAACATGAGGTTTTACCCCAAGTATAATACCCTCATACCTGCTAGACCACCCTTAGCCTAGACCAAAGCCTTCTAGCCACCTCCATCAATCACGCCTATCGAATCCCTCTAAGTCATCCATGACTTGTTCATCCATACGCTAGTCTTTAGGTGCTTTCATGAGCTATTGTCATACTCATGTGATCTACACCACCAAGGCACATTGAACTTACGCTGCCAAGACTCCGCTTGAACTTTACGCCGTCAACCATTGGACTTATGCTGTCAAGACTCTACCCTTAGACTTTATGCTGCCAATATTCCCCTTGGACTTTACAATTGCCAAGACTCAAGCTTGGACTTCCCCTTGCCAACCCATGTTGGACTTTCCATGTCAAGACCCATACTTGGACTTTTCCTTACCAAGACTCATGCTTGGACTTTCCTTTGCCAAGACCTATGCTTGGACTTTCCATGACAATGGTCAAACCATCATCAAACATCAAAACATGACCTGGGTCGATTGCACCAACAATCTCCCCAACACATTGTTAGACAGCAATGTCAAACATCAAAACACTACTCGAGTTAAACTCGAGTCTGGTCAATCGTAACCTGGACCGATTGCACCAACAATCTTCCCCTTTTTGATGTTTGATAAAAACCAAACACCTTTGAGTTAGGCCCTTAACTCAAATTCCCCTATCAATTTTTCCAAATTGGTAATTCTAACATTCTTCCCTTTTTTGACATACATAAAAAAGGTTCTCCCCAAAGAGGTCAATGTCTCATATCCCAATGAGATCTTACAATCTCCCCCTTGATCTAAAAACATCTATGATGCCTTCACTATTCCTAGTGATAAGTTCTATATCACTCAAGAGAGACACTCCTATAAACTCTCCCAATTTCCAAATTGGGCATCTCACATTCCCATTTCTCCCCCTCATGAGGAAAAATGCATCCATTATCCCATGATTGATACCTCCTCCTAAAGGCTTGCTCCCCCTTGACCATTGCACCAACAATGTCCTTGGAAAGTCTCTAAGTCTATAGACACTCTAAACCATCAAAATTAAGGTTAAAAGTTCAACATTGAACTTTCCCACACCTTAAAATTGATACACACCCTAACAACTCTCCTAATCCATATCCAATAGATTTTCACCCTTTCTAATACTTTCCAAAGTATATCCTAGGGTTATGAGTAGTTAGGGAACCTTACCATAGCTAAAACATGGGCTAATCATTCTTGTTAATCCGAAATCACTGCATTGATTCGATGAATCAGTTGATCGCCCCATACATCGCCGATCGCCATCAAGCTTAGTTGATCGATAATCAAATTTCCAATTTATATCGAACCGAACTTTAGAAAAACATAAGTAATTCTATGTATTTTGAAAAATCGTAAAAATTCATACGTACATTACTTATAAGCAATACAATGTGTAAAAAATATATGAAAAATAATTTACCCATAAAATAGTGAAATTGATACAAAGTTCAAAAGTGAAGAAAAACTTCAATATTTGAGCTCACTTTATATCAACATCATCAATGGTTATTGCTATCAAAAGATAGACTTCACCAATATTTTTCAAAATAATTTTAAAATGTTTTTAAAACCTTATATTGGATCATGTTATTTGGGCTTCATGCACATGGCTTGAACATAAGCTTTCCCAATGATCCATCAATAATATAAGATGAGTTTGAGTTCATCTAGATGCAAAAACTATGCACCTTGAATTTAACTCATATCCTAACTTCTCACATATATCTAGGGTGTATCAATATACATACATGTCAATGTAATGTGAGATGTGAGTTTTGTTCATCTTAATCTAGGGTTTCATGTATTTTTCTAAGGCAACACTACTTGATTCCCTTATACATGCGCCTTCAAGTCATGCCAATTGTCCTTGAATCAATTTTATTAATGCATGAATGATCATGGCATAAATGATGATATAAATGAATATGGCCAATGATCATGATGTCATGGCATATGATATAATCTAAATATACATGACATTATAACCTTAATCCTAAGCATGATCATGACATATTATATAATTAAAAGTAGATATGATGTCACGACATATTATATGGCAAATCAAGCATGACAAATAAAATGTAAAGGTATAATAATACCTAAATTTTAATATTTGTTGCCATTTGTTAGAATTAAATTCATTTTTCCATATTACAATTTATCTCCCAAGTGTGCCAAAAATCCAAAATGACACACTATGACTTCTAAACCTAAGTTGTGCCAATTTGATCAATTTTTCATAGTTCCATAAATTATATTGGCACATCCTAAAATCTTTTAGGATTTAAATTAAACTTATTTCCAAGATACCCATAACCTTGGAAATGATCTAAAGTGCCACCTTTACCATGGTTAGGTTAGCTACCTATCTATTTAAAGTTGGCACAACCTAACCCATTTAGCGTAAATCAATCACGCTCCTAGGAACCTAATACCTATTCACTAGGGATAACTTCCCTATATACCCTCCTAATGACCCTCCTAAGCTTTGAAGCCTTGGTCATTTGGATCTTGCCTAGGTCAACTCTAGAGGTAACTCCCCCTTTGTCCTTCTTAATGGCTTCCCTAGGTTTCCTTGAAACTCTAGCCACTAGGCATCTACCTTGGTCAACCTTAAGGATGACTTCCCTATTGACCTTGATTTTCCTAGACCTAACTTGAGTTCCATAATCGAATGGAACATTATGATAGGTCTCCTTGGGCTTAGGTTTGTGACCCAAACCTTTCTTGCCCTTGGTTGGACCTTGCTTCCTAAAACCTAGGTTTTGACTCTTAGACCTAGATTTTTGATCCTTTGACGCTTTAATTTGATCTTGTATATTCCTAAGGGTCTTTTCCATTTTCTCAAGACTTGACCTCAAGACTTGATTTTTCTTTTCTAATATCTCAATTTTTGATTTTTCATTAACTCTTGAGATATTTTTATTTTTAGGCATATGTCTAATCCATTTAGGGTTGATGCCTAGGTGATCCTCTATCTTCCTAATGGTCTTCCTAGGAAGGATAGGTCTAGAATTGTTCGATCTAGGTTTGTCCTTAGGTAAAATTATTTTAGGGACATTAGTCCCAAATTTCTCCTTATTCCTAATGTGGATATTCTTAGCTCCTAAACAATAAAATTTATTATTCCTAGCATGCCTTTCATGAATAATTACGGAAGGAGCAAAATTAGAGGTTACCTTAGGGTTTGCCTTAGAGGCTCCCCTACATGTGTAGCTCATTCTTGGCCCTTCTTTCTCCTCTTAGGGCATTGACTCCTATAATGCCCCCCTAGAATTGCACTTGAAGCAAATTACGTACTCCTTGCTTTTAATTGTGGGGACACCGTCATCTTTAGATTTCTCTTGACTTTTAGGCGTCGGTGGAGTTTTCTTGATCCTTTTAGGGCACTTACTCTTGTAATGTCCAGCTTCCCTACACTCAAAGCATATAATGTGAATTTTATTCTTAATCGAAATGCTTGAGTTACCTTCCATGGTAGGGGAATCCCGAGCTTCCTCTTCCTCTTGACAGGAGGTAGATGGTCCTTCTTGTTGCTCCGGTATTGAGGATGCCCTAATTTCCTCCCCCTCAATCCTAGAGGTGGAGGCTTCTTGTGCTTCTTCTTCCTCCTCGGATGTCGACTCCCTCTCAAACTCCAAATACTCACTTTCTTGTGAGGAAGATGAACTTGCTTCGTCAGCCTCCTCCTCTTCTTGAGCCGATGAAGGTTCTTTACAGAGCTTAGCTACTTCACTCCAAAATTCCTTTGCATCCTTGTACTCACCTAACTTGGACACAATTTCATTAGGAATCAACTCAATCAAGAATTTTATTATCTTCTTGTTTTTCTCGAATCCTTGGAGTTATTCCTCGGTCCATCTCTTCATCTTGAGGAAACCTCCCTTTGGTCCTCTAGGATAGTTAAATCCCTCCATCAAAATGGACCATTCTTCAAAGTCCCTCATCATGATAAAGTCTTCAATTCTTCCCTTCCATGAATCGAAGTCTTCTCGTCCATAAAGCGTAAACGAAATTGGGGTGTTGATGTCCCATCCCAATTTGTCTTCAAATTCCATCTTTCCCTCTAATGTCTTTTGCTCCCGGGTGTTAGTCCGTAGAAGAGCTCCAAGCTCTGATACCACTTGTTAGGACTTGTGCACCCGCTAGAGGGGGGGGGTGAATAGTGATTCGACGTTGCTTGATGGAATTTGATCGTGTTTGCTACAAGACTTGTTATATGCAGCGAAATATATATATAATAACAAAAACAAATACACAACACAAGCACAATGCACAAGATGTAACGTGGTTCATAACTGTATGGTTCCTGCTCCACGGATTGAACTCTAAAAGCCCTAGCAATGCAAACACACACCACTAATCACAAATACTCCTTCTCGACAATAAGTCGAAGGTGGAGTGTAAAATACCACAAATAAATTATTATAAAAATAATAATTTAATCAAGAGAAGTTATTAGTAATCTAATTAAATTAATGAGAGATGATTAGGTTTTAATTAAATTTAACCTAGTTTATGGCTTATAAAGGGGCGGTTTTGTGTTTTCTCCTTAAGCCAGCCCGCGATTCCCCTTCTCATTGTTTTTCATCGTGCGATTATATTTTTCCCGAACCATCTCTTCCCCCCGTCGCTCCCTTTTCTCGATCCCAACTTTCCTTCTTCCTCCAAGCTCGCGATCGTGTCTCCTTATCGTTGTCGCTGTGCCGATCGATGTCACCCCATTGCAAGAAGTTGGCGACGAAGGCAGCGAGGAAGTCGACCCCTAGTGACCGGCGGCATGAAGAAGCCCCATCGCCGGCAGCGAGCACCTCCAGCAACCGTCGACATCTTCCGAGGAGATCTCGCGACCGAGAGGGAGAATCAGGCCGCCTCTACACCGCTCGCCGATCCATCTCCACCGCTGCAATTTCCTCTTCGCTGCCGCCTGCATCCATCGGGGATCGGCTCCGCCGGGGGGTGTTCTCTCCTTCCTTGTCCAGATCTCTAATGAAGTCGGGTGTTTCTTCTTCCGGCACCACCATAGTTCGGATCCATGTAGGGATTGGCAGCATCAAACGGGAGCAACAGTTTCGGTTGCCTATAGCCAGCCATGCGACCATCGTTGCCATTCCTACTGCTAGCCACTGTTCTCTCCTCCATCGTCGCCTATATCCACCACGAGCTCTGTTATTCAGCAAGATTGGTCTCGCGATGTGCCCTCCTCCAGTTTCGAGCGATCGCCAGAATTTCTTCCCTCTGCTTAGTTTCCTTGTGATACGAGCGATGACTTGGTGTTGATTTGTTCTGATGGCTTACCATTCTATCGTTAGGTAATCTCTTTAACCTCTCTTTGTTCTTCAGATTTTGAATTCAGGGGGTAGTTTTTGGGGAGAATGGTAATAGGATGTTAATAAAAGGTGTTGAGGGTAATTTGAACAGGTTATTCTCTATTGGACTCCATTGATTTAAAAAGGATACCATTATTGTGATTCACAATGGTTATGGAGCTCAGATCAACAAAGTTGCCAACTCCTTCGGCTACCCATCTTGATGTTGGAAGTTGGCAGTGGGTGATGATCCGAGGAAGGTGAGTTGGTATGTTGAATTGATTGGTTAGAATGTAGTTAAGAGGTTTATTGATTTAAAGCTAGTTGTTTGCTATAGAATTGTAGTTGTGAGCTAGTATAGTGGTTAATTATAGCAAGTAATTCATCATGGTGATAAAACGGATATTACGTGGGATGGGGGAACGAGACCTTAGTTAATATTCGTTTTGAATATTAGAATACGAAATCGATATAAGATTCAGTTTGATTACTCGTTGTACGATAGAACTAAATTGTATTCCTTATGTTGATTTCAGGACCTTGATTCAAGATGGGTTCATGGACGTGAAGACCATCAGCATAGTCTTCGAATCAGGTGGGTAATTTTCCTACCTGGTCCGGGTAGATATATTGCATTCAGATTTAGTCATAGATATGAGCATGTTAGGTGTTCATATTACCTTGACCCTGCTCTTATTATCGTATGCTTGAACTGTTGGATCGATGCGGTTCGTTAGAGGGGGGGTGAATAGCGAAAAAAAAACTTTTTCTTTCGAATTCGTTTCAAGACAAATATATGCAGCGGAAATGTAAATAAAAACTAAAAGAGACAAATAGTTTTTTACTTGATTCATAGCCTTCGGCTACTACTCCAAGGCCCTAACGGTCCTAGACCGTGTACGAAGGGCAATTCACTAAAACACTCCTCCTCGTTGGAGGTAGGAGTTTACGATTACAAAAAAAACTTTCGAAGCACAAGATAGAGAAACAAACCCTCTCTTCTATTAAAATGAAAATGCAACGATAGAAAGCCTCGATTAACAAACTAATTGCAAGATTAAAAGAAATGACAAGACAAGATTATACCAACAACTCAAAGATAGGACTTAAACTAGGGTTGTTGGCAGCACTTCGTTGTCGTAGAGTTGTCGGAGAGTCGCAGCATTACGGAGGCTTTTGAGCACTTAGAATTGATGATGAAACCCTAGGTTTGACCCTCATTTTATAGCCTTTGAGCCCCTTTTTGAGAGGAACCCTAGCCAATCACAATTGAGCACCACTCCCCTTGAAATTTGGTGATAAACCTTGACTCCTCGAGGCTGATCCTTTGACCATCAGTCGACTGATGTCCATCATCACGATCGATAGAAGCATCACGAGGTCGACCTCCGGCGATGACCGATCGACGGCGATCGAGTCCTCCAAGCCGGGCAATGATCGATGCTTGCTGCAAGTCAAAGTTAACTCAACAAAAACATAATTTCGACGGTCATCGACCGTCCGATCTCGACCTAGACCATCTATAGGATGTCTTTGGTCGGATCTACGCTTAAGATCATCCCCGTAACGAGGATACGACCTCACTTACGCTCTCACACACGAGCTTACCTCGATACTTACATGTTGCTTTTGCTTTCGGCCTTCCACTCGATTCCTTCGGCTCCCTACGAAGTCACTCGAGTGTCGCCCGACTACCACGGCTTCCTCCGAGTGTCGCTAGCCTTCAGCTTCAGCTATAACAATTTACTGCACACTCGATTCAGCTCGTGAGATAATGACATGAGCTTAACTTTGTATCTTTTGCTATAATCAAAACTCAGGTTCGATTTAGGTGCCTCTCTTGCAACAATCTCCCCTTTGATTTATGGCAAACCCACATACAAAGTTAAGAAAAATAAATTAAGCAAAAAGAGTATGAGATATACATGAATGTGTAGGAGTATAAAAACTCTTTTTCAAATGCTCCCCCTTGAGGAAACCTCCTCCTTGACCGAGGGTGAGTACTTGAGAAAGAGTTTTAACTCTCCCCCTTGATATTTGCTACTAAAAAAGAATTAAGTAACCGAAATTACTTAATATTGGCCATAGTGTTTAAAATAAGTTTTAAGTTAAGAAATCAAAAAATTGATTTCTTAACCTTGGCCTTTACTTCCATTTTATTAACAAGTTAACTTAAAGTTAAGTAAATTACTTTTTCTTAACAAGTTAACTAAAAGTTAAGTAAATTATTTTCTGTTAACAAGTTAACTAAATGTGTTAAAGTTTGAGTAGGCCTTAAAAAATATTGATCCCTTAACTTTGGCCTTTTTCCCTCCCTTTTGCCATATATCGAAAAGAGTGAGAGTGTGTCTGGAATAAAAACAAATTTTAATTTTAAAGTCCAAGCATGTTCTACATTATTTTGAAAATAATATACTGAAAATACGTTCATCTATAAAATGTTCGACTCATATTTGACTTGATTGATATGGAAGATCAATCAGTCCTGGTCAGAGTCGGTTAGTATGTATGATTATACTCCGTGGTTCATAGCGATGCACTAGCTCTACATCTGGAACCAGGAGTAAGGTCCTAACATCTCACGCCCATCTACGTGGCTAAGTACACAAACACATTAGTCCTATGTGTTGTGAGATGTACTGGCTCCTTAAATCTATAGGTGCATGATATCTAAGGTATGTCCTATGCTAGTTCCATAAAAATGAAATTAAAGAAATAGTAGTAAGAACATATAATTTGCAAGTACCTATTCTATTACGCACATGCCCAATTTTCGTCTTAATAGACTAAATTCGGCTTCAGGTAGGGGTTTAGTAAATAGGTCTGCCAAGTTAGACTTCGATTCGACGTATTCGAGTTGTATGGCTCCGTTGGCCACATGTTCTCGAATGAAATGGTGTTTGACCTCTATATGTTTGGTCCTAGAGTGACATATCGGATTCTTTGTAAGATTAATTGAACTAATGTTATCTACGTGAAGTTTAGTATTCGTAAAGTCTAACTTAAAGTCGCGGAGAGTGTGCTTCATCTAAAGAAGCTGCGTGACACACTCACCCATCGCGATGTATTCGACTTCGGTGGTAGATAAAGCAACACAGTGTTGCTTCCTACTGCACCAACTCACTAGACTCGAGCCGAGAAGTTGACAACAACCACTCATGCTCTTTCTATCGAGCTTACTACCGGCATAGTCCGAATCGGAGTAGCCGGTTAGTTCGAACTCGGTAGATCTAGGATACCAAATACCGACATTAAGTGTACCCTTTAGATATCTAAGGATACGCTTAACTAGGGTTAGGTGAGACTCCTTAGCACAGGTTTGAAACCTGGCGCACATACTTACTGCGAATAGGATGTCAGGTTGACTCGCAGTTAAGTATAGGAGACTTCCTATCGCGCTCCTATAGTACTTTAAGTCAATGGACTTACTTTCTAGGTCTTCTCCTATGTTAACATTAATCGTCATTGGGGTGTTTATTACCTTAGCGTCTTGCATTCCAAATCTTTTAATTAACTCCTTAGTGTATTTTTGTTGATATAGGTATATACCATCCTTAGTTTGTTTAATTTGTAGACCTAAAAAGAAACTTAACTCGCCTACCAAGTTCATTTCGAACTCACTTTTCATGAGCGAAACGAACTCGTTTAGTAAGGCTGAGTTAGAGGTTCCAAAAATTATATCGTCTACGTAAATTTGAGCTATGAATATTTCTTTACCTAAGGTTTTTACAAAGAGAGTTGGGTCAACTAAGCCTTGGTTAAACCCTTTTGACATAAGATGGATTGAAAGTCTCTCGTACCAAGCTCGAGGAGCTTGTTTAAGTCCATAGAGAGCTTTCTTAAGTTTTAGAACATGGTCGAGTTTATCTAGATTTTCGAATCCGGGGGGTTGGCTAACATAAACTTCTTCTTTAATGTATCCATTTAGGAATGCCGACTTAACATCCATTTGAAATAGCTTAAATCCTCGATGTGCGGCATAAGCTAGCAACATTCGAATGGATTCGAGTCTAGCTACTGGGGCATAGATTTCGTCGTAATCTAAGCCTTCGACTTGACTAAACCCTTTGGCGACTAACCTAGCCTTGTTTCTAACTACTTCACCTTTATCATCAAGCTTATTTCGAAACACCCACCTTGTTCCAATTATCGTTTTGTCTTTAGGTGGTGGTACTAATTCCCACACTTCATTTCTAGTAAATTGAGCTAGCTCTTCTTGCATTGCAATAATCCAATCGGGATCAAGAAGAGCTTGTTCAATTGATTTGGGTTCTATCTTTGAAATTAAGGAAATTTGACTAAGGTTGCTATAGGATGCTCTAGTTCGAACTCCTAGATTAGGATCTCCTATCACTTGATCGATAGGGTGGTTAGTCTGAATCCTAGATTGGGTTGGGTTTGTGTCACCTAATGCTTGATCAATGGGGTGACTTGGTTGAACACTAGTTTGACTCGGATCACTTGTCACTTGGTCGACAAGAGAAGTTGGTTGATGTGGATTAGACTCGATCTCAGGGTCGGAGACGAGTTTGGTATCAGTGGGCTCAACACTTGGGGCCATTAAAGGTTTTGTAGGTTCGGGTACTTCATCGAACACTACATTAATAGTCTCTTCGACTTTAAGGGTATCGTGGTTATATACCCTATAGGCCCTACTCGTGGTTGAGTATCCTAAGAAGATTCCGGTGGAGGTTTTGGATTTGAATTTCCCTAGGTGGTTCTTAGTGTTTAAGATATGTACTTTACATCCAAATACCCTAAAGTATTTGATGTTGGGTACTTTATTGTGATAAATCTCGTAGGAGGTCTTAAGGTGCCTCTTTACCATAAGGATCATATTCTGGACATAGCAAGCCGTGCTAACGGCTCGCTAAAACCTATCGGTAGGTCGTATTCGTTCAACATGGTCCTAGCGGCTTCTTGTAGAGTTCGGTTTTCCGCTCCACTAGGCCATTTTGTTGAGGGTCCTAGGGCAAGAGAATTCATGGTGGTATCCGTTTAGGTTCTGTAAGTCGGTGAACCTTTGATTTTCGAATTCACCACCATGATCGCTTCTAAGTCTTTTAACCTTAAGGTTTTTTTGATTCTCGATTAATTTGAATAGATTGATTAATTGATCTAGGGTATCATTTTTATGTTTGATGAACCTAACCCAGGTAAACCTGGAGTAGTCGTCAATTATGATTAAGCAATATTGACTTCTATTGAGTGACTTGGCTCCATGTGAATCGAATAGATCCATAGGCGTGGAGCTCAAGTACACTTGAGGTTCGCTTCTTGGTTAGTTAACTTGTGTTGTGTCCTAGGTTGTTTTCCTTGTTGACAAGCATTCTGATTTTATTAACCAAATTGTTGAGGTTGGGTAAGCCTCGACTAAGCCACTCGACTCATCTTGTGGACGAGTCTTGGGTGCGAGTGACCGAGTCGTCGGTGCCACAACCATGATTCCTCTTCCTGTGTCATAAGACATTTGGCTGAGGATTTGATTAAGTTAATTGTATAAATGTTATTTGTCCTAGTTCATTTGAGTATTGTTTTAGCTGTTTTATTTGTTTTAATTACACATTCATTTTCTAAAAATACGACCTTATAGTTATTGTCACATAATTGGCTTACGCTAAGCAGGTTATATTCAAAATTCTCTACAAGTAATACATTTTTAATAACAAAATTTGAGTTAAGCTCGATATCACCTGATCCGATGATTTTGAGCTTGCCATTATTCCCAAAGGCTACCGATCCTTGTCGTTTGAATCGAAGCTTCGTGAATTTGAGTTGATCCTGGCCATGTGTCGAGAATCACGTATCAACATCCATTGATCCTACACATAAGGTGGTTGGATTGGATGTTAGATTTTTTATATATTTTTTTAAAAAAATTGGTTGTAAGTTTTTAAACCTAGGTCATCTCACCTGTGTCTATATGGTCAAGCATGTTATACTTATGTGTTTTTTGTGAGATGACTTCCAATTAAGTTGATTAAGTGCATTTAGGTTCAAGTAATTTTATGTTAGATTTGGATTTGACCCTAGGCTTGTCAAGTTTACCTTTTCAAGATCATGGCTTCCAGGTCGTGGCGAGGCACAGGGGCCTTCTTTTATCGGATCATCGACCACTTCCTTAGACAAAGCCATTTTCAAGAAAATGATGACTTGACTCACCTAAGACTATTTCCTGGTCTAACTGGTTATTTTTGAAAAGAGGCTCCCCAAGGCTCAAACTTTTCGAAGGATTTTAGTTGGTTATGTATGTGTTCTAAGTGAGTTCACAAGTAAAAAAAAACAAAACAAAAAAAATTCTAAGCATGCAATTTCTAAGTTAAAGCACAAACATGTTTTGTACTGGCTCCCCCTAGACCGTTGAATCGGTTCGGTCTATCCACATAGTGGATTTGGTCCTTGGGAACCCAATACGGGTTGGATCCTAGAGTTGAAATCAAAAAGTTCTTAGGGACCCATGCTTGGACATGTTTCCTATGTCGACTTACAATCGACATATACGACCTATTAGTCGTGTTTGAGTTAAACCCTAGTCCAACCTTGTTGTACACGGCCCTTTGAGATCCAAGTAGGAGGTCAAGTCCTTTGGATCCCGAAGTGAACCTTTCCAACGTGTTCCTAAGATCTTCAACTTGACTTTTCAAGAGAGAGTTCTCAACTTCGAGCTTTTCAGCTCGAGTTGGGTCCTCTTCTCGAACTTGACTAGTCGAAGAGGTTAGGGAGACCTTGTGTTTGAGGAGTTTGACCTCCTCAACCAGGGTCTCGACCTTGGACTCGGACTTAACTAATTTCCTAGACAAAAACCTAACCGTATTATGTAAGTATTAAATAAAGTTCGACTCACTTTAAGGGTATCTTTTGAACCGGATGCGTATCCGTGGCTTGACTTGAAGGTAGCTTCATAGTCCGAGTCATCCTCAGGTTCTGACTCAAGTTCAGGTTCGGTCTCCGTGTCTGACTCAATCGATTTCGCCATGAAGACGTGGTCTTCGTCTTCTTCGGATGACGCTTCTTCCCATGTCGCGTTGAGGGCCTTCTTTGTTGGGGGATCGATTGGCCGGCTAGAGGGGGGTGAATAGCCCTCGTACGATGGATGTCGTAATTCGTTCGTTCTTCTTGCGTTGCTTGTCTACGATTGTCGTTAGCACAGCGGAATAACAATAATAATGAAACTAACAACAATACACAATCACACAACACAAGATATACGTGGTTCGGAACCGAATGGTTCCTACTCCACGGGCGAGCTCATCGAGCTCTAGTTATGCGCACGACACTAACTATAACACTCCTTCTCGACAACACGTCGGAGGTGGAGAAACCTCTCACAAGCAATTACAACAGTAATATACAAATACAAAAAAGAATACAAATACAATACAAAAGAAACACTTTTCACCGATTGCTTTTGATCACTTGTTTGTTGCTTGCTTTGATTGGATCTTGAAGGACTGGAATGCAGCAGCAATTCCCCTCCAATAGCTCCACAAAAACCATGGCAAAAACCTCCATCTCGAGCTCCTTTTATAACCTGCATCGAGCTGTTTTCGCGCCTAGCGATCATTGCCAAAGGCCCGATCATTGCCCACTGTCGTTGTCTCACAGCGGCGGATCCACGTCAGACAAGTTCCAATGGATCACCTACCGATTGGTGATGATGCCCATCGATCATTTGGTGACCGATAATCGGCCCGATCGGCTCACGAGGACTCCCATCGATCATTGCCATCCCTCGGCGATCATCGCTTTCGATCATTGCGATCCATGGCGGTCGGCCAAGCGAAAACCCTAGCCTTACACGGTCGAACTCTAGTCGACTTGGACCCGATCGAGCGACACCTATGCGGTCGGGGCGTCGGGCAAAACCTCGAACACCAAGTTGTTTGAGCATCCGGCCGTCGGGTAAACCCTCGAACATCAAGTTTGAGCCTCAGGCCTTTCGATCTTAGCCACTTGGCCAAGTCCACCTTATCCCTCATGGGTTCCCCACCAAAGCTCTCTTCCCTCGGCCTCGTCCCTCGGATCGCCAAGCGCCGCGGCCATAGCGCCATCGCCGTGTCTCATGCCTAAGTATGCTTCCCTTTGGGCTCACTCCATTCGCTCCCGTCCGGCGGTCCCTCGGATGCACCAGCGCGCGGCCGCCGCAATGCCATCCTTCAGGCTCAAGGACCCGAGCCTAGTGAACTTGCCAAGTTCTCAAGACTTCCCAAATGCACCAGCGCCGCGGCCATGATGCATTTCTCACCAAGCACCAAGCGCGCCGCAATGCTTTGGATTTCCCATGCGAGCACCAGCGCCGCAACCGCCAATGCTGGATGTCATGAGTTTTGTCTATCATCAAAATACCATCAAGGTACTGCTGGGCCGATTGCACCAACAATCTCCCCCTTTTGATGATTGACAAAACTACCATCTCAAGTCTATCAATTCTCCCATATTCGCAATTCTCATATCCCAATGAGAATTCCAACGAACCCTAATTGGTAACTTGGTAACTTCTCCCCCTTTTTGACATTACATCAAAAAGGTCCTCTCCAAGGGTATGAATGTCTCATATCCCAATGAGATCTTACAATCTCTCCCTTGGAGGAACACATGCCTACAATCTTTCTAGTGATCCCATATCACTTAAAGAGAGGCAACCCAATTTTCCTCCCATGAGGAAATACAAATCCATCTTCCCATGATGGATACCTCCCCCTAGAGGCTTGCTCCCCCTTGACCATTGCACCAACAATGTCCTTGGAGAGTCCCTAAGCCATTAGAAACATTAAACCAAACAAAATTAAGGCAAAGTTCAACAATGAACTCACATCCACCTTAAAATTGATACTCACCCTCAACCCAACTCCTAATCCATATCCAATGGATTTCCACCCTCTCTAATGCTCTCCCAAGCATATCCTAGGGTTAGGAGTGGTTAGGGAACCTTAACCTAGCTGAACATGGGCCTAACCAACAAGATTTACCCGAAATCAGCGGCAATGATCGAATCAGAATCACCATACGCTAATCCATGGCAATGATCGATAATCGATTTTCGCCAAAGATCGTAAAATGGATTTTCGAAATCCATAAGTAAATATACGTAATTTTAAAAATCTTGAAAATGCATACGTATAATACTTATCCTAAAAACTATGGGTGAAAAATATTGAAAAATTATTTTACCCATTAAATTAGAAGATTGATACAAAGTTCAAAATTTAAGAAAAGCTTCAATAAAGAGCCATCTTTGTATCATCCCATTCAATGGTGATAGCTATCAAAAGATAGACTTCACCAAGGTTTTTCAAAATGTTTTCAAAATGTTTTTCAAACCTTTATTTTCTTTTTCCTAAACATCTCACCAATATCTAGATGTGTAAAACACATACAAGTCAAATTTTTGTGAGATGTGGGTTTTTGTTTTGTTTATGTTCTCATGCATATTTCTAAGGCAATATTCTTTGATTCCCATCAAATCATGCCATAGTCCTTAACTCCATTTTAATTCATGCATGATATGATAATGGCATAGATATTATATAGATAAAAACATATGCCAATATCATGATGTCATGGCATGTGAATGAAACTTAAGCATACATGACATCTAAATATAAATCTAAACATGATCATAACATTTTTATAGATGAAAATGAAAATGATGTCATGACATGGCAAGGCAAATAAATCATGGCAAGAAAAATATACTAAGGTATAAAATACCTAAGTGTTAAAATCAATTTGCCATTTCTAGGGATTAAATTCATTTTGCCTTAATGCCATTATTTCCTCAGTATGCCAAAAACCCAAAATAGCATACCACGACCTCTATGACCTAATTGTGCCAATTTAAATCATTTTTAACTTCTCAAACCATATTGGCACACCCTAATGTGTCAACTCACAATGGCTAGGTTAACCACCCATCCACTTAGGATTGACACACCCTAACCCATTTAGCGTGAATCAATCACGCTTTTAGGAACCCAATATCTATTGGAGCTCTTTGGGTTAACAAGGTATTCCCTAGGGATAACTTCCCTAGATACCTTCCTAATGACCCTTTTAGGCTTTGAAGCCATAGTCTTTTGGGTCTTTCCTAAGTCAACTCTAGAGGTGACTCCTCCATTGACCTTCTTAGTGGCTACATTTGATTTCTTTGAGGTGTTAGCCACTAAACACATACCATGGCTAGACTTAGGGATGACTTCCCTATTAGCCTTGGTTTTCCTAGACCTAGAAATAGTTCCATAATTAAATGGAACATTATGATAAGTCTTCTTGGGCTTAGGTTTGTCACCCAAACCTTCCTTGCCCTTAGACCGTTTTTGAACCTTAGGTCTTGACTTTTGGGCATTTGACCCTAGAATTGAATTTTCTATGATTCTAAGGGCTTTCTCCATTCTCTCAAGTCTTGACCTCAAGACTTGGTTCTCTAGCTCTAATTTTCTCATTTTTGAATTTTCATTAGGTTTTTGGGAAAACCTCTTCTTCTTAGGCATGTGCCTAGACTTTTTGGGATTAATACCCAAATTTTCTTCTACTCTCCTAATTGACTCCCTAGGCAAGATATTTCTAGAATTATGAGTCCTAGGTTTGTCTTTAGTCATATGAACATGCTTGGCACCTAAGCAATAAACCTTATTGTTTCTCCTAGCATGCTTTTCATTAATAATGGCAAGAGAACTAAAATAATTTTTAGCATGCTTTTTGACTTTAGGAATTAAAGGTGCATTAACTAAATGTACCTTAGGGTTAGCTTTAGGAGCTCCCCCTACATGAGTTGCACCTTCTTGCCCTTTCTTCCTCCCCCTAGGGCATTGGCTTCGGTAGTGTCCTTTTTGATTGCATTTGAAGCACACAATGTGCTCTTTGCTCTTGATTTTGGGAACACCGGCATCGTTTGACTTTGGGTTGACTTTTGGTGTCGATGCCTTCTTCTTAGCCAATTTAGGGCATTTGCTCTTGTAATGCCCTTTCTCCCTACACTCAAAACATATTATGTGATTTTTATTTAAAATAATAACGCTTGAGTTACCTAGGGAGGTGGTGGAGGCCTCTTCATGATCTTCACTTCTCCCGGATGTGGATGCTTCTTGTTCTTGCTCCGGGATGGAAGATTGCCTTTCCTCCCCCTCAATGCTAGAGGTGGAGGTCTCCACCAAATCATCAACGTCTTCAAATGTTGTGGGTTCTTCTTCGGCATTCTCCTCTTCTTGTGCCGATTGGGAATTTTCTTGGAATTTCATTACCTTATTCCATAATTCCCTTGCATCCCTATAATCACCCAATCTAGACCAAATAGTGTTAGGTAACAAATCACTAATCAACTTGATTACCTTGAGATTTGTCTTGAAGTCTTTGATTTGGTCTTGGGTCCATTTTGATTTTTCAATGGGCTTGTTGTGTTTGTCCCTAGGCATCTCAAAACCGTTTTCTATAATAATCATAAAATCAAAATCGATTTCGAGATATACCTCTATCCGTTTCCTCCACCAAGAAAAATCTCCATCGAATTTTGGTGGATGGATGAAGCCGGCCATCTTGTAGTGCTCTCGCGGCGGTTAGTCCTTGAAGAGCAACCTCGGCTCTGATACCACTTGTTGGGGGATCGATTGGCCGACTAGAGGGGGGTGAATAGCCCTCGTATGATGGATGTCATAATTCGTTCGTTCTTCTTGCGTTGCTTGTCTACGATTATCGTTAGCGCAGCGGAATAACAATAATAATGAAACTAACAATAATACACAATCACACAACACAAGATATACGTGGTTCAGAACCGAATGGTTCCTACTCCATGGGCGAGCTCACCGAGCTCTAGTTATGCGCACGACACTAACTATAACACTCCTTCTCGACAACACGTCAGAGGTGGAGAAACCTCTCACAAGAAATTACAACAGTAATATACAAATACAAACAAGAATACAAATACAATACAAAAGAAACACTTTTCACCGATTGCTTTTGATCACTTGTTTGTTGCTTGCTTTGATTGGATCTTGAAGGACTGGAATGCAGCAGCAATTCCCCTCCAATAGCTCCACAAAAACCATGGCAAAAACCTCCATCTCGAGCTCCTTTTATAACCTGCATCGAGCTATTTTCGCGCCTAGCAGTCGACTGCCCCTGTAGCTGTTGTCTCACAATGGCCAGATCCACGTTGGACAAGTTCCAATGGATCACCTACCACCGATCGATGATGCCCATCGATCGATTAGTGACCCGAGGTCGATCGTCTACCGAAGCTACGGAGCGTCGTGCTCGCGACACTCCCATCGATCGCCATCCCTAGCCGATCACCATGGCAATGACGCTAAGCACAAAACCCTAGCCTTACACCAGTCGAACTCTAGTCGACTTGGACCAGTCGAACCGGCACCTATGCCAGTCGACTGACATCGGGCAAAACCTCAAACACCAAGTTGTTTGAGCATCCGACCGTTGGGTAAACCCTCAAACATCAAGTTTGAGCCTCCGACACTCAGTCTTAGCCACTTGGCCAAGTCCACCTTATCCCTCATGGAGTTTCCCACCAAAGCTCTCTTCCCTCGGCCTACGTCCCTCGGATGCGCCAAGCGCACGACTTCGCAACGCCATCCTTCGCGTCTTATGCCCTAGAAGTATGCTTCCCTTTGGGCTCACTCCATTCACTCCCCGTCCGGCGGTCCCTCGGATGCACCAAGCGCACGGCTTCGCAATGCCATCCTTCACCGACTCAAGGACCCCGAGCCTAGTGAACTTACCAAGTCCTCAAGACTTCTCAAATGCACCAAGCGCACGGCTTCGCAATGCATTTCTCACCAAGCACCAAGCGCACGGCTTCACAATGCTTTGAATTTCCCATGCCAAGCACCAAGCGCACGACTTCGCAATGCTTTGGACTTTCCCATGCCAAGGCTTCCCCCTTGGACTTCCACACCAAGCTCCATGCTTGGATTTTCCATGCCAACCCATGTTGGACTTTCCCATGACAATCCCATGTCATGAGTTTTGTCTATCATCAAAATACCATCAAGGTACTGCTGGGCCGATTGCACCAACATTCTTGTGCTTAGGTGCTTGGTGGTTGAGCTTGGGGCACTCGGACTTGATATGTCCAAACCTGTGACACTCATAACACCTAATATTAAAACTTTTAGGCTTACCTTGGTTGGGTCGAGTCGTGGTTCGCTTTCGTCCCTTGGCTATCCTTCGAGCTAGGTTCATTAGTTTGGCAGTCAACTCCGGGTCAACTTCTTCTTCGGACTCGTCTTCCTCCTCGGTTGGTGGTGGCTTGCTTGCGATTTTCTTCTTCTTTGAACCTGCAAAAAAGGCTATACCCCTCTCGGGTTCCGAGTTGGACTGCTCATGTAATTCGAAATCTGAGAATAATTCATCTATTCTAACTTTCGAAAGGTCCTTGGAGACCTTGTAGGCGTCGACCATGGATGCCCACAAGGTAGTCCTCGGAAAAGAGTTTAGAACATACCTTATAAGGTCGCGGTTTTCGACCTTTTGCCCGATTGCGTGTAGGTTGTTGACGATGTCCTGGACGCGGGCGTTCAATTGTGTTGCCGTCTCGTGTTCCTGCATTTTTAGTGTGTACAATTTATTGAACCAAAAATCGCGTTTGCAAACCTTAGCTTGATCCGATCCTTCGTGTAACTCGATCAGCCTCGTCCAGAGATCTCTTGCGCTGATGAAGGGTCTGACTCGGTTCAGCTCCTCCTTGGATAGCCCGACCGCATAATTTGAGTCGCCTTTGCATGCGCCTCGACTTGTCGTTTAGTGGCAATGGACCAGCGATTGTAATCCAAGGATTCACCTTCTTCATTAGTAGGAAGGGTGAACCCGGTTTGGATCACAATCCACATCTCTATTTGGGTTTTTAGGAAGCACTCCATCCGAGGCCTTTCGATGTGAAAATCGCGTCATCGTTGTAAAGCGGTGGTGGACGGTGCTAAAACCCTCGAGATGGGCCATTAACACGAAAGATACAAAGAAGGCGAAGGCGAAAGAAACTAGCAACGACAAAAACACAAAAACAAGTACCAAGACTCGCGTCTTGGATTAGTAGTGCGGGAGAAAAACTTAACAAAGCGAAATAAATAATAAAAAAAATAGAATTAAAAGAAAAATAAATCTGTAAAAATGGCTAGATTGGTGGTTTCACCAAATCTTAGCAACCCCCAGCTCTGATACCAATTGTTGGATCGATGCGGTTCGCTAAAAAAAAACTTTTTCTTTCGAATTCGTTTCAAGACAAATATACGCAACAGAAATGTAAATAAAAACTAAAAGAGATAAATAGTTTTTTACTTGGTTCGTAGCCTTTGGCTACTACTCCAAGGCCCTAACGGTCCTAGACCGTGTACGGAGGGCAATTCACTAAAACACTCCTCCTCGTTGGAGGTAGGAGTTTACGATTATAAAAAAAAACTTTCGAAGCACAAGATAGAGAGACAAACCCTCTCTTCTATTAAAATGAAAATACAACGATAGAAAGCCTCGATTAACAAACTAATTGCAAGATTAAAAGAAATGACAAGACAAGATTATACCAACAACTCGAAGATAGGACTTCATTAATCGTAGAGTTGTCGGAGTGTCGCATCGTTGCGGAGTCTTTTGAGCACTTACAATTGATGATGAAACCCTAGGTTTGGCCCTACTTTATAGCCTTTGAGCCCCTTTTGAGAGGAACCCTAGCCCATCACAAGTGAGCACCACTCCCCTGGAAATTTGGTGAGAAACCTTGACTCCAGGCGATCCTTTGACCATCGATCGTGATGGCCATCATCGATCGCGATGGCCATCATCGATCCGATCGATGGAAGCATCATCAGTGTTGACCTCCGGCAGTCGACTGATTGACGGCAGTCGAGTCCTCCAAGCTGGCAGTCGACTGATGCTTGCTGCAAGTCAAAGTTAGCTCAACAAAAATATAATTTCGACGGTCGTCGACCGTCCGATCTCGACCTAGACCATCTATAGGATGTCTTTGGTCGGATCTACGCTTAAGATCATCCCCGTAACGAGGATACGACCTCACTTACGCTCGCACACACGAGCTTACCTCGATACTTACATGTTGCTTTTGCTTCCGGCCTTCCACTCGATTCCTTCGGCTCCCTACGAAGTCACTCGAGTGTCGCCCGACCACCGCGGCTTCCTCCGGGTGTCGCTAGCCTTCAGCTCCAGCTATAGCAATTTACTGCACACTCGATTCAGCTCGTGAGATAATGACATGAGCTTAACTTTGTATCTTTTGCTATAATCAAAACTCAGGTTCGACTTAGGTGCCACTGCACCAACAATCTCTCCCTTTTTGATTTATGGCAAACCCACATACAAAGTTAAGAAAAATAAATTAAGCAAAAAGACTATGAGATATACATGAATGTGTAGGAGTATAAAAACTCTTTTTCAAATGCTCCCCCTTGAGGAAACCTCCTCCTTGACCGAGGGTGAGTACTTGAGAAAGAGTTTTAACTCTCCCCCTTGGTATTTGCTACTAAAAAAGAATTAAAATCAAATTACTTAATATTGGCCATAGTGTTTAAAATAAGTTTTAAGTTAAGAAATCAAAAAATTGATTTCTTAACCTTGGCCTTTACTTCCATTTTGTTAACAAGTTAACTTAAAGTTAAGTAAATTACTTTTTCTTAACAAGTTAACTAAAAGTTAAGTAAATTATTTTTTGTTAACAAGTTAACTAAATGTGTTAAAGTTTGAGTAGGCCTTAAAAAATATTGATCCCTTAACTTTGGCCTTTTTCTCCCCCTTTTGCCATATATCGAAAAGAGTGAGAGTGTGTCTGGAATAAAAACAAGTTTTAATTTTAAAGTCCAAGCATGTTCCACATTATTTTGAAAATAATATACTGAAAATACGTTCATCTATAAAATGTTCGACTCATATTTGGCTTGATTGATATGGAAGATCAATCAGTCCTGGTCAGAGTCGGTTAGTATGTATGATTATACTCCGTGGTTCATAGCGATGCACTAGCTCTACATCTGGAACCAGGAGTAAGGTCCTAACATCTCACGCCCATCTACGTGGCTAAGTACACAAACACATTAGTCCTATATTTTGTGAGATGTACTGGCTCCTTAAATCTATAGGTGCATGATATCTAAGGTATGTCCTATGCTAGTTCCATAAAAATGAAATTAAAGAAATAGTAGTAAGAACATATAATTTGCAAGTACCTATTCTATTACGCACATGCCCAATTTTCGTCTTAATAGACTAAATTTGGCTTCGGGTAGGGGTTTAGTAAATAGGTCTGCCAAGTTAGACTTCGATTCGACGTATTCGAGTTGTATGGCTCCGTTGCCCACATGTTCTCGAATGAAATGGTGTTTAACCTCTATATGTTTGGTCCTAGAGTGACATATCGGATTCTTTGTAAGATTAATTGAACTAATGTTATCTACGTGAAGTTTAGTATTCGTAAAGTCTAACTTAAAGTCGCGGAGAGTGTGCTTCGTCCAAAGAAGCTGCGTGACACACTCACCCATCACGATGTATTCGGCTTCGGTGGTAGATAAAGCAACACAGTGTTGCTTCCTACTGCACCAACTCACTAGACTCGAGCCGAGAAGTTGACAACAACCACTCGTGCTCTTTCTATCGAGCTTACTACCGGCATAGTCTGAATCGGAGTAGCCGGTTAGTTCGAACTCGGTAGATCTAGGATACCAAATACCGACATTAAGTGTACCCTTTAGATATCTAAGGATACACTTAACTAGGGTTAGGTGAGACTCCTTAGCACAGGTTTGAAACCTGGCGCACATACTTACTGCGAATAGGATGTCAGGTCGACTCGCAGTTAAGTATAGGAGACTTCCTATCGCGCTCCTATAGTACTTTAAGTCAATGGACTTACTTTCTAGGTCTTCTCCTATGTTAACATTATCGTCATTGGGGTGTTTAATACCTTAGCGTCTTGCATTCCAAATCTTTTAATTAACTCCTTAGTGTATTTTTGTTGATATAGGTATATACCATCCTTAGTTTGTTTAATTTGTAGACCTAAAAATAAACTTAACTCGCTTACCAAGTTCATTTCGAACTCACTTTCCATGAGCGAAACGAACTCGTTTAGTAAGGCTGAGTTAGAGGTTCCAAAAATTATATCGTCTACGTAAATTTGAGCTATGAATATTTCTTTACCTAAGGTTTTTACGAAGAGAGTTGGGTCAACTAAGACTTGGTTAAACCCTTTTGACTTAAGATGGATTGAAAGTCTCTCGTACCAAGCTCGAAGAGCTTGTTTAAGTCCATAGAGAGCTTTCTTAAGTTTTAGAACATGGTCAGGTTTATCTAGATTTTCGAATCCGGGGGGTTGGCTAACATAAACTTCTTCTTTAATGTATCCATTTAGGAATGCCGATTTAACATCCATTTGAAACAACTTAAATCCTCGATGTGCGGCATAAGCTAGCAACATTCGAATGGATTCAAGTCTAGCTACTGGGGCATAGGTTTCGTCGTAATCTAAGCCTTCGACTTGACTAAACCCTTTGGCGACTAACCTAGCCTTGTTTCTAACTACTTCACCTTTATCATCAAGCTTATTTCGAAACACCCACCTTGTTCCAATTATCGTTTTGTCTTTAGGTGGTGGTACTAATTCCCACACTTCATTCCTAGTAAATTGAGCTAGCTCTTCTTGCATTGCAATAATCCAATCGGGATCAAGAAGAGCTTGTTCAATTGATTTGGGTTATATCTTTGAAATTAAGGAAATTTGACTAAGGTTGCTATAGGATGCTCTAGTTCGAACTCCTAGATTAGGATCTCCTATCACTTGATCGATAGGGTGGTTAGTCTGAATCCTAGATTGGGTTGGGTTTGTGTCACCTAATGCTTGATCAATGGGGTGACTTGGTTGAACACTAGTTTGACTCGGATCACTTGTCACTTGGTCGACAAGAGAAGTTGGTTGATGTGGATTAGACTCGATCTCAGGGTCGGAGACGAGTTTGGTATCAGTGGGTTCAACACTTGGGGTCATTAAGGGTTTTGTAGGTTCGGGTACTTCATCGAACACTACATTAATAGTCTCTTCGACTTTAAGGGTATCGTGGTTATATACCCTATAGGCCCTACTCGTGGTTGAGTATCCTAAGAAGATTCCAGTGGAGGTTTTGGATTTGAATTTCCCTAGGTGGTTCTTAGTGTTTAAGATATGTACTTTACATCCAAATACCCTAAAGTACTTGATGTTGGGTACTTTATTGTGATAAATCTCGTAGGAGGTCTTAAGGTGCCTCTTTACCATAAGGATCCTATTTTGACATAGCAAGTCGACTAACGGCTTCTACCCAAAACCTATCGGGTAGGTCGATTCTGCTCAACTTGGTCCTAGCGGCTTCTTGTAGAGTTCGGTTTTTCCGCTCCACTAGGCCATTTTGTTGAGGGTCCTAGGGCAAGAGAATTCATGGTGGTATCCGTTTAGGTTACAGAAGTCGGTGAACCTTTGATTTTCGAATTCACCACCATGATCGCTTCTAAGTCTTTTAACCTTAAGGTTTTTTTGATTCTCGATTAATTTGAATAGATTGATTAATTGATCTAGGGTATCATTTTTATGTTTGATGAACCTAACCTGTAAACTCCGGAGTAGTCGTCAATTATGACTAAGCAATATTGACTTCTATTGAGTGACTTGGCTCCATGTGAATCGAATAGATCCATATGCAGGAGCTCAAGTACACTTGAGGTTCGTTCTTGGTTAGTTAACTTGTGTTGTGTCCTAGGTTATTTTCCTTGTTGACAAGCATTACAGATTTTATTAACCAAATTGTTGAGGTTGGGTAAGCCTCTGACTAAGCCACTCTGACTCATCTTGTGGACGAGTCTTGGGTGCGAGTGACCGAGTCGTCGGTGCCACAACCATGATTCCTCTTCCTGTGTCATAAGACATTTGGCTGAGGATTTGATTAAGTTAATTGTATAAATGTTATTTGTCCTAGTTCATTTGAGTATTGTTTTAGCTGTTTTATTTGTTTTAATTACACATTCATTTTCTAAAAATATGACCTTATAGTTATTGTCACATAATTGGCTTACGCCAAGCAGGTTATATTCAAAATTCTCTACAAGTAATACATTTTTAATAACAAAATTCGAGTTAAGCTCGATATCACCTGATCCGATGATTTTGAGCTTGTCATTATTCCCAAAGCCTACCGATCCTTGTCGTTTGAATCGAAGCTTCGTGAATTTGAGTTGATCCCCGGTCATGTGTCGGGAGCAACCGCTGTCCAACATCCATTGATCCTACACACAAGGTGGTTGGATTGGATGTTAGATTTTTTATATATTTTTTAAAAAAATTGGTTGTAAGTTTTTAAACCTAGGTCATCTCACCTGTGTCTATATGGTCAAGCATGTTATACTTATGTGTTTTTTGTGAGATGACTTCCAATTAAGTTGATTAAGTGCATTTAGGTTCAAGTAATTTTATGTTAGATTTGGATTTGACCCTAGGCTTGTCAAGTTTACCTTTTCAAGATCATGGTTTCCAGGTCGTGGCGAGGCACAGGGGCCTTCTTTTATCGGATCATCGACCACTTCCTTAGACAAAGCCATTTTCAAGAAAAAGATGATTTGACTCACCTAAGACTATTTCCTGGTCTAATTGGTTATTTTTGAAAAGAGGCGCCCCGAGGCTCAATCTTTTCGAAGGATTTTAGTTGGTTATGTATGTGTTCTAAGTGAGTTCACAAGTAAAAAAAAAACAAAACAAAAAAATTTCTAAGCATGCAATTTCTAAGTTAAAGCACAAACATGTTTTGTACTGGCTCCCCCTAGACTGTTGAATCGGTTCGGTCTATCCACATAGTGGATTTGGTCCTTGGGAACCCAGTACGAATTGGATTCTAGAGTTGAAATCAAAAAGTTCTTAGGGACCCATGCTTGGACATGTTTCCTATGTCGACTTACAATCGACATATACGACCTATTAGTCGTGTTTGAGTTAAACCCTAGTCCAGCCTTGTTGTACACGGCCCTTTGAGATCCAAGTAGGAGGTCAAGTCCTTTGGATCCCGAAGTGAACCTTTCCAACATGTTCCTAAGATCTTCAACTTGACTTTTCAAGAGAGAGTTCTCAACTTCGAGCTTTTCAGCTCGAGTTGGGTCCTCTTCTCGAACTTGACTAGTCGAAGAGGTTAGGGAGACCTTGTGTTTGAGGAGTTTGACCTCCTCAACCAGGGTCTCGACCTTGGACTCGGACTTAACTAATTTCCTAGACAAAAACCTAACCGTATTATGTAAAGTATTAAATAAAGTTCGACTCACTTTAAGGGTATCTTTTGAACCAGATGCGTATCCGTGGCTTGACTTGAAGGTAGCTTCGTAGTCCGAGTCATCCTCAGGTTCTGACTCAAGTTCAGGTTCGGTCTCCGTGTCTGACTCAATCGATTTCGCCATGAAGACGTGGTCTTCGTCTTCTTCGGATGACGCTTCTTCCCATGTCGCGTTGAGGGCCTTCTTGTGATTAGGTGCTTGGTGGTTGAGCTTGGGGCACTCGGACTTGATATGTCCAAACCTGTTACACTCATAACACCTAATATTAGAACTTATAGGCTAGGTTGGATTTTTAGTTCGGCCCATCCTTCGAGCCGCTAACTTCTTCTTCGACTCCCTTCTTCTTCCTTCCGGTTGGTGGTGGCTTGCTTTGCGATTTTCTTCTTCTTTGAACTCGCAAACAAGGCTATACCCTCTGTGTTCCGAGTTGACTGCTCATGTAATTCAAATCAAAATAATTCTATTCTAACTTTAGAAAGGTCCTTGGAGACCTTGTAGGCGTCGACCATGGATGCCCACAAGGTAGTCCTCGGAAAAGAGTTTAGAACATACCTTATAAGGTCGTGGTTTTCGACCTTTTGCCCGATTGCGTGTAGGTTGTTGACGATGTCCTGGACGCGGGCGTGTAATTGTGTTGCCGTCTCGTGTTCCTGCATTTTTAGTGTGTACAATTTATTGAACAAAAAATCGCATTTACAAACCTTAGCTTGATCCGATCCTTCGTGTAACTCGTCGCAAAGATCTCTTGCGCCGATGAAGGTCCGACCGATTTAGCTCCTCCTTGGATAGCCCGCGCAGAATTTGAGTCGCCTTTGCATGCGCGCCTCGACTTGTCGTTTAGTGGCAATGGACCACTGATTGTAATCCAAGGATTCACCTTCTTCATTAGTAGGAAGGGTGAACCCGATTTGGATCACAATCCACATCTCTATTTGGGTTTTTAGGAAGCACTCCATCCGACCTTTCCAGTAACGGAAATCGTCATCGTTGTAAAATGGTGGTCGGACGATGCTAAAACCCTCGAGATGGGCCATTAACACGAAAGACACAAAGAGACGAAGACGAAGAAACTAGCAACGACAAAAACACAAAAACAAGTACCAAGACTCGCGTCTTGGATTAGTAGTGCGGGAGAAAAACTTAACAAAGCGAAATAAATAATAAAAAAAACAGAATTAAAAGAAAAATAAATCTGTAAAAATGGCTAGATTGGTGGTTTCACCAAATCCCTGATACCAATTGTTGGATCGATGCGGTTCGCTAGAGGGGAGGTGAATAGCGAAAAAACTTTCTTTCAATTCGTTTCAAGACAAATATACATTGCGGAAATGTAAATAAAACTGAAAGAGACAAATAGTTTTTACTTGGTTCGAGCCTTGGCCACTACTCCAAGGCCCTAACGGTCCTAGACCGTACACGGAGGGCAATACTAAAACACTCCTCCTCGTTTGAGTTAGGAGTTTACTATTACAAAAAAAAACTTGTGAAGCACAAGATAGAGTGAAAACCCCGCTCTTCTATTAAAATGAAAATGCAATGATAGAAAAGCCTCGATTAACAAACTAATTGCAAGATTAAAAGAAATGACAAGACAAGATTATACCAACAACTCAAGATAGGACTTAAACTAGGTTGTTTGACTTCATTGTCGAGTGTCATTTGGAGAGTCACAGCTTGGAGGCTTTTGAGCACTTAGAATTGATGATGAAACCCTAGGTTTGGCCCTCCTTTTATAGCCTTTGAGCCTTTTCGAGGAACCCTAGCCAATCACAAATGAGCACCACTCCCCTTGAAATTTGGTGATAAACCTTGACTCCTCGAGGCTGATCCTTTGACCATCAGTCGACTGATGGCCATCATCGATCGTGATGGAAGCATCGGTCGGCGACCTCCCGATCGTGATGGCCGACGGAGTCCTCCAATGGCGGTCGGATGCTTGCTGCAAGTCAAAGTTAGCTCAATAAAAACATAATTTTGACGGTCGTCGACCGTCCGATCTCGACCTAGACCATCTATAGGATGTCTTTGGTCAGATCTACGCTTAAGATCATCCCCGTAACAAGGATACGACCTCACTTACGCTCTCACACACGAGCTTACCTCGATACTTACATGTTGCTTTTGCTTCAGGACATCCACTCGATTCCTTCCTCCTACGAAGTCACTCGAGTGTCGCCCGACCACCGCGGCTTCCTCCGGGTGTCGCTAGCCTTCAGCTCCAGCTATAGCAATTTACTGCACACTCGATTCAGCTCGTGAGATAATGACATGAGCTTAACTTTGTATCTTGTATTAATTTGTTAGGTGCCTACTGCACCAACAACTTATCGATATATTATTACCAATATGATTTATGATTTAGGAGTTATAGATGAAAATGATTAGATATATTTGTAGTAAGCGGGATGACCCAATTTAAATTGGAAAAAGGTCATCTATGGTAGGTAATGCCTAAATGTAGGATTTATTTTCCAATACGATGTTGAATGTACTCTATTGTGAGAGAGTTAAGTGAGGTCGATGCGACTATGATTAGGAGAGATTATGATCGATCAGGATCGAGAGTCTCGATCGATATGACTCAGAGAGAGAGTTATGATCGAGTCACGACTTATTGTAGAGTTAGAGGAGATGATCGTCGATTAGTTTGAGCTCTCTCGGATAGAGAGTTATCGATCTGATTAGTACTCTCTGAGGATAGAGAGTATTGATTAGATGGGTATGACTCTTTCTTTGAGCAGAGTAATGTGGTAGAATGTGTCAGTGTGGCGTACACATGTCGTTTGCATGCATTCGCGACATAGTCTTGGGGTTGGAGAGTCACCGTCATCACCTCCCAGAGCACTCCCGAGGAGTAACTAGTGTGAGGCAGCATCTGTTGTGCCTCACTCTACCACTATAGGCGGTGGTAGTTGGAGTTGTGTGCGATTGTCACAGGTGCGTGGTACTCGACCACTCATTGGTAGTGTTAGTCGGAGTGGCCAGCAGCAGGGACCCCCGTTGTGTAGCGAGCTTTTTACGCTCATATGTTACTTGATCATATTGCCCACTACTCTATAGCAAGGTTGTGGTTGTGAGAGTTGGGACGATTGTCTAAACACTGTAGTCGTAGTAGCAGTAGGGTGCATGAGCATGACAATGCATGTTGCATTACCGTATATGATGGCGCTTTGCATATTACCATATATGTTATATATATATATATATATATATATATATATATATATATATATATATATATATATATATATATATATATATATATATATATATATATATATGGATGGTTGAGATTAATATATATATGGATTATATATATATGATTTTGTGATGTTGCATTTGATTGTACATGCATTTCGTACATTCATTCATGCATATGTCTCTTGCATTTGTTATCGATTGTGTCGGATATTGGTATGTATTAGGACCATTAGTTAGATACCTTGAAACTATATTTTGAGTTGATCTACTCTTCTATATATATATATATGTTGGATATATGTTGAGTTGGATCGAGTAAGCGTAAGGACTTGAGTATATGTCCGCATTTTTATATTTATTTATTTAGACGGTATATGCTTGTATTTATATACTGCCTGATATACTTGTAGTATGTTGTTGAAAATACATGTGATATGACATATATACATGTTTTTCTATTACCTACTGAGTTTTACTCACCACCCCACGGGTTTTTTTCGTGAGGTAATGTAGAAGACTTCGTGACTACTGACATTGGTGACATCGACATCTCACCTCCGAGGCTCCCGTATTGGTTTTGAGCTTTGCGTCCGCCGTGTATTGTATTTGGAGTTTTCGTAGAGTACTGTGTTGTGGACTTGTAGATTCGAATTTTGTTGATGTACTGTATGTGGTTGTGGTGTGTTAATCATACCGGTATGCATGATGTGGATGTATTGTATATGTGGGGTTATGGGTATGTCGTTGTATTAGTTTCCACTGTGTTTCGTTATGTTGTTGTATTTTTATTTGTTATATTATATTTATTGTGGGCCTACGAGCCTTGTATTAACCCGAAATGTTGCCACATACAGGGGAGGTGCCGTCCGTTTGATTTTCGGCTCGGTATGCTCTCGGGGTGTGACATGGAGAAACCTCTTACATTGATTACAACAGTAATACTAAGCAAATACAAAATGAATACAACAATCTATGTAAAGAGAACTTTATAAATGAACTTTTTGATGCTTGCTTGTTTGGTTGCTTGAGTTGCACTTGAAGACCCTGAATTGCAGCAGCAAATCACCCCAAAACTCCTCAAGGAACCTTGCCAAAAATCCTCCCCACGAACTGCTTTTATAACCTTCATTCGGGATGATATTTGCCTAGCAGTCGACTCATCGGGACCATCAGTCGACTGCTCCTATAGTCGTTGTCTCACAATGTCATGAGCCACGTTGGATAAGTTCCAAGATACCATCGATCGGTGATCATGCCCATCATGATCCCATCACTCGACTATCAAATATGATCGGCAATGAAAAACTTTCTATTCGACCATCGATCGATTGACATATGATATTGATCGGGCCATCGAGCGCCCAATGTTGTCGATCGAATCGTGACCATTTCACGCAATTGACGGGAACCTTCTATGCCCGAATACCCGACCATCACTAATAATCAACCAAATACATTAAAAGTTAATCAAAATGAGCTAAATAAAACTACACATGATGAAGAAGAACAAATTAACCCTAATCAATGTGAAGAAAACTTAAAGACATCTAGAATTAATCCTAATCATTCACTCGAACAAGTATTAGAAAATCCAACTTTAGAGGTTAAAACTAGATCAACTTTAAGAAATTTAAGTCAAATCACATTAATATCAAAAATAGAACCAAAGTCAATAGGTGAGGCCTTACCAGACAGTGATTGGGTAATAGTCATGCAAGAAGAACTAGCACAATTCGATATAAATGAAGTGTGAGACTTAGTACCTCCACCATCAAATAAATCAATAATAGACACTAAATGGGTGTTTAGAAATAAATTAAACGACCAAGGAGAAATCATTAGGAATAAAGCTAGATTAGTAGCTAAGGGGTTTAGTCAGATTGAAGGGTTATACTATGATGAAACTTATGCCCTAGTAGCTAGACTTTAGTCAATTAGAATGTTGCTAGCATATGCGGCACATAAAGGGTTCAAATTATACCAAATGGATGTCAAGTCAAAAGATAATAAATAGAAGGTCAACCCTCCGAGAGAGCTTAGAATATCCTAATCATGTATATAGATTAAAAAAAGCATTATATGGATTAAAACAAGCTCCTAGAGTCTGGTATGAGAGACTATCTTCATACTTAAGCTCTAAAGGGTTCAAACAAGGTCAAATTGACTCAACACTTTTCGTAAAAACCTTGAACAAAGACATTTTTATTACTCAAATATATGTAGATGATATAATCTTTGGATCAACAAACTCAAATTTTTTAAAAGAATGTATAAACCTTATGGAACAAGATTTTGAAATGAGCTTAGTAGGTGAGTTAAACTTCTTCTTAGGTTTACAAATAAAACAAACAAGAGACGGTAACTATATATACCAAAATAAGTATGCAAGATAATTAATTAAAAAATTTGGTATGAAAAATGCAAAAGATATTAAAACACCTATGACTACGAATGTTATATTAAATGAAGACAAAGAAGGAAAATCTGTAGATCTAAAGTACTATAGGAGTGTCATAGGTAGTTTACTATACTTAACTACAAGTAGACCCGACATACTATTTGCAGTAAGTATGTGTGCTAGATATCAAACTTGTGTTAAGGCTAGCGTATGGATGAATAAGTCATGGATGACTTGGAGGGATCCGATAGGCGTGAGGTTGACGGAGGTAGCTAGAAGGCTTAGGTCAAGGCTAAGGGTGATCTAGCAAGTACGAGGGCATCATACTTGGGGTTAAACCTCATGTTTGAGATTTTTCAGTTGACTGGGTTATGAACTAGGCGACTGGTCAAGTGTTTTGACACTTGGCAGCCGAGTCGACTTGTAGCAGTCGACTGGGGTTATGATTAGTCGATTGTTGAGAGTCAACTGGCGTTTGACTATGACAAATATCTTTGGAAGTTGACTACCAACATTGGACAGTCGACTGATGGTCGAGGTTGCGAGAGCAGAACACTCGGTAGCCGATTGGTCAGTCGGCTACAGGCTTGGAAGTCGACTGATTGGTAATGGCAGTCGACTGCCAGTGTATCCATTGGCTTGAATGCCGACATGGATCAAGTCCGTTATGAGACAATGGCACTGTTAGTAGTCGACTGGGGTTTTTTGACAGTCGACTGCCAAGCGTGAAATCAGCCCGATGCAGGGATAAAAGGAGCAACTCGTGGAGGATTTCGCTATGGTTCTTTGAGAGGTTTCTTGAGGCAATTTGGAGGCAAAGTGCAGGAGCATTTCAGGGTCCTTCAAGATCATTCAAGCAACCAATAAGCAAAGCATTCAAAGCCCTAGTTTGTAAAGTGTTCTTTACATTTCGATTGTATTTCTTTGTATTATTTTGTATTACTGTTGTAATCTCTTGTAAGAGGTTTCCTCCACCTCCGGAGTATTTTCCGAGAAGGAGAGTTCCTTAGTGGTGGTGTTTGCATCACTAGGGCTCATTCGAGCCCAACCCGTGGAGTAGGAACCCTAAGGTTTCGAACCACGTTACATCCTTATGTATTATGTTCTCGTGTTGTTCATTTATTTTTGTTTATCATTATATATTCCGCTGCGTACACTAACACTTGTAGCAAGCACGCGATCGATTTCCATCATCGAAGCAATGAACTCGCTATTCACCCCCTCTAGTGACATATAATTCCTAACAAGTGGTATCAGAGTGAGGTTGCTCTTCAAGGTTTAACAACTATGAGAGCACGCTAGGGGGAAGAAGATGGAATTTGAAGAAAAATTGGGATGAGACATCAACACCTCAATTCCATACACCTTCTATGGACAAGAAGGGTTTGAGCAATGGAGGGCACGAATGGAGAACTTCTTCACGATGAATTTTAAGATTGGATGATCCTAGTGAAGGGGTTTGAAATTCTAAGAGGTCCAAAAGGTGGATACCTCAAGAAGAAAAGATGGACCGAAGAGCAAGTCCAAGCCTTCGAAAGAAATGATAAGGTAATGCAATTAATATTAAATTCAATACCTAATGATATTGTGTCTAGGTTAGGTGAATTTCAGGATGGCAAGGAGCTATGGGATAAATTGGCCAAGCTCCATGAAGAACCATCCATGGCTCAAGTAGAGAGAGAACCCGAAGACGAGTGTTCATCCTCACAAGAAAGTGAGGATTCGGAGGTCGAGAGGTGTTCGACATTCGAGGAAGGAGAGGTGGAAGAAGCCTCCACCTCTAGGATTGAGGGGGAGGAAGTGTAGGAACGATGTTGGCCGGCTAGAGGGGGGTGAATAGCCTTTCTTGTTCGTAGATGGAAGTCGTTCGTTGATTGCTCGTCTACAACACTATTAGCGCAAGCAGAATATACTAATATAAACAATTAAGATAAATGCAAAGAAAGAATAGAAAGCATAAACGCTAATACCACAATGTAACGTGGTTCACGGCCTTGCCGCTAATCCACAGTCCGATTTGTCCAAGGTGAATCACGCCTCAAGCTTTCCACTATTCTCTCCTTTGCACCAAGCTAGGTGGAGGTAGCCTCTTTTACACAAGAATCACTCCTCTTACAATATAATGTAAATAAGCTTAAGTAAGAGGATGGAAAACATGTTGGGCACTTGGGAGAAGTTTAGATCATGAACATTAGCCTCCCAAAGGCCCTCACCCCTTCTCTTTATAGAGGAAGAGTATTTCTTCCCGTTAACACAGCAGTAGTCGACTGATGCCCCGATCAGTCGACTGATTCTGTATTCGTTGCCCAATAACGACTTCTTCCACGTTGGATTCCAACCAACGGCTCCCACATCATCGATTGTCCATCACCGATCGTGATGGAAATCGATCGTCGGAGCGAGCACTGGCCGCTCACCATTATGGCGATCATTGTTGGCACATGAATCAGACTCAAACACTAGTCAAGTCACAGTCGACTTAGAGTAGTCGACAACCATGACATGACAGTCGATTGATGTCGGGAAATCCCATCTGACACTTAGCCAATTGGCCAAGTTTCACCTAAGCGCACTACCCCTTCCCGGGTTACATTCGCTCACTCTCATTCCTTGAAGTCCCTCACCTTTGAAGTTATCTTCGTCCAACCACGTTCCTCGGATGCGCCAAGCGCACGGCTCTGTAGCGCCATCCTTCGCATCTCGCCCTGAAGTCTACTTCCTCCGGCTTTACTCCAATGTTATTCGTCCGGCGGTCCCTCGGATGCTCTAAGTGCACGGCTTCCGCAAAGCCATCCTTCGCGGACTCAAGGACCGAGTCATGAGAGATGAAACTCGCCAATGCTCTATGTGTGAATTACTAAGTCCTGCAAGACTCCAACGCACATATCAAATCCAATCATCCTAACTTAAACCCTTTGCCACACACATCAAAATCATATCACGGGTTGATTGCCCTAACAATCTTTCCCTTTTTGATGTGTAGCAATCCGTTTAAATTAGGTAAACATTTGATAAAAATTTTAAGGTAAGAAAGCATGTAAATAAACATGATTATCAACTCTCCCCCTTAATACATGAAACTCCCCCTAAATGCAATTCTCCCCCTTAATATAACTTACTTAAACATACATATTTCTCCCCCTTTGACACCATCAAAAAGATTAAACTAAGTTATTCAAACATGGCATCAAGTCTAGGAAAAGGAAAAATACCAAAACATGGCTTAAAATCTGATAAAAGAAGTTACTGGGCATGTTTTCAGTCGATCAGTCGACTGGTTCAGACTACTAGTCGACTGGCACTTACATTTCAGGATTTTCTGATTTTCGGACTGAATTTCATAAATGCATTAAAAATTCTATAAAATTCGAAAAATTATGAAATTTGGGGAACACATTTCTTGTAAGTTCCTTTATCAATGAAAAATAGTTTTCAATGAAAAATCACTATATTTTCGAAAATTAGGCAAAATCTCAAAAGTTGGAAAATATCTAAAGTCTGTATCAATTTTAAAGCCTAGTTTTGCCTTGAAGCTTCTCAAAACATGAAAATTCAGTTTATGAAACAAGAAATATTTTTCAAAACATTTAAAATATCCAACCATGATCTTTGGGCAATATGTCTATGAATTAAACATAAGTCTTCCCCATGATTGGTCTATTATTACTCTTTTGATACTTTAAATGACCATCTAAATGCCATAGGTATTAGTGGACCATTTGTATCATCCTAACATCTCACTCATGCTATGTTTTCAATCAAGGTTATCCTTATGGTGAATGTGAGATGTTCCTAAAGGTATTTATATACTTAACCTTCAATTTCATGCAATTCTACCTATGGTTAAGTATCATCCTAACATACCACATGATCATAAAGACATACATGTATTGATTTCACATTATGATCATGAAACACATATAACTATCAATCTGTAATCATGCATTAGATATATAATCATGATAATAAGTCAAGCATGATTAACTTTATTGCCCATGACTATATGTCAAATATCAAGATCATAAATCATGATTGCAAATATGTATAACAATTACATTAACTATCATGATTTAAGCATTATTATCAATTTATGGGCACATTATCATCACCCAACATTATGATAAAAATTTATAGGTCATGAGTGTCAACATATATAACACTAAGTGTTGAGCATGATTTAAACTATTTAAGGGTACATTATCATCACCCGACACTATTTCAAAAACTTAGTCTCGCCATCCTAAGTCAACCAAAAATATGATATAGGTAAATTCCATATGGTTGACTATCCTAGGGTTTTCCTAACCCTTAAGGATGGATTTAGGAACCCAAAATAAATTCTTTCCTATGGGGTTCACTAAAAATTCCTTAGGGATCCATTTTCTAGCTATCATTTTCTTTTTATCTTAACCCCTAGCAATTAAACATTTATAGGCCTTTTCATTTTTATTTTTCTTATATCCTAGGTCTTTCCTATTGAAGCTTGCCCTTTGGCTCCCTATGATCATGTTCAAAGTGTTGGAGCCTATGGTGAATTTTTCTAGGGCCTTGGTTAAATGATCTACTTTCTCTCTTAAAGCCCTATTTTCATCCATACATGCATCACTAACATTAAAAGGCATATAGTTATCATGTGAGCATGCATCATCATTCTTAACATTTAAACATGTTTGTTCTGATTTATTTTCTAAAGCCTTAATTTGATCTAGCATGCTTTTATTCTTTTTCTTAGCCCTAAATAAATCCTTAGTAAGGTTAGAAATCATGGAAACTATTTTATTGGGTGAGAGATTCGTTACCATAATCTCCATGTCTTCTTCTTCGGATGAGGAGGATGATGATGAGTCTCCCCCTTCACTAGAGCTCTCTTCACTTGTGCTTCTTTCTTCTTGCTCGGAGGAGGAGGTGTCTAGGTCATCAAATGCCATTAGTGCCAAATTTGTGACAAAGGCATTTTCTTCCTCCGATGATGATGAGGAGGAGGAAGGATCATCCCAAGTCCTTGCTTTGAGTGCTTTGGCCTTCCCTTTTTCTTTGACCTTCTTCTCCTCTTCCTTCTTCTTGCTCCCCTTCTTCTTTTCTTCTTTCTTTCTCCTCTCTTCTTTGCTCTTGTTCAAGAGGGGACAATTATCCCTTATGTGTCCCTCTCCTTGGCAATTATAGCAAATTATCTTCCCCCTTGGTCTTCTTCTCCTATCATTAGATTTATTAAATTTAAAATTTTTCAAAAGCACGCCTTACCTTCCTTACCATGTATGCTTCTTCTGTGCTATTCATGGAGGAGGAGGAGGCTTCATCGGATGAAGGAGTCTCCATCTTCTTCTTCCCCTTGTTGGCCATCAAGCCTACTCCCCTTGATGGTTGAATTCTTGGCTCTTCTACTACTCCTTCAAGCCTTGTTTCGTGGAGCTCCATGGTTGAAAAGAATTCTTCAAGTGTGCTCACTTCTAAATTCTTAGAAATGTAGAAGGAGTCCACCATTGAGCTCCACTTTGAGGATCGGGGAAAGACATCTATAGCCTTCATTACCATATCCCGGTTGGAAAGCTTCTCCCCTACATTTGTCAAACCGGTTAAAATTTCTTTAAACCTAGAATGTAAAGATTTTACCTTCTCTCCCTTTTCGAGTTTAATGTTGCTTAATTGGGAGCGTAGGACATCTCTCCTTGCTAGTTTGGCCTCGGATGTGCCTTCATGAATCTCTATGAGTTTCTCCCACATCTCCTTGGCACTTGCACATTCTCCTATCCGATTCACTTCTTGTTGGGGGAGTGTTGGTGCAGTAGGCACCTAAGTCGAACCTGAGTTTTGATTATAGCAAACGATACAAAGTTAAGCTCATGTCGTTATCTCACGAGCTGAATCGAGTATGCAGAAGAATGATATAGCTGGAGCTGAAGGCTAGCGACACCCGGGGGAAGCCGTGGTGGTCGGGTGACACTCGAGTGACTTCGGAGGGAGCCGAAGGAATCGAGTGGAAGGCCGGAAGCAAAAGCAACATGTAAGTGTCGAGGTAAGCTCGTGTGTGCGAGCGTAAGTGAGGTCGTATCCTCTTTATGGGGATGATCTTAAGCGTAGATCCGACCAAAGACATCCTATAGATGGTCTAGGTCGAGATCGGATGGTCGACGACCATCGAAATTATGTTTTTGTTGAGCTAATTTTGACTTGCAGCAAGCATCGATCGCGACTTGGAGGACTCGATCGGTCGCCAAACATCGATCAGAAGGTTAGAAATCGATCGATCTTGCCGTGATCGGGTGATGGCCATCAGTCGACTGCTGGTCAAAGGATCAGCCTCGAGGAGTCAAGGTTTATCACCAAATTTCAAGGGGAGTGGTGCTCAAATATGATTGGCTAGGGTTCCTCTCGAAAAGGGGCTCAAAGGCTATAAAAGGAGGTCCTAACATAAGGTTTTCACAACAATTCTAAGCTTCCAAAAAGCCTCCGCAAAGCTACAACTCTCCGACAACGAAGTCCTTCCTTTCCGACGTCTAGGTTTATCTTTCTTTATTATTTTTGTACGTCGGTATTAGTTTTTATCAGTTGTTCATCTACTTTTTCGGAGCTTTTATCGTATACGAGGAGAGGGGGAGTGCCCCTCTACCTCAAGTTTTTGTTCCTTCTTGTATCGATTAACTCCTACCTCTAACGAGGAGGAGTTCCTTTAGTGCTTTTGCCCTCCGTACGTGGTCAAGGACCACTAGGGCCTTGGAGTAGTAGCCGAAGGCTACGAACCAAGTAAAACATTTGTCTTCTCTTTATATTACTTATCTTTTCCGCTGCAAATTAATTATCTACTCGGTTTTTTAACGAACGAAGAGAAAAAAGTTTTTATCGCTATTCACCCCCCCCTCTAGCGATCCGCTTCGATCCAACAATTGGTATCAGAACCGGGGGTTGCTAAGATTTGGTGAAACCACTAATCTAGCCATTTTTACAGATTTATTGTTCTTTTAATTCTGTTTATTTCTATTTATTTCGCTTTGTTAAGTTTTCTCCCGCACTACTAATCCAAGACGCAAGTCTCGGTACTTTTTTTTTTTGTTTTGCTAGTTTCTTAGTCTTCCTTCGTCTCCTTCGGTCTTTTGTTCTAATGGCCCATCTCGAGGGTTTTAGCACCGTCCGACCTCCGTTTTACAATGGAGATGACTTCCGTTATTGGAAGGGTCGGATGGAATGCTTTCTCAAAACCCAAATCGAGATGTGGATCATAATCCAAACGGGTTTCACACTTCCGACTAATGAAGTGGGTGACTCCTTGGATTATGATCAATGGACCATTGCGACAAAATGACAAGTCGAAGCCGACGCCAAGGCAACACAAATCCTCCAATGCGGCCTATCCAAGGAGGAGCTAAATCGCGTCGGTCCCTTCATAAGCGCAAAGGATCTTTGGACAAAACTAATCGAGTTACACGAAGGATCGGATCAAGCTAAGGTTTGCAAACGCGATTTGTTGTTCAATAAATTGTACACACTAAAAATGCAGGAACACGAGTCCGCGACGCAACTCCACGCCCGTGTCCAAGACATAGTCAACAACCTACACACAATCGGGCAAAAGGTCGAAAACCGTGACCTTATAAGGTATGTTCTAAACTCTTTTCCGAGGACTACCTTGTGAGCATCCATGGTCGATGCCTACAAGGTCTCCAAATATCTTTCTAAAATTAGGTTAAATGAATTATTCTCAGATTTCGAATTACATGAGCAGTCCAACTCGGAACCCAAGAGGGGTATAGCCTTGTTTGCAGGTTCAAAGAAGAAGAAAATCGCAAGCAAGCCACCACCAACCGAGGAGGAAGACGAGTCCGAAGAAGAAGTTGACCCGGACTGATCACGAGCTAATGAACCTAGCTCGAAGGATAGCCAAGGGACGAAAGCGAACCACAACTCGACCCAACCAAGGTAAGCCTAAAAGTTCTAATATTAGGTGTTATGAGTGTAACAGGTTTGGACATATCAAGTCCGAGTGCCCCAAGCTCAACCACAAAGCACCTAAGCACAAGAAGGCCCTCAACGCGACATGGGAAGAAGCGTCATCCGAAGAAGACGAAGACCACGTCTTCATGGCGAAATCAATTGAGTCAGACATGGAGACCGAACCTGAACTTGAGTCAGAACCTGAGGATGACTTGGACTATGAAGCTACCTTCAAGTCAAGCCACGGATACGCATCCGGTTCAAAAGATACCCTTAAAGTAAGTCGAACTTTATTTAATACTTTACAAAATACGGTTAGGTTTTTATCTAAGAAATTAGTTAAATCCGAGTCCAAGGTCGAGACCCTGGTTGAGGAGGTCAAACTCCTCAAACACAAGGTCTCCCTAACCTCTTCGACTAGTCGAGTTCAAGAGAAGGACTCAACTCGGGTTGAAAAACTCGAAGTTGAGAACTCACTCTTGAAAAGTCAAGTCGAAGATCTTAGGAACACGTTGGAAAGGTTCACTTTGGGATCCAAAGGACTTGACCTCCTACTTGGATCTCAAAGGGCCGTGTACAACAAGGCTGGACTAGGGTTTAACTCAAACACGACTAATAGGTCGTATATGTAGATTGTAAGTCGACATAGGAAACATGTCCAAGCATGGGTCCCTAAGAACCTTTTGATTTCAACTCTAGGATCCAACCCGTACTGGATTCCCAAGGACCAAATCCACTATGTGGATAGACCGAACCGATTCAACGGTCTAGGGGGAGCCAGTACAAAACATGTTTGTGCTTTAACTTAGAAATTGCATGTTTTAACTTAGAAAGTTTGTGCTTTAACTTAGAAATTGCATGCTTTAACTTTTGTGCTTTAAAACTTGTGAACTCACTTAGAACACGAACATAACTAACTAAAATTCTTCAAAAGATTGAGCCTCGGGAGCCTCTTTTCAAAAACATAACCAACTAAAATTCTTGAAAAGATTGAGCCTGAGCCTCTTTCAAAAATAACCAGTTAGACTAGGAAATAGTCTTAGGTGAGTCAAGTCATCATTTTCTTGAAAATGGCTTTGTCTAAGGAAGTGGTCGATGATCCGATAAAGAAGGCCTCAAGGGCCTCTGCGCCAAGACTCGAAGCCATGATCTTGAAAAGGTAAACTTGACAAGCCTAGGGTTAAATCCAAATCTAACATAAAATTACTTGAACCTAAATCCACTTAATCAACTTAATTGGAAGTCATCTCACAAAAACACATAAGTATAACATGCTTGATCATATAGACAGTGAGATGACCTAGGTTTAACAACTTACAACCAATTTTTTTAAAAATCTAACATCCAATCCAACCACCTTGTGTGTAGGATCAATGGATGTTGATACGTTGCTCCCGACACATGACCGGGGATCAACTCAAATTCACGAAGCTTCGATTCAAACGACAAGGATCGGTAGCCTTTGGGAATAACGACAAGCTCAAAATCATCGGATCAGGTGATATCGAGCTTAACTCGAATTTTGTTATTAAAAATGTATTACTTGTAGAGAATTTTGAATTTAACCTGCTTAGCGTAAGCCAATTATGTAACAATAACTATAAGGTCGTATTTTTAGAAAATGAATGTGTAATTAAAACAAATAAAACAGCTAAAACAATACTCAAAGGAACTAGGACAAATAACATTTATACAATTAACTTAATCAAATCCTCAGCCAAATGTCTTATGACACAGGAAGAGGAATCATGGTTGTGGCACCGACTGTTAGTGAAAGCCCTAGAGCCAATCATGTGATGATTGTTGTATGGACTTTATTGTATCATATTTCTATTTATAAAGGCATGGTTATTATATTTACTTGTATTGGTGCCAAATAACTAAATATAATAATGTCCTTGAGTAGTAGGTTCTTATCTATATCAATCGATTGGTTGAATCGATAATGAGATGATATAGAGAACACTACTCTTAATCATTCCTAGTCGAGTATTAACATTCAGGGACAATGTTAATGCGTAGAGACTAGCATGTAGGTCAACAAGATGACTTGATCTCACAAGTCATGGATATGAGATATCAAGTTGACACATGGGTATGCATTGGAGAATGTATACTGAATGACCCGCCATGAGAAAGTATCATGGATCGTTATATGAGTGTCATATACTTTTCATGTGGCTATTAGTATGACTATTAGTCCTTAGACCTCAAGTCACCATGGTTCCCTACATAAGGAGTTGCATACTTTGCTTCACAAACGTCACCCGTAAATGGGTGGACTATAAAGGCGATTACTGGGTATGTAAAAAATTATGCGGAGGGATGTGAGTGATGTAGATGGGATCTATCCCTCCTATATGACGGGAGTGACATCGATATTCTTGATAGAGTGAGACCACGAAGTACATGGTCATGCCCAAATGAGTCAATATGAGATATTGAGCTCATTTGATTATAGTGAGTCTACTTAGAGTTCAAGATTTAGATTGTACCGAGGATGACACGGTCTATGCCTCGATTGGTCAATCTAGATGTTAAGGATAGAGGGACATTGTCACATATTGTGAGAGTCACAATTAGTAGTCACAAAGGTGATGTTGGAGCTCAACATTCTTGTAACTTGGGTAGCAATGATGTGTTGCTAGATACCGCTCATTGCTTATGTTCCCAAATCGGTTTAGGGACATTGCCAACGTTACAAGAACCTATAGGGTCACACACATAAGAGCAATTAGATGGAGATTAGGTTCATATGATGAACCATGAGGATTAGGTTCATGGGATGAACCAAATTGGATTAAGAGTAATCCAAATTAGACTAATTGAGTTAGACTCAAGTTGATTCAAGTATTGAATGAGTCTAATTTTGATTTGATTCATCAAATCAATTTAAATTAATGAATAAAGATTCATTAAATTAAATTGACTTGAGTCAAGTGGTTAGATTTGATCACCCATGGGAGATTAGAGGTCAAGTTTGACTTGACTTGAGAGGGAAGATGAAAGGTCAAGTTTGACTTGACCAAATGCCATGTCATGATGATGACTTGGCATGGCCGGCCAATGATGATGCTCCACATCATCATTGACTTTGTCAATTGGTGACACATCATGAGGGAGACCAAGGGTCATGGGAGTTACATGCATGCATGTAACCTCCTCTCCATGAAGTGGCCGGCCACTCCATTAGATGGGGTAATTGATTTTTGGTGGCTTAATAACTTCATCTTCAACCTTGGTGCTCTTCTCTCTCAAGCTCTACCTCTCCCAACCTCTCCTTGGCCAAAATTCCTAAAGGAGTGCTAGCACACTCTAAGGCATTTTTTCTCCACCTATTGCTTGTGTGGATACCAATAGAGGAGTGTGCACTTGACACTCTCGAGTTCCGGCGAACTTTTGGACGAGCGGGATTTGCGAAGGGCATCGCATCGAGGGTAATGATCTCATCTCTTAGATCTAAGGTAGATCTAGGGTTTTTTAGTAAGCACATACATGTTTTATAATTTTTATACTTCGCACGGATCCGTGGCCGGGGCTTCCGAGGTTTCCGCAACGCAAAAAGCGGTTTTTACGGCTCGGAAAAACCCAACAGTGGTATCAGAGCCACGTGCGAAGCATGTATGTGTTTCGTTTTTGTAATTTTTATATTAGATATAAAAAAAATTACAGATTTATATGTTTCTGTAAATTTCCTAATTTTATAGAATTTTTGGGTATTTTTCTCAAAGAGTCGAAGCAACAAGTGTTGGGACACTTGTAGGCTTCAACCGTCGAGAAAAACTCTCCGAAACGGCGAGTTCTCGCTTTAGGTTTTTGGGACAGCGACTTAAGTTACTGTAGGATCGTAGTAGGGACACTCGCAAAGTTAATTTTGTGAGTATGGGCGCTGCTCTATCCCCGAAAGGGGCTTTGTCCCGCGATCGCGCCCGGAAACCGCTTAGCGGGACCGTTACGGAGAGGTGACTCATTAATTTGAAACAAAAATAGGAAAAATTATAGAAATTTCTGTAAAAATACATAATTTAGAATTATGTATAATTCTGTGATTGTCATGGCCCAATGGCCCCAATTTGATTGGATTATGTGTGTTGTAATTCATAATACGACCTGCGTGCCGTTTTGTGGTTGTGCGTGTTGTATAGTGTATGCGACCTGCGCGTCGTACCTCTTCTTTTGATATTCTAGTTGTAATTAGTTTCTAGACTCGAATGTAACTCGAGTTTCATATTTGTAATGTACAAAATGGAGCGGTGGAAAGTCCACTCGAAGACGAGATTACGAGAAGGGTGACGATGACACATGGCGGTCAAAGAAAGCGCTTGGAGAAGCCGCTAGCCTTAGGTTGACCGTCCGATCTTCTCATTGGCTTGAGAAGATCGTAGTAGGGCCATGACTATATCACATTTAATTATATATGTTGATATATATATATATATATTTAATTGATTTTGCTTGTATGTATGTGATGCATGCTAGTAGAATAATGCATGTATGTATATGATGCATGCTAGGATAATTTTCTTATATGTATATGATGCATGCTAGAATAATGAATGTATGTATATGATGCATGCTAATATAGGATAATAAAGGCCTAAATGCGTATAAGATACACATTACGATTAGATTAGATCATAATCGAATCAACTCGAAAATGCCTACCGAGCCTTGATACCCATCACTACCTCGATCATTTGTTGTTGTTGAATCTGCCAAAGCAGAGCAACGCATATTATCTTGGTAGGGTGCGGAGGGACAATCTTGGTCCCGCCTATCACGCTTGGGTTAGAGTAAGCTCAATTAGATTGAGCAAAACTAGTTAAACTCAATTGGATCGAGTAGAACTATAGGCATATTCCAATCGTTGGAACGATAGGTCAAGATCGTATTTACACTAAATCTTGAGCGATTTAGCCAAAGCTAACTCAAGGTCTTTTGTAAATGTGGGTCTTGATCCTATAAACAAGAGTTACATAGAGATGTAATCGATAATGTGTTACCCACCGATCATACTAAGTCTTGGGCGATTTAGCCAAAGCTAACTCAAGGCTTAGTATGATGTGGATCTTGTCCCGCAAGAATTATAGCTAGTTTGTATGAATCTAGTAATGTGGTTTGACCACATCCATAACTCGATTCTACAAAAATTCCTATAATTCAGTGGGAGCATCATTTGATTAAAGGCCTAATTAAATGATAAAAGGAATATGATATTAATTCTCATGTTGTATGTTGTAGATAACTATGTCCGATAAACACGAACACTCTCTCTCTGCGTCGTCTTGAGAAGGACAAGCTCAATGGAGCGAATTTCCTGGACCGGTACAGAAATCTGAGAATTTTTCTCACCCAAGAAAGGAAGTTGTATGTCCTGGAGCAGCCCATTCCGGAGGCACCTCCGCTAGTGCCTCATGACAAAGATGCTTACAAGAAGCATCAAGATGATGCATTAGATGTGTCATGTCTAATGCTCATGACCATGAACTCTGAGCTTCAGAAGCAACACGAGTTCATGAATGCTTATGATATGGTTGGACATCTTCGTCAACTATATCAAGGACAAGCTAGGCATGAGAGATATGAAGTCTCTAAGGCATTATTTGGGTCCAAGATGCAAGAAGGGACTCCCGTAGGTACATATGTACTCAAGATGATTGGGTACGTAGAAAACCTACAAAGGCTGGGATTCCCACTTGGCCAAGAGCTGGCCACTGACCTGATCTTGCAATCTTTGCCACAAGCCTTCAATCAATTTGTCATGAATTATAACATGAATGAAATTGATAAGTCATTACAAAATGCTCAAAGATGTTGAGAATCACGAGCTTAACCTTAAGAAGGGTAAATCTAACACCATTTTGATGGTGCAGAAGAAGAAAGGCAAGGGCAAGCCTAAAGGTAAGGGAAAGTCCCAAGCCAAGGGCAAAGGCAAAGAACTTAAACCCAAAGGAGGGGTAGCCAAGGAAGGGGCTTGCTTCCACTGCAAGGAAGCAGGACATTGGAAGCGTAATTGCAAGGCATACCTGGAAGATCTTAAGAAGAAGAGAAGTGAGACTTCTACTTCAGGTATAAATGTTATAGAAGTCAATCTATCTATTTCTTCATCATGGGTATTAGATACCGGATGTGCATCTCACATTTGTACCAATGTGCAGGCGCTGAGAAATAGCAGGGCATTGACAAAGGGCGAGGTGGACCTACGAGTAGGCAATGGAGCAAGGGTTACTGCTGTTGCTGTAGGAACTTATGATCTATCTCTGCCCTCTGGGCTTGTACTAGAATTAGATGAATGTTGTTATGTGCCCCGCCTTTAACTAAGAACATCATTTCAGTTTCTTGTTTGACAAGAAAGGTTTTTCATTTATAATAAAGAACAAATGTTGTTCAGTTTATTTAAATGATATGTTCTATTGTAGTGCACCTCTAATGAACGGACTCTACTTTCTAGACTTAGAGAGCCCTATCTATAACATAAGTACCAAGAGGTTCAAGTCAAATGAGTTGAACCAAACCTATCTCTGACATTGTCGCTTAGGTCACATAAATGAGAGTCGCTTATCTCAGCTCCATAAGGATGGGCTGCTAGACTCATTTAATTTTATGAGACATGCGAGTCTTGCCTTTTAGGCAAGATGACCAAGACTCCCTTTCGTGGACATAGCGAAAGAGCAACAGATTTGTTAGGACTTATACATAGTGATGTATGTGGTCCTTTCAATGTTGCTGCTAGAGGTGGTTACAGGTACTTCATTACATTTACTGATGACTTCAGTAGATATGGTTATGTGTATCTCATGACACACAAATCAGAATCCTTTGAAAAGTTCAAAGAATTCAAGAATGAAGTACAAAACTAGCTTGGCAAGAGTATTAAGATACTTCGATCAGATCGAGGTGGTGAATACCTTAGCCATGAGTTTCGTGACTATCTAGCTGAGTGTGGGATTCTATCCCAACTCACTCCTCCTGGAACACCACAGTGGAATGGTGTATCCGAAAGGAGGAATCGTACCCTATTTGATATGGTACGATCTATGATGAGTCACACAGATCTTCCTATATCCTTTTGGGGATATGCTCTAGACACAGCAGCCTTTACCCTTAACCGTGTACCAACCAAGGCTGTGATAAAGACACCATATACGATATGGACAGGGAGAAATCCCATGATGTCTTTCATAAGGATTTGGGGTTGTGAGGCTTACGCTCACGCCAAGTCTCGCATAAAATTGGGACCCAAACCGATAGGTGCTATTTTGTTGGATATCCCAAGGATACAAAGGGATATTATTTACATTCCCACAAGACAAAGTGTTTGTGGCAAAGACTGGAGTTTTTCTAGAAAGGGATTTTGTTTCTAGAAAAACTAGTGGGAGTACCTTCGATCTTGAAGAAATTCAAGATAAGGACCATAGCACTGAGGCATTAATGGAGGTTGAACAGGAACCACAAAGTGTTGTGGGTGATGAGGTTATTGCACTAAGAGTTGTGGAACAACCACCTGTTCATGTAGACCTACCTCTTGCAGATCCGAGTAGGTACGCGGCCGTCACCGAGAGATATTCATTTCTCTTGTCGACCATGATGACGTAATGCTCATTGAGAATGAGCCTACCTCCTATCAGGAAGCTGTGATGAGCCCAGATTCTGAGAAATGGCTAGAGGCCATGAGATCCGAGATGGAATCCATGTACACCTACCAAGGATGGACTTTGGTTGATCCACCTGAAGGGGTCAAACCCATTGGGTGTAAGTGGGTCTTTAGGAGAAAGACTGACATAGATGGACTTACGCATACCTATAAGGGCCGATTGGTGGCTAAAGGTTTCAAGAAAATTCATGGTATTGACTATGATGAAACCTTTTCTCCAGTGACGATGTTTAAGTCCATTCGGATCTTGCTTGCTATTGCAAAGATACCACGATTATGAGATCCGGCAGATGGATGTCAAAACCGCTTCAATGGAAACTTGCTCGAGGATGTGTACATGACACAACCCGAGGGTTTTGTAGATCCACAAGATACTGGGAAGGTATGCAAGCCGCAAAGGTCCATTTATGGGCTAAAGCAAGCTTCGAGTCGGAATCTTCGATTCGATGATGCGATCAAACAGCTTTGGTTTCATCAAGAATGAAGATGAACCTCGTGTCTACAAGAGGGTTAATGGGAACACAGCTTGTCTTCCTTGTATTGTATGTGGATGACATACGCTCATTGGGAATGACATCCTTCGCCATACCGCGTGAAGACTTGGCTCGACGCTTTCTCAATGAAAGACTTAGGTGAAGCACCGTATTCTAGGCATCAAGATCTATAGAGATAGATCTAAAAGTCGAGTACATACATCGACACTAGATACTTACGGTTTGCCATACAGAATTCCAAGAAAGGACTTCTGCCGATGTCACATGGTGTGAGTCTTTCGAAGACTCAAAGTCCCTCTTCTAGAGAGGAGAGAGACCGCATGGATAAGATCTCTTACGCATCTGCTATAGGATCTATCATGTACGCCATTCTATGTACTCGTCCTGATGTCTCGTATGCTTTGAGCATGACGAGTAGAAACCAGTCAGATCCAGGTGACCGTCACTGGATAGCAGTCAAGAATATTCTTAAGTACTTGAGAAGGACTAAAGAATATTTCTTGATATTTGGAGGCGATAAGGAGCTAGCTGTAAAGGGTTATAGTGATGCCAACTTCCAACCTGACCAGGAAGATTATAGATCGCAGTTAGGGTTCGTGTTTTGCTTTAATAGTGGCGCTGTGAGCTGGAATAGTTCCAGGCAGGACACAGTTGCTGATTCTACAACAGAGGCCGAATATATCAGTGCTTCCATCTCATTCGAGAGATTATCGATAGAGGAGATGTGAATATTTGCAGAGTACCCACAGAGGCTAACATCGCAGATCCCTTGACCAAGGCTTTGGCACAGAAAAAGCATGATGGTCACACTAGGTCATTGGGTATTAGATACTACAGTGACACTAATGCTAGTGGGAGATTGTTAGTGAAAGCCCTAGAGCCAATCATGTGATGATTGTTGTATGGACTTTATTGTATCATATTTCTATTTATAAAGGCATGGTTATTATATTTACTTGCATTGGTGCCAAATAACTAAATATAATAATGTCCTTGAGTAGTAGGTTCTTATCTATATCAATCGATTGGTTGAATCGATAATGAGATGATATAGAGAACACTACTCTTAATCATTCCTAGTCGAGTATTAACATTCAGCGACAATGTTAATGCGCAGAGACTTAGCATGTAGGTCAACAAGATGACTTGATCTCACAAGTCATGGATATGAGATATCAAGTTGACACATGGGTATGCATTGGAGAATGTATACTGAATGACCCGCCATGAGAAAGTATCATGGATCGTTATATGAGTGTCATATACTTTTTCATGTGGCTATTAGTATGACTATTAGTCCTTAGACCTAAAGTCACCATGGTTCCCTACATAAGGAGTTGCATACTTTGGCTTCGTCAAACGTCACCCGTAAATGGGTGGACTATAAAGGCGATTACTGGGTATGTAACAAATTATGCGGAGGGATGTGAGTGATGTAGATGGGATCTATCCTCCTATATGATGGGGTGACATCGATATTCTTGATAGAGTGAGACCACGAAGTGCATGACCATGCCCAAATGAGTCAATATGAGATATTGAGCTCATTTGATTAGAGTGAGTCTACTTGGAGTTCAAGATTTAGATTGTACCGAGGATGACACGGTCTATGCCTCGATTGGTCAATCTAGATGTCAAGGATAGAGGGACTTTGTCACATATTGTGAGAGTCACAATTAGTAGTCACAAAGGTGATGTTGGAGCTCAACATTCTTGTAACTTGGGTAGCAATGATGTGTTGCTAGATACCGCTCATTGCTTATGTTCCTAAATCGGTTTAGAGACATTGCCAACGTTACAAGAACCTATAGGGTCACACACATAAGAGCAATTAGATGGAGATTAGGTTCATATGATGAACCATGAGGATTAGGTTCATGGGATGAACCAAATTGGATTAAGAGTAATCCAAATTAGACTAATTGAGTTAGACTCAAGTTGATTCAAGTATTGAATGAGTCTAATTTTGATTTGATTCATCAAATCAATTTAAATTAATGAATAAAGATTCATTAAATTAAATTGACTTGAGTCAAGTGGTTAGATTTGATCAACCATGGGAGATTAGAGGTCAAGTTTGACTTGACTTGAGAGGGAAGATGAAAGGTCAAGTTTGACTTGACCAAATGCCATGTCATGATGATGACTTGGCATGGCCGGCCAATGATGATGCTCCACATCATCATTGACTTTGTCAATTGGTGCCACATCATGAGGGAGACCAAGGGTCATGGGAGTTACCTGCCTGCATGTAACCTCCTCTCCATGAAGTGGCCGGCCACTCCATTAGATGGGGTAATTGATTTTTGGTGGCTTAATAACTTCATCTTCAACCTTGGTGCTCTTCTCTCTCAAGCTCTACCTCTCCCAACCTCTCCTTGGCCGAAATTCCTAAAGGAGTGCTAGCACATTCTAAGGCATTTTTTCTCCACCTATTGCTTGTGTGGATACCAATAGAGGAGTGTGCACTTGACACTCTCGAGTTCCGGCGAACTTTTGGACGAGCGGGATTTGCGAAGGGCATCGCATCGAGGGTAATGATCTCATCTCTTAGATCTAAGGTAGATCTAGGGTTTTTTAGTAAGCACATACATGTTTTATAATTTTTATACTTCGCACGGATCCGTGGCCGGGGCTTCCGAGGTTTCCGCAACGCAAAAAGCGGTTTTTACGGCTCGGAAAAACCCAACACCGACGATTCGGTCACTCGCACCCAAGACTCGTCCACAAGATGAGTCAGAGTGACTTAGTCAGAGGCTTACCCAACCTCAACATCTTGGTTAACAAAATCTGTAATGCTTGTCAACAAGGAAAACAACCTAGGACACAACACAAGTTAACTAACCAAGAACGAACCTCAATTGTACTTGAGCTCCTGTATATGGATCTATTCGATTCACATGGAGCCAAGTCACTCAATAGAAGTCAATATTGCTTAGTCATAATTGATGACTACTCCAGGTTTACCTGGGTTAGGTTCATTAAACATAAAAATGATACTCTAGATCAATTAATCAATCTATTCAAATTAATCGAGAATCAAAAAAACCTTAAGGTTAAAAGACTTAGAAGCGATCATGGTGGTGAATTCGAAAATCAAAGGTTCACCAACTTCTGTAACCTAAACGGATACCACCATGAATTCTCTTGCCCTAGGACCCCTCAACAAAATGGCCTAGTGGAGCGGAAAAACCGAACTCTACAAGAAGCCGTTAGGACCATGTTGAACGAATACGACCTACCTGATAGGTTTTGGGCAGAAGCCGTTAGCACGGCTTGCTATGTCTAGAATAGGATCCTTATGGTAAAGAGGCACCTTAAGACCTCCTACGAGATTTATCACAATAAAGTACCCAACATCAAGTAATTTAGGGTATTTGGATGTAAAGTACATATCTTAAACACTAAGAACCACCTAGGGAAATTCAAATCCAAAACCTCCACCGGAATCTTCTTAGGATACTCGACTACAAGTCGAGCTTATAGAGTATATAACCACGACACCCTTAGAGTCGAGGAGACTATCAATGTAGTATTTGATGAAGGACTTGAACCTACAAAACCCCCAACAACCCCAATTAGCGAGCCGATTCATACTAGACCTAACTCTGATCCGGAGATCAGGTCTAGTGTTAATCCTAACCTAAGTCAACCAAGTCACTCTATTGATCAAGTGATAGATGACTCCAACCAAACTAGTGTTCAACCAAGTCACCCCATTGATCAAGCATTAGGTGACACAAACCCAACCCAATCTAGGATTCAGACTAACCACCCTATCGATCAAGTGATAGGAGATCCTAATCTAGGAGTTCAAACTAGAGCATCCTATAGGAACCTTAGTCAAATTTCCTTAATTTCAAAGATAGAACCCAAATCAATTGAACAAGCTCTTCTTGATCCCGAGTGGATTATTGCAATGCAAGAAGAGCTAGCTCAATTTACTAGGAATGAAGTGTGGGAATTAGTACCACCACCTAAAGACAAAACGATAATTGGAACAAGGTGGGTGTTTCGAAATAAGCTTGATGATAAAGGTGAAGTAGTTAGAAACAAGGCTAGGTTAGTCGCCAAAGGGTTTAGTCAAGTCGAAGGCTTAGATTACGACGAAACCTATGCCCCAGTAGCTAGACTCGAATCCATTCGAATGTTGCTAGCTTATGCCGCACATCGAGGATTTAAGCTGTTTCAAATGGATGTTAAGTCGGCATTCCTAAATGGATACATTAAAGAAGAAGTTTATGTTAGCCAACCCCCCGGATTCGAAAATCTAGATAAACCCGACCATGTTCTAAAACTTAAGAAAGCTCTCTATGGACTTAAACAAGCTCCTCGAGATTGGTACGAGAGACTTTCAATCCATCTTAAGTCAAAAGGGTTTAACCAAGGCTTAGTTGACCCAACTCTCTCAGAAAAACCTTAGGTAAAGAAATATTCATAGCTCAAATTTACGAGACGATATAATTTTGAACCTCTAACTCAAATTACTAAACGAGTTCGCTTCACTCATGGAAAGTGAGTTCAAAATGAACTTGGTAGGCGAGTTAAGTTTCTTTTTAGGTCTACAAATTAAACAAACTAAGGATGGTATATACCTATATCAACAAAAATACACTAAGGAGTTAATTAAAAGATTTGGAATGCAAGACGCTAAGATAATAAACACCCCAATGGCAATTAATGTTAACATAGGAGAAGACCTAGAAAGTAAGTCCATTGACTTAAAGTACTATAGGAGCGCGATAGGAAGTCTCCTATACTTAACTGCGAGTCGACCCGACATCCTATTCGCAGTAAGTATGTGCGCCAGGTTTCAAACCTGTGCTAAGGAGTCTCACCTAACCCTAGTTAAGCGTATCCTTAGATATCTAAAGGGTACACTTAATGTCGGTATTTGGTATCCTAGATCTACCAAGTTCGAACTAGCCGGCTACTCCGATTCGGACTATGCCGGTAGTAAGCTCGATAGAAAGAGCACAAGTGGTTGTTGTCAACTTCTCGGCTCGAGTCTAGTGAGTTGGTGCAGTAGGAAGCAACACTGTGTTGCTTTATCTGCCATCGACGCCGAATACATCGCGATGGGTGAGTGTGTCTCGCAGCTTCTTTGGATGAAGCACACTCTCCGCGACTTTAAGTTAGACTTTATGAATACTAAACTTCACGTAGATAACATTAGTTCAATTAATCTTACAAAGAATCTGATATGTCACTCTAGGACCAAACATATAGAGGTCAAACACCATTTCATTCGAGAACATGTGGCCAACGGAGCCATACAACTCGAATACGTCGAATCGAAGTCCAACTTGGTAGACCTATTTACTAAACCCCTACCCGAAGCCGAATTTAGTCTATTAAGACGAAAATTGGGCATGTGAATAATAGAATAGGTACTTGCAAATTATATGTTCTTACTACTATTTCTTTCTTTTTCATTATTATGGAACTAGCATAGGATATACCTTAGATATCATGCACCTATAGATTTAAGGAGTCAGTACATCTCACAACACATAGGACTAATGTGTTTGTGTACTTAGCCACGTAGATGGGCGTGAGATGTTAGGACCTTACTCCTGGTTCCAGATGTAGAGCTAGTGCATCGCCATGAACCATGGAGTATAATCATACATACTAACCGACTCTGACCAAGACTGGTTGATCTTTCATATCAATCAAGCCAAATATGAGTCGAACATTTTATAGATGAAATTATTTTCAGTATATTATTTTCGAAATAATGTGGAACATGCTTGGACTTTAAAATTAATACTTATTCCACACACACCCTCACTTTTTTCGATATATGGCAAAAGGGGGAGAAAAAGGCCAAAGTTAAGGGATCGACCAAAGTTAAGGGATCAGACAAAGTTAAGAAATCGGCCAAAGTTAAGGGATCAATTTTTTTTAAGGCCAAGGTTAAGAAATCATTTTCTTAACTTAAAACTTATTTTAAATACTATGGCCAATATTAAGTAATTTTGGTTACTTAATTCTTTTTTAGTAGCAAATATCAAGGGGGAGAGTTAAAACTCTTTCTCAAGTACTCACCCTCGGTCAAGGGGGAGGATTCCTCAAGGGGGAGCACTTGAAAAAGAGTTTTTATATACTCCTACACATTCATGCATATCTCTTGCTCATTTTACTTAATGCACTTAATTTGTTTTTTCTTAACTTTGTATGTGGGTTTGCCATAAATCAAAAAGGGGGAGATTGTTGGTGCAGTAGGCACCTAAGTCGAACCTGAGTTTTGATTATAGCAAACGATACAAAGTTAAGCTCATGTCGTTATCTCACGAGCTGAATTGAGTATGCAGAAGAATGATATAGCTGGAGCTGAAGGCTAGCGACACCCGGAGGAAGCCGCGGTGGTCGGGCGACACTCGAGTGACTTCGGAGGGAGCCGAAGGAATCGAGTGGAAGGCCGGAAGCAAAAGCAACATGTAAGTGTCGAGGTAAGCTCATGTGTGCGAGCGTAAGTGAGGTCGCATCCTCTTTATGGGGATGATCTTAAGCGTAGATCCGACCAAAGACATCCTATAGATGGTCTAGGTCGAGATCGGATGGTCGACGACCATCGAAATTATGTTTTTGTTGAGCTTATTTTGAGCAGCATCGAATCGCCACTGAGGACTCGATCACTGGCCAAACAATGACCAAGGTCACCGAATCGATGATCGCCAAAGAATGATCGGTGATGGCCATCACCAATCACGGTCAAAAGATCAGCCTCGAGGAGTCAAGGTTTATCACCAAATTTCAAGGGGAGTGATGCTCAAATATGATTGGCTAGGGTTCCTCTCGAAAAGGGGCTCAAAGGCTATAAAAGGAGGTCCTAACCTAGGGTTTTCACAACAATTCTAAGCTTCCAAAAAGCCTCCGCAAAGCTACAACTCTCCGACAACGAAGTCCTTCCTTTCCGACATCTAGGTTTAACTTTCTTTATTATTTTTGTACGTCGGTATTAGTTTTTATCAGTTGTTCATCTACTTTTCCGGAGCTTTTATCGTATACGAGGAGACGGGGAGTGTCCCTCTACCTCAAGTTTTTGTTCCTTCTTGTATCGATTAACTCCTACCTCTAACGAGGAGGAGTTCCTTTAGTGTTTTTGCCCTCCGTACGTGGTCAAGGACCACTAGGGCCTTGGAGTAGTAGCCGAAGGCTACGAACCAAGTAAAACATTTGTCTTCTCTTTATATTGCTTATCTTTTCCGCTGCAAATTAATTATCTACTCGGTTTTTTAACGAACGAAGAGAAAAAAGTTTTTATCGCTATTCACCCCCCCTCTAGCAATCCGCTTCGATCCAATAGGGAGTACGTTGTACAAGTGATGCTTGGCCTTCGAGTTCGCCAAGTACTCCTCCCTTTGCCTCTTACTCCACCTTGATTTCTCCAATGGCTTTCCTTCTTCATCCTTAGGCATCTTGAAACCATTTTCCATTATTAATAAAATTTCGAAATTGGTTTCGAAAAACACCTCCATTCGCTTCTTCCACCAAGCGAATTCTCCCTCGAACTTCGGTGGATGAATATTAGAGCCGACCATCTCTTGATGAAGTACTTGTTGCGGCGGTTAGTCCTCGACAAGCGACTTGACTCTGATACCACTTGTAGAAATGATGTTGGCCAGCTAGAGGGGGGTGAATAATCTTTCTTGTTCGTAGATGGAAGTCGTTCGTTGATTGCTCATCTACAACACTATTAGCGCAAGCAGAATATACTAATATAAACAATTAAGACAAATGCAAAGAAAGAATAGAAAGCACAAACACTAACACCACAATGTAACGTGGTTCACGACCTTGTTGCTAATCCACGGTCCGATTAGTCCAAGGTGAATCACGCCTCAAGCTTTCCACTATTCTCTCCTTTGCACCAAGCTAGGTGGAGGTAACCTCTTTTACACAAGAATCACTCCTCTTACAATATAATGTAAATAAGCTTAAGTAAGAGGATGGAAAATGTGTTGGGAACTTGGGAGAAGTTTAGAGCATCAACATTATCTTCCCAAAGGCCCTCATCCCTTCTCTTTATAGAGGAAGAGGATTTCTTCCCGTTAACACAGCAGCAGTCGACTGATGCCCCGATCAGTCAACTGATTCTGTATTCGTTGCCCAATAACGGCTTCTTCCACGTTGGATTCCAACCAACGACTCCCATATCAGTCGACTGATGGAGTTATCAGTCGAGTGCCGAAAGCGAGCACTCGACTGCTCACCATTCTGTGCCCAAAACCCTTGTGACCAGTCGACTGATGTCTTCATCAGTCGACTGGTTGTCTCGGCAGTCACTATCAATCCATGGAAGTCGACTGTTGGCACATGAATTGGACTCGAATACTAGTTGAGTCACAGTCAACTTAGAGTAGTCGACTACCATGACATGGCAGTCGACTGATGTTGGGAAATCCCATCCGACACTTAGCCAATTGGCCAAGTTTCACCTAAGCGCACTACCCCTTCCTGGGTTACATTCGCTCACTCTCATTTCTTGAAGTCCCTCGCCTTTGAAGTTATCTTCGTCCAGCCACGTCTCTCGGATGTGCCAAGCGCACGGCTCTGTAGTGTCATCCTTCGTGTCTCGCCCTGAAGTCTACTTCCTCCTGCTTCACTCCAATGCTCCTCGTCTGGCGGTCCCTCGGATGCTCCAAGCGCACGACTTCTGCAAAGTCATCCTTCGTGGACTTAAGGACCGAGTCATGAGAGGTGAAACTCGCCAATGCTCCATGTGCGAATTACTAAGCCCTGCAAGACTCCAACGCACATATCAAATCCAATCATCCTAACTTAAACCCTTTGCCACACACATCAAAATCATCTCATGGGTTGATTGCCCTAACAGGAAGTTAGATCACCGAAGCCGGAGAAAGAGCAAGAAGTAGCTTCAACCTCTGGAAGAAGTGAAGAATCAACTTCGACGCCGACCGCCATTGACCTAGGTAACTCAAGCATTCCATTTAAAAATAAAAATCATATTATGTGCTTTGAGTGTAGGGAACAAGGACACTACAAGAGCAAGTGTCCAAAAAGAGTCGAGAAGACTCCGCCCGCACCTAAGGTCAGCAAAAATTCAAAGGATGCTGGTGCCCCAATTAAGAAGAGCAAGGAGCACGTGGTGTGCTTCAAGTGCCAACAACTGGGGCATTATAGGAGTCAATGCCCTAGGAGGAGGAAGAAAGGGCAAGAAGGAACATCATATGTAGGGGGAGCTTCTAAAGCAAACCCTAAGTTAAAATTTAGTAATGCACCTTCCCCATTTTATAATGAAAAGTATGCTAGAAATAATTTAAGTAATCTTGCTATTGTTCATGAAAGGCATACTTGAAATAATAAATTTTATTGTTTAGGGGTTAAACATGTCAATCTTAGAAATAAGGATAAATTTGAGACTAATATTCCTAAAACAATCTTACATAGGGAAACTATTAGGAAGATAGAAGACCATTTAGGCATTAACCCTAAGAAGGGTAGGCATATGCCTAGAAGAAATGGTAATGCCCAAAAACTCAATAAAAAATCAAAAATTGGGCAATTAGAATTATAAAATCAAGTTTTGAGGTCAAATCTTGAGAAATTGGAAAAGACCCTTAAGAAAATGCAAGGGACAAATGGTCAAGATTTAGAATCTAGGAGTCAAAATCTAAGGTCTAGGAGGCAAGGCTCATTCAAGGGCAAGAAAGATTTGGGTCACAAACCTAAGCCCAAAGAGAACTACCATAGTGTTCCATTCGATTATGGAACACAACCTAGGTCTAGGAAAACCAAGGTTACTATGGAGGTTATCCCTAAGGGTAACCATGGTAGGTGCCTAGTGGCTAAGATTTTAAGGAAACCTAGGGAAGCTACTAAGAAGGTTACAAGGAAAGTTACCCCTAGAGTTAACCTATACAAGACCACAATGACCAAGGTTACCAATCCTAGGAAGGTCATTAGGAGGGTATTTAGGGAGGTCATCCCTAAAGAATACGAAGTAAACCTAAGGAGCTCAAATAGGTATTGGGTTCCTAGGAGCGTGATCGATTCACGCTAAATGGGTTAGGTTGTGTCAACCTTAAATGAAAGGGTAGTTAACCTAACCATAGCAAAGTTGACACTTTAGGTCATTTTCAAGGTTAGGGATACCTTGGAAATAAGTTTTGATCATAATCCTAAAGGATTTTAAGATATGCCAATATATTTTGAGAACTATGAAAAGTTGATCAAATTGGCACAAACTATGTTTAGAGGTCTTGGTGTGCCATTTTAGGTTTTTGGCATACTTGGGGGATAAGTTGTTGGGGGATCGAAACGGCCGGCTAGAGGGGGGTGAATAGCCCTCGTTCGTTGGATGTCGTAATTCGTTCGTTCTCGTGTGCTTGTCTACAATTGTCGTTAATATACGCAGTGGAATAACAATAGAAATAACAACAATACAAGCACAATCAATACACAAGCATATACGTGGTTCGGAACCGAATGGTTCCTACTCCACGGTGTGAGCTCAACGAGCTCGTGTTATGCGCACGACACTAACAACACTCCTTATCGACTACACGTCGGAGGTGGAGAAACCTCTCACAAGCAATTACAACAGTAATATACAAATACAAACAAGAATACAAATACAATACAAAAGAAACTCTTTTCACCGATTGCTTTTGATCACTTGTTCGGCTAAAACCTCAAACACAAAGTTGTTTGAGCGTCCGACACTCAGTCTTAGCCACTTGGCCAAGTCCACTTTATCCCTCATGGAGTTCCCCACCGAAGCTCTCTTCTCTCGTCCTACGTTCCTTGGATGCGCCAAGCGCACGGCTTCGCAACGCCATCCTTCGCGTCTCATGCCCTAGAAGTATGCTTCCCTTTGGGCTCACTCCATTCGCTCCCCATCCGGCGGTCCCTCGGATGCACCAAGCGCACGGCTTCGCAATGCCATCCATCACCGACTCAAGGACCCAAGCCTAGTGAACTTGCCAAGTTCTCAAGACTTCCCAAATGCACCAAGCGCACGGCTTCGCAATGCATTTCTCACCAAGCACCAAGCGCACGACTTCGCAATGCTTTGGATTTCCCATGCCAAGAACCAAGCGCACGACTTCTCAATGCTTTGGACTTTCCCATGCCAAGCACCAAGCGCACGGCTTCGCAATGCTTTGGACTTTCCCATGTCAAGACTTCCCCCTTGGACTTCCACACCAAGCTCCATGCTTGGATTTTCCATGCCAACCCCATGTTGGACTTTCCCATGACAATCCAATGTCATGAGTTTTGTCTATCATCAAAATACTATCAAGGTACTGCTCGAGTCAAACTCGAGTCAACCTGGGCCGATTGCACCAACAATCTCCCCCTTTTTGATGATTGACAAAACTACCATCTCAAGTCTACCAATTCTCCCATATTGGCAATTCTCATATCCCAATGATAATTCCAACGAACCCTAATTGGTAACTTGGTAACTTCTCCCCCTTTTTGACATTACATCAAAAAGGTCCTCCCCAAGGGTATGAATGTCTCATATCCCAATGAGATCTTACAATCTCTCCCTTGGAGGAACACATGCCTACAATCTTTCTAGTGATCCCATATCACTTAAAGAGAGGCAACCCAATTTTCCTCCCATGAGGAAATACACATCCATCTTCCCATGATGGATACCTCCCCCTAGAGGCTTGCTCCCCCTTGACCATTGCACCAACAATGTCCTTGGAGAGTCCCTAAGCCAATAGGAACATTAAACCAAACAAAATTAAGGCAAAGTTCAACAATGAACTCTCATCCACCTTAAAATTGATACTCACCCTCAACCCAACTCCTAATCCATATCCAATGGATTTCCACCCTCTCTAATGCTCTCCCAAGCATATCCTAAGGTTAGGAGTGGTTAGGGGACCAAAACACAGCTGAACATGGGCCTAACCAACAAGCTTTACCCGAAAAACTAGTCGATCGACACACTCATCGATCGACCTCACGGCAATGATCGATAATCGATTTGCGATTTAGTCAATTTCGTAAATGACTTTCCAAAATTCATAAGTAAATATACATAAGTAGATAAATCTTGAAATTTGGTATGTATACTACTTATCACAAACATTATGGGTGAAAAATATTAGAAAATTATTTTACCCATTAAACTAGGAGATTGATACAAAGTTCAAAATTTTAAGAAAAGCTTCAATAAAGAGCCCTCTTTGTATCATCTCATTCAATGGTGATAGCTATCAAAAGATAGGCTTCACCAAGGTTTTTCAAAATGTTTTCAAAATGTCTTTCAAACCTTTATTTTCTTTTTCCTAAACATCTCACCAATATCTAGATGTGTAAAACACATACAAGTCAAATTTTTGTGAGATGTGGGTTTTGTTTTATTTATGTTCTCATGCATATTTCTAGGCAACATTAATTTGATTCCCTTCAAGTTGTGTCATAGTCCTTAACTCCATTTTAAACTATGCATGATATGATTATGGCATAAATATGATTTAGATAAAAACATATGTCAATATCATGATGTCATGGCATGTGAATGAGAACTAAGTATACATGACATCTAAAAATAATTCTAAACATGATCATGACATTTTATAGATAAAAATGAAAATGATGTCATGACATGACAAGGCAAACAAATCATGGCAAGTAAAATATACTAAGGTATAGAATACCTAAGTGTGAAAATCAATTTGCCATTTTTAGGGATTAAATACATTTTGCCTTAATGCCATTATTTCCTTAGTGTGCCAAAAACCCAAAATAGCATACCACGACCTCTATGACCTAATTGTGCCAATTTAAATCATTCTAAACTTCTCAAACACATTGGCACATCCTAATGTGTCAACTCTACTATGGTTAGGTTAACTACCCATCCATTTAGGGTTGACACACCCTAACCCATCTAGCGTGAATCGATCACGCTTCTAGGAACCCAATACCTATTGGAGCTCCTTGGGTTAACAAGGTATTCCCTAGGGATAACTTCCCTAGATACCTTCCTAATGACCCTTTTAGGTTTTGAAACCATAGTCTTTTGGGACTTACTTGGGTCAACTCTAGAGGTGACTCCTCCATTAACCTTCTTAGTGGCTTTCTTGGTTTTCCTTAAGTCCTTAGCCACTAAGCACATACCATGGCTAGACTTAGGGATGACTTCCCTATTAGCCTTGGTTTTCCTAGACCTAGATGTGGTTCCATAATTAAATGGAACATTATGGTAGGACATAGGTTTGTGACCCAAACCCTTCTTGCCCTTAGACACTTCTTGTTTTCTAGGTCTTGACTTTTGTACATTAGACTCCTTAACCGAATTTGATATTATTGCTAGGGTCTTCTCCAATTTTTCTAGCCTTGACCTCAAGGCTTGGTTTTCTAACTCTAATTTTCCCAATTTTGAATTTTCATTTATCTTTTGGAAAATGTTTTTCTTTTTAGGCATATGCCTAGATTTCTTGGGATTAACACCCAAGTTTTCTTCAATTCTCCTAATTGACTCCCTAGGTAAAATAGATCTAGTGCTTTGAGTCCTAGGTTTGTCCTTAGAGAAACTAACATGCTTAGCACCTAAGCAATAAATCTTATTGTTTCTCCTAGCATGCTTTTCATTAATAATGGCAAGAGAACTAAAATAATTCTTAACATGCTTTTTAATTCTAGAAATTGAAGGTGCATTATTTAAATGTACCTTAGGGTTAGCTTTAGAATCTCCCCATACATGAGTCACACATTTTTGCCCTTTCTTCCTCCCCCTAGGGCATTGGCTTCGGTAATGTCCCCGTTGGTTGCATTTAAAGCACACAATGTGCTCTTTGCTCTTGATTTTGGGAACATCGGCATCCTTTGACTTTGGGTTGACTTTTGGTGTTGATGCCTTTTCCTTAGCCAATTTAGGGCATTTACTCTTGTAGTGCCCTTTCTCCCTACACTCAAAGCATATTATGTAATTTTTATTTAAAATAACAACACTTGAGTTACCTAGGGAGTTGGTGGAGGCCTCTTCACTTCTTCCGGAGGTAGAAGCTTCATTTTAATCTTGCTCCGGAATTGAAATCCTTTCCTCCCCCTCAACGCTAGAGGTGGAGGTCTCCACCAAATCATCAACATCATCAAAAATAGATGGTGCTTCTTCTTCGGCATTATCCTCTACATGTTCCGGTTGGGAGTTTTCTTAAAATTCCATTATCTTCTCCCATAATTCCTTTGCATCCCTATAGTCACCCAAACTAGACCAAATTTTGTTAGGTAACAAATCACTAAATAATTTTATTACCTCAAGATTTGTCTTGAAGTCCTTAATTTAGTCTTGGGTCCACCTTGACTCTTCAATTTGCTTGTTGTATTTGTCCCTAGGCATCTCAAAACCATTTTCTACAATAATCATATAATCAAAATTGGTTTCGAGATATACCTCCATCCGTTTCCTCCACCAAGCAAAATCTCCATCAAATTTTGGTGGATGGATGAAGCCGGCCATTTTGTAGTGCTCTCGCGACGGTTAGTCGTTGAAGAGCGACCTCGGCTCTGATACCACTTGTTGGGGGATCGAAACGGCCGACTAGAGGGGGGTGAATAGCCCTCGTTCGTTGGATGTCGTAATTCGTTCGTTCTCGTGTGCTTGTCTACAATTGTCGTTAATATACGCAGCGGAATAACAATAGAAATAACAACAATACAAGCACAATCAATACACAAGCATATACGTGGTTCGGAACCGAATGGTTCCTACTCCACGGTGTGAGCTCAACGAGCTCGTGTTATGTGCACGACACTAACAACACTCCTTATAGACTACACGTCGGAGGTGGAGAAACCTCTCACAAGCAATTACAACAGTAATATACAAATACAAACAAGAATACAAATACAATATAAAAGAAACTCTTTTCATCGATTGTTTTTGATCACTTGTTTGTTGCTTGCTTTGGTTGGCTCTTGAAGGACTGGAATGCAGCAGCAATTCCCCTCCAATAGCTCCCTTAAAGTCTTGGCAAAATCTTCCCTCTTGAGCTCCTTTTATAACCTGCATCAAGCTGATTTCACGCCCATCAGTCGACTGATCGTGACCATCAGTCGACTGGTCCCGTAGTCGTTGTCTCACAACGGCTAGATCCACGTTGGTTAAGTTCCAACAGATCACACATCAGTCGACTGATGGCACCCATCAGTCGATTGATCATCCATCAGTTGAGTGCTGGCGAGCTCAACTCCATTCTGCGTGTGCAGACAAGTCATCGATCGCCATCCCTCCGATCGTGATTCTCCCAACCGATCGCCCTCCTCGAATGATCGATCACCAGAACTTGGTTCAATGAACACCGGGTCGAACCTATCGACCTAGAGCAATGATCGACATTTATGCCACGATCGATGTCGACTAAAACCTCAAACACAAAGTTGTTTGAGCGTCTGACACTCAGTCTTAGCCACTTGGCCAAGTCCACCTTATCCCTCATGGAGTTCCCCACCGAAGCTCTCTTCTCTCGGCCTATGTTCCTCGGATGCGCCAAGCGCACGACTTCGCAACGCCATCCTTCGCGTCTCATGCCCTAGAAGTATGCTTCCCTTTGGGCTCACTCCATTCGCTCCTCATCCGACGGTCCCTCGGATGCACCAAGCGCACGGCTTCGCAATGTCATCCTTCACCGACTCATGGACCCGAGCCTAGTGAACTTGCCAAGTTCTCAAGACTTCCCAAATGCACCAAGCGCACGGCTTCGCAATGCATTTCTCACCAAGCACCAAGCGCACGGCTTCGCAATGCTTTGGATTTCCCATGCCAAGCACCAAGCGCACCAAGCGCACGGCTTCGCAATGCTTTGGACTTTCCCATGCCAAGGCTTCCCCCTTGGACTTCCACACCAAGCTCCATGCTTGGATTTTCTATACCAACCCCATGTTGGACTTTCCCATGACAATCCCATGTCATGAGTTTTGTCTATCATCAAAATACTATCAAGGTACTGCTCAAGTCAAACTCGAGCCAACCTGGGCCGATTGCACCAACATAAGTGATAATATAGCAAAATAGAATTAATCATAACAAATGACAACTAATATTAAAATTTAGGTATTCTTATGTCTTATATTTTATTTGGCATGCTTTGATTGCCAAATACCATGTCATGACATCATATTTCATCTTTATCATATAAAATGTCATGATCATGCTTAGGTTTGTTTTTATATCATGTATGTTTAAGGTTAATTTTTATGCCACGACATCATGATTATTGGCTTATGTTCTTAATTATGTTATTATTTTATGCTATAATCATCATTCATGCATTTGGGATTTATGAAAATTGATTTAAGGATAATTGGCATGACTTGAAGTTCCATGTATAAGGGAATGAAGTAGTGTTGTCTTAAAAAAATGCATGAGACCTTAGATTAGAATGAACAAAACTCACATCTCACATCAAATTGACTTGTGTGTATTTTTCAAACACCCTAGACACATGTTAGATGCTAGAAAATGAGTTAAGTTCAAGGTGCAAAGTTTTTGCATCTAGATGAACTCAAACTCATCTTATACCATGGGTGAATCATGGGGAAAGCTAATGTGTAAGTCATGTGTATTGAGCCCATTGATCATGATCCAATATAGGTTTTCAAAAAACATTTTAAAATTACTTTAGAAAACCTTGGTGTAGTCTATCTTTTGATAGCAATCACCATTGTAGAAGTTGATACAAAATAGCTCAAAAATATTGAAGCTATCAATGATTTTAAATTTTGTATTAATCTCATTATTTTATAGGTATTTTATTTTTCAAATATTTTTCACCCATAATGATTGACTTAAGTATTATACATATGAATTTTCGTGATTTTTTGATTTATATATAATTACTTATGATTTTCGTAATTTTATTTTCTGATTCCTGAATTCTGCATTTGTAGAAATCAGTCGATTGCCACGTATGACAATCGACTGACGTCAAGGGCAGTTAACTGTTGACTGAAAGAGTCGATTGCCAATGCTGATTTTGAGTAAACAAGGATGTTTAGCCCATGTTTCAACTGTGTTAGGCTACCCTAATTGCTCCTAACCCTAGGATAGGCTTTGGAAAGCATTGGAAAAGGAGAAAATCAATTGGATATGGATTAAGAGAGTTGTTTAGGGTGATGTATCAATTTTAAGGTGTGTGAAAGTTCAAGTTTGAACTTTTGACCTTAATTTTGAAGGGTTAGTGTTCCTATAGGCTTAGGGACTCTCCAAGGACATTATTGGTGCAATGGTCAAGGGGGAGCAAGCCTTTAGAGGGAGGTTATCTATCATGGGATGATGGATGTGTTCTTCCTCATGAGGGGGAGAGTTTGGAGAGTTTGGAGAAGTAAGGATTGTCTATCTTTAGTGATATGTGATGCACGCGAACACGACCTCAAATCTCACGAAGGAACTGTCGAGGACTCGAAGCGCGCGCTCACGCTCAACGCCCGCAAGTGCACAGATTTCGTCAAGTAATAAAAAGATTATCGATCCCACAGGGACTGAGATTCGAGTACCGATTGGTTTACTGGATGTTATTATTCGTAGTTCCATTCTAATGGTTGTGATGATGAGGGTTGTCGGCGGTTCTAACTCTAGTACGGTGTCACACAGAGGAAGAGAAGAGTTGCTATGAGTCTTTTGAGGAAATTCTAGGATTTCAGTTTCACTTGTGTGTCACAGAACACGCTGTCAATTGGGTATTATCTAGATGTCTAACTATGGTCTTGTGGAAGGGACATCATACACTTTCCCAATGAGCCTTCGCTTCTATCGGGAACTACCTCTGTCATACCAGGTCGACCCCTGGGTTTAGGATGGGATAGACGGTACGAGGATGCTAATTCAATCATTATGATGAGTCAGAACGTGTCCCATTTCCGACTCTATCACACCCTTCTATCTCCAGTTATCGAAGATGAGGCCAACCCCTAGGTTCCTCCTTAATTCTCCTAAATCTTTGATACGAGGGATGTCACCTCTCGTATCGGCTACGCACAATAAATAGAAGACCAAAACAAATATATTTGAAATAACATGTTCTATGCACACAAACTACTCCATAATCCTAGAATAGGAGAATCTACTCCATAAATACGAGAAGTGAAACACAGAAAATATTAGAATTCATAGAAACAATGTAAATTGCGCAAAAAACATGAATTACAATGCACTTTGGCTCTCCTCTCCGGCATTGATGTGTAGAACTTGATCATCGAGCGACCTTCTTCCTCCCCGTTGCGAGTTCCCGAAGCTTTTTAGGGCGTCGGAGTGTTGTCCCAGCCGTCGTGCCTCCCCCTAGGGTTTGGGCGTAGCTTCCTTTATATAGACATCGGATCGGATCTCCCCGAAACTTGGAAAATAACTGAATCATGTCGAAATCGCCTAGCACCACACGACCGTGTGGATTCACATGGCCAGGCCGTGTGTGGCGTTGGGGTACAGGCTGTGTGTGGTGCTGGGGTACGAGTCGTGTGGATTCACAGGGCCAGGGTGTGTGTTCTTCTGTTCTAGCTACCAAATGCCTTCTTTTCGCTCCAAAAGTGTGCCATTTTCCCTGTAGAATATTGTCCTACACACAAGAGTACAAAGAGTAGATCTTCGAACCAGAAAATAGGAAATGCATGCAAAATATAGTGAAATATACAAGAATCAAATATAAAATGCAATGAGATGTGAGCGAAAACTACTCCTAAAATCCTATATATTTTGCTCACATCAATTCCCCCACACTTAAGTCTTTGCTTGTCCTCAAGCAAACCTCAGTGCCATAAAATTTTTTAAAAAGACAATGTCACATACTTAGCATGTTAACTAGATTTATCAAGTGATATTTTCAATCAAAGTAAAATAAATATGTTCTAAAAATTCACTAAGTTAGCTTCTCGTGCACGTGCTAAGCAAATCTTCTTAGGGGATACTCGTTCTATGGTAAGTTAAGTCATCATCCTATAGCTTTCCTAAGGTCTCCAGCTCTTTGGAACTTACCTGCTCAAAGCGAGGGTCGTTCCCTTGATCTAGAACAAAGTCTTAAAAGCGTGCTCGGTATTGAGAGAAATTAGTAGGTGTTTCCCCAGTAACCTAACTGTTGGTGCAGTAGGTACCAAATAATCGAACCTAAGTTTTGATTATGGAAAAGACTCAAAACTAAGGTCATATTATTGTCTAACGAGTTGAACCAAGTGTGCAGGAATGGTTAAGCTAAGCTGAAGGTCAGCGACACCTGGAGAATCTCGGATGGAGAAACCACGGTAGTCGGGCAACACCGAGAAAACTTCGGAGGGAGCCAAAGAACCCAGGTGAAGACCGAAAACAAAGCTACAAGTCACAAGGACCTAAGGTCAGCGTGTGTGTGTGAGTGAATGCAAGGTCGGGTCCTCCGTACGGGGACGTCCTTAGGCGACTTTCCGACCAAGACGTCCCATGGAAGGTCTAGGTCGAGATCGGATGATAGGTGGCCGTCAAATTCACTTATATTGCTTTTATTTTCGAGTTAACTTTTTATTTCATCTAGAAACCCTAGCAACAATCGACTGCTGGCTGTTGGCAGTCGATTTTTGGTGGCATTAGTTGACTGATAGGGTTGATCAGCTGACTGCCATTCAAATTCCAACTTCGAGGAGAGTCAAACTTCATCCCCTTATCTTAGGGTGAGGTGGCCTTTGTTGATAGAACTTGATCTCAACGTCTAGGGGGTTGGAAGGCTATAAAAGAATGGGGGTTTCACCCCTTTAGGTTATCATTCAAGCTCTCCAAACGCCTCCACAACGCTACTCTTCTACGACGACGAAGCGCTACCGAAACGCCGATGACATGAGCTCAACCTCCATTTCCCTAGTCGTCGGTATAACTTTAGTTTGTCATGTTCTTTAACATTGTACTTCATTTTGTTTATCGAACTTTTATCGTAACGAGGAGAGGGGATTTGTCTCTCTACCTCGAGCTTTTCAAGGTTTTTGTAATCGTCGTCTCCTACCTCCAACGAGGAGGAGACATTTTAGTGAATTGCCCTCCGTACGCGGTCTCGGACCGCTAGGGCCTTGGATTAGCAGCCAGTAGGCTATGAACCAAGTAAACTCAATCCGTGTATTTTATATTTCCACTGCATTTTTACTCTTATATCGAACGAACGACTATTCACCCCTGCCCTCTAGTGCTCTTTTTCGATCCAACAATTGGTATCAGAGCGGGGGCGCTCAAATTCGGTGCAACCATCGATTGGGCACTTTTCTTTTCGTATTTATTGTTTTAAGTTTTTCCTACACTACTAATCCAAAACCAAGTCTTGGTACCCTTTTTATGGTTGTGTATTTGCAAGTATCGATCGAACTAATCGCTTTCGGAGTAGCTCACGGTAAAACGGGCATAACTTTTTATACAAGTGGACCCACGAAACGTGCTACCCACCAAATCGAAACTCTCTCAGAGATCTATTACCCTCATAACAAGCTGTTTTCATCTAAAAAAAATGACGTTTAGTACCCTTTTGGGGACATCGAAGGTCGTAAGTTCTTAGTTTTTGTTTAGTTTTTTATTTTTTTTTGTTTATTTCTTTTCATTTATTTTTAATTCCTGCATTACTAATCCAAGGTGAAGTCTTGGAACTTCTTTCTTGTCGTTTGTGTTTTTGCAAGTTTTTTTTAAATGGCCCATCTCGAAGGGTTTAGGACCGCCCGACCTTCATTTTACAATGGAGATGACTTCCGTTACTAGAAGGGTCGGATGGAATGCTACTTGAAAGCCCAAGTAGAGATGTGGATCGTGATTCAAACCGAATTCACACTTCCAACAAATGGAAATGGTGAATTCTTAGATTACGATCAGTGGACAAATGCCATGAAACACCACATGGAAGCCGATGCCAAGGCCATACAAATCTTACAATGCGGGCTATCCAAAGAGGAGCTCAACCGCGTCAGCCCGTTCATAAGCACGAAGGACTTGTGGAATAAGCTCATCGATCTTCACGAAGGAATGGTCGATACGAAGGTATGTAAGTGTGACTTACTTTTAAATAAATTGTTTAACTTAAAAATGCAGGAACATGAGTTGGCCACCCAGCTCCATGCCCGAATTCAAGATATTATGAATGAGCGGCATTCGATTATACAGAAGGTCAAAAACCAGGACGTGATTAGGTACGCGCTTAATGCATTCCTTGGGACTACCTAGTGGGCATCCATGGTTGATGGCTACAAGGTTTCAAAGGACCTTTCAAAAATTAGGTTAGATGAATTATTTTTCGAATTCGAATTACATGAGCAGTCTAATTTGGCCCTCACTAAGAAAAGTATCGCTTTATCTGCATGTCCGAAGAAGAAGCCCAAGAGCAAACCACCTCTGGAGGAAGAAGACGAATACGAGTCGGAGGTGGACAATGAGATGGAGACCGAACTAGTAAATCTAGTTCGGAAAATGATCAAGAGCCAAAGACGACAAATCAATCAATCCAAGGAGGGTAAGTCAAAACAAAATTCTAACTATAGATGCTATGAGTGCAACAGGATGGGCCACATCAAGTCGGAATGTCCAAAGCTCAAGAACAAAGCGTAAAAGTCCAAGAAAGCACTCAATGCTACGTGGGAGGAATCATCCAAGGACGAAGACGAGCTCAACAACCTCACCTTCATGGCCAAGCTGACCAAACCCGAGGAAGAGTCCGAACCTGAGGAAGAGTCCGACTTCGGATCTGACAACGAGTCTCTATTCAAGATAAGCCACAGATCTGTATCCGATTCAAAAGGTTCACTCAAGGTGAATCTCTCTCTAATCGATACATTATATGGTACAATTAAGTTCTTGACTAGAAAGTTAGCTAAGTCCGAGTCCAAGGTTGAGACATTAGTTGAGGAGGTTAAACTCCTTAAACACGAGGTCTCCCTAACCTGTTCGACTAGTCAAGTTTAAGAGGAGGACTCAACTCGAGTTGAAAAACTAGAAAGTTGAGAACTCACTCTTGAAAGGACAAGTCGAAGATTTTAGGCAAATATTGGAAAGGTTCACTTTGGGATCCAAAGGACTTGAGCTACTACTTGGGTCGCAAAGGGTCGTGTACAACAAGGTCGGACTAGGATTTAGATCAACTAACAAGTCGTATATATCAATCGTAAACCGTAATAGAAAACAAGGCCAAGCATGAGTCCTTAAGATCGCTTTAATTTCACAATTAGGATCTAATAAGTAGTTCCCAAGGACCAAATCCACTACGTGGATAGACCGAATCGATTCAATGGTTCAGGGGGAGCTTGTACTAAATTTGTTTGCTCTATTACATGAAATTAGACTTGCATGCTTAGTTTTTATTTTAATTTTTAGAACGGCTAGATAGGGTCAATAACTCATCAATCTTGATAACATAGTACTAGGACGCGGCGAGATAATAGTACGTTAGGGAAACGAAGTCTTGTGCGTCCGAACTAGATAAGGCGTATCTAGCTTGGTGCACTCGACTAAGTTGAACTAGCTGAAGCTACCTCGCCGTATCATTAACTAGTTAGACCAAGAAGTAATCTTAAGTGACTCAAAGTGACTCAAGTAATCGATTTCTTGAATTTGGCTTTGTCTAAGGAAGTGGTCGTTGTTTCAATCAAAGAAGGCCTCTGTGCCTCGCCACGACCTAGAAGCCAACTTCTCGAAAAAGTTACTTGATGAGCTTAGGGTTAAATCTGAATCTAACCCAAAGTTGATTAGTTTCAATTCATTAAATTTAATCAAGTAAAATTGAAGTCATTTCACAGAACACATAAGGATAACATGTTTGACCATGTAGAAAGGGTGAGATGACTTTAGGACTAATAAACTTCAACCAAATCTCAAATTCCAATATCTGATCCAACTACTATATGTGTAGGATCAATGGATATTGGACAGTGGGTGCTCCCGACACATGACCGGAGACTGACTAAAATTTTTGAAGCTTAGATTAAAAGTCAAGGATCGGTAGCTTCCGGAAACAACAGCAAGTTCAAAATCATCAGATCAAGTGATATTAAGCTAAACTCAAACTTTACAATTCGAAATGTTTTATTAGTCAAAAATTTTGAGTATAATTTACTTAGTGTAAGCCAATTGTGTGACAACAACTATATGGTTATATTATTAGAAAATGAATGCTTAATTAAAACTAATGAAACCTCTAAAAAAATACTTAAATGAACTAGGAATAGCAATATCTACACAATTAATTTACCCAACTCCTCATCCAAGTGTCTAATGACACAGTAAGAGGAATCTTGGTTGTGGCACCGATGACTCGGCCACTCGCACCCAAGACTCATTCACAAGGTGGTCAGAGTGGTTTAGTCAGAGGTTTGCCCAACCTTAACAATTTGGATAATAAAATCTATAATGTTTGTCAACAAGGTAAACAAACTAGGGCACAACATTAACTAACTAACCAAGATCGAACCAAAAATGAGATTGAGCTCCTACACTTGGACCTATTCGATTCTCATGGAGCCAAGTCACTAAATGGGAGTCAATTTTGCTTAGTCATAATTGACGACTACTCTAGGCTTACCTGGGTTAGGTTCCTTAAACACAAAAGTGATACCTTAGACCAACTGACCAACTTATGTAAATTAATAGAAAACGAAAAGAACCTTAAGATTAAAAGACTTAGAAGCGATCATGGTGGTGAATTTGAAACCATAGGTTCACCGACTTCTATAATTTAAATGGATACTACCATGAGTTCTCTTGTCCTAGAACCCCACAATAAAATGGTCTAGTCGAGCAAAAGAATAGAACCCTACAAGAAGCCACTAGAAACATGTTAAACGAGTACAACCTACCCGATAGGTTTTGGGCAGAAGCCGTTAGTACGGCTTGTTATGTCTAAAATAGAATCCTACTAGCCAAAAGACACCTTAAGACCTTATACGAAATCTACCATGATAAAGTACCTAACATTAAATATACTTTAGGGTATTTGGATGTAGGGTACATATCCTAAATACTAAAGACTACTTAAGCAAATTCACCTCTAAAACAAATACCAGAATATTCCTAGGATACTCAATCACAAGTAGAGCCTATAGAGTCTACAATAATGAAACCCTAAAAATCGAAGAAACCATTAATATAGTATTCGATGAAGGAGATAAAACCACAAAACCAATTGATGAACTGATTAATTCTAGACCCGAATCTGACCATGAAAATGAGTCTAGTTCAAGTCAGTCTATGTTACAATCGAATCATCCTATTGATCAAGTGATAGGTGATCCTAACCTAGGGGTTCGAACTAGAGCATCATACAGAAACCTTAGTCAAATCTCTTTAATCTCAAAAATCGAACCCAAATCAATTGAACAAGCTCTTCTTGATCCCGATTGGATTATTGCTATGCAAGAAGAGCTAGCTCAATTCACTAGGAACGAAGTTTGGGAATTAGTACCACCACCTAAAGATAAATCGATTATTGGAACAAGGTGGGTATTCCAGAACAAACTCGATGACAAAAGTGAAGTAGTTAGAAATAAAGCGAGATTGGTAGCAAAAGGATTTAGTCAAGTAGAGGGGTTACATTATGACGAAACCTATGCCCCCATAGCTAGACTAGAATCAATCAGAATGTTATTAGCCTACACTGCACATCGAGGATTTAAACTATTTCAAATGGATGTGAAATCAGTGTTCTTAAATGAAATTATCAAGGAAGAAGTCTATGTTAGCCAACCCCCAGGATTCGAAAGCTCAGACAAACCTGATCATGTTTTTAAACTTAAGAAAGCCTTATATGGACTAAAACAAGCTCCTAGAGCTTGGTATGAAAGGCTTTCTATTTATCTCAAGTCTAAAGGGTTTAGTCAAGGCTTAATCGATCCAACCCTCTTCGTAAAATCCGTAGGCAAAGAAATCTTTATTGCCCAAATTTACATAGACGACATAATTTTTGGAACAACCAACTCAATCCTACTAAACGAGTTCATTTCGCTAATGGAAATTGAATTTAAAATGAACTTAGTAGGAGAATTAACTTTTTTCCTAGGATTACAAATTAAACAAACTAAAGAGGGAATTTACTTACACCAACATAAATATGCTAAGGAATTAATTAATCAATTCGGAATGCAAAATGCTAAGGTAATAAATACACCAATGGCCACAAATGTTAATATAGGAGAAGACTTAGAAGGCAAACCAATAGACCTTAAATATTATAGGAGCGCAATAGGTAGTCTCCTCTACTTAACTGCGAGTCGACCCGATATATTATTCGCAGTAAGTATGTGCGCAAGATTTCAAACTTGTGCTAAGGAGTCACACCTAACACTGGTTAAACACATCTTTAGATACCTAAAGGGTACACTAAATGTAGGGATTTGGTACCCTAGATCTACCAAGTTCGAACTAATCGGCTACTCCGACTCAAACTATGCCGGTAGTAAACTCGATAGAAAAAGCACGAGTGATTGTTGTCAACTTCTCGGCTCGAGTCTAGTTAGTTGGTGCAGTAGAAAGCAATACCGTGTTGCCTTATCTACCACCGAAGCCGAATACGTCACGATGAGTGAGTGTGTAGCTCAACTTCTTTGGATGAAGCACACTCTCCAAGACTTTAACTTAAATTTTAACAACACCAAAATTTACATCGATAACATTAGTTCAATTAATATAACCAAAAATCCTATATGCCACTCTAGGACCAAACATATAGAGGTCAAACACCACTTTATTCGAGAACATGTAGGTAACGAGACCATACAACTCGAATACGTGGAGTCCAAATCTAACCTAGCAGACTTGTTTACCAAACCTTTACCCGAAGCCGAGTTTAGTATGCTTAGACGTAAATTAAGTAGATGCATAATAGAGTAGAACTTGAAAACTTATATTTTTCTATACTCTATTTTTTATTTTTTTATGCAAATGGAACTAGCCTAGGGCTTACCCTAGAAAGCATGCACCTATAGATTTAAGGAGCCAAAACATCTCACAACACATAGGACTAATGTGTTTGTGTACTTAGCCACGTAGATGGGCGTGAGATGTTTGAACCTCACTCTTGGTTCCAGATGTAGATCTAGTGCATTGATGTGAGCAAAACATATAGGGTTTTAGGAGTAGTTTTAGCTCACATCTCATTACATTTTATGTTAGTTTCATGCATATGTCACTTTGTTTTGCATACATTTCCTATTTTCTTGTTCGGAGGTCTGCTCTTTGTACTTTTGTATGCAGGATAGCATTTCGTGGGAAAACGGTGCATTTTTTTAGCAAAAATGGAACAATTTATGTAGCACGGACCTTAGAGAACATGCACTGGCCATGTCCCAAGACTTGGGCATGTTTCCGAAGCGAAATGGATCAAAACGGAGGCTCCAGGAAAAGACACGGCCAAGCCGTGTGAAAACACACGGCCATGCCTTTTTTTTCCAACTCAATTTTTAGCCGAGATTTCATCTGTTTTCTAGCCTTGCACATGGCCAGGCCATGTGAAATTCACACGATCGTGTGGCGGCACCGCGAATTCAAAGAAATAGGGTTTTTCAAGCATTTATGGAAAGCCGGAGCCACCTCTATATATAGGAAACTCATCCAAGAGGTGGGGGATCATGAGGGAGTTGCCCTAGGGATCCCAAAACCTAGGGTGGCACGACGGCTAGAACGGCACACCGAAGCCCTAAAAAGCTTCGGGACTCGCAACGGAGAGGAGGAACGCCGCCGGAGGTCCACACCTTACACTTCAACGCCAGAGACAAGACCACAAAAACATTGTAATCCCTTGTTCCTACGTTTTCATTCTGATGTATTCGAACATGTACATGTTTTGTGATTCCTCCTTCATATACATGGAGTAGTTCTTTCGATTCTAGGATTAGGGAGTAGCTTGTGTGCACATTACAATGTTGGTTCATGTTAAATTCTGCCTTTGAGTTTAATTTGACAATTGGTAGTTATTTTTACTATATCTATGTGTGTGTTTGGTTTTCTACCTGCTGTGCTTAGGCGATATGAGAGATGACAACCCTCGTATCTAAGATTTAGGGGATTTTATACAAGGAACGTAGGGGTAAACCTGATCTCCTGTAACCGTGGGTAGAAGGATGCGATGGAACCAGACACGGTTCATCGTAGGGATTGATTCAGCATCCTCGTCCCGTCTATCCCATCCTTTTAGGTGGAGATAGCTCCCGGTAGATGCGGTGGCTCATCGGGAGAGTGTATGATGTCCCTTCCACAAAACCATAGCTAAACATCTAGACAACACCAATTGACAACATTGTTTTGTAACACACAAGCGAAATCGAAGTCCTAGAATCACTTTTGAAGACCTCGGCACACTCCCTTCCTCCTCCGTGTGACACCGTACAGAGTATAGTCCACTGACAGCCCTAGCAAGTCAAAACCTCTTAGAGTTTACGTTCGTACAATTTAAACCACTGAACATACCGATATTCGAATCCCAGTCCCTATGGGATCGATAATCTTTTATTACTTGACGATATTCGTGCACTTGCGGGTGTTGAGCGCGAGCGTGCACTTCGAGTCCTCGACGACCTCCATCGTGAGATTTGAGGTCACGATCGTGTGCATCATGCATCGACATAAATCATGGAGTATAATTATCTAAATTAATCAACTCTAATCAGGACTTATTGATCATTCTATATCAATCAAGTCAAATGGAGTTGAACATACTTTTAGATGAGCTTATGTTTAAACTATTTTTTTCAAAATCTATTTGGAACATGCTTGGACTTAAACTTACGACAAAATTCTAAAAATATGTTTTCCAAACCCCCCTGCTCTTTTTGATTTATGGAAAAAGGGGAAGAAAAGACCAAAGTTAAGGAATCAAAAATTAATTTTAATTTTTGATAACTTAACTTGCATCTAACTTATAAACATCAACCCAAGTTAAGTATGCTATATTTACTTAACTTTTTTATGGTTAACCTTTTTAATGGCAAGGCCAAAGTTAAGATATCAAAAGTTAACTTTTCATATCTTAACTTAAAACTTAATTTAAACTTTTAGGCCTATACTTAACTTATTAAGTAGCAACCATTAAGGGGGAGAACCAAGATCCTTTCTCAAGTACTCACCTAAGGTCAAGGGGGAGGACTTGAAAAAGGAACTTACTCTTACTTCTATTGAAGCTAACTTACTAAGTTACTCACACTAACTTATTAAGTTATGCATATTCAATATTCATTTGATTTATGCTTCATATTCATTTCATTTACTTAATGCTTTAAGTGTTACCCTTAACTTTGTGTCAGTTTGCCATAGATAAAAAAGGGAGAGATTGTTGGTGCAGTAGGCACCAGATAATCGAACCTAAGTTTTGATTATGGAAAAGACTCAAAACTAAGGTCATATTGTTGTCTAACGAGCTAAACCAAGTGTGCAGGAATGGTTAAGCTAAGCTGAAGTTCGGCGACACCCGGAGAATCTCGGATGGAGAAATTGCGGTGGTCGAGCGACACCGGGAGAACTTCAGAAGGAGCCGAAGAACCCAAGTGAAGACCGGAAGCAAAGCTACAAGTCACAAGGACCTAAGGTAAGCTCGTGTGTGTGAGTGAATGCAAGGTCAGGTCCTCCGTACGGGGACGTCCTTAGGCGACGTTCCAACCAAGACGTTCCGTGGAAGGTCTAGGTCGAGATCGGATGGCAAGTGGCCGTCAAATTCACTTATATTGCTTTCATTTTTTAGCTAACTTTTTATTGCAGCTAGAAACCCTAGCAATAGTCGACTGCTAGTGGCATCAGTCGACTGATAGTGTTGATTAGTCAACTGTCATTCAAATTCCAACTTCGAGGAGAGTCAAACTTCATCCCCTTATCTTAGGGTGAGGTGGCTTTGGTTGATAGAACTTGATCTCAACGTCTAGGGGGTTGGAAGGCTATAAAAGAAGGGAGGTTTCACCCCTTTAGGTCATCATTCAAGCTCTCCAAACGCCTTCGCAACGCTATTCTTCTACGATGACTCGATGACGACGAAGCGCTACCGAAACGCCGACGACTAGAGCTCAACCTCCATTTCCCTAGTCATTGTATAACTTTAGTTTGTCATCTTCTTTAACATTGTACTTCATTTTGTTTATCGAGCTTTTATTGTAACGAGGAGAGGGGGCTTGTCTCTCTACCTTGAGCTTTTCAAGGTTTTTGTAATCATCGTCTCCTACCTCCAATGAGGATGAGACATTTTAGTGAATTACCCTCCATACGCGGTCTCAGACCGCTAGGGCCTTGGATTAGCAATAGGTAGGTTGTGAACCAAGTAAAACCAATCCGTATCTTTTATATTTCCGCTGTATTTTTACTCTTATAATTATTTTATATCGAACGAACGAAAAGAATTCTCGTGCGCTATTCAACCCCCCCCCTCTAGCGCTCTTTTTTGATCCAACACTAACTCGGTCTCAAAGGGACACCTTGTTGGTGATCGTTTGGAAGCTAGAGGGGGGGTGAATAGCGCTTTTCGGTTTCTAAAAAAATGATTAGCGGAAGCAAGCACAAATAATATATGTAAAAATACAAAAACAATGCTAACAAGGCCTTTACGTGGTTCGGAGATAACGCTCCTACTCCACGGCGATCCTTAAGGTGGATCAACCCAAGCAATTCCACTAAGAAGCTTTCTCTTTACAAAGACCTCCTCTTCTTACAAAAGATGACAATGAAGATTTGAGAGGAGGAGGGAGATTAATATACTTAGAAAGCTTGGAAAACTTGTGGGAGCTTAGAAGAATGATCAGAATATAAGCATTAGCCCCTTCTTGCTCCCCTTGGGCTCTTTTTATAGGAAAGAGCCTCTTTTTCCCGTTGGAGGTCTATCAGTCGACTGATGACTTACATCACCGATCACGCGATTCTAACGGATTCAATAGTCGGATTCGCAGATTTACCGCCATCGCAACGGAAGACTATCGACCGCCAACAAAGGGCGCTCGATCGATATCGACATCGTAGCCGATCGCCACGCCACGGCTACATTATTTGTGGCGCGATCACTAATAATGGCAATGATCGCTACCGTATCCGGCCGGGTTCGAAGTCGACTCTCACCACTGACCGATAACCCTCACGATCGCAATCCTTCCAACCTCATCACAGATTGTAAGGCTCCGACCGACACCATGTTCCAGTCGACTGGCACACCCCAAGTATGACTAATTCATACTTGAAAACATAACCTAAGCCTAGACTTAACCTTCTAGCTTCTCCATCACCTGCGCCTGTGATTTCTTTGAGTCCACGACTCCATCCATGTGCTTGCCTTCAAAAGCTTCCTTCGCCACATGCTTTGGTTTTCTTTTTGCCAAAGTACGCTTGACTTTACGCCGCTAAGACTACATGCTTGGACTTATGCCGCAAAGACTTTCCTTCGTCTTTCTTTTCCAAGGACTGCTGACTTACGCCGCCAAGACTACCCAAAACCAAGACCTTTCCTTTGACTTCTCTTTGCCAAGATCACACTTGGACTTGTCTTTTACCAAGTCTTCATACTTGGATTTTCCTGTCACTTAAACATGTTTACAATTAGATCACAAAACATTGCCTAACTTAGATGATTATCCAAACATCAAAATATATAAATGCTTGGGGCATTGTTGCACCAACAATCTCCCCCTTTTTGATGTTTGGCAATCATTTAAGTTAGGTCTTTAACACATACATATAAACATATTTCAATATGAATTCTAACTTAAATATCCCTTCTCCCCCTTTGACATACAATAAAAGAGAAGAGTTTATCCAATAAGTGCAGAAGAATTGACATATCTTTAACAAAGGTATAAAATTGATATGAAGCTCCCCCTAAATCCAAGACATGTTTCATGATGGGGAAATAACATGTGAAGCAAGGCATAAGCAATAGAATAAGCAAATATGTCCTAGCCTTGCACCAACAATTATAGAAATTAGGGATGTAGCTCCCCCTAAACCAGTGCACCAAGAAAATCCGCCTTTCCATACAAGTTATCATGTATATACTGTGGAAATCATATAATGTCCAAAATTGAACCTTTTAACCGATGAAAAATCATTTTCTATTCCAAAACAGTGTCATGTTCATCTTGACCGAATAGGCATCACCAACTATCGTTATCGATGCCAATAACGGCAATGATCGATATCGCATAAAACTGAAAATCGATTTTTTCAGTCAAGGTTTGAAAATGCGTAGAAAATTCCGTGGGTGTCCAAAAATCACGAAACTCGTCATACACATTTTATTCGACTAATATAACATATGAAAAATATTAGACGAAAAATATGCTCATCAGATTAATGGATTGATACGATATTCAAAATAACAAAATTATGACACAAAAAGTGTAATTGTATCGTATCAATATTCATAACTTCGTACTATATGCTCAATCTTCTAAACTTGACAAATAACAAGTTGTAGACACTAATAGAAATGAATTAAAACAAGGACACAATTTCATTTCATTAATCAAAAGTTATGACACAAATAGGAGTTTATGTCGTACATACGGCCAAAAAGAAAAATAAAAAAAACAAGCGAGCTAACGATCGTCGTCCTCAGCATCCATCGGTGCAGATGACGATCCATCGTGAGGTGGGTGTCCAGGTGCAGCAGGGCGGAGAATCGCCAAGATGTCCTGCTGCTGCAGATGCACCCCTCTCACGAGGGAGAGGAGCTCCTGATGCTCCCGGCGAAGCTCCTGATGCTCTAAGCGCAGCTCCTCAAAACGTGTGTCTACCCGCTCCGCAAAAGCATCGAAACGGGCAACGAAGGATGGATCTGGCATAACAGTATCGCCTGCAGCAGTCTCCCCCGCATCTGCTCCCTCAGCAACACCTTCAGCAACTCCTTCCGCAGCGGCATCCTCTGGTGCCGGAGCGCCACCTGCTAGCCGTCGTGCTGGGTCCCAGAAAACGGATCCTCTGTCGGCCTTCAGGCCCGCCAAGGAGAAACTCCGTCGAGTCATCTGATCATATTTTCTATTCATGACTTTAATGACTCCTATATTGACATCAATGCCTACGGAGCTGAGCCATTGAGTAAGGACATTTCCAAAAGGAATATGAACCTTCCCATTGTTTGGCCTTATGAAATGAGTGATGCAATGGAAGGTATTGAGGCCAATATTGATGTCTAAGTATGAACGAAAGAGATGCATGAGAAGTAAGTGTGGAGGGCGAACCAAAGTCAAACCACGAGTAACTATAGGGAGAAGACAATGAGCAATGACCTTATAAAGGACATTGTCAGAGGCAGAAAGTTCTTGTGATTGAAATAGATTAGTGTTCAAAGGTCGAGGAGAATGATAGAAAGTAGTGTGAAGGGAATCCAAAGAAATCTCCTCAAAAGGAGGTGGAAGAGGTTCACTCCAAGATGGATATAAGATGAAATCATTCTCGGAAGAGAGACAACCGAGAAAATCAGTACAGATCTGGGGACTGAAATCCAGATCACGCTGAGCAACGCGAGTCCGGTATCTCCCATCTCCAGCCGATCGTAGGTTGTTAAAAAATTCAGAGAGAAGAGTAATATTAACATGATGTTCACAAAAGACTAAAGACTCAAGTTTGTAATGTTGAATGATTTGAACAATGTCAAAACAGTAGTCTTTAAGAAAATTGGGATCCATTGATCTAGGTGGAATAAGTTGGAATTTGTTTTTATTGAAAGCACTTTCAAGTGCGGAGTTTGGAAATCGAGGATCGACAGGGGGTCGAGGGTTTGACGGGCCCTCGTTGGTCGGAGGTGCCCGAGTACGCTTAGTAGCAAAGTGCTTAAGTCTAAATGTGTGAAAAGACAACACAAAAAAAAAATATGCACAATGTAGGTTGATGATGCATGGACAGAGACAACAAGACAAGCATGGGTTAGTGAAATACAATCATAGGAACAAATAAACATTGGTCAGGAATGAAAATATACCTAGGCGGCATGGTGAACAAAGAGCAGTGTCGGACCACGGAATCCTAGCCGAGTGACTGGAAACTAGAGCGCGAACGGAGTGACAAGAGAAGGTCCTCGAGTTGGAGAGCACTCCAAATGGGAGCACTGGTCGGTGAAGACGCCGTAAAAACGAGGGAGAACGGCTAAACGACGCGGTGGAGGTTCGTCGGAAGATGAAGAGGAGAGAAAATCGGGATCGTTTGGCGAGTCGAACCGGTGGAAAGCCCTAAAAATGCGACATCAGTCGATTGCCGTTAGTCGATAGTCGAACTGATGGGGATCGGGCCGAATCGCAGCCATGTGATACGAATGATTCAGATCGCTGGGCCGATCGCTATAAATGGCGATCGAATCGATAGATATCGATCGGCCGAATCGATCAATGATATTAACGATTCTCAGACGGGTAGTCGATCGCCATAAATGGCCATAATTAATTCAATAAAGATCAAAAAATCACGAAATTTTGTGGGTAATATTTTTAGAACATTTCCTATCAAGGAAAAATTATTTTAAAATTATATCACCTCTAGATTTTGATATTGACACAATCTTGAGATTTTGCAAAAGTTATGATATTTTTGCAAAACTTTTTATCACTTTGGCTTATCAATAGGAAATTATTTCTCAAGATTTGATAGACATAGTTTAAATTTTATTTTATTTGATATTTCCAATCATATTCTTGGAGCTATATGCACATTGATTGTGCATAGGCCTTCCCAATGATTGGTCCAATGAAGGATTAATGTCTCTAGATGACACTTTGGTTCATAGTAATGCATCATAACAAGCATGATGATCCAAGTGCATCTTCCTAACATCTCACATGTTGTCTAGGTGCTCAATACAAAAATCATGGTTTCCTAAGTATTTTGTGAGATGGTTAAAGGTATAAATCCTAGTATTTCTATAGAATCATGCAAACCTACATTTCTATTCTACAAAGCACATTCCAAGTTCTCTCCTAAGTGATGAAAATTCTATTTCGGGGAGAGGCTTGGTAAAGATGTCGGCTAGGTTGGACTTAGATTCAATGTAATTAAGCTCAATGTCCCCCTTAGCCACATGGTCTCTAATGAAGTGATGTTTCACTTCAATGTGCTTGGTCCTAGAGTGATGCACTGGATTCTTGGTCAAGTTAATGGTGCTCACATTATTACAAAATACTTTCATGTTGGAGTAAGATAGCTCATAATCTTCTAAGGTATGTTTCATCCATAATAATTGAGCTACACAACCACCCATAGCCACATATTCGGCCTCGGTGGTGGATAAAGCAACACAAGGTTGCTTCCTACTACTCCAACTCACTAGGGAGGACCCAAGGAATTGACATCCACCACTAGTACTCTTCCGATCCAATTTGCAACCGGCATAATCGGAATCGGTGTACCCAACCAAATCAAAAGACCTAGTCCTAGGGTACCATAGACCTACATTTAGTGTGCCTTTAAAATATCTTAAAATTCTCTTAACGGCAACTAAATGATATTCCTTAGCACATGATTGATACCTAGCACACATACCAACCGCAAATAATATGTCGGGTCTACTAGCAGTTAAATATAAGAGGCTATCAATCATGCTCCTATAAAGGGTAAGATCTATTTGTTTTCCTTCACTATCACTATCTATTTTAGTATTGGTTGCCATTGGAGTTGACACTACCTTAGCATTTTCCAAACCAAATTTCTTAATCATTTCCTTAGCATATTTGGTTTGATAAATGTAAATTCCTTCACTTGTTTGTTTAACTTGCAATCCTAGAAAGAAATTTAATTCTCCAACTAGACTCATCTCAAACTCTTTTTCCATATTTTGAATGAAGTTTTGAAGAAGTTCATCATTTGTTGACCCAAAGATAATGTCATCAACATACACTTGGGCTACAAAGATGTCCTTAGATGTTGACTTTATAAAGAGAGTTTGATCTATACTACCCCTTTTGAAATCCTTAGAGATTAGGAAAGATGACAATCTTTCATACCAAGCCCGGGGAGCTTGTTTCAAACCATATAAGGCTTTCCTAAGCTTGTATACATGGTTTGGGTAGTCCATATTTTCAAACCCGAGAGGTTGTTCTACATACACCTCTTCCTTAATAAACCCATTTAGGAATGCCAATTTGACATCCATTTGATGGAGTTTGAAACCCATATAGGAGGCATATGCTAAAAGTATTCTAATGGACTCTAACCTAGCAACCGGGGCATATGTTTCATCATAATCAAGTCCTTCAACTTGATTAAAACCCCTTGCAACTAATCGTGCTTTATTTCTAGTGATATTTCCTTGGTCATCTAGTTTGTTCCTAAAGACCCATCTTGTAGTAATAATAGTGTTTTCACTTGGTCTAGGAACTAACTCCCATACTTGACTCCTTTCAAATTGAGATAATTCATCTTGCATTGTTAAGATCTAATCAGGATCAAGTAATGCATCTTTAATTGTTTTGGGCTCAATTTGAGAGATTAGAGCAATATGACTAGTAGGATCCCTATGGAATGACCTAGTCCTAACTCCTTGAGATAATTCACCCACAATTTGATCTAAAGGGTGACTTTGATGAAATCTTATGGTTCTAGGAGGTGTGTTAGATGGAGTTTGATCATGATCAACCTCAATTCTATGCTCATCATCGGAATCATCCCTTACTCCCCTTTGATTCAATCCTCCCCCTTGATCATTACCCCCTAAGTTTAAGTCTTGAAATTGTTTGGTAATTTCTTGATTTTCAATATTTATATCATCATCAATAGGGGATTTCCTAGGGTATGTATTTGAAGTTTCATCAAATTGAACATTTGAAGATTCTTCAATCTTTTGAGTCCTTTTATTGTAAACTCTATATCCTACACTAGTGGATGAGTATCCAACTAGGATTCCTTCATCCGCTTTGGACTCAAACTTACTTAGGTTGTCTTTGGTATTTAAGATATAAACTTTGCATCCAAAGACCTTAAAATAATGAATTGTTGGAATTGTACCATTCCACAATTCAAATGGAGTTTTTCCTAAAAACCTATGAATCAATACCCTATTTTGGATATAGCAAGCGGTATTAACCGCTTCTGCCCACAAGTAGCTAGGTAAGGAATATGCATTAAGCATTGTCCTAGCCGCTTCTCGTAGGGCACGATTTTTTCTTTCCACAACCCCATTTTGTTGAGGTGTTCTAGGACAAGAAAATTCATGCTTGTACCCTTGTTCTAAGCAAAAATTTGAAAAATTAGAATTCTCAAATTCTCCACCATGATCACTACGGATCCGGTTGATTTTGAGTTTTCTTTCATTTTCTACTCTTTTGCTAAATCCTATGATTATTCCTAAGGTTTCATCTTTATTTTTCAAGAAAAACACCCAAGTAAATCTAGAAAAATCATCTACTATTACCAAGCAATATTTACTACCAATTATAGATGGGGTACTATGGCAATCAAATAAATCCATATGTAGTAATTTTAATGGTAAAGCGGCTAAGTAAATTTTACCTTTGTGTGATGTTTTTGATTGTTTCCCTTCTTGGCAAGCATCACACATCTTGTCCTTGAGAAATTTGACTCTAGGCAATCCTTTGACTAGCTTCAATTTTGCTATTTTGGCTATATTCTTCATGTTTATGTGTCCTAGCCTCCTATGCCAAAGCCAACTTTCTTCCTCTTTTGCAATAAGACACTTAGTGGAAGGATTAGTAGCATAGGATAAATCAACATAATATATATTTGATTTCCTATAGCCTACTAACATGCAATCGTTTATAGTTTTGTGTCTTATAAAACATTTTGAGGAATCAAATTTAACATCAAAGTTTGCATCACATAATTGACTTACACTAAGTAAATTAAATTTCATATTTTTAACTAATAGAACTTTATGAATGGCAAGATTGGGAGATACCTCAATGGTGCCCTTTCCTAAAATTTTAAGTTTGCCGTTATTACCAAATGACACTTTTCCTTTGCTAGTGTGGTTGATAGTGGAGAATTTTCTCTCATCCCCGGTCATATGCTTTGAGCACCCACTATCAACTATCCACAAGCTTGGTTCTTCTACCTATGTCACATGAAAAACACAATCCTTAGGTACCCAAATCTTAGGACCACTAGCATCAATTATGAATTTCTTTGGTACCCATGCCTTTCTCCCCTTGCTTTTAATCATTGTTTTTCTACTAACAAGGGATGCAAATGCTACCTCTTTCTCCTTAGGTCTATATCCTAATCCGGCCTTATTGTAAATTGCCCTTTGATTTTTAATAATCATATCTAGATATTTAGAACCATTAGTGAATTTTTCTAGGCATGCTCTTAATTTACCTATTTCTTTTCTTAACTCATCATTTTCATCCCTAAGAGTACATTCATCAATATCACTAGATTGTTTGCAACATGATGAATCTACACTTTTGAGTGATTTGATTTCTAATTTTAGATCCTTAACCCTAATTTTTGATCTATTTAAAGCATTTTGTAAACATGCAATAGTCTTATAAAGTAAATCTATTTTAGGTGAGTTGTTTACCTCATCATCATCACTTGATGATGATTCATCACTTGAAGATGAAGAGGACTCCTCGCTTGAGCTCGCGGCTTCTTCCTCTAATGTCATAAGAGCTAGGTTCCGGGTGGCATGGCATACTTCCTCATCGTCGGAAGACTCCTCCATACTTAGAGTGTCCCATGTTTGTGCCACCATTGCTTCTTTCTTCTTCTTTTCCTTCTTCTCCTTATGCTTCTTTTCTTTCTCCTCTTTTTTCTTTAGTTCCGGGCAATTTGGCTTGATGTGCCCTTTCTTATTGCAACCATAGCAAGTTACATTAGATGAAGAATTTGAATTATTTGAAGATTTACCTCTTGAGGATTGGAACATCCTCTTCACATCTTTCTTGGTGAGTCTCCTTGACTTCCCACCAAACTTCTTGACGTAATGTGCCACCTCGCTTGCCGATAACTCATCTTCACTGCTTGATGAGTCTTCATCGGATTCGGACGAGGAGGACACTTCCTTCTTCTCCTTCTTCTTCTTCTCCTTCTTTCCTACAAAAAGAGCTATACCCTTCTCTTTGTATGAAGTGTTAGCTTGTTCATGTAATTGAAATTCACAAAAAAGTTCATCTAACTTGACTAATGAAAGATCCCTAGAGACCTTATAGGCATCTACCATTGAGGCCCATAAGGTGGTCCTAGGGAAAGCTTGCAATACATACCTTACAAGGTCACAGTTGTCGACCTTTTCACCTATAACGTGTAGTCCGTTGACTACTTCCTTGAAACGCCCATGCATTTGGTTCACGGTCTCGTTTGTCTTCATAGTGAAGCTTTGGAGTTGGCCAATCAAAAGATCCCTCTTGGCCCTTCTTGTCTCTTTGGATCCTTCGTTGAGTTCAATGAGCTTCTCCCAAAGCTCTTTTGCGGAGTTGAAGGGCCCGACCTTAGAGAGTTGCTCCTTGGATAGACCACATTGAAGTGTGGTCGTTGCTTTTGCATTTGCTTATGCTTTCTTGGCCATCTCTCTTGTCCAATCTTTTGTCGATAGTGGTGCTCCGAATTCGCCGACCGCTTTTTCAATCCATCTACAATACTAAACCAATTTTCTATGTCATTCATGAGATAGTATTCCATCCTACCTTTCCAATAGCCAAGTCGCTGCCGTTTAAAAATGGAGGCCTTGCTGCTGCTATATCCTCTTGAAATGCCATGCTCGGTCTGATGGTTAGATCTTCCGATGCGATCCGGCTCGATACCACTTGTTGGTGATCGCTTTGGAAGCTAGAGGGGGTGAATTACGCTTTCGGCTTTCTACAAAAATGATTAGCGGAAGCAAGCACAAATAATATATGTAAAAACACAAAAACAATGCTAACAAGGCCTTTACGTGGTTCGGAGATAACGCTCCTACTCCACGGCGATCCTTAAGGTGGATCAACCCAAGCAATTCCACTAAGAAGCTTTCTCTTTACAAAGACCTCCTCTTCTTACAAAAGATGACAAGGAAGATTTGAGAGGAGGAGGGAGATTAATATACTTAGAAAGCTTGGAAAACTTGTGGGAGCTTAGAAGAATGATCAGAATATAAGCATTAACCCCTTCTTGCTCCCCTGGGGCTCTTTTTATAGGAAAAAGCCTCTTTTTTCCTTTGGAGTTCTATCAGTCGACGGTTGATTTACATCCGACTACTGCCGCCGATTCTAACGGCTTCTGAACAGCCGGATTTGTGGGATTTACAAATGCCATCGGCAAGAACGGAAGACTATCACCGACCGCCAACAAAGGGCGATTCGATCGATATCGCAGAGCCGATCGCCGGCCACTACGGGCATTATTTGTAGGCGCCGATCGCCAATAATGATACCATCGCAATTTGTATCCTAGTGGTCCAGTCGACTCACCGGTTCGACCGATAACCTCCACGATCGCTGCAATGCCTTCCAACCTCTATCACAGATTGTAGGGCCAGTTCGACCGACACCATGTTCCAGTCGACTGGCACACCCCAAGTATGACTAATTCATACTTGAAAACATAACCTAAGCCTAGACTTAACCTTCTAGCTTCTCCATCAGCCTTGCGCCTCCAGGATTTCTTTGAGTCCACGACTCCATCCATGCGCTTGCCTTCAAAAGCTTCCTTCGGTTTCGTCATGCTTTGGTTTTCTTCTTTGCCAAAGTACGCTTGGACTTTACGCCGCCAAGACTACATGCTTGGACTTATGCCGCCAAGACTTTCCTTTGGTCTTTCTTTTCCAAGGACTGCTTGGACTTTACGCCGCCAAGACTACATGCTTGGACTTACGCTGCCAAAACCAAGACCTTTCCTTTGACTTCTCTTTGCCAAGATCACACTTGGACTTGTCTTTTACCAAGTCTTCATACTTGGATTTTCCTGTCACTTAAACATGTTTACAATTAGATCACAAAACATTGCCTAACTTAGATGATTATCCAAACATCAAAATATATAAATGCTTGGGGCATTGTTGCACCAACACACCTAACCATTTCCACCTACGACAACTATTTTTTTTTTTAGAATTTTGATTTTCCCGAATGGGCTTCTACAATTCGAGCATCTCCAGTAACTAAAATGCTAAATCTAGAGTCACCTATGGATTCCAAAGTACTAAACTACTGAGATGAATCATAACTAAGTACGTACTAGATTTTTCCTTTCAGAATGTTCGTCATGTGTAGGCATAAAAAGAAATGCTAACTAGTTTAAGTCTAGAACATTCATTAGAGCAAATAAAATAAAATATCATAAGGTAAATGAAGCTAAGCTACCCATGGAAACAACTCATGAAGAAAACCTTAAAAATACTACTGAGGCAGCTTATAGATAGCAAAAACTAAGTGCTGAAAGAAACTAAACTACCTATGCATGAACAAATGAATGCTAACTAAAATGAAAATATCAAGAAAGAAACTACTGCTAGTAAGAAAATAAGTCAAAACTTGGGTTACCCCCTCCCCCCAGACTTAAGCGAAGCATACCTCTAATATGGTGGACGAGGTGGAAAGCTTGGTAGCCTCAACCTCTCGAGATCCTGGGAGAATCTGATGTTGAGCCGCTGATGTCACATGTACATGTGGTCGATCTGAGAGCTGATGGATGCAACGGTTGCTCTATGCTCCTCCTCCTGGGTCCACTGTGCCTGCTGGGCACTCATGTGCTGCCTGACCTCCTTACGGTAGGCAACCTCTTCTTGGCAATGGACAACCTCCTCCTGAAAATAAACTCGGGCCTTATCGTAGAACTCCTCGACCCGCTGGAAGTGCTCTCGTAAGCCTTGAAACTCCACCTGCATGTAGGCGCTCTTCTCCTCCCATCGCTGCCTCTGTGCCTACTGCTCGGCTTATATATTGTTGAGGCACGATCGGAACTCCGAAAAATCGTAGGCAGAGGTATCTGCATCCCGCTCAAAAGTAGAACAAGGTGGTGGTGTAGGTGACGGCTTATATCGACGTGGACTAGGTGGGCTCCTATACATGTGTGGACTGGAGGGGGAGTGATGTGCAGAGGGAGAGATGTTGGTGCAGGGGCACTGGATAATTGAACCTGTGTTTTGATTATGACAAAGACACAAAGTTAAGTTTATATTGTTATCTCACAAGCTAAATCGAGTGTGCAGAAAAGTATTAAAGCTGGAGCTGAAGGCTAGCGACACCCGGAGGAAGCCGCGGTGGTCGGGCGACATTCGAGTGACTTCGGAGGGAGCCGAAGGAATCGAGTGGAAGGCCGGAAGCGAGAGCTACAAAGTAAGTATCGAGATAAGCTCGTGTGAGTGAGAGATGGTAAGGTCGTGTTCTCTGTACGGGGATGACTATAGGCGGCGATTCGACTAAGACTTCTTGTGGAAGGTCTAGGTCGAGATTGGATGGTTAGAAACCGTCGCATTTATCATTTTCCGAGCTAACCTCTTACTGCAGGGAAGTGGCCAGGCTGGCAGTCGACTACTGGACATTGGGCAGTCGAATGATGCTCATCAGTCGACTGATGGGAGGCATCAGTCGACTGATGGTGACGAATCAGCCTTTGTGCTAGGTCAAAATGGATAAGATTTGATGTGGCCACTTCGCGATAAAATTTGTACAACTTCGTGATCTGTTTCGAAAATTGAGGAGACAAATTCAGAGGCCAAAATCTATAAATGGAGGGGAGGATTCCAACTCCAAACATCATCAAGTTTATTCTCAAGTGCTCCTACAACGCCAATGCTCCAATACCGTCATAACGCCGATGCGATGATAAGTTCTGATCTTCTTCGTCGGTAGCAGCATCAAGTAATATATTTTGATATTATATTCTTTGTTTTTATTCGTAATGAGGCGAGGTAGGCTTGTTGCCTCATCCTCGTACTTTCGGTTTTGTGATCGTTGTCTCCTACCTCCAACGAGGAGGAGACATTATAGTGTTTTGCCCTCCGTACGCGGTCTAGGACCGATAGGGCCTTGGAGTAGCAACCGCTGGGTTGTGAACCAAGTAAAATAAATATGTCTCTTTATTTTTCACTGTTCTTACTCGTGTATCGAACGAACGAACAAAAAGATTTACGCTCGCTATTCACCCCCCCCCCTCTAGCGACGCTTCTCGATCCAACAAGAGATGGGTGCCAAAGTGGAGGGTCCCTCATATGGTGGGGACTCCACTATCAGGTCCAAACGCCAGTTGGCACGTGCGGTGATGGTGGTACGATCGGGGTCGGGGAGCCTAAGGGATGATAAGTTTTTCCTTACAAAGCACAAGGAGTGTCCCTCTCTTGCGATCATTTTCATTGTCATACACACTCCTAGGTCGATCCTAGGGCTCCCCTCTACTCTGTCTAGTGTAGTGTAGTCGTACCCCATCCTATGGCAAATGTGGATGATTAGTCCCCGCAAGATAATCTCTCCTCTCGCCGCTTTGTCCATTTTCATTAGATGTCTAATGAAATGAGACCCTACATCGATACTACTCCTTTCTTGTAGCATGTCCCATAGACAAAGCAGCTCACTCGCCCTCACTACACCATCACTCTCTCCCCTCCCAAAGATGGTGCTTGCCATGACCCGGTGAAGATACTGGAAGATTAAGTTTTGGAGGCACGAGGCTTTGGCCCTAGAGGGATCATAGTTATGTTCCCCTGTTAAGTCATACCAAAAGATCCGTGCATTGAACCCATTAGGAGTCCTCAGCTCTCCTCCACTAGGAAATCCAAAACAATTATTCCATTAGTGTAAAGTCCACTCATGCTCGATATTAAATAACCTAAATGTGATCCTTCCCTCGTCGCTCTCTCTTCCCGTTAGAATCTTTGCTTCTAAAGAACTCAAAAATTCTAAAACTATCCTAGGGTATGTTGAGTGTCTTATTCCCATGATCTCTTCCCACCCCATTTTTGCAAATAGGGCATGAACATCACCCAACAAGCCTAGGGTTTCTAGGAGTTCTTCATCTAAAAATCTAGTTGCAGTGATCGTACGAGTAGAAAGCATATTATATCTATCTCTATGCTAATTATTGCAAAAAAGGAGGGTTGTAAGAGTGTCACCTTCCTCCAGAGCTTTTGGGACATCTCTTCTCCTTCCTCTTTGTTCCGAGGTAGCGGATCAGGGCGACACTTGCCTTGTCCTTCTCATCCTCGCTTCTATTAAGCTTCCTTGAGGGTTGAAGAGGCCCCTAGGTAGTGGGGAAGATGATTTCACATGGCGAGGGCAAAAAAAATCAAAGCACATGGTGCATTTTGGGGCAAAACACACGGTGTGGCCTACTTATACCTCACGCGCGACGACCATGTGGATTCACACGGTCGGGCCATGTGTGTTGTTGGAAGGCGGGGCACGGTCGTGTGAAAACACACGGCTGGGTCGTGTGCCACCCGTTTCTCTCCCCAGGTGCACAATGGTCCGAATTCTCCTTACATGCTCTGTCATGTAAGTTCAAAAGGGATTTTCATGTCTACCTAGCAAGTCCTTTCTAGTCCTAATTCAAATGAAACACGTTAAACGAATATAAATCAAAGTTCAAAACAAATGAATGCAACAAACTAATAGGAAATGAACTTAAAATCTAAACTTGGGTTACCTCCCAAGAAGCGCTTGTTTATGGTCTTTAGCTCGATCGTACTGCTATGCTTCAGCTTAGCTCTGATGGCCATAGGAGATCTTTCTCCCTCCCCTGATATGTTTGAATCTTGCTTGTGGAGGGGCAAGATACTTGCTCACTTTTCACCTCTTGCCTTTTGGTCCTCCATCACTATATCCCTTAAATCTTGCTCGTGGAGGGGCAAGATACTTGTTAGTTGCTTTTCTTGGCTCGAGATTGAACATGCTTAGCCTCAATGAATCATCAGGAGTTTGATCATTATATTCCATTTTATCTAATGCTGTAAATAATATAACTCACCACAAATATCCCCACCAAAATATTGATCAGCCGATTCTATCATGTCAAATGAATTTTTATCATTACAAATCACTAAATGGGCTTCATTATTAGTAGCTAAAGTTTCAGTGAGGGTTAAGGTAGGCTCTTCTAGACCCTTGAGGTTGGTAGGTGTTTTGATTGAAGCAATGCACTCCTCGATTAAAGTATTAATTATATAATCCTTAAGTCCTTCTTCAAGTGGTGATTGAATGGATTGTCCTTCTTTACTTCCTATGTCATCCACGTCTTCGTCATCTGTTCGTTCAAAGTGAGTCTCCGCTATATTAAGGGTAATCCAGTCATCTAAGCCACCTTCTCGTCATTTAGTTTCTTCTCTTGTTAGATCTCGTTGCATAATCTCCACAAATTGTCGGCTATGCTCCTCGCATTCCCTAGTAAAATCGGCTAGCAAGGATTCTAAGCGGGGACTTGATTCTGAATAAAATTCACATGGTGATTCATAGCTCTCATGCTCACTTGGGAAATAATATTGAGGGTTCAAGTAGCCAGGGTCATAACTATATAAATAAGATTCATCTCGTGGCCATTGGTTGTAATCATAAGTGATATCTTCTTGTTCAAATTTTGAAGGTTCAAATATATCTGAACAATCATAATGGTATGTCATGTTTCACCACAATGCTCACAATAAATGTTACCAAAACTCATAGCATTAACTTGACCGTAATCTTGAGAAAAAGCATGCCTTTTTATCTACAAGAAAATATGAATAAGGAAAGGAACAACAGTGCCACAAAAAGAGACTAAAGCTGCTAGAACTATGATTAATCTAAAAGAAAAACTACTAGAAAATAACCAAAGCTAGAAGAAAACTAATACCTAAATTAGAACCAAATTAAACTGGAAAACAATAAAAACTAGGGAAATAAACCTAAACTAGGTCTGATATAATTATCCACCTCTTGATTCGATATCGAATCAATCAGTCCCCAACAACGGTGCCAAAATCTTGATGCACGCGAATGCGACCTCAAATCTCACGACGGGAATCGTCGAGGACTCGAAGCGTGAGCTCGCGCTCAACGCCTGCAAGTGCACGGATGTCGTCAAGTAATAAAAAGATTATCGATCCCACATGGACTGAGATTTGAGTACCGATTGGTTTAGTGGGCGTTATTGTTCGGAGTTCCATTCTAATGGTTGTGATGACGAGGGTTGTCGGCGGTTCTAACTCTAGTACGGTGTCACACGGAGGAAGAGAAGGGTTGCTATGAGTCTTTTGAGGGAATTCTAGGATTTCAGTTTCGCTTGTATGTCGCAGAACATGCTATCAATTGGGTATTATCTATACGTCTAACTATGGTCTTATAGAAGGGACATCATACACTTCCCCGATGAGCCTTCGCTTCTATCGAAAACTACCTCTGCCATACCAGGTTGACCCCTGGCTTTAGGACGGGATAGGTGGTATGAGGATGGTGATTTTATCCCTTTGACGAGTCGGAATGTGTCTCGTTTCTGACTCTATCACACCCTTCTATCTACGATTACCGAAGATGAGGCCAACCCCTAGGTTCCTCCTTAATTCTCCTAAATCTTTGATACAAGGGTTATCACCCCTCGTATCGGCTACACACAATAAATAGAAGACCAAAATAAATAGCTATCGATCTAAACAATCACCAATTGCAAATATGATTTCAAGAACAGAAATATATTTGAAATAACATATTTTACGCACACAAACTACTCCCTAGTCCTAAAATAGGAGAATCTACTCCATAAATACGAGAAGAGAAACACAAAGCATATTAGAATTTATAGAAACAATGTAAACTTTGCAAAGAACGTGAATTACAATGCACTTTGGCTCTCCTCTCCGGCGTTGATGTGTAGAACTTAATCATTGAGCGGGCCTTCTTCCTCCCCGTTGTGAGTTCCCGAAGCTTTTTAGGGCATCGGAGTGTTGGCCCTGCTATCGTGCCTCCCCCCTAGGGTTTGGACGTAGCTTCCTTTATATAGACATCAGGTCAGATCTCCCCGAAACCTGGAAAATAACTGAATCGCATCAAATTCGCCCAGTGCCACATGGTCATGTGGATTCGCACGGTCAGGCCATGTGTGGCACTAGGGTTCGAGCCGTGTGGATTCACAGGGCCAGGGTGTGTGTCCTTCTGTTCTAGCTGCCAAATATCTTCTTTTCGCTCTAAAAGTGCATCATTTTCCCTGTAGAATGTTGTCCTGCACACAAGAGTACAAAGAGCAGATCTCTGAACCAGAAAATAGGAAATGCATGCAAAATAAAGTGAAATATGCAAAAATCAAATATAAAATGCAACGAGATGTGAGCAAAAACTACTCTAAAACCCTATATATTTTGCTCACATCAATATAGGACTTATCACTAGGAAGAGTGAAGGCATCCTAGATGTTTTTGGACAAAGGGGGAGATTGTAAGATCTCATTGGAATATGAGATATTGACACCCTAGGGGAGATCCTTTTTGATATATGTCAAAAGGGAGGAGAATTTGGGAACTCCCAATTTGGAATATTGGGAGGATTGAAGTGAGTTAGTGTTCTAACTCAAAGGTGTTTGGTTTTTGTCATACGTCAAAAAGGGAGAGATTGTCGGTGCAATCGGCCTAGGTCACGATTGACTAGACTCGAGTTTGACTCGAGTAGTGATTTGATGTTAGTGTTTTGATGTTTGACATTGATGTTTGATAATAAATTGGCCATTGTTTGACAATGAGTTGACTATATGGTTGACATGGGATTGACCATTTGATGGAGAAGTCCAAGTGGGACACTTGGCAATGGAAAGTCCAAGTCTTGTGTCTTGGCAAATGGAAAATCCAACATGGGTTGGCAAGGGAAGTCTAAGGGTTGATATTGGTAGCGTAAAGTCCGAGCAAGAGTCTTGGCAGCATAAGTCCAATGGTTTTGCGGCGTAAAATCCAAGCGGTAGCCTTGGCAACGTAAGTCCAAATGTACCTTGGCAGTGTAGACTAGCTTAGCTTAACAATAGCCGATGGAAACACCTGAAGGCTAGCGTATGGATGAACAAGCCATGGATGATTTGGAGGGATCCGATAGGCGTGAGGCTGACGGAGGTAGCTAGAAGGCTTAGGTATAGGCTAAGGGAGATCTAGCAAGTTTGAGGGCATCATACTTGGGGTCAAACCTCATGTTTAAGATTTGTCAGTCGACTAGGGTTATGAACCAGTCAACTGGTCAAGTGTTTTGACACTTGAAAGTTGAGTCAACTTGTAGCAATCAACCGGGGTTATGACCAGTCGACTGCTGGGAGTCGACTGGCGTTCAACTGTGGCAAATAGCCTTGGTAGTCGACTGCTAGCATTGGGCAGTCGACTAACATGGATGGTAGTCGACTGTTGGTCGAGGTTGCGGGAGCAGAAGGCTCGGTAGCCGACTGGTCAGTCCGTTATGGGCTTGGCAGTCGACTGATGGGTAATGGCAATCGACTGTCAGTGTATCCGTTGGCTTGAATGCCGACGTGGATCAAGTCCTTTGTGAGACAATGACGATGATGGCAGTCAACTGAGGCCTTATGGCAGTCGACTGTCAGACGTGAAATCAGCCCAATACAGGGATAAAAAAAGCAACTCGTGGAGGATTTTGCTATGGTTCTTTGAGAGGTTTCTTGAGGCGATTTAAAGGCGAAGTGCAGGCGCATTTTAGAGTCCTTCAAGATCATTCAAGCAACCAACAAGCAAAGCATTCAAATCCCTAGTTTGTAAAGTGTTCTTTACATTTCGGTTATATTTCTTTGTATTTTCTTGTATTATTTTGTATTACTGTTGTAATCGCTTGTAAGAGGTTTCCTCCACCTTCGGAGTGTTTTCCAAGAAGGAGAGTTTATTAGTGGTGGTGTTTGCATCGCTAGGGCTCATTCGAGCCCAACCCGTGGAGTAGGAACCCTAAGGTTTTGAACCACGTTACATCCTGGTGTATTGTGTGCTTGTGTTGTGTATTTATTTTTGTTTATCATTATATATTCCGTTGCATACACTAACATTTGTAGCAAGCACACGATCAATTTCAATCATTGAAACAACGAACTCGCTATTCACCCCCCTCCCCTCTAGCGACGTCCAATTCCTAAAATGATCAAGTACCGGATACAAATGATAGAAGATTATCTAGAATAATCAGAAATGAGAATTCGAATATGAAAGTGGAGAGAAGGGACGACAAGGAAACGATCTAGGAAACTTTATACGAGAAACAACTCTAGGGTCTGATTTCGGTTGATGATGTTTGATGAATGCAAATCCTATAGTCTCGACGTACGATAATGAAAAGTCATGTCCTAAGGTAGTCAATGTGTCTATGAGGTAGATAAAAGAAAGAAAATATCAACGCGCCTACCTTGACCGCATCTTATAAAGAGGACAAAAGTAAACCCATTAAACTCTATGACGAATAATAAAAGCCTCGAAAGAGAAAGTCAACTTTTAGGGTATTTATGCGTAGATGACCTTGTTTGCAATATGGGAACCTGTCACGAGAAACCCAACGAATCAAATTCTAGACTTCGACCCTTACTTGTTATCAAAACCCTCAAGTTGGTTTAGGCGGTCGGAGATTAGGGTTCACTGCTAGGTACTTCCCCTTCTCTCTTGGATATGATTCGAATGTGCCTTAGATGCATTGCCTCGATTAGAATTTCCTCTTGGTCCAACCCGAAGAAAGAAACCTCTAAATCTAAGCCAGCGAAGCACTGTTGGATAGAATAAATACATTGCACAAAAACCAATCACAATCGAAAATGTGTTGTAAACAAAAGAGAATTAATGCATTAAATCACCAAAACAATACACCAAGTTACTCTCTAATCCTAGAGTTTAGGATACCACTCCATGAAGGAGTTATAAAACATAGATGATAGAAAAGAAAGAATTAACCTGGCGTCCTATGCCTTGAGCATCTTCTCCTCGGCGACTCCCCAAGCTGGATCGATGTTACCAATCCTCGGATCCTTGGTCGTCGGCCTCTCCTAGGCTTCGATAATCATTACTGGAGGCTTGGGATCTTTTTATAAGCTTTAGAGATGAAAAAGTCATTATTTTGGAGCAGAAATCTCGAGTTGGTTGAGATTTACTCGAGCTAAATATAGCATGACATGGTCGTGCCAATTAGCATGACCCAGGCATGCTAAGCTTTCTTCGAAATCGAATTCAAAAATTGGCCTGACACGGTTGTGCCAAATGGCATGACTAGGCCGTGTCAGGCGCTGGGATGGTTGGTGCGGCTCCGTTTGCTCCCCGTTTCGTCGTGTGTTCATGTGGTTTTCCTCCATGGCTCGATTATGCCTTCTTTTCCTTGATTTATGTCCTGTTGAGAATAAAACATGAAAATTGTAGTTATCTGAACTAAAAGTGCAATATGAAAGTAAATGCTATGTTTTATGCATGATATGTGAATAAAACATAAGAAATGCATGTTAAATACATACTAAAAAGTGTGTATGATTCACACTCATCAGACTTACATGGCCAACACTATACCCTTGGACTTTTTCTTTGTCAAGTATTCATACTTGAACTTCCCATTGCCAAGACTACCCTCTTAGACTTATCCCGTACCAAGAATCCATTATTGGACTTCTTCATTTCCATGTATCTATACTTGGACTTTCCATTGCCAAGTATCCATACTTGAACTTTCCATTGCCAAGTCTCAAAACTTGGACTTCCACTCGAGTCTCACTCGAGCTTGGTCAACCTTGACATGAGGTTGATTGCTCCAACTCCCTCATTTGACCTTAGATATCCCAATCATCCTCTAGTCATATGGTTAAACCATATTGTCAAACAATTGTCAAACTCATTGTCAAACATCAAAATTCTATTTGAATCTCACTCAAGTTTGGTCAATCGTGACTTGAGCCGATTGCACCAACATTATGTTCTGTGATAGCCAATAGAATCCTCGAGAGGTCTTGATCTACTTTCAAGGTATCCATACGAAGGAGACCGAAATCAATTAAGGGAATGTGTCAGGTGAACCCCATAAGTCTTTCTTGACTTAATACCTTTACTCGTGAGTAATCCCTCAAGCTTGATTTTGTAGTTCCGAGATGAAGGTTCACCTTTCGGTTCATCCTTTGATTTCTAAATCACACAAGAAACTCACAATATCAATTAACATACTAAAACTAAATCAAGAGTAACAAATCAATTGATAAGAAAAGTAAATAATATTCATGCAAAAAGTTAAAGGGTTACTTCCTTGTCCTAGAATTATAAGAAACTACTCCATAACATAGAGGATAAAATACAAAATATGCATAATGATACCATTGTGACCTAATTTAGGGATTAGGATAAAGAAGCTCATGCGTGAAACACTGACCGAACCGGTAGAACCCAACTTAAGAGGGTCGACCGAGCTAGCCGGATGAAGATGCAGTAATAAGGAAGATAAGCCCTAGGGTGAAGAGGAGGCAAGATGAGCGACCCGGGGTACTGGTCTGAAAGTTGACTCGGTAAGTAAGTCGGAGATTGACTCGGGTAGTTACAAAAACATGAGGTACCAAGTCTCAGGACCAGGGTAAGCCCCGGTATTAATAAATAATGTATGTCTTGGTGGCAATGAACTAGGAGGATCCCGCCGAGAGAAGGACCGAGTCAATATTTTACCTAACGAAGAAAGAGAGGGTAAAGAAAAGGGGTAGAATATTTCCCTAGGGGTTCATTTAGGGGAATTTGTTATATAAAAAACTATGGTCCCACACACAATATTCGAAGGAGCCTCCACTCCTTATCTTCCTAACGAATGATTCTCTAGGAAACGGAGCTCTCCACGTGGATGGCGATGGGAATAGTTCGTTACATCACAATTGGCATTGAGAGAAGGAGATAAAAGCAAAAGGAGAAGGAGAGAGAAGGGGGATTTGGAGCCTGATCAAACTTCCACTGCAAGAGGAGACCATCCTATCAGAGAGGGGAGGGGAAAAGCTACCGGAAAAGAGGAGAGGAAGCCGGAGAAGATGCTTGTTCGAACTGTGAGAGGTTTTCTCTCCACCTTTGGAAATATTTCCAAGAAGGAGAAGTTTTATAGTGAAAGTGCTTTAGCACTACAGTTCGTGATAGAGCTTATCCCATGGAGTGGGAATTGGAATTCCGAACCACGTTAAATCTTATGTCTTTGTTCTCTGTGTCGATTTTTCTCGTCATCTATTCATTTTCTCATTACTGTTGCGACAGGAGAGAACCCTAAGCCTCTTGAACACTCTTTGGCTTTAAAGGGAGGTGAGAAAATCCGCGTACGTCCGCATCAATTGGCGCCGTCTTTGGAAACATTACTGAGCAAGACATCGAGATGAAACCATAAGAGATACAACATTCGACAGCCTCTTCTGCGGAAGATAACCCTATTACATTATTACCATCACAATTGAGGGCCATAGTGGACACAACTATAGTTGAATCCTTGGCCAAAGAAAGGAGGAGGACGGGATATCTTCATCCTGATTCTGATGAACCCTCTCCCCGAGAGCAGCTTCATGAGAGGCCTCCTCCAGTCCGACCCATGACAACGCCATACGCCGAAGTATTACCAGGCGATGAACCGGTGGGGAGAGTGTATCAAAATACCATATCAGTGATGCAAACCAGGCGAGTGGACCAAGGAGAAAGCCAATCCACCCGAACCCCTAAAGTTTATGAGCCTTGTCCATTCACCGTGGACATTATGTCAGAGTTACCACCCCAACATTTCCGAAATCCTCAAGTGGGGATGTATGATGGCACCACATACCCGGAGGAGCATTTATCACAATTCGAGGGAGTCACTTCTTTGCATTGCTATACAAATGCCCTCAAATGCAGAGCTTTCCGCATCACTCTAACCGGATCAGCACAGAGGTGGTTCGGAGCTTTACCCCTCGGCTCTATCACTTGTTTCGCAGATCTGAAGGGGGTTTTCCGTCAAAAATTTGCTAGTTGTAAGACTTACAAGCATGACGCTTCTATCCTGCTACATATAAGGCAAGAACCCTCAGAGTCTCTGAGAGGATATCTTCATCGTTTCATCGTCACTACTAGGAATATTCCTTTAGCAGGGTCAGATATTCTGAGGGTGGCTATTCCTCATGGATTAAGGGAAGGACCTTTTCTCATCTCTCTATTAAGGAAACCCGCGACCAGTTATGAAGAACTGTTGAGTCGCACTGAGGAGTATATCAATGAAGAAGAGGGACTGAGGGTAAGACGGGCAGAAAACACTCCCGCCCTTGTTCTAGCAGAGAGGAACCTTCCCCCTTTGAAACAAGGACTTCCTAGGCGTGAATATGCTAGACTTCTTGTACCTGCACCACCCAGGCCATGAATGTTGGCCCCAAGAATTCGCCCAGCCCTCCCTCTACGGGTGATGGCCACCGAAGCCTTGCCTCCCCCGAGAACTTGGAAAGAGCGAGAAATGGAATCTTATGACCAACAGGGTCTTCTCCAACGTTCGGCGGGATATAGGGGGGTTCCTCGTAACCCCCAGCTCCTTTCTTCTGTCAGTATCATATGGAGTATGGTCATACCAGTGGTCGGTGTTTTAAGTTACAAGAGGAATTGGAGCGCATTCGGACCGCCTGTCCACATATGCAGCCTCAGATAGGAGGACCGACAAGAAGAGTTCAACGACCTAATATAGCGTGCCCAAGACCCTATAACCAAAGACCTCAAGCCCCCCTCCAAGCTCCAGTTCAGGAGGGTACTTCACAAGGAGGGTCAGCAGGTGAAGGCCCTTCATCTGCCTCGAATGATAACCCCACATGGGGAATTATTCATGTTATTGCCGAAGGACCTACTTATGGGGACTTCAATAGGGCTCGAAAGTCCTATGCCCGCCTCATAGAAAGTTTAGCCATTGGAACAGAGCAAGTTATCCAGAGTATGTCACCCATATCTTTCGGGCTAGAAGATCTGCGAGGCATCCTGTTACCTCACACGGACGCTCTGGCAATTTGGATTTCTCTCGCCAATTATGAGGTAGCCCGAGTCCTAGTCGACTCAAGAAGTTCAGTTAATATCCTTTTCCAGGAGACATTCAGACAGATGCAGCTGGGAAATACACAATTGGAGGACATGGCTACTCCCCTATTCGGATTCGTGGGACATATGGTGCATCCCGTAGGGCAAATCTCTTTGCCTCTCACTCTAGGTGCAAAACCCAGCCAACAAACCAATATCATTCCCTTTCTCATAGTGGATGCTCCATCCACTTATAATGTTATTTTGGGTCATTCTTTTCTATCTATTTTTCAAGTGGTGGCTTCCCCCTACCATCAAAAAGTGAAGTTCCCAATCGAGCAGCTGATCGGGGAAGCAAGGGGAGAACAGAAAGTCGCTCGAAGTTGTTACGTACAAATGGTAAGGGATGATTAGAGGAAGGCAAGAGTAGACGACCCCAAGGGGAAGGGCGTCATCATCTCTGACATATGTGTGTTGGAAGAGTCACCTCCCAAATCTGAGAAAGTAGAAGAAGGGGAGTCTGTAGAAATAGCCCCTGGCAAAGTCACTCGGGTGGCTCAACAGCTAGAGATAAAAGGACTGGTGGCCTGTTTGAAGAAAAATGAAGATATCTTCGACAAGGATGTGCATGAACTCATAGGGATAGATCCTCAAATTGCTAAACACCATCTTAACATCACTCGTGGAGTCCGGCCCGTCCAGTAGAAGAGGCGACACTTCGGGCCCGAGAAGGATAAAGTCATTACCGAAGAAGTAGATAAATTATTGCAAGCTGGCCATGTTAAAGAAATTCAATTCCATGAGTGGGTTTCTAATGTAGTTCTAGTCCCCAAGCTCTCTGGGCAGTGGAGGATGTGTATCGACTTTCGTAATTTAAATAAGGTATGCCCTAAAGACTGCTACCCCTTGCCTCGTATTGATCAGCTAGTTGACTCTACCATCAGATACGAAGTTGTATCTCTCATGGATGCCTACCAAGGGTATCATAAGATACCACTAGCGAAAGATGATCAGAAGCGTGTCAGTTTTGTGATGGCAGGAGGGTTGTATGCTTATGTAGTGATGCATTTTGGCCTAAAGAACGCAGGAGCTACTTATCAACGGCTCATGGATAAAATTTTTACAGAACAAAAAGGTAAGAATGTGGAAGTATATGTTGATGACATTCTCGTCAAGTCCAAAACCACTCGGGATCTGGTTACAGATCTGGAAGAGACTTTTTCCACCCTTAGGCGGTACAACATGAAGTTGAATCCCAAGAAGTGTTTGTTCGGGGTGAAGAGTGAGAAATTTTTGGGATATATCGTAACAGAAAAGGGACTGCAAGCCAACCCGGAGAAAGTGCAAGCATTATGTAATATGAAATCACCTACTAATCTGTGGGAGACTCAAAAGTTAGTAGGAAGAATAGTTTCTTTGTCTCGTTTTATAGCCAAATCTGCAGACAAAGGGTTACCCTTCTTTTGGATTCAGCGCAAGGCCTCTCGATTCCAGTGGGATGATCGGTGTGAGCAAGCCTTTCAAGAATTAAAGCAATATTTAGCTAAACTACCTCTATTAGCCAAACCAGTATCAGGAGAGCCATTGTGGATGTATTTAGTTGTTTCAGAAGGAGCTATCAGTTCATTGTTGTTAAAGCAGGATAGTTCTCAGCAGCATCCCATTTATTATACCAGCCATATCTTGAAAGGAGCAGAGTCACGGTACACTGAGTTGGAGAAATTGGCATACATCCTAGTTCTGACGACTCGCAAATTAAGACCATATTTCTTAGCCCATCCGATCAACGTCTTGACACACAGCGAATTGGGTAGAGTGGTCACTAAACCTAATTCCTCAGAAAGATTAGCTAAGTGGGATATGGAGCTAAGTGAATATGACATCCACTATCATCCCCGAACTGCTGCCAAGGCTCAGTCGCTAGCCGATTTCCTAGTAGAAGTACCCACAGGGTTGGGGAATTGTTCGGCTGAAAAAGAAAAAGGGAAGAAGGTATGGAATGTTTTTGTGGATGGATCTTCTGGATCTACAGGCAGCGGAGTGGGGGTACTGTTGGTATCTCCCGAAGAAGAAGAAACCCGTGTAGCTATTCGCCTAGGATATCAGGCGTTTAATAATGAGACAGAGTATGAGGCCATTCACAAAGGCACAGTGTAGCCTTGGCAAGGAAAGTATTGTTGGCTGGGTATTTTTGGTCCACTCTTCAGCAAGATGCGACCCGCTCGGTGCAAGTTTGTTCAGCCTGTCAAAGGCACGGTAACCGATCCGAGCGACCAGTCGAATTAATGAGAGTTGTTGTTTCTTCTTGCTCCTTCGATCAGTGGGAAATGAATATAGTGGGTCACATGCCTACGACACCCTTAAAGAAGAATTTTCTATTGGTAGCGGTGGACTACTTTTCTAAATGGGTAGAAGCTGAGCCTTTAGCTAAAATCACAGAGAGCGTGGTAATACAGTTTCTGTGGAAGAATATCATTTGCCGGTATGGAATCCCCCGAAGGTTAGTCAGCGATAATGGGTGGCAATTTCAGGGTAAAAAGATTAGAGAATGGTGTCTAAGTCTCAATATTCAGCAGACCTTCACCTTAGTAGCTCACCCTCAGGCTAATGGTCAGGTGGAGGTAACTAACAGAATTATCATTCAGGGGTTGAAGACTAAACTAGGTGCTCAAAGAGGAAATTGGGTGGACGAGTTGCCTGAGATTTTATGGGCCTACCGAACTACTCCCAAAACGGCCATAGGGGAAACTCCGTTCAGCTTGGTGTATGGAAGTGAAGCGGTTATGCCGGTGGAAGTCATTCTGAGCAATGCCCCAATCGAACCTTATAAGCTAGAACAGAATCAGATCATTAGGAGAATTGAGTTAGACTTGCTGGAAGAAAAGCAAGAGCAAGCCCGAATATGAGCCGGATTTTATAAGCATAGAATACAGCAAGCCTTTAACAAGAGGGTGGTGCCCAAAAGGTTTCAAGAAGGGGATCTAGTCTTATGCAAAGTCAACCCTGCAGGAGACCCAAAAAAGCTAGCTTTGAATTGGGAAGGACCCTATATGGTTACTCGCCGAGTGGCTGGGTCAGCTTATTACCTAAAACACTATAAGGGCAAGGAGTTACCTCAACCCTGGAATGTTGTACACTTAAAGTATTTTTATACCATGTAGAAGAAAGTTTTTGAAAGAAGAAATTTAGCTTATTGCCTATGGGTTTTGTGTGACCCTCACAATATATAACATCGCAAGTAGTAACACATGAGTAGGGGCAAGAAATAAATGTCATTGAAAAGTAGCTTCTCATTTGCTGAGCCAAGAAAGTTAAAAGCAATGTCAAAGATAAATAATCTACTGATGCAATTGTCTCTAAGTAACCACAGTTTTAAAATGACATGAAAGTTACAATCTGAAGTGGTTTGGGGGATAGTGCCTGAAGCCAGTTTCCTAGTGTAGAAAAAGCGCAGGTTGATTGGCTGGAAGTAAGCCTTGATCAACATACTGCCGGACCACTTCATTGAATCCGTCCTGATATGTGGCCCACATTAAGGATAGTAGGCATTCTTGTTGGTTCGGGTCATTCGGGTGCATATCTTGATGAAACCTGGTGCAGTATTCCCAATGCTCACAAAGAGCCTGACGAACTTGACAATATCGCTGGGACACTTGAATGATGGCATCGACCAAAGTGGATATATCGTCGGATCGAGAAGTCTGACTTTGTTGTACGACCCGTGACATCTCCATCATGTCTTGGTGCATGGAAGCCGAAATCCCTTCCACCGCCTCAGTATAAGCCCTAGTACGGGCAATTTCACTGCTCAGCTACTGAAGGGAGGTTTCTTGCCTGTGTATTCGAGTGTGAGAATGAGCTCTAACTATTATTAAAGATGAATTCTCTTGTACCTCCTTGCTCAGTTGAATGCGAAGGGTAGATATTTTCTCCACATCCTTCAGTTGTTGAGCTTGCAGGGCTGCTATAGTGTTGACATCTTCCTGTCTCTGTTGTTGGATTTCAGCCAGTTGATTCTAATAGCCAGCTAGTTCTTGTGACAGGGAATGTTCTCTGGAAACATTGGCATGATTGTCTCTCTACTGAATGCTTTGAAGAGTGGATATAATTTCATCATCCTTTTGCCATTGATTTTGGAGGATTGCTATGGCCTCAGCATCCTCCTGTCTCTGGTGATGAGCTTCAGCCAGCTGGTTCCGGCAGTGGGCCAATTCTTACAATAGGAAGTTCTCCCTATCTCTCGAGGTCATTTGATTCTCTGTCTGCTGTTGGATCTATTGTTGTAGCTGGGTTCGATATTGGGAGAAAGAGTGGTCCAACTCTTGATAATTTACCAGTGCCTACAGACGACAATAGGAGGAGAAGTTACTATTTAGAGAAGATAGGCAGAATTAACCAAAGAAGCTTACCAGCTCCAAAGCATGGCATAGACTTTCCATCCTTGGAATAAGCTCCTCTAGATTGAGGATTTGAGCAGTCCGGTTAAAGGAGGAAGAAGGAGCATAGGCCACTAGAGGAGGGGACTCACTCATGATAGGCTTGAAAGGGGGCAGCTGGGGGGATTGTGCTAAGAATCCTTAAAGAGGAAGGGTGACATTCGGGGGAATGGAGGGGGTTCATTAGACAATGAGAGATGTCGAAGGGGCCTCAAAAAGAGTCGTTGCCAGAAGGCTCATGGAAACAAGAGAGGAAAAAGGGGAGATTGGTGATGAGGGTAAAATGTCAAAAACCACCTGTTGTATGATAGTGGAAGGGGAATCCCCGGGAGAAGGAGAGGAAGGGAGAATAGGGGGGTTAAATGTGTTTGATGTCGCGGGCATAGGAGGAGGAGGTAATGCCAAAGGAGGGTCGGTAGCTGAGGGGGGCATCGATGTTAATGGTTCTTCGCTAGGTGGAGGACGAGTACGAGAGTCAAGTTCTATACTAGGCAAGGAAGAAAGACTTTTTGAGCTACATGTCGATGGGGAAGGTAATGGGGATGTGGTTGGAATGTGTAAAGGCGAAGATGGAGGAGATGTAGCTGAAACAGGTTCTAATGCTGGGGCAGGCTCAGAAGAAGAAGAAGAATCAAGGGAGGTGATATTCTCTGTCTGCAGCCGTGGGTGCTGATAACTACCATTTTGTCAGGTTATTTTGGTCCTTAATATCACTGTTTAATTATCTCGTGTGTTTATTTATCGATTATTTGCATGTTTTATGAGTTGGATATATTTTTGGACCTTATTGTAAATTCTCCTAATTTTTGGACTTATATGCAAATTTTACATCTTAATCGTAGGAGATCGAGATGAGCCAATGGATTAGACTTAAACTGGATTGATCTGGACCCTTCATCATGATCGAAGGCAATTTAATTAAGAGATTAGATCTGAGCGATATGGACTGTCCACGAAAGCAGCTTGATTCTGAGCCATCTATCTAGATCTGGAGAGATCTGGTCCATACATTTAGATCTTGACATCTTAGGCCTTTATCCAGATTCGACCGATCGTGATTATCACTTCAGATTGATCAGATCCATCCATTTAAAGTCGGAGAATTTTCAGTCGTTGGATGCACAACCCTTAATTGGATTAATCAGCTTCATTTAGCACTAGATTTAATGGACGGCTGGGATTGAAGGGTGCTTGGATCGGACAGTCACGAAAATTTCCCTTTAAATTCCAACTTCTTCTCCATTGCGATCTCAGTTGGCATTTTTCTTCTTCCCGCACGCAAGCCCGATGCCACCGCCGCTTCATCCTCACCGCCGCGCTCACCCCTTCCCCGCCGATCGCCGGAGAGGAAAGGGGATTCCCTCCTTCTCCGGTGACCGGTGTCCACTCCATAACCTCCACAGCACCGACAACCACCAACACTTCCACCTTCCTCCGGCAGCAGCTTCGATCGGCAGTTTTCCCAACACTTTCAACAATTGCATTCTTGTTTCATTTCTAGCCAGCTTTGTTTCATCGCAGCACAACTCCCATTCTCAGCTTTCGACGGCAATTTCAGTTTCAGGACAACAACAATCTCTTTGTTTGATGTTTCTTTGTTTTAGTATTGAATGTTTGTAATCAAATTTCCCTTCCATGTTTAATTTGCACGTACTTGGTTTAATTTGTTTCATGCTTACGTATTGTTCGATAAAATGCTTCTTAGAGTAATTAGATTGTAGTGGATTAGTTTAGATTTAATTTCATGTTATGTTTTACTCTTATGTTATTCTGCATATTTAAATTCATGCACTTTCTTGTTTGAATGTTTAGTTTAGGTTTCTTTTAATTTCATCTCACTCGTAGTTTAGTTAGATTAGATATTAATTACCTTGCATTGTCTTTCGTTTAGTAGGATTAGCCTTTCAAATTCCAAACCCCCCATTTACATTAGAAAACCCAAAGCAATAATTAGAAATCCTAAGTTTACTATTCTGTCGATTACACTCGTTGGGAAACGATCAGGGCCATCCACTATACTATATTAGTGTAGTTAGGGGGTTCGGTAATTAATTTGAAATGGTACCACGACAAATACCCATCATTCATCAGGCGCGCAACTCCTCTCCATTCGACTTGGCTCTGTAAACAAGGAGGGGGCGACCTATGGCCATCCAAAAGGGAAGGTGGAGAGGCGGAAGGGCTAGGGTTTGGCAATAATGATGAAGAAGGAAGAGGAGAGGACTGTAATGATGGGAGGTTTATAGTAGGTGCAGAGGACATAGCTGAGGATGAAGCGTAGTGGAACGAGGAGAATAGGTGGATGCTAAAGCAAGGGTGGTGGGGGGGAGGGTATAGAAGAAGATGAAATGAAGGGTGGAAATATCGTGGCAGCAGTCGATTGCTCCTCGTCCCGTTTAAGCCCCTGACAATATTCCACCATCATTCGTTGAAGAAGAAATTGCATCTTGGCCTTTCGGAAGCAAGGAACGTGAGGACGTCCTCTGAAGGGAGCCAGAAAGTTTTTGGTAAGGAGAGAAAGGAGGAGAAGGGTTGGAAGTTAAATGGCGGCGAAGATGAAGAAGGTGGAAGGAGAAGAGCCTTATATATGGTTCAGGGTATATTTATGGTGCTAATTGGGCTTCAGAGCAGAGATGTGGGCCCTCAGAAGATGTTGAATTATGATTTGTCTTCTTTACGGCCTGTTATCCGACGGAACCAGCATCCCCGTGCGGTGGCAGAATGGAAGAGTAGGGTTTAAGGTAAAGACACCTGTGAAGAGCGACGGAGTAAAACATTCATTTCGACCTGATGGGGCAACGCCCTCGATCAGGTCGCCACATTTCTTTACGGCTCGGTGTTAATTGAAACCAGCATCCCCGTGCGATGGCAGAACGGAGGAGTAGGGTTTAAGGTAAAGACACCGTGAAGAGCGGCAGAGAAAAATATTCATTCCGACCTGATTGGGCAACGCCCTCGATCAGGTCGTCACATTTCTTTATGGCTCGGTGTTAGACGAAGCCATTATCCCTGTGCGGTGGCGGAACAAAGGAGTAGGGTTTAAGGTAAAGACACCTGTGAAGAGTGGCGGAGTAAAATATTCATTTCGACCTGATTGGGCAACGCCCTCGATCAGGTCGTCACATTTCTTTATGGCTCGGTGTTAGACGAAGCCATTATCCCCGTACGGTGGCGGAACGGAGTAGGGTTTAAGGTAAAGAGACCTGTGAAGAGCGGCGGAGTAAAATATTCATTCTGACCTGATTGGGCAATGCCCTCGATCGGGTCGTCACATTTCTTTATAGATCGGTGCTAAATGAAGCCAATATCCCCGTGCGATGGTGGAATGGAGGAGTAGGGTTTAAGGTAAAAATACCTGTGAAGAACGACGGAGTAAAAAATGCATTCTGATTTGATGGGGCGACGCCCTAGATCAGATCGTCACACTTATTACGGCTCGGTGCTAACCGAAGCCATTATCCCCGTGCGATGGTGGAATGGAGGAGTAGGGTTTAAGGTAAAAATACTTGTGAAGAACAGCGGAGTAAAAAATGCATTCCGATTTGATGGAACAACGCCTTAGATCAAATCGTCATGCTTATTACGACTCAGTGCTAACCAAAGTCATTATCCCCATGCGGTGGTGGAACGGAGGAGTAGAGTTTAAGGTAAAAATACCTGTGAAGAATGACGGAGTAAAAAATGCATTCCGATTTGATGGGGCGATGCCCTAGATCAGATCGTCACACTTATTACGGCTTGGTGCTAACCGAAGTCATCATCCCCGTACGGTGGTGGAATGGAGGAGTCAGTGGTTCAAAGCTAATGCATTAATGACAAATGGCGGAGTAAAAAATTTCGACCTGATCAGGTGAAACCCTAAGTCAGGTCATCACTATTCTTTTTGCTTGTCTTCAAAGCAAGTAATTATCCCCGTATGGGGGTGGAATGGAGAAGTTGGATTCAAGGTAGATGCACTGGAGAAATACAACGGCGGAGTAAAAAATTCTAACCTGACCAGGTGAAGCCCTGAGTTAGGTCATCATTATTCTTTCTACTTGTCTTCCAGGCAAGCAATTATCCTCGTATGGTGGTGGAACGGAGGAGTTGGGTTCAAGGTAGATACACTGGAGAAATACAATGGCAGAGTAAAAATTCTGACCTGACCAAGCGAAGCCCTAAGTCAGGTCATCACTATTCTTTCTGCTTGTCTTCCAGGAAAGCAACTATCCCTATATGGTGGTGGAATGGAGGAGTTGGGCTCAAGGTAGGTGCACTGAAGAAGTACAATGGCGGAGTAGAAAATTCCGACCTGACCAGGCGAAGCCCTGAGTCAGGTCGTCACTATTTTTTCTGCTTGTCTTCCAGGCAAGCAACTATCCTTGTATGGTGGTGGAACGGAGGAGTTAGGTTCAAGGTAGATGCACTGGAGAAGTACAACGACGAAGTAAAAAACTCCGATCTGACTAAGCGAAGCCCTAAGTTAGGTCATCACTATTCTTTCTACTTGTCTGCCAGACAAGCAATTATCCCCGTATGGTGGTGGAACGGAGGAGTTAGGTTCAAGGTAGATGCACTAGAGAAGTACAATGGCGGAGTAAAAAATTCTGACCTAACCAGGCGAAGCCCTAAATCAGGTCATCACTATTCTTTCTGTTTGTCTTACAAGCAAGCAATTATCCCCATATGATGGTGGAATGGAGGAGTTGGGTTCAAGGTAGATGCACTGGAGAAATACAATGACGGAGTAAAAAATTCCAACCTGACCAGGCGAAGCCCTAAGTCAGGTCGTCATTATTCTTTCTGCTTGTCTTCCAGGCAAGCAATTATTCCCGTATGGTGGTGCATCGGAAGAGTTGAGTCTTCACTCAACTATATTATTATTATCCCTGTGTAGTGGTGGATCGGAAGAGTTGAGTCTTCACTCAACTATATTATTATTATCCCCATGTGGTGGTGGATCGGAAGAGTTGAGTTTTGACTCAGCTATATTATTATTATCCCTATGTGATGGTGGATCGGAAGAGTTGAGTCTTCACTCAACAATATTATTATTATCCCCGTGCGGTGGTGGATCAGAAGAGTTGAGTCTTCACTCAACTATATTATTATTATCCTCGTGTGGGGGTGGATCGGAAGAGTTGAGTCTCCACTCGTCTATATTATTATTATCCCTGTGTGGTGGTGGATCGAAAGAGTTGAGTCTTCACTCAACTATATTATTATTATCCCCGTGTAGTGGTGGATCAGAAGAGTTTAGTCTTCACTCAACTATATTATTATTATCCCCGTGTGGTGGTGGATCGGAAGAGTTGAGTCTTTACTCAATTATATTATTATTATCCCCGTGTGGTAGTGGATCGGAAGAGTTTAGTCTTCACTCAACTATATTATTATTATCCCCGTGTGGGGGTGGATCGGAAGAGTTGAGTCTTCGCTCAGCTGTATTATTGTTAACCCCATATGGTGGTGGATTGGAAGAGTTGCGTCTTCACTTAACTGTATTACCATTACCCTTGCATAGTGAGGAAAAACTGGGTCTTCACTAGGGTGCGTTATTATTATTCTCACGTCGAGGCGGATCGAAGGAATCAGATTTGAGTAGTTACATTAAGCTTTATCCGTCTGAGATCATGCACAAGAAGGATGGGGGCCAGATATAGGGGTAGGTTGAAGGGAGCATTGGAGTAAAGTCGGTAAGTTTTGTTCGCCGTTGGTGTTGGAATATTTTATTCATTTTTATGTAATGTGTATTTGGCAAAGAAGAGACACATGCAATCTTTTGTGAAGAAGATTTCATTAATAGTGGAAGAGTACATAACACAGCTTTCTGGAAAAGCAAAATAACGAGCAGGGCCCCCTCAAGGGGGGTTAAGGTTTTTCCCTGGAGGGTACCGACGAAGTTTCTTTGTGTATACGCGGGTGACAGAGTAGTTGTCTGAGATAAGACTGATGTATGAATATATGCTTTGACAGGTTCCTCTGTGCCACCGCCAGCTCTTGGCGTAGGGAATATTTGTGAGTAGAGGCCAGCCGCAGACGTTGCTTCAGGTCTTGGACCTGTTCTTCCAATTCCATGATACAACATTGCTCTTCAGCCTGCCTCTCCGGAGAAGGAGAGTTTCTATCTTGCTCTGATATCTATTCCATGGTGCAAGTAGGAGAAGGGAGGAAAGTACACCAACAGAAGCAGAAGAACCAAGGGATGTGTTGGGTAAAGGTAATGTCGAGGGATTTTATAGATAAAAAGAGAGGTATCAATTATTTCTCTTGGGAAACTATAGTAGTAAATGCAAATGAGATGGGAAGATGTAGGGGTAGTAGTTGGGGTAGTTGAATGCAGTAATTCTGAAGAAACTAGTCGTATTCCATAAAGAGAAGCGGATGCAAAGCGGATCTCATTTGATCCAGATCTGATTATCCTATGGCGACATTCATTAATGCTGTTATGTGGGGTTAACCCTATGAAGGGGATCAAGTGTGATCCCAGGGGTCCCGATCAAAGTACCCGACGCAAGAAAAAACAAAATAAACAAGGCATGTTCAAATATTTTATTCTTTTTATAAGAAAATTAGTGGTTACATGAGTTAAATTGTTATTCATACAGGTTTATTAAATTCAACAGAGGGCTCCTCTACAGGAGGAGGTGCCAGAATAACCCTAAGGAAGTTACCCTATGTTGGAGGTGCAGGAGGCAGAGCTTCGCTCGGAGGGAAGGGAGGAACCTCATTTGGAAGGACCGAAAGAAAGGCAAGGGCTAGAGGAAGAGGAGGAAGTTCAACTGAAGCCAGGGGATCTCCCACAGTGTACTCCCAGATCATCGGAGGTTCCAGACCCGGTTGTCGAAGGAAGGGAAGGGAGCCCGAAAGGACCTTCTCACACTGGGGGCCGGAGTATCGGTTGGAGTCAGAGGAGGAAGAGGTCGGTACACAGAAGTGGCTGTGTACTGAGTATCAGAGTCGTCAAAGAATCCCGTGTCAAAAAAATCTAAATCAAAGGAGTCGAAGCCCGAGCTTATGTTGATGGGGTGTCCTGCAGAAGTCATGGAGGTAGAATAAGAATAGCCCAGACTCGTAGTAGTAATTAATAGAAAGGAAGGAAGGTTCACATTCTTCCTTGGGAAGGGGAAGAGAAGGTGAAAGGTCGAAGGAAGTAATGACGTTGGTATGGGAAATAATCAAGGTATTAATCCCGAAACAGGCAATTACATCCCCATCTAGGTAAGGAGAATTGATTTGGCTTAATAGTTTGTAGTGCGCTTCACCACCCGGGAAGTGGCTCTAGAGTACGAGGAATAGTGGCTATGATAGCCCGAATGAATCCCCGAGGGGAAGACAGTGGCAGTCGACTGACACCATGGGAGAGGGGTGATCTGGAGTGATGGAAAGAATAAATTCAATTCGTTTCAAGGGAAAGGGAAGAACGCAAGATGGCCCCTGAGTATTTTTCATTGATAACAATGGTTCATACATCATGGAGAGTGCTAAACATTACAACCCGAAGATTCTCGTTAATAACAATTGATTAATACATTAGGGAAAGTATGACAATTACAATTCAAAAATATCTAGGGGTAATTGGTCAGGGCAACTTCAAGATCGAGGTGGCTCGTATCAGCACCTAGCGGAGGATAGCCCTTAGTAGCATTCAAGGTGGAGGACCCCTCAAAGTCCAAGATGAATAGCTGTACTGCTTTATGGGCGTACTACATTTTCAGATCTTCTTCCCGCTCCTCCAATTGGGCTTGATATTCCACTAGTTGAGCAGCCAGGTTGTCTCTGTCTTTAGCCGCTGCTATAGTTTGTTGGCCCAAGAAGGCCATAGCATCAGAATGCTCCTTCTGAAGTTCTGCTGTTGTTCGACAATTGAAGCCAGCATCCCAGGAAGAATGGACATAGTCAGAGAGAAGCTTTCCAATTGTTGTCGGCAGGACATCAGAGTGGCCTCCAATGAGTGGTGCTTCTCTTGAATTTGAAGAAGAGTCATTGAAGAATGGGAAGCTTGGGTCTTTGCTTCATTAAGTTGCCTTTTATGCTCTCTTAATTCTTGGGCAAGGAGGTCAATTTGTTGAAGTTGACTGGACTGTAGGAATAGTTAGTGATGAAGGCCAGCATTCTTCTTTAATAGTTCTTCTTTTTCACTCTGAGCCATCGCAAATTGCATCATTAGGTCTTCGCATTGCATGGTCAGAGTAGCCTCCTTCTGTTTGCTCTCAGCCAATCAATGAGTTAGCTTCTTCTACTGAGAGAGGGAAGCAGCATGGCGGGCAGACATGGTGGACTAATAGTTTACTATGTTAGGCGTTGTCTCATTGCAAGCAGTAACAACCTTGTTGGTGCAATCGGCCCAGGTCATGATTGACCGAACTCGAGTTTGACTCGAGCGATGTTTTGATGTTTGACATGAAGGTTTGACATTGATGTCTGATAATATTTTGGGGAGATTGTTGGTGCAATCGACCCGGGTCATGATTGACCGGACTCGAGTTTGACTCGAGGGCAATTTTGATGGTTGACTAGAGTTGACCATGTCATGGAAAGTCTAAGTCTTGAGTACTTGGCATGAAAAGTCCAAGCAAGGGTCTTGGCATGGAAAGTCGTCCAAGGGTGTAGTCTTGGCCACGTAAGTCCAAGGGTGTAGTCTTGGTGGTGAAAGTCCAAGTCATGAGTATTTGGCATTTGGAAAGTCCAAGGGTGGACACTTGGCGGCGTAAAGTCCAATGGTTGGCGGCATAAAGTCCAAGCGGAGTCATGGCAGCGTAAGTTCAATGTGCCTTGACGGTGTAGACACCGTTAGCATGACATAGCCGATGGAAGCACCTGAAGGCTAGCTTATGGATGAACAAGTCATGGATGACTTGGAGGGATCCGATAAGCGTGAGGCTGATAGAGGTGTCTAGAAGGCTTAGGTCTAGGCTAAGGGTGGCCTAGCAAGTATGGGGGAACCATACTTGGGTTAAAACCTCATGTTGGAGGTGTATTAGTCGACTGGTACCATGTGGCAGTCGATTGGAGTGAGTCAATTAGGACTTGAATGAGGGGAGTTCCCTAGCAGTTGGTGCGGTGGGTAGTCAAGCTATTTGGACCGATCGGCCCGATCTTGTGATCGATCGGTGGTGCTCGTATTCGACGCAGAATGAAGTTGGACTCGACTGCTGGGGTTAGCAGTCAAGTGAAGGCTCAATCAGTCGACTGATGGAAATGATCAGTCGACTGATGTCCTATCCATTGAATTTTTTCAACGTGGATTACACCGTTGTCTCACAGCAACAGTGTCATCAGTCGACTGATGGTCCCGATCAGTCGACTGATAGGCGAAATCCAACCCAGGCAGTAGCTATAAAGGAAGCTCGTGGAGGAGGATTTTGTAACCGGTTCTTGAGGAGTTTTGGGGTGATTTGCTGCTGCAAATCAGGGTCTCCAAGTGCATTTCAAGCAACCATCAAGCAAGTAATCAAAAGAGCAATTGTAAAGTGTTGTTTTCTTTACTTGTTATGTATTTCATTTGTATCTTGCTTGTATTTGTTTCTTACTGTTGTAAGAGCTATTGTACGAGGTTTCTTCACCTCCGGATTGAAGGAGTTTATTGTTTTAGTGGTGTTTGTGGCATCACTAGAGCTCTTTAGAGCTCGATCCATGGAGTAGGAATCATTCGGTTCCGAACCACGTTATATTCTTGTGTAGTGTTTGTTATTGTGTATCGTGTTATAGTTTTTATTATTATTCCGCTGCGCACTAACACAATTAGGTTGACAGGATAATAAAATTAATGGGTAAAACCTCCTCTTACAAATGTAGAATTCGTATACGTCCACACTATCATGGCATACGATATTCTCGGTGTTTTGAGGTGTTGGTTGATTTTAAAATTTTATTGTTTGAGGAATCAATAATTTTTTGAAATCTAATATTTTGATCTATGTGATTCTTAGGTTTTTTAAAAATGACTTTCAATCCACTTGCTGTGATACTAAAGGAGAATAAACTTACTTGACCCAATCATGTTGATTGGAAAAGGAATCTTGATATTGTCTTGACTGCTGAGGAGTACAAGTATGTACTCTTCGAAGAGTGTCCTCCTAAGCCTGCGAATGATTCTGGGGAAAAGGAGAAAGAAAGTTATAAAAAGTGGATTAAGGGTGATGAGATGGTGCGATGTTACATTTTGGCTTTTATGTCAAATGTATTGCAACATCAACATCAAGCAATACTCACTGCTTATGACATAATGCTCAATATCAAGGAACTTTTCGAACACCAGAATCGGGCTGCGAGGCAGGAAGCCATGAGGAACTTGATGACGACCACCATGATCGAGGGAACACCCATGAGGGATCATGTTCTCAAGATGATGGCTCATTTGAATGAGCTGGAAGTCCTTAGAGCTGAGATTGATGGGGAAATCCAGGTCGATATCATACTCCAGTCTCTACCTAGGAGTTTTGAGCAGTTTCGCCTGAACTACAACATGAATAAAAGGTTGTATTCGTTGGCAGAGCTTCTGACAGAACTCCAGGCAGTATAGGGGCATTTTCATCAAAGTGCTCAAATTCAGGCCATGGTTGCTCAGAAGATTTTGACTTCTAAGCCGAAATGCAAGAAGAATAAGAAACAAGGTAGAGCAAAGGTGGAGGGAGGATCTCAGGGAGGAGTGAAGAAGCCGAAAGGCAAGTACTTCACTTATAAGCAGACTGGACATTGGAAGAAGGACTGCCCCAACCGGAAGCAGAACAAAGGTATATCTTTTGGTCTAGTCGTTGAAACATGTTTAGCGGGGTTATCTACTGACACCTGGTGTGTAGATATGGGAGCTATTGATCATGTCTGCAATACTTTGCAAGGGTTCAAGGAAACCAAACGACTAGCTGAGGGGGAGATTACCGTTTACTTGGACGATGCTACGAAGGTGGCGGCTGTTGTAGTGGGATATGTTTATTTATCTTTTCATAGGAATAAAACTTTGGTTCTGAGAAATTGCCTTTATGTACCTTTATTTAGAAAGAATTTGATTTCTGTTTCTAAATTGTTTTTGGATGGATATTCTATTTCTTTTAATGACAGAGTTGTTATAAAAAAGAATAGGGAGATTATCTATTCTGGTGCATTGATAGGAAATTTATATACACTTGAACCAAAAGCTCCCACTATGCAAATAGAAGTAAATAACTCATCTTCTAAATCTAAAAAGAGAAAAGAACCTTCGAAAATGAACCAAACATATCTTTGGCATCTAAGGTTAGGGCATATTAACCTAAGTAGAATTCAAAGATTGATAGTTGATGGACCTCTGGGTTCATTAGTGGTGGAAGATTTCCCAACCTGCGAATCTTTTTTGAAAGGTAAAATGACCAAGAGGCCTTTTGAGGCCAAGGGGTATAGAGCCAAAGATGTGTTGAAATTGGTTCATTCTGATTTGTGTGGTCCTATGTCTATCCATGCTAGAGGTGGTTTTAAATATTTCGTCTCTTTTATAGACGATTATTCAAGATATGGATACATTTACTTGATGCGCCGCAAGTCCGAATGCTTTGACAGGTTCAAAGAATTCAAGGCTGATGTGGAGAAACGTCAAGGTAAAAGTATCAAGACACTACGATCTGATCGTGGTGGTGAGTACCTCTTGGGAGAGTTTAGGAATTACTTATCAGAGGCTGGGATTCAATCCCAATTGTCTGCACCTGGCACACCCCAGTAGAATGGTGTAGCGGAGCGAAGAAATATGACTCTTATGGAGATGGTAAGATCGATGATGAGTTATTCTGAGTTTCCAGATTCGTTCTGGGGGTATGCTTTGGATACGACAGTGTATATTCTGAACTTGGTACCATCTAAATCAGTGCCTTCTACTCCTACAGAATTGTGGACTGGGCGAAAGCCTAGTCTGAGGCATATTCGGATATGGGGGAGTCCAGCACATGTGATGAAGGAAGATGCTGGTAAGTTGGAACCTCGAACAGAAGTGTGCATGTTCGTAGGCTATCCTAGAGGAACGAAAGGTGGTTTGTTCTATAGTCCTAGAGATCAGAGGGTGATCGTTAGCACGAATGCTAGATTTTTAGAGGAAGACTATGTGATGAACCACAAGCCCATGAGTAAGATTGTTCTAAAGGAATTGAGAGGGGAAGTCACTACTTCAGTACCACCGGTACAAGAGGATATACCATAAGTCACTGCATCACATGTCATAGAGGATACACAGGTGATACCTTATCGTAGTGGGAGGGTTGTTAGACAGCCTGATAGATTTATATTCTTGGGAGAATCTTCTGATTTGGTCCCTAGCGAACATGAATCTGATCCCTGGATATTTGACGAGGCAATCCAAGATAAAGATATGGTATCTTGGCAAAGTGCGATGAATTCTGAGATAGAATCTATGGATTCAAATCAGGTCTGGGAGCTAATAGAACCACCCAATGGTGTAAAAACCATTGGATGCAAGTGGATCTACAAAAGAAAGAGAGGAATAAATGGGAAGGTTGAGACCTTCAAAGCAAAGCTTGTTGCGAAAGGGTATACTCAGAAAGAGGGTATCGATTATGTGGGGACCTTTTTGCCGGTGGCCATGCTTAAGTCTATCCGAATTCTCTTATATATTGCTGCTCATATGGATTATGAGGTGTGGCAGATGGATGTCAAGACAGCTTTCCTTAATGGAAGTCTTGAGAAAAACATTTATATGAAGCAACCAGAAGGATTCATTGCAAAGGGCAAAGAGCATCTTGTGTGCAAGCTTAATCGGTCCATTTATAGATTGAAGCAAGCTTCGAGATCTTGGAACATCCGCTTTAATGAGGTAATCCAGTCTTATAGATTTATTCAAAGTCCAGATGAGTCTTGTGTATACAAGAGATGTGACGAAAACATTGTGGTATTTCTTGTACTATACGTAGATGATATTTTGTTAATTGGCAACAATGTCAAGGTGTTATCTGATGTAAGGGTATGGTTGTCCAAACAGTTTGATATGAAGGACTTGGGAGAAGTGGGACACATCCTTGGGATCAAGGTTATAAGGGATCGCAGGAAAAGGATGTTGTGCTTGTCTCAAGCTTCATACATAGACACCATTTTGGCTCGTTTTAGCATGCAGAACTCCAAGAAAGGTTTTCTACCTTTTAGGCATGGAGTACCTTTATCTAAAGAGATGTGTCCTAGAACATCAAAGGAGATAGAAGAGATGAAGGCGGTTCCTTATGCTTCGGCAGTAGGAAGCCTCATGTATGTTATGTTATGTACGAGGCCGGATATCTGCTTTACCGTGGGCATGGTTAGCAGATATCAGAGTAATCCAGGACAGGGACATTGGACTGTGGTAAAACATATATTGAAGTACCTGAGAAGGACTAGGGATTATATGCTGATTTACCGGGCAAACCAATTACTCCCTGTGGGTTACACGGATTCCGACTTCCAATCAGATAGGGATAATGGTAAGTCTACCTCGGGTTTTGTGTTTACTTTGGGAGATAGAGCCATTTTATGGAGGAGTGTCAAGAAGAAATGCATGGCGGACTCCACCATGGAAGCTGAGTATATGGCAGCCTTTGAGGCGGCCAAAGAAACTGTATGGCTAAGGAACTTCTTGATAGATTTGGATGTGATTCCTTGTTTGCCCAGAACTGTCACAATTTATTGTGATAACAGTGGTGCAGTTGCAAACTTGAAGGAACCACGAGCTCATAAGGCAAGTAAACACATAGAGCGCAAGTACCACTTGATACGAGAGATCATAAAGCGGGTAGAAGTTATTGTCGCCTAAATTGCATCAGAGGATCACCTGGCAGATCCTTTCACTAAGGCCCTTCCAGCGAGAGCTTTTGATAGGCATGTGGAGGGAATGGGAATCAGATGTATGGCAGTATGAGGACAGTATAGTCTTTTAGTATAAGTGGGAGATTGTTGGGATGTATACTGAAAAGTCTATCTTTTGTATAAATATCTTTATTTTTGAAATAAGAATCACATGATCATTGTTTGCATATTTATGGTTATGCATATTGTCTGATACATTACATTGTAGATAATATTGTGTGTAGTGTCACACGGGAGATCATGTTATCAGTTCCTTGTAGAGTATAAGTAAAGGCTCACAACCGAGATGGTTTTGGACAACCCATTAGTATGGTTGTAGTGTAATTTGATATTGGTTTGTCTTGACCATAGAATTACATTAGTACACTTTGTGTGTATTGAGCAGGATCGACTTAGAGGTGATTCGATTTATTGCTGACTACATAATTGAATCGGACCTCGGATATTATGGTGTACATGCTCTTAATCCCAATATAATAACGGGCACATGTACTTAGTATTTATTTCTTTGATTTACCAATGGGCAAGATTTATAGATTAAATCGATAGGCTCGGTAAGTTGGGAAATGATATTATTTACATGGTGTGTCGTTGATTATAGGAGGAAACTGTGTCCTATATATTAGGATGATGATGTCCCCTTGAGGAGCTCATAAGGATCATCATGTAAACCCTGCAGGTGGACTTGGTCCGGCATGATGATAAGGTTGAGTGGTACTACGCATGGAGTTAGATGTTGATTAATTAATTGTCAGTAAATTAATTAATTGATGGACATTCGAGATCTTAAACATGGGGAGATATTTGTACAATTAATATATGGAGCCCATATTTACTTATGGGGTTGGTGAGGTAGATCAATGATAATCCTCTAGTGGAATGGATTATCATTAATGGATCAAATTTTATGTGGGTCGGATCCATTGAGTGGCCAAGATCCAACTCCTCCTCATGGTCCCTATTGTAGCTTATTAAAAACCTCATGAAAGCCTAAATCCGACGGTGGGAATTGAATCCCTAGATTCGACGGTGGAGATTGAAAGGAGGCTTAAGCCTAGCTCTATAAAAGGAGGGATAAGGGCTTGGGCGTGAAACATCTTTTGGGAGATTAGGGTTTTTGCTTCCTTGGCTTGGGCGGCAAAACAAGAAGCTAGGGTTATTGTTGGCATGGAGAAGGTTGGGGCGGCAAGCAAGAATTGGGTGGCTAGGGTTTTGGATCTTCCTTCCCTTCCCTTCTCTTTGGCCGGTGCCCCTTCACCCTCTCCCTTAGCCGATGGCATTCTCTCTTCTTCCCTTGGCTGGCGGTTCCTTCTCTATTGGAAGGGTCGGCATCCTCTCCATCTTTCTCTCCTTGGCCGGTGGCAACATCCAAGATAGGAGGCTTGGTGGTCGGCGCTAGATAGGAGAAGAAGGGTGCGTGTATTCTTCCCTTTGTTCGGAGCGAGTAAGGAAGGGAAGAGCGAGATCTAGGAGGCTTCATCTCTTGGAGGATCGTTTCCCACACAACGTCCAAGAGGAGGATAGGACATACAATAGAAGACAAAGAGGTAAACAAGAGGTATAATTCTTGTTTTGGTTTCCTTTTGTTTCTTTGTATTATGTATGTAATTGCATGTGGCTAATTTACTTGGACTCCGAAGATAAACACAAAAACCGGCGATCCGTACATCTTCTATTCCGCGGCTAATCGAGTAAAAGAGTTAGGTTGCTTGAACAACAAGTTTGTTCAAGAGACCACTCTAATCGAATAACACGATGATGGATCAGTTGCTTGGGTAATCTGTCATCGTCTTAGATTAATTTGTTTTATCCGGGGAAGTAGATGGGATTGCCATGCACAAGCAACCAAGTCGAAGAGGGAAGCGAAGTTTCAACCTTCAAGTGGTATCAGAGTCACGGTTTCCGATTTTGTGTGTTTAGGATTCAGTTACTTTTATGCACTTATCATATATTGTATGTGTTAGATAATAGTAGGATGTGCGTAGGCTAACTTTTTGGTTGCCGACATAAGATCCAACTATTATGGACATATGTGTGTGTATGTGATTGGATGTGTGTAATTATAATATTATTTAAATCCTCGGGGTTGAAGAGGCTTGTATTTAATTTTTGTAATTAAGTACGACATTGTTTAGCCACTCTTTTATTTTAGTTTACTTTTATCTAGATTTCATGTACACTTCTTCGTGGAGTATAGGATCGATGGATGTAAATTAAAATAATTATTCTCGGCTCGGATCTCCGGATGTCTTGTACATGGCGTAGGGAGGAGCGGACGAGATTGCGATACGATGGAAGGCATATTGGAGAACAAAAGCCATAATAGTTGGAAAATATTTTTTTTCATATTTATTACTTTTTGTTTGATATGCATGTCGTATGCTAGGAAAATTCCTCAATTTTAAATTACTAAGTGGGAGAGGGATATTTTTTATAAATTACCACGGCCTCCATTACGATTTGACATGTGATGCAAACAAACTTGGGCATCGACTTTGAGTGCCTTCCTCCCCATCGGATGAGTTTGTTTTGCAGATTACAGGGTCAAATATGGTTATAGAAAATTATTTAGGAGCGTGTGTACTTCTCCATCGGAAGGCACATAATCCGAGATAATTGCCTTGGTATCGAGTAATGGTGAACACTTAGATGCAAATAGGAGTATCCTCCCCATCGGAGTCACTGCTTTTATTTGTAGGGTCAAAGAGGAACCAACTATTAATTTTATTTGTCAAAAAGTTAGGTTGACAGGATAATAAAATTAATGGGTAAAACCTCCTCTTACAAATGTAGAATTATTATACGTCCACACTATTGTGACATACGATATTCTCAGTGTTTTGAGGTGTTGGTTGATTTTAAAATTTTATTGTTTGAGGAATCAATAATTTTTTGAAATCTAATGTCTTGATCTATGTGATTCTTAGGTTTTTCAAAAATGACTTTCAATCAACTTGTTGTGATACTAAAGGATAATAAACTTACTGGACCTAATTATATTGATTGGAAAAGAAATCTTGATATTGTCTTGACTGCTGAGGAGTACAAATATATACTCTTCGAAGAGTGTCCTCCTAAGCCTGTGAATGATTCTGGAGAAAAGGAGAAAGAGAGTTATAAAAAGTGGATTAAGGCTGATGAGATGGCGCGGTGTTACATTTTGGCTTTTATGTCAAATGTATTGCAACATCAACATCAAGCAATGCCCACTGCTTATGACATGATGCTCAATCTCAAGGAACTTTTCAGACACCAGAATCGGACTGCGAGGCAGGAAGCCATGAGGAACTTGATGACGACCACCATGATCGAGGGAACACCCGTGAGGGAACATGTTCTCAAGATGATGGCTCATTTGAATGAGCTGGAAATCCTTGGAGCTGAGATCGATGGGGAAACCCAACTCGATATCATACTCCAATCTCTACCTAGGAGTTTTGAGTAGTTTTGCCTGAACTACAACATGAATAAAAGGTTGTATTTATTGGCGGAGCTTCTGACAGAACTCCAGGAGGTAGAGGAGCTTTTTCGTCAAAGTGCTCAGGCCATGGTTGCTCAGAAGGTTTCGACTTCTAAGCTGAAAGGCAAGAAGAAGAAGAAACAAGGTGGAGCAAAGGTGGTGGGAGAATCTCAGGGAGGAGTGAAGAAGCTGAAAGGCAAGTGCTTCACTTGTAAGCAGACTGGACATTGGAAGAAGGACTGCCCCAATCGGAAGTAGAACAAAGGTATATCTTTTGGTCTAGTCGTTGAAACATGTTTAGCAGTGCAATCTACCGTCACCTGGTGTGTAGATACGGGAGCCACTGATCATGTCTGCAATACTTTGTAGGGGTTCTAGGAAACCAGACGACTAGTTGAGGGGGAGATTACTGTTTACTTGGGCGATGCTACGAAGGTGGCGGTTGTTGCAGTGGGAGATGTTTATTTATCTTTTCATAGGAATAAAACTTTGGTTCTGAAAAATTACCTTTATGTACCTTTGTTTAGAAAGAATTTGATTTCAGTTTCTAAATTATTTTTGGATGGATATTCTATTTCTTTTAATGATAGAGTTGTTATAAAAAGGAATAGGGAGATTATCTGTTCTGGTGCATTGATAGGAAATTTATATACACTTGAACCAAAAGCTCCCATGATGCAAATAGAAGTAAATAACTCATCTTCTAAATCTAATAAGAGAAAAGAACCTTCGAAAATGAACCAAACATATCTTTGACATCTAAGGTTAGGTCATATTAACCTAAGTATAATTCAAAGGTTGATAGCTGATGGACCTCTGGGTTCATTAGTGGTGGAAGATTTCCCAACCTGCGAATCTTGCTTGGAAGGTAAAATGACCAAGAGGCCTTTTAAGGCCAAGGGGTATAGAGCCAAAGATGTGTTGGAATTGGTTCATTCTGATTTATGTGGTCCTATGTCTATCCAGGTTAGAGGTGGTTTTGAATATTTTGTCTCTTTTATAGACGATTATTCAAGATATGGATACATTTACTTGATGCGCCGCAAGTCCGAATGCTTTTACAGGTTCAAAGAATTCAAGGCTGATGTAGAGAAACGTCAAGGTAAAAGTATCAAGACACTACGATCTGATCGTGGTGGTGAGTACCTCTTGGGAGAGTTTAGGAATTACTTATCAGAGGCTGGGATTCAATCCCAATTGTCTGCACTTGGCACACTCCAGCAAAATGGTGTAGCGGAGCGAAGGAATAGGACTCTTATGGAGATGGTTAGATCGATGATGAGTTATTCTGAGTTGCCAGATTCGTTCTGGGGGTATGTTCTAGATACGGTAGTGTATATTCTGAACTTGGTACCATCTAAATCAGTGCCTTCTACTCCTACAAAATTGTGGATTGGGCGAAAATCTAGTCTGAGACATATTCGAATTTGGGGGAGTCTAGCACATGTGCTAAAGGCATATGCTGGTAAGTTGGAACCTCGTAAGAAGTGCACATGTTCGTAGGCTATCCTAGAGAAACGAAAGGTGGTTTGTTCTATAGTCCTAGAGATCAGAGGGTGATCGTTAGCACGAACGCCAAATTTTTAGAGGAAGACTATGTGATGAACCACAAGCCCATGAGTAAGATTGTTCTAGAGGAATTGAGAGGGGAAGTCACTACTTTAGTACCATTGGTATAAGAGGATATACCACAAGTGACTGCACCGCGTGTCACAGAGGATACACAGGTGATACCTTGTCATAGTGGGAGGGTTGTTAGACAGCTTGATAGATTTATGTTCTTGGGAGATTCTTCTGATTTAGTCCCTGGCGAACATGAACCTGATCCCTAGACATATGACGAGGCAATCCAAGATAAAGATGCGGTATCTTAGTAAAGTGCGATAAATTCTGAGATAGAATCTATGGATTCAAATTATGTCTGGGAGCTAGTAGAACCACCCAATGGTGTAAAAACCATTGGATGCAAGTGGATCTACAAAAGAAAAAGAGGAATAGACGGGAAGGTTGAGACCTTCAAAGCAAGGCTTGTTGCGAAAGGGTATACTCAGAAAGAGGGTATCGATTATGAGGAGACTTTTTCGCCGGTGGCCATGCTAAGTCTATCCAGATTCTCTTATGTATTGCTGCTCATATGGATTATGAGGTGTGACAGATGAATGTCAAGACAGCTTTCCTTAATGGAAGTCTTGAGGAAAACATCTATATGAAGCAACCAGAAGGATTCATTGCAAAGGGCAAAGAGAATCTTGTTTGCAAGCTTAATCGGTCCATTTATGGATTGAAGCAAGCTTCGAGATCTTGGAACATCCGCTTTGATGAGGTAATCCAGTCTTATGGATTTATTCAAAGTCCAGATGAGTCTTGTGTATACAAGAGATGTGACAGAAACATTGTGGTATTTCTTGTACTATACGTAGATGATATTTTGTTAATTGGCAACAATGTCAAGGTATGGTTGTTGTGTAATTTGGTATTGGTTTGTCTTGACCATAGAATTACACTAGTACACTTTGTGTGTATTGAGAAGGACCGACTTAGAGGTGATTCGATTTATTGCTGACTATATAATTGAATCGAACCTCGGATATTATAGTGTACATGCTCTTAATCCCGATATAATAACGGGCACATGTACTTAGTGTAGGATCGATTGTGGTCGGCTAGAGGGGGGTGAATAGTCCTCTTCGTTGATTATCTATAAATTCTATTAGCGCAAGCGGAAAAGTAAAGACACTCTTTCTTACAATGGATTTGAAATAAAATCAAGAGAAAGAGTTGGAAGTTTGTGGGGCACTTGGATGATCACTTAGAACATAAGCATTAGCCATCCAAAAGCCCACACCCTCTCTTTTTATAGAGAGGGTTGATTTCTTCCTGTTGGTCGCCATCAATCGACTACTGCCCTTAGCAGTCGACTGCCGCCATTACAATGGCCTCTGAACACGTTAGATCCGGACCATTGTAGTTCATCGGGAACCTTGGCAGTCGACTGATGTATCCATCAGTCGATTGATGCCTCCGTAGCCGACTGATCAGTCGACTACGAGAGGTTCTGTGCCCAAAACCCTCTCGACCAGTCAACTACTGCCATCAGAAGTCGACTGATGATCTCGTCAGTCAACTGTCAATCCATAGCAGTCGACTGTTGGCACTTGAACCGGACCCGAACATTAGTCGAGTCACAATCGACTTGGAGCAGTCGACTGCCATGACATAACAGTCGACTGATATCGGGAAATCTCATCCGACACTTAACCAATTGGCCAAGTTTCATTTAAGCGTACTACCCCATCCCGGGTTACATTCGCTCACTCTCATCCCTTGGAGTCCCTCGCCTTTGAAGTTGTCTTCGTCCGGCCACGTCCCTCGGATGCGCCAAGCACACGGCTCTGCAGTGCCATCCTTTGCGTCTCGCCCTGAAGTCTACTTCCTCCGACTTCACTCCAATGCTCCTCGTCCGGTGGTCACTCGGATGCTCCAAACGCACGACTTCCGCAAAGCCATCCTTCACCGACTCAAGGACCGAGTCATGAGAGGTGAAACTCGCTAATGCTCCATGTGCGAATTACTAAGTCCTGCAAGACTCCAATGCACATATCAAATCCAATCATCCTAACTTAAACCCTTTGCCACACACATCAAAACCATATCACGGGTTGATTGCCCTAACAATCTCCCCCTTTTTGATGTGTGACAATCCGTTTAAGTTAGGTAAACATTTGATAAAAATATTAAGGTAAGAAAGCATGTGAATAAACATGATTATCAACTCTCCCCCTTAATACATGAAACTCCCCCTAAATGCAAGTCTCACCCTTAATATAACTTACTTAAACATACATATTTCTCCCCCTTTGACACCATCAGAAAGATTAAACTAAGTTATTCAAACATGGCATCAAGTCTAGGAAACAAAAATCACCAAAACATGCCTTAAAATCTGATAAAAGAAAGTTACTGGGCATGTTTTCAGTCGATCAGTCAATTGGTTCAGACTACTAGTCGACTGACACTCTGATTTCAGGATTTTCTGATTTTCGGGCTGAATTTTAGAAATGCATAAAAAAATTTATAAAATTCGAAAAATCATGAAATTTGGGGAACACATTTCTTGTAAGTTCCTTTATCAATGAAAAATGGTTTTCCATGAAAAATCATTATATTTTTAAAAATTGGGTAAAATCTCAAAAGTTGGAAAATATCTAAAGTTTATATCAATTTTAAAGCCTAGTTTTGCCTTGAAGCTTTTCAAAACATGAAAATTTAGTTTATGAAACAAGAAATGGTTTTCAAAAACATTTGAAATATCCAACCATGATCTTTGGGCAATATATCTATGAATTAAACATAAGTCTTCCCCATGATTGGTCTATTATTACTCTTTTGATACTTTAAATGACCATCTAAATATCATAGGCATTAGTGGACCATTTGTATCATCCTAACATCTCACCCATGCTATGTTTTCAATCAAGGTACCCTATAGTGAGTGTGAGATGAACCTAAGGTATTTGTATATACTTAACCATTTATTTCATGCAACTTTACACAAGGTTAAGTATCATCCTAACATACTACATGATCATAAAAACATATATGCATTGATTTCACATTATGATCATAAAACAAATGTATCAATCAATTTGTAATCATGCATTAGATATAAAAACATGACAATAAGTCAAGCATGATTTTAAACTATTTATGGGTGCATTATCATCACTCAACACTATTTCAAAAATTTTGTCCCGTCATCCTAAGTCAACCAAATAATATGATATAAGTTAAGTCCACTATGGTTGACTAATCTAAGATTTTCCTAACCCTTAAGGATGGATTTGGGAAACCAAAACAAATTCTTTCCTATGGGGTTCACTAAATATTCCTTAGGGATTTATTTTCTAGCAATTGTCTTGTTCTTGCTTTGACTCCTAGCAATCAAACATTTATTGGCCTTTTCATTTTTATTTTCCTTATATCCTAGGCCTTTCCTATTGAAGCTAGCCCTTTGGCTCCCTATAATCATATTAAGGGTGTTGGAGCCAATTGTAAATTTTTCTAGGGCCTTGGTCAAATAATCTACCTTTTCCCTTAACATTATATTTTCCTCAATGCATGCATCATTAACATTAAAGGGCATATAATCATGTGAACATGCATCATCATTATTAACATTTAAACATGCTTGCACTAATTTTTTCTCTAGGGTTTTAATTTCATTTTGCATGCATTTGTTCTTTTTCTTAGCCCTAAATAATTCTTTAGTAAGGCTAGAAATCATTGACATAATTTTCTTGGGAGGTAGATTCGTTACCTCACTTACCAAATCCTCTTCCGATGATGAGGATATAGAATAAGCTCCCCCTTCACTTGAGCTTGCTTCTTCTTTTTCGGAGGAGGAGGTGGAGTCTAGATCATCAAATGCCATCAAGGCAAGGTTTGAGTAGACATGTTCTTCTTCTTCGGATGAGGATGATGAAGAAGAAGGATCATCCCATGTCCTTGCCTTGAGTACTTTGGCCTTCTTCTCTTCTTCCTTCTTCTTGCTCCCCTTCTTCTTCTTTTCTTCTATCTTTTTCCTCTCTTCTTTGCTCTTGTTCGAGAGGGAACACTCATCTCTTATATGTCCCTCTTGTTGGCAATTATAGCAAATTATCTTCCTCTTGTGCCTTCTCCTATCATAAGATTTGTTGAATTTTAAATTTCTTAAAGCACGCCTTACCTTCCTTACCATATAAGCATCTTCATTGCTATTCATGGAGGATGAGGAAGATGCTTCATCGGAGGAGGAGGAAATTTCTATCTTCTTCTTCTTCCCTTTGTAGGCTACCAAGGCTACTCCTCTTGATGGCTTGATACTTGATTCTTCATTTATTCCTTCAAGTCTTGTTTCATGGAGCTCCATGGTTGAGAAGAACTCCTCCAAGGTGCTCACTTCTAGGTTCTTCGACATGTAGAAGGAGTCCACCATTGAGCTCCATTTCGATGACCGGGGAAAGACATCGATTGCTTTCATAAGCATATCCCGGTTCGAAAGTTTTTCTCCTACACTTGTTAGCCCAATTAAAATTTCTTTAAAACGAGAGTGTAGTGAGGTTACCTTTTCTCCCTTTTTAAGTTTAATATTTGTTAGTTGGGAGCGAAGAAGGTATCTCCTTGCAAGCTTGGCCTCGGAAGTGCCTTCATAGAGTTCTATGAATTTCTCCCACATTTCTTTGACGCTTGCACATTCCCCTATCCGATTTACTTCTTGTTGGGGGAGTATGTCGTAGAGGTTGTGCTTTGCCTTTGAGTTTGCCAAGTACTCTTCCCTTTGTCTCTTTGTCCATCTAGACTTCTCGATTGGCTTCCCTTCTTCATCCCTAGGTATCTCGAAACCATTTTCCATTATTAATAAAATTTCGAAATCGATTTCGAAAAATACCTCCATTCTCTTCTTCCACCAAGAGAATTCTCCTTCAAACTTCGGTGGGTGAATGTTAGAGTCGGTCATTCTAGATTGTGCTTGTTGCGGCGGTTAGTCCATTGACAAGCTTCCTTGGCTCTGATACCACTTGTAGAATCGATGGTGGTCGGCTAGAGGGGGGTGAATAGCCCTCTTCGTTGATTGTCTACAAATTATATTAGCGCAAGCAGAAAAGTAAAGACAATACAACATTAAAGATAAGCAAAACAAAATCAATGATAACAAAGGATATAACGTGGTTCATGGCCTCGCCGCTAATCCATGGTCCGATTCGTCTCCAGTGAATCACTCCGAAACCAATCCACTATTGGTCTCTCCCTTTAGCCCAAGTAAGGTGGAGGTAAACCTTTACAAACCAAAAATACTCTTTCTTACAATGGATTTGAAATAAAAGTAAGAGAAAGAGTTGGAAGCTTGTGGGGCACTTGGATGATCACTTAGAGCATAAGCATTAGCCATCCAAAAGCCCACACCCTCTCTTTTTATAGAGAGGGCTGATTTCTTCTCATTGGCCGCCATCAGTCGACTGTTGCCCTTGGCAGTCAACTGCCGCCATTACAATGGCCTCTGAACATGTCAGATCCCGACCATTGTAGTTCAACGGGAACCTTAGCAGTCGACTGATGCCTCCGTAGCTGACTGATCAGTCGGCTACGAGAGGTTATGTGCCCGAAACCCTCTCGACCAGTTGACTACTACCATCAACAGTCGACTGTCAATCCATGGCAGTCGACTGTTGGCACATGAACCGGACTCGAACACTAGTCGAGTCACAATCGACTACCATGACATGGCAGTCGACTGATGTCAGGAAATCCCATCCGATACTTATTGGCCAAGTTTCACCTAAGCGCACTACCCCGTCCCGGGTTACATTCGCTCACTCTCATCCCTTGGAGTCCCTCGCCTTTGAAGTTGTCTTCGTCCGACCACGTCCCTCGGATGCGCCAAGTGCACGGCTCTGCAGCGCCATCCTTTGCATCTCGCCCTGAAGTCTACTTCCTCCGGCTTCACTCCAATGCTCCTCATCCGGCGGTCCCTCGGATGCTCCAAGCGCACGGCTTCCATAAAGCCATCCTTCATCGACTCAAGGACCGAGTCATGAGAGGTGAAACTCGCCAATGCTCCATGTGCGAATTACTAAGTCCTGCAAGACTCCAACGCACATATCAAATCCAATCATCCTAACTTAAATCCTTTGCCACACACATCAAAACTATATCACGAGTTGATTTCCCTAACACTTAGTATTAATTTCTTTGATTTACCAATGGGCGAGATTTATAGATTAAATCGATAGGCTCAGTAAGTTGGAAAATAATATTATTTACATGGTGTGTCATTGATTATAGGAGAAAATCGTGTCCTATATAATAGGATGATGATGTCCCCTTGAGGAGCTCATAAGGATCATCATGTAAACCCTGCAGGTGGACTTGGTCCAGCATGATGATAAGGTTGAGTGGTACTACTCATGGAGTTAGATGTTGATTAATTAATTGTCAGTAAATTAATTAATTGACGTACATTTGAGATCTTAAACACGGGGAGATATTTGTACAATTAATATATGGAGCTCATATTTATTTATGGGGCTGGTGAGGTAGATCAATGATAATCCTCTAGTGGAATGGATTATCATTAATGGATCGGATTTTATGTGGACCGAATCCATTGGGTGGCCAAGATCCAACTCCTCCTCATGGTCCCTATCGTAGCATATTAAAGACCTCATGAAAGCCTAAATCCGACGAGCATAATCCGAAGGATTTAAAATGAGCTTGAGAATGAGATTCTCAGACCGAGAGAAACTAGGTTTGGTTGGACCAAACAAGAAGCGAGCATGAAATCGTTTCAGTCGCAATGGAAGCATGGATGGGCCGTGTCTTATGAAGACATGACAGACGAACCAAAATGGTTTGGTTCTAATCCAATGGAGGAGAATAAACCAAAGGGGTTTGGTTTGTTTTAAACGAATGAACCAAAGTTGGTTCGGTTCGTTTTAACTTAAAATAAACCATCATGGTTTGGTTTATTTTAACTTAAATTAATGGAGCGGGTTGACGGGCCTTTGGTTATGATCCAATAACCATTAAGAGAATTTGTTCTCTATAAAATAGGGCTTAAGGGTTTTTGTTAAACCCTAATTGAGGCAACCCTAATTGTTTGGCCGCCCAACCTCTCCCTCCTCTCCATCTAGTCGGCGCCAACTCCTCCAACCGGCGACCAGCTGCTGCCATCTTCTCCACTTGCCGGCGTCGAGCTGCTGTCGGAGGAGCTCCGGTGATCATCCTTGGCTCCGGCGACAAGGTGAGCACATTGCTTTCCTTATTTGGCCGACGCAAGGTCTCCACCAAAGCTGTCCAGTTTTCTGGACAGCTTGTTTCCTTCTTGTTGGAGCATCGTTTGGATGACGTTTGGAGCTCCGACAGTGCCTCCCTTACCGGGGATTCGATCTCCGGCAATCCTCATAGGTGGAGGACGAAGGATTCGTCAAACGGTTGACGAATTCCTCTCCGAAGAAGCGAGTTTTTGAGGACTCATTTTGGATCCGAATTTTGATTCGGATCGTGATCTTCTCTCGATCACATCGTCTTCAACACGAGGCTAGTAACCCGTACGAAGACGAGGCTCGTGACTTAGTGAAGTCATCCCGAAGATACTCTACGTGGATACGGATAGAGACGATTCTAGCAAGAATCGTTCCGATTGATGTCTTTCCCGCTACACGTGATACGTCAGGTATACGTAGTGTAAATTTCCTTTTATTGCAAAATTTGAATTTACGGTTATGTCTACACATGTTGTACTATGCATGCGTGTGATGTGTGTGTTGTAATAAATTAGATTTATTATTTTAATCCTTCTGCTGTGCACATATTTACGAAACATGTTCGAATACACACTCGACGCGGTGCCGGAAACCCAACAGCACTTTAGGTAATTTTCAACGTTATGGATACCCTGGAAATAGATTTGAATTATGATCCTAAAAGATTTTAGGATGTGTTAATACATTGTTGGAATTATGAAAAATCAATCAAATTGGCACAATTTAAGTTTAGAGGTATTGGTGTGTCATTTTAGGTTTTTGGCACACTTGGAAAATTTTGGGTAATATGGTTAAATATACTTAAGTATAACAAATGACAATTGATATTAAAATTTAGGTATTATATACCTTTACATTTTGTTTTTCATGCTTAATTTGTCATATAACATGTCATGACATCATATCTATTTTTAATCATATAAAATGTCATGAGTATGTTTAGGGTTAATTTTTTTTAATGTCATGAATATTTAGATTATATCATATGTCATGACATCATGATCATTGGCCATGCTTAGTTAATGTTATCATTTATTCCATGATCATTCATGCATTTAATTTGATTAAAATTGAGTTAAGGACAATGGCATGACATGAAGTCCCATGTATAAGGGAATCAAGTAGGGTTGCCTTAGAAAAATACATAAAATCCTAGATTAGGAAAACAAAACCCACATCTCATATCACATTGACATATATGTGTATTTATACACCCTAGATACATGTGAGATGACAGGATATAAGTTAAGTTCAAGGTGCATAATTTTTGCATATAGATAAACTCAAACTCATCTTATATTAGTTATGGATCATTGAGAAAGCTAGTATACAAGTCATGTACATTAAGCCCAAGGAATATGATCTAATATAGGTTTTCAAAATCATTTTAAAATCCTTTTGAAAAACCTTGGTGAAGTCTATCTTTTGATAGCAATCACCATTGATGAAGTTGATACAAAGTAAGCTAAAACATTAAAGTTTTTCTTCACTTTTGAATTTTGTATCAATTTTGATATTTTATGGGTAAAATATTTTTCTAATATTTTTCACCCATTGTATTGGTCATAAGTATTATACGTATGAAGTTTCATAATTTTTCGAATTACATATAATTATTTATGAATTTTTAAAATTCGAGTTTGATAACTGAAATTTGGAAATTTTGATTATCGATCGCACTTGGTGGCGATCATTGATTAACTTGATCGTGATCTCGATAGAGTCATTGTCAGTGATTCGGGAAAAATAAGATTGTTTAGCCCGTTTTCAGCTACGGTAAAGTTCCCTAATCACTCCTAACCCTATGATATGCTTTGGGAAGCATTATAAAGAGTGAAAATCCATTGGATATGGATTAGGAGAGTTGTTAGGGTGATGTATCAAACTTAAGGGGTTGGAAAGTTCAATGTTGAACTTTGAACTTTATTTTTGATGGTTTATAGTTCCTATTGGCTTAGGGACTTCCCAAGGGCATTGTTGGTGTTAAATACTGAAAAATTTAAAATGTAAATTAAATGGCCAAAGAATTTAGGAAAATAATCCTGGAAAATTTTCGAGATTTTTCTGGAATTTTAGGAATTTTTCTGGATTTAAACGGAGTCCGTACGAGATTTTTACGAGGATAAAATAAATAGGTTTTTTGTGGAGTCTATTTAAGGGGTTAATAGAGGGTAACCTAAACTGGAAAACCTAAATTTATTTTTCCTTTTCTCCCCCCCCCCCCCCGTCGCGACACCAATTCCCTTCGACAGTTTCCTTTCACGAGCCTACCTTCGTCGACGCCTCTTTTCCGCGGCGATTTCATCTTCACCGGCGAGCCCTTCTTCTTCGCCGCCCGACGACGCGTCGTGCTCTCCTACGCTGCCCGACGCCATCCCTTCTTCTCCGCGATGCCTGTCCTCCGTCGAGCTTTTTTTTTTCTCGCGACCGAGACTTTCGGTCATCGCCTTCTCCGAAGCAGCCGACGTCGCCTTCCCGGTGCCCAGGTCATTGACTCCTCTGCCACAGAATCGCTGACGCAAGTCTTTTATCCTCCCCAGCACGCTTGAATTCACTGGACCACCGCCATGAGCCCCTTTGCGACGCCGGTGGTCGTGGTATCTAGGTAAGGGCTGGTCGAATTTCCTTATTGTGGTTGTTTCCTTGATTTCGGGTGAGAACCAACCTTGATTTCATGTTCTCACCACCAATTTTTCAGATCGCTGTGGGTGGTGTGGCAGTGCCTTCTTCCGACGCACCAAGCTGATTGGGGAGTTTATCGAACTGGTAAATCTCAACCTATTACCTGTTTTTCTTTGTTGATGGTTGATCTTGGTCGATTGTGAGGTTCCATTTAGGAATGGGTTGGCTGTGGAGGATTGTAAATGGTTGTGGGTTAGGTTGGGTTCCAATTAGGGTTCATTAGATCCCTAATTTCGTGCAACGATGGGCTGTGAAGGGCTGTCGATGGGATCCTAGGGCCGGTAAGTATGATTTTGGTGTTATTCGGTTGATCGGTATTGTATTCGGAGGACATGGGATGGTTGGGTGATATTTTTATTTGCTGTAGGTGATGAATTAGGTTAATTGATTAGGAATTAATTGGGTAAATTGGTTGGTACAAATAATTGATAAGTAAAAGCCATAGAATTTTTATTTATATGGCTTAGGTTGTTAAAATACGGGTTAATCCAGGTTTAATTGATTAATTAGCTTATCATTAATTAATCAAAATTTTTATCAATTGATTTAGTGAGCTAAATTAATTGTATGGATATTTGTGGTAGGAAAAGATTAATAAGATGGTTGGAAAATTAGTGACAATTGGAAATAGTTTGGGTTAATTGGGTTATGAAGGAAATCGATTAAGTATTCGATTTGTCGGTGAATTGCATTTTTGTGCTTAACTATAGTTATGCTATATGCAGGTTTCTGTCACGAGGTAGGTCCCCGGTCGTGACGTTTTCATTCTTGCGGATATTTATATTCAGGCGGGTATTTTGACTTATCTTTTAGATATAGTCATTGTTGATATGCTAGTTAGGATAGCATGCAATAATTTTCATATTTATATGCCTAGTATATTGTTGGTGCCTACTTGATACATGCATGTGATAGGTTATGATTATATCTTCCCTATTTTTATTTGGATCATAGTTACTTGGATTATGGATATGTACATATTGATTGTACATATTATTCGGATAGGTATTTTGAGTAGGATTGACATGCTTTAGTATCATGCACCATCTTGCATAATTGCATGCTGGCTGGACGGGGCTCCATTATTGTTGAGCCCGCAGCCAGTTACATGGCCTGCACACACTGCCACTCATGGGTTAGTAGTACATCAGGAGGGTGTGTGCAGTTGCTCTGTCAGGCTCTGCTGGTCTGCTCATGGGTAGCGATGAGGCAGCGTGGTAGCGGGCAGGGATCCCTCCTCTGGTCTATGACACCGGGAGACGAGAGCTTAGCTCCCCCACTCTGTTTGGGGCAGGAGGATAGGTGTACTCCGACAGCATCCTGTCCACTCGGTCACTCAGGAGCAGTGATGGCAGAGTGCACAGTTGTCATAGCCCTACCCACTCGGCTTCACCATCGCGTGTGAGGCAGCTGACTGGCGTCAGGGGTGACCATGTCATTGGCACGACATGCACTTTCCACGGATCGCATTTGTATTATGTTTGTTGCATTTTTATTGATGCCTTGGATGTGCATATGATTGTCATGCATACAAGATACATATTTATATATATGGTGAGGACTTTATTACTTCTAGTCAGGCACATGCTCCTATATCAGGGTAGGAGATTCAGGTAAGTATAGTCCTTTTGTATTTCTTGCTTGCATACCCTATTTATGTGAGACTGTACTGACATGATTTTTATTGTTAGCTATACCTTACTTTGCATATCTACTTTACCCGCTGAGTTCTTTGAACTTACCCCATTGATTTATATCTATTTCAAGATGAAGTTGTCAGGAGAGTGCAGCTGCCAAACCCCACTCGTGAAAGTTTTTTTTTATTTGTTATTTGTTTCTATGGTTTGGGCATTTTGATTAGAGGACATGTTTAGGTTTGGAGATTGATATTTGTTTTCATGGATTTTTGGTGTCCTTATGGACCTTTATTCGGTTTCGTTTGGATTAGTTTTGGTTGAGTATTCCTGCCCATATGGCAGAAGGGGTAAGTCTAGTTGTGATAGATGTTACTCATTTATTTTAGTTGATGGCCAAAGGCCTATTTTATTACCTGCGTGTGTGTTTGGATTCCGGTCGTGTTGACCGATGTATAGTGACCGTGTAGGCCTTATATGTAAATTGACATTGTCACCCGTACAGGGGAGATGCTATCGGATTTTCGTCTAGCAGGGTCTCCTTCGGGGCGTGACAATTTATTTGGTATCAGAGTGCCTAGGTTTTCGAGTTCCTAGGGGTTTTTGGATTTTTCGGAGTTCGCCATATTTTGGAAGGTTTTTGCGAGGCAATCTGGAAATTTTGGATTTGGTATGGATTTCCGATGATTTTTATGTTTTGGAAATTCGAGGATTTTTGACGAGATCAATATGGGGTTTTGGCGGCTATGGGACCTCTCCTGACGGTGAAATAGGTATGATGATTAATTTGATATGTTTTTATTTGTGGTAATATCTGTATTCATTTAACATATATGAGACGAGGTGGGCGTGCTCCTGCGCCGAGACGCGGTGCGGGGCGGCCACGACAGAGGACATTGAGATCTTTGGCGACTGACTTGCCAGAGAGATCTACTGAGGGTGAGTATGTTGATCAGGGTCAGGTTCCACATGGTGCTGCGGGAGTCGTGGATCCTCAGTCCTCGGCAGTTCCCCCTCCAGAGATACCCACTTACAGGTATCCGATGTACCGGTAGGAGACCCTCTGCTACACACGGACACCCCCTTGATGGGGACTCTCTGCAGACAGCGGCCCATTAGTGGGAGTCGGCCCTCACTCGGTATCGCCTGCTCCGAGCGGCACCATCTACGAGTTTGCGACTCTGCGTCGGCCCTACTTATCCTACTGATGTAGCTGCGGCACGAGCTCGGATTCCAGGATTAGCAAAGTCAATGAAAAGCCGGTTCACTTTATTCAGTGGAGAGACTGATCCGATCGTGGCTCAGTCTTGGATTGAGACGATGGAGCGTTCCTTCTACTAAATGGTCTGCTCCGAGTGGGGGAAGGCAGAGTTGGCGACCTTCCATTTACGAGGCGAGGCCAAGATCTGGTGGGATATGCAGCGCTCGATTATCGGCGAGTAGCAGGTTACCTGGGCGAGATTTAGAGAGGCTTTTGAGAGTCAGTATTTCCCATGGGCATATCAGATGATGCGACGTCAGGATTTTCTAAGTCTTCGACAGAATAATCGCTCAGTGATGGAGTATAATACAGAATTTAATCGGTTAGCCAGGTTTTGTCTAGAGTTAGTTGCTGAGGACAGGTCACGCATGATGCAGTTTGTTCAGGGACTAGATAGGCATCTCCAAGTCAAGATGGAAGGATTTGGCAGTTCTTCCTACCGAGAGGCATTGGATAGAGCTTTGTTGATCGAGTCGGCTCAACAGAGGGTCAATACTGACAGGAAGAGGAAACAGACCGAAAGAACCACAAGTCAGACCCGGTACGCAGACTCGGATAGCGCAAAGTGGCGCGATCGATCGGGTCGAGTCATTACAGGGCATCTAGCCGACCTCAGAAATCAAGACGATCTTCAGCTGGGCCCTCCCGGTCTTCTCAACAGAGCCGGAGGCTGCCCACTAGTGACACCCACTGTACTCGTTGCGGATCGAGAGAGCATATCGTCTCAGCCTGCACCTTGGGACAGTCAGTTTGCTATTATTACAAACTACCTGGACACCTGAGCCGAGATTGTTCGTTGAAGGCTCAGCATGTGGCTTCCGGGATTTCGATTCAGGGAGGACCATTGCGTCGATCACAGGACTCGAGAGAGCGAGTCGGACCTTATCGCAAACACCGCGGAGGATAGCTCCCCTTCAGAGTCGCCTTTATGGCATACATGGAGCGAGTACACGATTGCCGTCACGGTGTCACGGTTGATTCGATTGCGTGCGATGATCGCGATCAGAGCCCGTGTGATACCATTCGAGCGACGATCCACGATACAATATCGGTGCGACCTTCGCCACTAGTTTAGGATACCGGTGCGGTATGTCATGCGATCGCGATTGCGACCATTATACTAGCCTTCTTATCAGCCTACGTATCCACCTTCATATCAGTCGCAGGTCCAGACACAGCCACCTCTGGCAGTGATACCACCTCCACCGGAGACTGGGCGGATTCATGCGATTACCAGAGAGGATGCGCAGCGAGCCAACGAATCCGTATTTCGCGGTACGATTTCACTTTATGCATTTTCAGCTATTATGCTAGTTGATACTGGTAGTTCGCATTCGTTTATTTCTCGTACTTTTATGAGAGAGATTGGTAGATTACCTACTAGTAGATCACAGAGATTAGTCGTCTCCCTACCATCTGGCGATACATTGGACGTTACCCAGGAGGTCCGAGGTTGTCCCTTAGATTTCGGTAACATCATTCTTACTGTAGATTTATTGGTACTGGACATAGTCGAGTTCGACATTATCCTTGGCGTGGATTGGCTGTCAGCATATCATGCCACTGTGGATTGCCAGACGAGGGTGGTCACATTTCGACCTCCGAACCAACCCTCGTGGGATTTCACTGGCATCCGGGATGATAGCATAGCGATCATTTCTGCGATTCAGGCTCAGAAGCTTTTATTGCACGGTTGCCAGGGTTTTCTATTATCTATGATCAATGTAGAAGACAGTGGTGACTCTCAGATAGCGGACATTCCTATTGTCAGAATATTGGATGTCTTTCGGAGGAGTTACGAGTGCCTCCCGAAGGCAAGTGGAGTTCATGATTGAGTTAATACAGGGCGTCGCGGCATCAGCTCCTTATCGTATGGCCCGAGAGAGTTGGATGAGTTAAAGGTTCGACTCGGGAACTTTTGGGAGAGGTTTTATTAAGCCTAGTGTATCACCACAGGGTTCTCGGTTCTCTTCGTGAAGAAGAAAGATGGTTCGATGAGGCGTGCATCGACTACGAGGATTGAGCATTGTCACTATCAAGAATAAATATCACCTTGCGTATTGAGGACTGATCAGTTCAGAGGTACATCGGTCTATTCTAAGATTGATTTGCGGTCCGGATATCATCAATTAAGGGTTAGAGATTCTGACATTTAGAAGACAGCATTCCGTACCAAATATGGACACTATGAGTTTTTGGTAATGCCATTTGGGCTTACCAATGCTCCAGCGGTATTTATGGATTTGATGAACCGTGAATTTATGGATTTCCTAGATCGGTTCGTCATTGTTTTTATTGATGATATTCTGGTCTATTCTCGTTCCGAGGAGGAACACGCGCAGCATCTTCGCCTTGTTCTCGATAGGCTCCGACAGAAGTGACTATATGTGAAGTTCAATAAGTGCGCGTTTTGGTTACACTCAGTCGGTTTTTTGGGACATGTGGTTTTGAGTAGAGGTATTTCAGTTGATCCCCAGAAGATCGAGGCTGTCACCAGTTGGGAGTAGCCGAAATCAGTTCAGGAGGTTCACAGATTCCTAGGCTTGGCCGGTTATTACAGACGGTTCGTTGAGGGTTTCTCGAGCATTGTTATGCCATTGACACGCCTTACCAGGAAGGGTGTGAAGTTCACGTGGACAGAGGCATGCGAGACTAGTTTTCAGGAGTTGAAGAGGAGATTGGTGTCAGCACCGATCCTGGTATTGCCATCAGGGGACGATGGTTTCGTTCTTTATACAGATGCATCTCTACAGGGTTTAGGCGCAGTATTGATGCAGCACGGCAGGGTAGTCTCTTATGCTTCTCGTCAGTTGAAGGACCATGAAAAAAACTACCCAGTTCATGATTTAGAGTTAGCCGCTATTATCTTTGCCTTGAAGATTTGGAGGCATCATTTATATGGTATTACGTTTGAGATTCTTACGGATCATAAGAGTCTCAAATATCTGTTTACACAGAAGGAACTCAATCTCCGACAGAGGAGATGGATGGAGTTCCTGAAGGATTATGACTGTACCATCAGCTACCACCCAGGGAAAGCCAATGTGGTTGCCGATGCACTTAGCCGGAAGTCCCGAGGGACTTTAGCTTCCTTCCGAGTTTTGGTCAGGGATTTGATTCAGGGTTTCACTCAGTTGAGCCTTGAGGAGCAGGGACCGACAGAGCAGGGAGTTCTGGTTACTATGGTTGCTCAGTCGTCTATCTGGACAAGAGTCCGGGAGGCTCGAGCGATGATCAACATTTCTGATTCATTGGTAGTCGGATAACACGGATAGCATACTGAGTTCACCCGAGATGATGAGGGTATTATATATTTCCGAGGTAGATTATGTGTACCTCAGCCTCACCCGGTTATGGAGGAGTTACTACAGGAGGCTCATCGCTCTCGATTTGCGATCCACCCAGGCGAAAACCGCATGTATCGAGATTTAAAGCGTTTGTATTGGTGGAACGGTATGAAGAAAGATATCGCAGATTTTGTAGCTATCGATGTCGATTTGTCGGCAGTAAAGTGAGGATTACTTAGTGGAAGTGGGATCATATTACTATGGATTTTGTGATGAGTTTGCCTAGGACACGTCAAGGCCATGACGCGATTTGGGTAGTCGTAGATCGACTAACCAAATCCGCGCACTTCTTATCGATTCGAAAGACCGACTCTCTGGATCGGTTGGCAGAGCTGTATTGTCAGGAGATCATCAGATTGCATGGTGTTCCTTTGAGCATTATATCAGATAGAGATCCCCGGTTCACGTCTAGGTTACGCGAGTCTGCAGCGAGCTTTAGGCACACAACTTGGTTTAATCTTGCTTCCATCCGCAGACAGATGGACAGTCTGAGCGGACCATTCAGACACTAGAGGATTTGCTGAGGTCCTGTATTATAGATTTCGGAGGCAATTGGGAGGATCTTTTGCCGTTAGTGGAATTCACCTACAATAATAGTTATCATTCGGCTATCCAAATGGCCCCATATGAGGCATTGTATGGTAGACAGTGTCGTACACCCACCCTCTGGGAGGAGGTTGGGGAGGCCCAGTTGCTAGGACCCCAGAGAGCTCAGCATGAGGCAGAGTTGGTCCGTACTATCAGACGTAGGATGGCAGAGGCGCAGGATCGCCAAAAGAGTTATGCAGATCGTAGACGGAGACCTTTGGAGTTCTCTATTAATGATCATGTATTCCTGCGAGTTTCACCCACGAAAGGGGTGAAGAGATTTGGCCTTCGTGGTAAGCTAGCTCCAAGATATATTGGTCTGTTTGAGATTTTGGAGAGGATCGGAGCAGTGGCTTATCGTCTAGCGCTACCACCATCTTTGACGAGTATAAATGATGTGTTCCATGTGTCTATGCTAAGGAAGTATGTGCCAGACTCTACACATATTTTGTCAGATGTGTCAGGTTCCATTCAACCTGATGCTACTTACACAGAGGTTCCGGTACGGATTTTGGATTACAAGGAGAGACAGTTGCGGAACAAGGTTGTGCGACTTGTCAAGGTCGGGTGGAGTCACCATATCGACGAGGAGGCTACTTGGGAGCTCGAGGAAAAGATCTGAGCTCAATACCCCCACTTGTTTACTTAAGGTACGTGAAGTATATTTTTCAGTACTTGTGGTATTTCTTACTTGTTATGCATCTGAGTAGGAAATTTAGGGACCAAATTTTAATTAGTGGGGGAGAATATTAAATACTGAAAAATTTAAAATGTAAATTAAATGGCCAAAGAATTTAGGATAATAATCCTGGAAATTTTTTGAGATTTTTCTGGAATTTTTTTGGAATTTTTCTGGATTTAAACGGAGTCCGTACGAGATTTTTACGGGGATAAAATAAATAGGTTTTTTGTGGAGTCTATTTAAGGGGTTAATAGAGGGTAACCTAAACCGAAAAACCTAAATTTATTTTTCCTTTTCTTTCCCCCCCCCCCCCCGGCCGCGACACCAATTCCCTTCGACAGTTTCCTTTCGCGAGCCTACCTTCGTCGGTGCCTCTTTTCCGCGGCGATTTCATCTTCACCGACGAGCCCTTCTCCTTCGCCGCCCGACGACGTGTCGTGCTCTCCTACGCCGCCCGACGCCATCCCTTCTTCTCTGCGATGCCTGCCTTTCGTCGAGCTTTTTTTTTCTCGCGGTCGAGACTTTCGGTCGTCGCCTTCTCCGCAGCAGCCAGTGCCGCCTTCCCGGTGCTCAGGTCGTCGGCTCCTCTGCCACAGGATCGCCGACGTGAGTCTTTTATCCTCCCCAGCGCGCTTGCATCCACTGGACCGCCGTCGTGAGCCCCTCTGCGATGCCGGTGGTCGTGGTATCTAGGTAAGGGCAGGTCGAATTTCCTTATTGTGGTTGTTTCCTTGATTTCGGGTGAGAACCAACCTTGATTTCGTGTTCTCACCACCAATTTTTCAGATCGCTGTGGGTGGTGTGGCAGTTCCTTCTTCTGGCGCACCAAGCTGATTGGGGAGTTTATCGAACTGGTAAATCTCAACCTATTACCTATTTTTCTTTGTTGATGGTTGATCTTGGTTGATTGTGAGGTTCCATTTAGGAATGGGTTGGCTGTGGAGGATTGTAAATGGCTGTGGAGGATTGTAAATGGTTGTGGGTTAGGTTGGGTTCCAATTAGGGTTCATTAGATCCCTAATTTCGTGCAACGATGGGCTGTGAAGGGCTGCCGGTGGGATCCTAGGGCCAGTAAGTATGATTTTGGTGTTATTCGGTTGATCGGTATTGTATTCGGAGGATATGGGATGGTTGGGTGATATTGTTATTTGTTGTAGGTGATGAATTAGGTTAATTGATTAGGAATTAATTGGGTAAATTGGTTGGTACAAATAATTGATAAGTAAAAGCCATAGAATTTTTATTTATATGGCTTAGGTTGTTAAAATGCGGGTTAATCCAGGTTTAATTGATTAATTAGCTTATCATTAATTAATCAAAAAATTTATCAATTGATTTAGTGAGCTAAATTAATTGTATGGATATTTGTGGTAGGAAAAGATTAATAAGATGGTTGGAAAATTAGTGACAATTGGAAATAGTTTGGGTTAATTGGGTTATGAAGGAAATCGATTAAGTATTCGATTTGTCGGTGAATTGTATTTTTGTGCTTAACTATAGTTATGCTATATGCAGATTTCGGTCACGAGGCAGGTCCCCGGTCGTAACGTTTTCATTCTTGCGGATATTTATATTCAGGCGGGTATTTTGACTTATCTTTTAGATATAGTCATTGTTGATATGCTAGTTAGGATAGCATGCAATAATTTTCATATTTATATTGTTGGTGCCTACTTGATACATGCATGTGATAGGTTATGATTATATCTTCCCTATTTTTATTTGGATCATAGTTACTTGGATTATGGATATGTACATATTGATTGTACATATTATTTGGATAGGTATTTTGAGTAGGATTGACATGCTTTAGTATCATGCACCATCTTGCATGATTGCATGCTGGATGGACGGGGTTCCATTATTGTTGAGCCCGCAGCCAGTTACATGGCGTGCACACACTGCCACTCATGGGTCAGTGGTACATTAGGAGGGTGTGTGCAGTTGCTCTGTCAGGCTCCGCTAGTCCGCTCATGGGTAGCGATGAGGCAGCGTGGTAGCGGGCAAGGATCCCTCCTCTGGTCTATGACACCGGGAGATGAGAGCTTAGCTCCCCCACTCTGTTTGGGGCAGGAGGATAGGTGTACTCCGACAGCATCCTGTCCACTCGGTCACTCAGGAGCAGTGATGGAAGAGTGCACAGTTGTCATAGCCCTACCCACTCGGCTTCACCATCGCATGTGAGGCGGCTGACTAGCGTCAGGGGTGACCATGTCATTGGCACGGCATGCACTTTGCACGGATCGCATTTGTATTGTGTTTGTTGCATTTTTATTGATGCCTTGGATGTGCATATGATTGTCATGCATACAGGATACATATTTATATATATGGTGAGGACTTTACTTCTAGTCAGGCACATGCTCCTATATCAAGGTAGGAGATTCAGGTAAGTACAGTCCTTTTGTATTTCTTGCTTGCATACCCTATTTATGTGAGACTGTACTGGCATGATTTTTATTGTTAGCTATACCTTACTTTGCATATCTACTATACCCGCTGAGTTCTTTGAACTTACCCCGTTGATTTATATCTATTTCAGGATGAAGTTGTCAGGAGATTGCAGCTGCCAAACCCCACTCGTGAAAGTTTTTTTTATTTGTTATTTGTTTCTATGGTTTGGGCATTTTGATTAGAGGACATGTTTAGGTTTGGAGATTGATATTTGTCTTCGTGGATTTTTGGTGTCCTTATGGACCTTTATTCGGTTTCGTTTGGATTAGTTTTGGTTGAGTATTCCTGCCCAGATGGAAGAAGGGGTAAGTCTAGTTGTGATAGATGTTACTCATTTATTTTGGTTGATGGCCAGAGGCCTATTTTATTACCTGCGTGTGTGTTTGGATTCTGATCGTGTTGACCGATGTATAGTGACCGTGTAGGCCTTGTATGTAAATTGACATTGTCACCCGTACAGGGGAGATGCTGCCGAATTTTCGTCTTGCAGGGTCTCCTTCGGGGCGTGACAGTTGTTGCAATGGTCAAGGGGGAGCAAGCCTTTAGGGGGAGGTATCCATCATGGGATGATAGATGGTATTTTTTGTAGGTCCAATCGGCCCGGGTCACGATTGACCGGACTCGAGTTTGACTCGAGTGATGTTTTGATGTTTGACATAGTGAGTTGACATTGATGTTTGACATTAATGTCTAATAATGTCTTGGGGAGATTGTTGGAACAATCGACCCGGGTTATGATTAACCGGACTCGAGTTTGACTCGAGGGGATTTTGATGGTTGACTGGAGTTGACCATATCATGGAAAGTCCAAGTCTTGAGTACTTGGCATGTAAAGTCCAAGCATGGGTCTTGGCAAGGAAAAGTCCAAGCATGGGTCTTGGCATAGAAAGCCCAACATGGGTTGGCAAGGGAAAGTCCAAGCTTGAGTCTTGGCATTTGAGAAGTCCAAGGGGTTTGATATTGGCGGCGTAAAGTCCAAGCGGGAGTCTTGGCAGCATAAGTCCAATGGTTGACGGCGTAAAGTCCAAGCAAAGTCTTGGCAGCATAATTCCAATATGTCTTGGCGGTGTAGACACTGTTAGCATGACATAGCCGATGGAAGCATCTGAAGGCTAGCGCAATGGATGAACAAGTCATGGATGACTTGGAGGGATCCGAGAGGCGTGAGGCTGACGGAGATGGATAGAAGGCTTAGGTCTAGGCTAAGGGTGATCTAGCAAGTATGGGGGAACCATACTTGGGTTAAAACCTCATGTTTTAGGTGTGTCAGTCGACTGGTGCCATGTGGCAGTCGACTGGCGTGAGTCAACTAGGGTTTGACTGCGAGAAGTGCCTTAGCAGTCGACTGCCAGAGGAGGGAAGTCGGCTGATTGGCCAAGAAGTCGACTGATCTTGTGCTCAGTCGACTGGTGCTCGATTTTTCGGGCATATAATGGAGTCTGACTCGACTGCTGGGGTTAGCAGTCGAGTGGAGGTTCAATCAGTCGACTGATGGTCATTATCAGTCGACTGATGATGGATCCGTTGGATCTTTCCAGCGTGAATCAAGCCATTATCTCACGACAACAGTGGCATCAGTCGACTGATCGGCGATTTCCAGCACAGGTTAAAGCTTTAAATGGAGCTCGTGAAGGAGGAAAATGCTATGGTTTCTTGAGGGCTTTTGGGGTGATTTGCTGCTGCAAATCAGGGTCTCTAAGTGCAAGTCAAGCTACCAAGCATTCAAGCAATCAAAATCAAAGTGTAGTAAAGTTCTCTTTACTTGTTTTCATATTTACATTATATTTGCTTGTTTGTTTTTCGTATTACTGTTGTAATCAATTGTACGAGGTTTCTCCACCTCCGACTTGTGTCGAGAAGGAGTGTTTGCATAGTGGTGTGTTAGTGGCATCGCTAGAGCTCTTTAGAGCTCGATCCGTGGAGTATGAACCGTTTGGTTCCGAACCACGTTAAATACTTGTGTTTGCGTGTTTGTTCTTGTTGTATTTTACTATTGTATATTCCGCTGCGTACTAACAAGATTGTAGACAAGCAAACGCGATCGAATTCCACCATCACGCTACGATTACAAGCTATTCACCACCCCCCCTACCTTCCAAGGATCCCCTACAAGTGGTATCAGAGCCCAGGGCTCTTCTACGGGGTAACCGCCGGGAGCTAAGACAAAGATGCTAGAGGGTGAAGATGGAAGTTCAAGAGCAACTAGGTTGGGACATCAACACACCAGTCCCTTACACCTTATATAGACAATAAGGCTTCAATTCTTGGAAGAGAAGAATTGAAGATTTTATCATGACGAGGGACTTCGAAGAATGGTCCATTTTGATGGAGGGATATAGCTATCCAATAGGACCAAAGGGAGGGTTCCTCAAGAAAAAGAGATGGACCGAAGAGCAAGTCCAAGCCTTCGAGAAAAATGATAAGGTAATAAAGTTTTTAATTGATTTAATACCTAACAATATCTTGTGTATGTTAAGTAATTATGTAGATGCCAAGGAGCTATGGACCTAAGTGGCCAAGCTCCATGAAAGTCCATCACCGGTCCAAGAGGAAGGGACCGAAGAGGCAAATGCATCATCCTCACAAGGAAGTGAGAACTTGGAGGTTGAGAGACCATCAACATCCAAGGAGGAAGAGGAAGTAGAATCGGAGGAGACCTCTACCTCTAGGATTGAGGGGGAGGAGGTTAGATCACCAGAGCAACATCAAGAAGAAGCTTCAACATCCGATCAAGATGAAGAAGCTCAAAATCCGATTCCGACCTCCATTGACTTAGGTAACTCAAACACCTCAATTCAAAATAAAAATAATATTATGTGTTTTGAGTGTAGGGAATTTGGGCACTATAAGAGTAAGTGCCCAAAGAAAGTCAAGAAGACTCCTCCGACACCAAAACCTCAAGAAAAATCAAAAGATGTCGGTGCCCCGATAATTAAAAGCAAAGATCACGTGGTGTGCTTCAAATGTCAACAAAAAGGGCACTATAGGAATTCATGTCCTAAAGGGAAAAAGAAAGGGCAAGAAGGAGCATCACATGTAAGGGGGAGCCTCTAAAGCTAACCCTAAGGTATATTTCATTAATGCACCTTCAAATTTTAAGGTCAAGAAGCATGCTAGAAGTAATTTAAATAATCTTGCTATTGTTCATAAGGAGCATGATATTAGAAATAACAAATATTTTTGTCTAGGTGCTAAGAGTGTAAACCTTAGGAATAAGGAGAAACTTGGGACTAATGTCCCTAAAAATATTTTACTTAAGGCATCTATTAGAAAAATTGAGGATCATCTAGGTTTTAATCCTAAATGGACTAGGCATATGCCTAGAAAGGACAATGCCCAAAGATCAAACTAAAATTCTAAAATTGGGCAATTAGAGGTTGAAAATCAAGCATTGAGGTCAAGACTTGAGAAACTTAAAAATACCCTTGCAAAGATGCAAAATTCAATTAAAGGGTCAAATAGTCAAAGCCTAGGGTCTAGATCTCAAAGTCAACATCTATGACCTAAGAAACAAAAGTCAACCAAGGGCAAGAAGGGTTTGGGTCACAAACTTAAGCCTAAGGTGGCTTATCATAGTGTTCCATTTGATTATGGAATACAAACTAGGTCTAGGAAGACCAAGGTCAATAGGGATGTCATCTCTAAGGTTGACCAAGGTATTTGCCTAGTGGCTAGGGATTCTAAGAAACCTAGGGAAGCCACTAAGAAGGTTGCAAGGGGAGTTACCCCTAGAGTCAACCTAGGTAAGACCCAAATGACCAAGGCTAACAAGCTTAGAAGGATCATTAGAAAGGTATCTAGGGAGGTTATCCCTAAGGAATACCTAGTAAACTCTAGGAGCTCAAATAGGTTTTGGATTCCTAAGAGCGTGATCGATTCACGCTAGATGGATTTAGGGTGTGCCAACTTTAAATGGAAGGGTAGTTAACCTAAACATGGTAAAGGGGGAGAATGGTAAGATTACCAATTTTGGAAATTAGTAAGGGAATTTGAGTTAGTGTTCTAACTCAAAGGTAAGTGTTTTTGTCAAACATCAAAAAGGGGGAGATTGTTGGTGCAATCGACCCAGGTCACGATTGACCAGACTCGAGTTTGACTTGAGTGATGTTTTGATGTTTGACATAGTGAGTTGACATTGATGTTTAATAATGTCTTGGGGAGATTGTTGGAACAATCGACCCGGGTTATGATTAACCGGACTCAAATTTGACTCGAGGGGATTTTGATGGTTGACTAGAGTTGACCATGCCATGGAAAGTCCAAGTCTTGAGTACTTGACATGTAAAGTCCAAGCATGGGTCTTGGCAAGGAAAAGTCCAAGCATGGGTCTTGACATGGAAAGCCCAACATGGGTTGGAAAGGGAAAGTCCAAGCTTGAGTCTTGGCATTTGAGAAGTCCAAGGGATTTGATATTGGTGGTGTAAAGTCCAAGTGGGAGTCTTGGCAGCATAAGTCCAATGGTTGGCAGCGTAAAGTCCAAGCAGAGTCTTGGAAACGTAAGTCCAATGTGCCTTGGCGGTGTAGACACCGTTAGCATGACATAGTCAATGGAAGCATCTGAAGGCTAGTGCAATAGATGAACAAGTCATGGATGACTTGGAGGGATCCGAGAGGCGTGAGGCTGACGGAGATGGCTAGAAGGCTTAGGTCTAGGCTAAGGGTGATCTAGCAAGTATGGGGGAGTCATACTTGGGTTAAAATCTCATGTTTGAGGTGTGTCAGTCGACTGGTGTCATGTGGTAGTTGACTGGCGTGAGTTAACTAGGATTTGACTGTGGGAAGTGCCTTAGCAGTTGACTGCCAGAGGAGGGTAGTTGACTGATTGGCCGAGCAGTCGACTGATCTTGTGCTCAGTCGACTGGTGCTCGGTTTTTCGAGCACAGAATGGAGTCTGATTCGACTAATGGGGTTAGCAGTCGAGTGGAGACTCGATCAGTCGACTGATGGTCATTATCAGTCGATTGATGATGAATCCGTTGGATCTTTCTAGCGTGGATCTAGTCGTTGTCTCACGACAACAGTGACATCAGTCGACTGATGGTCCCGAGAAGTCGATTGATCGGCAATTTCTAGCACAGGTTGAAGCTTTAAATAGAGCTCGTGAAGGAGGAAAACGCTATGGTTTCCTGAGGGCTTTTGGGGCGATTTGCTGCTGCAAATTAGAGTCTCCAAGTGCAAGTCAAGCTACCAAGCATTCAAGCAATCAAAAGCAAAGTGTTGTAAAGTTCTCTTTACTTGTTTTCGTATTTGCTTGTTTGTTTTTCGTATTACTGTTGTAATCAATTGTACGAGGTTTCTCCACCTCCGACTTGTGTCGAGAAGGAGTGTTTGCATAGTGGTGTGTTTGTGGCATCGCTAGAGCTCTTTAGAGCTCGATCCGTGGAGTAGGAACCGTTCGGTTCCGAACCATGTTAAATACTTGTGTTTGCGTGTTTGTTCTTATTGTATTTTACTATTGTATATTCCGCTGCGTACTAACAAGATTGTAAACAAGCAAACGCGATCGACTTCCACCATCACGGTACGATTACAAGCTATTCACCCCCTCCCCCTCTAGCTTCTAAGGATCCCCTACATTTTTCCTCATAAGGGGGAAATGGGAATTTTGGGATACCCAATTTGGAAATTGAGAGAGTTTGTAGGATTGCCTCTCTTGAGTGATATGGGACTTATCACTAGGAAGATTGTAGGCATCCTAGGTATTTTGAACCAAGGGGGTGATTATAATATCTCATTGGGACATGAGACATTGACCTCCTTGGAGAAAACCTTTTTGATGTTAGTCAAAAAGGGGGAGAATGTTTGGGGAGAATGTTTGAGAGAATTTATGGGATTACCAATTTGGGATAATTGGTAAAAATATTTGAGTTAGTGTTCTAACTCAAAGGTATGTGTTTTTTGTCAAACATCAAAAAGGAAGAGATTGTTGGTGCAATCGGCCCAGGTCACGATTGACCGGACTCGAGTTTGACTCGAGTGATGTTTTGATGTTTGACATGAAGGTTTGACATTAATGTCTGATAATATTTTTAGGAGATTGTTGGTGCAATCGACCCAGGTCATGATTTACCAGACTCGAGTTTGACACGAGGGGGATTTTGATGGTTGACTGGAGTTGACCATGTCATGGAAAGTCCAAGTCTTGAGTACTTGGCATGAAAAGTCCAAGCATGGGTCTTGGCATGGAAAGTCCAACATGGGTTGGCAAGTAAAGTCCAAGGGTGTAGTCTTGGCCACATAAGTCCAAGGGTGTAGTCTTGGCGGTGAAAGTCCAAGTCATGGGTACTTGGCATTTGGAAAGTCCAAGGGATTTGATATTGGCGGCGTAAAGTTCAAGGGTGGAGACTTGGCAGCATAAGTCCAATGGTTGGCGATGTAAAGTCCAAGCGGAGTCTTGGCAGCATAAGTCCAATGTGCCTTAGCGGTGTAGACACCGTTAGCATGACATAGCCGATGGAAGCACCTGAAGGCTTGCGTATGGATGAACAAGTCATGGATGACTTGGAGGGATCCGATAAGTGCGAGTCTGATAGAGGTGGCTAGAAGGCTTAGGTCTAAGCTAAGGGTGGTCTAGCAAGTATGGGGGAACCATACTTGGATTAAAACCTCATGTTTGAGGTGTATCAGTCGACTGGTACCATGTGGCAGTCAACTGGAGTGAGTCAACTAGGGGTTGATCGGAGTGCCCTAGCGATCGCGAAGGTGGACAATCGATCGCTGGGAAGCGATCGGTCGATCTTGTGATCGATGGCGGTGCTCGGTATTTTGGGTACAGAATGGAGTCGGACTCGACTGCTGGGGTTAGCAGTCGAGTGAAGGCTCTATCAGTCGACTGATGTCCTATCCGTTGGATTTTTCCAGCATGGATTGCATCGTTATCTCACAGTAACAGTGTCATCAGTCGACTGATGCTCCTGATCAGTCGACTGATTGGCGAAATCCAGCCCAAGCAGCAACTATAAAGGAAGCTCATGGAGGAGGATTTTGTAACCGGTTCTTGAGGAGTTTTGGGGCGATTTGCTGCTACAAATCAGGGTCTCCAAGTGTATTTCAAGCAACCATCAAGCAAGCAATCAAAAGAGTAATTGTAAAATGTTATTTTCTTTACTTGTTATGTATTTCATTTGTATCTTGCTTGTATTTGTTTCTTACTGTTGTAAGAGCTATTGTACGAGGTTTCTTCACCTCTGGATTGTTCCGAGAAGGAGTTTATTGTTTTAGTGGTGTTTGTGGCATCGCTAGAGCTCTTTAGAGCTTGATCCATAGAGTACGAACCATTCGGTTCCAAACCATGTTATATTCTTGTGTAGTGTTTGTGATTGTGTATCGTGTTATAATTTTTATTATTATTCCGCTTTGAACTAACACAATTTGTAGATGCAATCACGAATGAATTCCATAGACGTATCCACGACGCTATTCACCCCCCTCTAACGGCCACCGAATCCTCAACATGCCTGGGGAGGGAAATAGAGTGTTAGGAGAGCAAGCGTTCGCATATATATATATATATTAAATGTGAAGAAAAGGAGAAGTTACCTCAGCTAAAAGTTTGCACAGCCAATCGTAGGGGCCTTGTAGGTGAGATTGGTTGAAGAGTCTCACTTCCTCAATGTTCCTCAATGCTGCGTATTCTAAGGGAGGATCCTAGAGTAGTAGACGGGGGGTTTAGGGGAGGGGGGAATATCCCTCCCCCCCAATCAGAAAGGGCTCTATTGTGGACACGTGAGGTGCAGAAGGGTCCCCGGTCAGAGTAGGAGGGGAAGGAGTTAAATATGTATGGGCAATCAGTGGAGGAGAATTGGTGGGGGAGTCAATTCTCCTATCATGATGTGGGGGAGGAGAGATGAAAGAATTGAAGGGGAAGGAGAAAGTTCCTCTTGCGGGGAAGGAGTAAGGGTTGGAGGAGCAGCCTCCTCCTCAGGGGGCTCAGAGATAATTAGGCATCAAGGCCTATTTAGTTTTAGGGGAGGAGGAGGAGAAGAGTGAGAGGAAGAAGATATAGGAAGGGTAGAGGAACTGGGGGCATCCTTTCTGCGAAGGCAAAGCTTCTTGCGGGGGGGAAGAGGGAATAATAGGGGATTCACCCCTAATTCGCTTCTTGTAAGGTTTCTTCTTGGTCGCCATAATTTGCTCCCCTTTGACCATGGCATCCTGCATCATACCATCTGCAATATCAAATAGCAAGAACAATAGTTAGCAGTCATCAAAGATGTTGTAGGCAATATGTTCGGATAGGAGCAATATCCCACCTGCCGCCTAGATCGGCCATGGGGAAAGGAGATATCCCATAGCGACTTAGGAGACAGATCTTCAGCAAATCATTAGAATTATAGTGGCACTCCCTCAGCACTCGGAAGACTTCCTGGAAAGAGCCTTGAGCCCTACTCTCTTGGAAAGGGGGTAGGTCAGGGAGAGTGGTTTTCCAAATTTTCGAGTGAGGCATTGGAGTGGGATGTTGGGCAACGAAGTATAAATCTTCCCAGCCCTTATGGGAGGATGACATGTTTACAAGAAATTGGAAATCTTGCCGACTGGCAAAGTAAAAAATACCTTCTTTTGAAGACTTTAGTTGAAAAAGACAGTGAAATAGTAGGGGAGATAGATTAAGGTTTAGATGTCGGAAGATTATTACTGCCCCTGTTAATATACGGAAGGCATTAGGGGCCAGTTGGTTAATAGGTAGTTGGTAGAAATCTAGGATATCATTGTAAACTAGGGGTATAGGCAAACGTAGACCGTTTAGTAGTTGGTCGGGGAAAAAATAGCGGCAGCCATGAGGGGGACGATGGGGCTTGAAAGAAGTCGCAGCGAAATGACATGGTATGGAGGGATCTATGTATTGACCCTTGTTGGCAAAATAGGATATTTGAGCATTTAGGCGAGTAATCGTTTTTTCATACCAAGGGGTCGGCTTAGGGTTTTTTGAGGCCATAGTTGTGAAGGGGAAGGACGGTTGGTGGTGAAAGGGGAAGAAATAAGAGAAGTTAGAGAGAGGGGACTCACTTAGGGTTAAGAAGAAACACTGGAGAAGAAAGAGGAACTCCTGGGTGCCGGATGTTAGGGAGGGAAAAACCGTCGCCAACTAGAGTCGTCGAAAAGGGAATAGGAAGAGTCGAAGATGAGAAGTAGAAGGGGTCGCCTGGAGAAGGGCTCGCACAAGGGTTGCAGTTTTTAAACTTCCTTGTGAAAGAAAGAAGGCAGGGCATATAGGCCCAATAAGCCGCTCCGGGCAAGTATGATAAAGCGAAGGAGGAGGGCCACTTAGATGTGGTGGGATCGATAGAAGAAGGATAGAGTAAAGTGTTTCACTTGGAAAGTCAAACTCAACACTTCATTTGACTATTTTTAGGGAGTGACTAATGATACTGTTGTGACCTAATTTAGGGATTATGATGAAGAAACTCATGCGTGAAACACTGACCGAATCGGTGGAACCTGACTTAAGAGGGCCGACCGAGCTGGCAGAATGAAGATGTAGTAATAAGGAAGATAAGCCCTAGGGTGAAGAGGAGGCTAGATAAGCGACCCGGGGTACAGGTCTGAAAGTTGACTCGGTAAGTAAGTCGGGGATTGACTCAGGTAATTACAAAAAGCATGAGGTACCGAGTCTTAGGACTAGGGTAAGCCCCGGTATTAATAAATAATATATGTCTTGGTGGCAATGAACCAGGAGGATCCCGTCGAGAGAAGGATCGAGTCAATATTTTACCTAACGAACGAAGAGAGGGTAAAAAAGAGGGGCAGAATATTTCCCGAGGTGTTCATTTAGGGGAATTTATTATATAACAAACTATGGCTCCACACACAATATTTGAAGGAGCCTCCACTCCATATCTTCTTAACAGAATGATTCTCCAGAAAACAAAGCCCTCCACGTGGACGGCGATGGGAATAATTTGTTACATCACAGTTGGCATTGAGAGAAGGAGATAAAAGCGGAAGGAGAAGGAGAGAGAAGGGGGATTCGGAGCCTGATCATACTTCCACTGCAAGAGGAGACCATCCTATCAGAGAGGGGAGGGGAAAACTGTTGGTGCAATCGGCCCAGGTCACGATTGATCGGACTCGAGTTTGACTCGAGCGATATTTTGATGTATGACATGGAAGTGTGATATTGATGTCTGATAATGTTTTGGGGAGATTGTTAGAGCAATCGATCCAGGTCATGATTGATCGGACTCGAGTTTGACTCGAGGAGGATTTTGATGGTTGACTGGAGTTGACCATGTCAAGGAAAGTCCAAGTCTTGAGTACTTGGCATGTAAAGTTCAAGCATGGGTCTTGGCAAGGGAAAGTCCAAGCATGGTCTTGGCAAGGAAAAGTCCAACATGGGTTGGTAAGGAAAAAGTCCAAGCTTGAGTCTTGGCATTTGGAAAAGTTTAACATGGGTTGGCAAGTAAAGTCCAAGGGTGTAGTCTTGGTCACATAAGTCCAAGGGTGTAGTCTTGGCGGTGAAAGTCCAAGTCATGGGTACTTGGAATTTGGAAAGTCTAAGGGGTTTGATATTGGCGGCGTAAAGTCCAAGCGGAGTCTTGGCAGCGTAAGTCCAATGTGCCTTGGCGGTAGAGACCGACTTAGCATGACAATAGCCGACGGAAGCACCTGAAGGCTAGCGTATGGATGAACAAGTCATGGATGACTTGGAGGGATCCGATAGACGCGAGGCTGACGGAGGTGGCTAGAAGGCTTAGGTCTAGGCTAAGGGTGGTCTGGCAAGTATGGGGACACCATACTTGGGTTAAAACCTCATGGTTGAGGTTGGCAGTCGACTGACATTATGGCCGGTTCGACTGCTGTGAGTCGACTAGAGCTTGACTATCGATTAAGGGCTGAAAATGCTCTGGTAGTCATTGCTAATTGAGCGATCGGCGCCATGTATGGCGATCATTGGTTTAGTCACGAGCACGTGAATGCTTCATACCCGATAGGCGATCGACGGGCAGTCGAGTGCCAATGTTGGCAGTCGACTGGTGAGAGTCCCGTTGAAACTTTTTCAACGTGGATTGAGTCGTTGTCTCACAGCTACAGTGTTGGCAGTCGACTGAGGTCTTATGGCAGTCGACTGTCAGGCGAAAATCCAGCCTAACGCAGGTTATAAAGAGGAGCTCAAGGAGGATTTCGGCATTGGTTCTTTGGGAGCTTTCTTGGGGCGATTTGAAGGCGAATTACAGGTGCATTTCAGGGTCCTTCAACCTCATCCAAGCAACCAACAAGCAAAGCGCTCAAACCATAGTTTTGTAAAGTGTTCTTTACATTTCTTTGTATTTTGCTTGTATTTTTGTGTATTGCTTTTGTAATCACTTGTACGAGATTTCTCCACCTCTGACTTGTTGTCGAGAAGAAGTTTATTGTTTAGTGGTGTTTGTGGCATCGCTAGAGCTCTTTAAAGCTCAATCCGTGGAGTATGAACCATTCGGTTTCGAACCACATTATATCTCTTGCGTATTTATCTTGTGATTGTATTTGTCGTATTTCGTTATTGCTATTATTTTCATTTCCGCTGCACTAACGAGATTTGTAGACGAACGCAATCGAATTCAATCTCGCAACTAGCACGACGCTATTCACCCCCCCCTCTAGCGGTCAACCTTTCCCCAACAATTAGTATCAGAGCCCGGGGCTCTTCTACGGACTAATCGCCGGGAGCTAAGACAAAGACGTTAGAGGGTGAAGATGGAGTTGGAAAAACAACTAGGTTGGGACATCAACACACCGATGCCCTACACCCTATATGGACGAGAATGTTTCAATTCTTGGAAGAGAAGAATTGAAGATTTCATTATGATGAGAGACTTTGAGGAATGGTCTATTTTGATGGAAGGATTTGAATATCCAAAAGGACCAAAGGGAGGATTCCTCAAGAAAAAGAGATGGAGTGAGGAACAACTCGAAAGATTCGAGAAAAACACCAAGGTAATAAAGTTCTTGATTGATTTAATACCTAACAATATCTTGTGTATGTTAAGTAATTATATATATGTCAAGGAGCTATGGAGCCAAGTGGCTAAGCTCCATGAAGACTCATCACCTGCTCAAGAAGAGGAGACTGAAGATGAACCCTCATCCTCACAAGTAAGTGAGGATTTGGAAGTTGATAGAGAGTCAACCTCCAAATCGGTGGAAGAAGAGGAAGAATTGGAGGAGACCTCCACCTCTAGGATTGAGGGGGAGGAGATTAGAGCATCCTCAACACCGGAACAACAAAAAGAACCATCTACATCTGGTAGAGAGGAAGAGCAAGCTTAAGAGAACCTCACCACCACCCTAGGTAACTCAAGCATGTCAATCAATAATAAAATTCATATTATATGCTTTGAGTGTAAGGAAGCCGGGCACTACAAGAGTAAGTGCCCTAAGAGAGTAAAGAAGGCTCCACCCGTGCCAAAGGTCAAGGAGATCGGTGCCTCAACGCAAAAGAGCAAGGAGCAAGTGATTTGCTTCAAATGCCGGCTACCGGGGCATTATAGGAGTCAATGCCCTAGGGGGAGCAAAAAGATCCAAAATGGAGCATCACATGTAGGGGGAGCTAAGGCTAACCCTAAGGTATATTTTAGTAATGCTTCTTCTAATTTAAATGTCAAAAAGCATGCTAAGACTTTTAATTCTCTTGTAATTTATCATGAAAATCATGCTAGGAATAATAAATATTTTTGTTTATGAGCTAAGAATGTCCACTTAGGAAATAAGGAGAAATTTGGGACTAATGTCCCTAAAACAAATTTATCTAAAGATAAATCTAGGTCAAATAATTCTAGACAAATTCTACCTAGGGAGACAATTAGAAAGGTACAAGAGCACCTAGGCTTAAACCCCAAATGGACTAGGCATATGCCTAGAAAGAACAATGCCCAAAAACCAAATGAAAAATTAAAAATTGGGCAATTAGAGGTTGAAAATCAAGCATTGAGGTTAAGGCTTGAGAAAATAGAAAAGACCCTTAAAATTATGCAAAATCAAATAAAAGGGTCAAATGGTCAAAGTCAAGGGTCTAGATCTCAAAGTCAACACCTATGACCTAAGAGACAAAAGTCAACCAAGGGCAAGAAAGATTTGGGTCACAAACCTAAGCCTAAGGTGGCTTACCATAGTGTTTCATTTGATTATGGAACACAAACTAGGTCTAAGAAGATCAAGGTCAATAGGGAAGTCATCCCTAAGGTTGACTAAGGTAGGTGCTTAGTGGCCAAAGTTTCCATGAAACCTAGGAAGACCACTAAGAAGGTTATTAGGGAAGCAATCCCTAAGGTTAACCTAGTTAAGACCCAAATGACCAAGACTAACAAGCCTAGAAGGGTCATTAGGAAGGTATCTAGGGAGGATATCCCTAAAGAATACCTAGTGAACCCTAGGAGCTCAAATAGGTTTTGGGTTCCTAAGAGCGTGATCGATTTACGCTAGATGGGTTTAGGGTGTGCCAACTTTAATTGGATGGGTAGTTAACTCAACCATGGTAAAGGTGACACTTTAGGTAATTTTCAAGGTTATAGATACCTTGGAAATAGATTTGATATCTTTGATCCTAAAAGATTTTAGAATGTGCCAATATATTTTTGGGATTATGAAAAATCAATTAAATTGACACAATTTAGGTTTAGAGGTTGTAGTGTGCTATTTTGGGTTTTTGGCACACTTAGGAGAAAAGTATCGATATGACAAAATATATTTAATTATATCAAATGACAATTAATATTAAATTTTAGGTATTATTATACTTATACAATTTATATATGTCATGCTTTGATTGTCATATAACATGTCATGACATCATGTTTATTTTTATCATTTATATGTCATGATTATGTGTAGGATTAAGGTTTAATGTCATGTGTTTTTAGATTATATCATATGTCATGACATCATGATCATTGGTCATGTTTACTTATGCTATCATTTATGCCATGATCATTTCATGTATTTAATTTGATTAAAATTGATTTAAGGACAATGACATGACTTGGAGTCTCATGTATAAGAGAATCAAGTAGGGTTGCCTTAGAAAAATACATGAAACCCTAGATTAGGAAAACAAAACTCACATCTCACATCACATTGACATGTATGTATTTTCATACACCCTAGATATATGTGAGATGCTAGAATATAAGTTGAGTTTAAGGTGCATAGTTTTTGCATCTAGATGAACTTAAAAAATCATGGGTGGATCATTGGGAAAGCTAGTGTACAAGTCATGTACATTAAGCCCAAGGAATATGATCTAATATAGGTTTTCAAAATCATTGAAGTTTTTCTTCACTTTTGAATTTTGTATCAATTTTGATATTTTATGGGTAAAATATTTTTCTAATATTTTTCACCCATTGTATTAGTCATAAGTATTATATGTATGAAGTTTCATAATTTTTTGAATTACGTATAATTATTTATGAATTTTTGAAATTCGAGTTTGATAACTGAAATTCAGAAATTTTGATTATCGATCAAAGCTTGATGGCGATTGACTGATGAAGCGATTCGTGATAAGCTGTCGTGATCATCGCTAAGTGATTTCGAAAAACAAGATTGTTTAGCCTGTTTTCAATTACGGTAAAATTTCTTAACCACTCATAACCCTAGGATATACTTTAGAAAATATTATAAAGGGTGAAAAATCCATTGGATATGGATTAGGAGAGTTGTTAGGGTGATGTATCAAATTTAAGGTATGGAAAGTTCAATGTTGAACTTTAGACATTATTTTTGATGATTTAGAGTTCCTATTGGCTTAGGGACTTCTCAAGGACATTGTTGGTGCAATGGTAAAGGGGAGCAAGCCTTTAGGGGGAGGTATCCATTATGGGATGATGGATGTTATTTTTCCTCATGAGGGGGAGAAATAAAATTTTGAGATACCCAATTTGGAAATTGGGAGAGTGTATAGGATTCCCTCTCTTGAGTGATATGAGACTTATTACTAGGAAGATGGTAGGCATCCTAGGTATTTTTGGACCAAGGGGGAGATTGTAAGATCTCATTGGGACATGAGACATTGACCTCCTTGGAGAAGACCTTTTGGTGTTAGTCAAAAAGGGGGAGAATGTTTGGGGGAGAATGTTTGGAGAATTTATGGGATTGCCAATTTGGGATAATTGGTAAGAAGATTTGAGTTAGTGTTCTAACTCAAAGGTATATGTTTTTGTCAAACATCAAAAAGGGGGAGATTGTTGGTGCAATCGACTCAGGTCATGATTGATCGGACTCGAGTTTGACTCGAGCGATGTTTTGATGTTTGACATGGAAGTGTGACATTGATGTTTGACATTGATGTCTGATAATGTTTTGGGGAGATTGTTAGAGCAATCGATCCAGGTCATGATTGATCGGACTCGAGTTTGACTCGAGGAGGATTTTGATGGTTGACTGGAGTTGACCATGTCAAGGAAAGTCCAAGTCTTGAGTACTTGGCATGTAAAGTCCAAGCATGGGTCTTGGCAAGGGAAAGTCCAAGCATGGTCTTGGCAAGGAAAAGTCCAACATGGGTTGGCAAGGGAAAAGTCCAAGCTTAGGGGTTTGATATTGGCGACGTAAAGTCCAAGCGGAGTCTTGGCAGCGTAAGTCCAATGTGCCTTGGCGGTAGAGACCGACTTAGCATGACAATAGCCGACGGAAGCACTTGAATGCTAGCGTATAGATGAATAAGTCATGGATGACTTGGAGGGATCCGATAGGCGTGAGGCTGACGGAGGTGGCTAGAAGGCTTAGGTCTAGGCTAAGGGTGGTCTAACAAGTATGGGGACACCATACTTGGGTTAAAATCTCATAGTTGAGGTTGACAGTCGACTGACATTATGGCTGGTTCGACTGCCGTGAGTCGACTAGAGCTCGACTGTCGATTAAGGGTTGAAAATGCTCTGGCGATCCAAGCATGTATGTATGGCGATCATTGCTAGTTTAATCGCTAACCTGAGAATGCCGTAGCCGTAGGCGATTGGTACGCGTCGATGATATCAATGTTGGCAGTCGATTGGTGAGAGTCCCGTTGGAACTTTTCCAGCGTGGATTGAGTCGTTGTCTCACAGCTACAGTGTTGACAGTCGACTGGGGCCTTATGACAGTCGACTGCCAGGCGAAAATCTAGCCCGACGCAGGTTAAAAAGAGGAGCTCGAGGAGGATTTCGGCATTGGTTCTTTGGGAGCTTTCTTGGGGCAATTTGAAGGCGAATTGCAGGTGCATTTCAGGGTCCTTCAATCTCATCTAAGCTACCAACTAGCAAAGTGCTCAAACCCTAGTTTTGTAAATTGTTCTTTACATTTCTTTGTATTTTGCTTGTATTTTCGTGTATTGCTTTTGTAATCACTTGTACGAGATTTCTCCACCTCCGACTTGTTATCGAGAAGGAGTTTATTGTTTAGTGGTGTTTGTGGCATCGCTAGAGCTCTTTAGAGCCCAATCCGTGGAGTATGAACCATTCGGTTCCGAACCACGTTATATCGCTTGCGTATTTGTCTTGTGATTGTATTTGTCGTATTTCGTTATTGCTATTATTTTCATTTCCACTGTGCTAACGAGATTTGTAGACGAACGCAATCGAATTCCATCTCGCAACTAGCACGACGCTATTCACCCCCCCTCTAGCGGTCAACCTTTCCCCAACAAAAAGTTACCGGAAAAGAGGAGAGGAAGCCGGAGAAGATGCTTATTGGGAGCCAACTCTATCTCTTTATTTTTTGTACACTACAAGAACTGTGAGAGGTTTTCTCTCCACCTCTGGAAAAATTTTCAAGGAGAAGTTTTATAGTGAAAGTGTTTTGGCACCGCAGCTTGTGATAGAGCTCATCTTATGGAGTAGAAATTGGAATTTCGAACCGCGTTAAACCTTGTGCCTTTGTTCTCTGTGTCAATTTTTCTCGTCATTTATTTATTTTCTCATTACTGTTACGGCTGGAGAGAATCCTAAGCCTCTTAAATGCTCTTTGGCATTAAAGGGAGGTGAGAAAATCCGCGTAGGTCCGCATCACATAATCAACATTCGATAACTAGAAAAGTAATACAAATTAGAGAAACTCAATATGTGGATGTCGTAGATGACTCCTCCAGCTTGGAATAGCTCCTTTAGTGACTCCTTGATGATCTCTAAAGTTTACCTCTTTTGTCCTTTACGTGCCTCCTTCTGTGGATGAACCATATTCCTTCTTTTATAGCCCATTAGCTTTCAAATATGGAAAGTCAGTGTGGGGATAGGCTAGTTCATGACCGTGGAAGCCACCACAGGTTGGTCATGAATAGGCTGAAAGTTGGAGAAGATCTGCCTAGACCCACTCCATGACTGTGGTGTGATCCATGATCATATCGTCGAGTGCTTTGTAACCCCCTATTTGATTTCGAATCTCCTTCATTTGATAGTAGATCCTTGTAAGTTTCTCCTCATACGTCGATCATGTCCTTCTTATCCCAAATTGTGTCCTTATAAGAATAAAAACATACGACGACATTTATCCGAATACAAAAGAGGAAATAAATACAAATGCTAATATTTTCGCCATGATATACTAATAAAAATGTGATATATGTGTATTAAAGAAACCTTAAAAAGTATGTATAATTCACATACATTACTCTCCCTTGAGAATTCTATTCAATTATTAAAATATATTGCTGAAACATTGAAATTTAACTCGAGTTTGATTAAACATTAACCATTGGCCGATTGCAACAATACATGGTTGAAGTTCCGTGTGAACTATTTTGTGCCCCATTACTCAGGAAAATTATCTTGTGTGGGTGATATACTTGATTGGGTATACCCTAGGTATATCACAATAATATTGAACTATCCAAGTGCTTATGGTTTATTATAAATCACTTCCTAAATTACAATGACTTACAACTCAAAATAAGAACACTCTTAATTTCATATCCTAGTAAACTTTTAAAGCTTTGAAAGTCTTTAGAGAGGATAGGGAGAAAGAAGAACTCATAAGGGAGAATTCAAAATTGAATGAGTTGAACAAAAAAAGAGTGAAGTTTATTTTATAGAGATAAAGGATTTCTTCCAAAAAGTGAAAGTTGATTTGAATTAAAGAAAGCTAAAAAACACGAGTACATCATTAACTTTATTATTAAATTACTTAAGTTAATTATTGACAAAGATAAAGAATAAATTGTGACTCAGTAACTTAATGATAGAAAAAAATTAAAACTTTGGAAGAAAAGGAACATTCCACTTTAAATATTTTTGATGATCTATTATACATCAATAAAAATCCAATACAAAAACTAATACTAAACAAATAAAGGAAATATTTAATGTTATTTTAAAACTATGAGTAAACTTCAATAGTCATATTTAAGTGTATTTATTTTGATTAAAAAAAGACCATATAATAATTTTAATCAAAACTAATAAATAATTATTTAACAATTTAATTAAAACCATTTTAAAATTTTAATAATAATAATAATTTTTATTTATATTTTATTTGTAATATTAAATTTATCTCTAAACTTATAAAATTTTAATACCCCTATTTTCATGTTATTTTTTTTAAAATTTACAATAATATTTATTAAATTTTATAATTTATTAACCATTGTAGTAAAAAAAATAATTAAATGAATCTAAATTTGTTAACTATAACTATTATGAAAACCTATCAATTATACTTAAAATTACTGAACATCTAGCAATCTTTATTAAAAATATCATAAATTTTTTAACTTAATTTTAAATAATTAATTCGTTTATAAACTTTTAAAATTTATCACCCTTTTATTTTCTCGATTTTATTTTTAAATTATATATTTCAAAATTTTATAATTTTATAATTTTATAATAATTTTAATTACAAATATTAGATAAATATAATAAATTTGGCTAACTCAATCGCACAACAAATTTGTTTATTTAACAAATAAATAATAAATTTTAATAGATTTAGTGGACATTTAAGACTCATATTTTAACGATAAATTGAGAATAATCCGCTAGACGGTGCAACAGTAAAAATGAAGAGATATTTCATAGAAGAACGTAGTTCGATCATCTGTTGCGATTTTATTCAATAACGAATTTAAGAAAAATCCTTTTGGACGACTCTGAGATCCAAGAATTTACTCGGTGGACGGAGTACGATTTCGGTATTAGACTGTCATTCAAAGATGACGCAACTATGAAGTCCAAATTGAATTGTAAAAAAATTACGAGTATTTATCTGATTTATCTTTAGTGGTCGATAGAGGTTACTTGACCTCCAATTTTATCCAACTCAACTGTTGGCGAGGTATCCCGAAGGTCCGTGGGATATGATCGATCACTCTTATAGATTAATTGGATCGAAGATTCGGATACTCTGGTGTCAATAAAAAAAAGTATGACTCTTAACTCTGAATCAGTCATTCAGAAATAATATGACTGTGAAATTCGGATTGAAGTGTAAAAAAATTACGAGCATTTATTTGATTTACTTTTAGTAGTTGATGGAGGTTACTTAGATTTCGATTTTATCCGATTTAATTTTTGACGAGATATTTCTAAAATCTATCGGGATCTATCACTTTAGAAAATTAATAAAATTCAAACCCAATTAAAAAAAAAGTACGACTCTTTTTATTTGGCCAACCATTTCTCAACGAAAAATAAAACGTGGCTAGGTCACAAAGAGTGCAAATCCAATTTGCCCTGGAACTTTTGGCATGGCATTGGAATCAGCGAGGAGGTCACTGGAAGAGGCGGCAGTGGAGACCCTTCCCACGCCTGCCCTCGACGCTCTCCCTTCCAAGTTCTACGATGCCTTCCTCCTCCGTGGCCTCCGCATCGATCTCGTGGAGCCCGGCAGTCTCCTCTGCTCCATGACCCTTCCTGCTCGCCTCCTAGTCAGTCCCTTCTTTTGGCCATTAGCATTTTCCGATCTGGACTCCATCGTTCTTCCGTGTCATTGCAGAACACAGGAAACTTTCTGCACGGCGGTGCCACCGCGTCACTGGTCGATCTTATCGGCTCTGCAGCTTTCTACACCGCTGGGGCTATGACAAGGGGAACTCCTCTGGAGATTGGCATCTCCTATTTGGATGCTGCCTTTGCTAATGTAGGTTCCTCGATATTTAGCTTATTTTTTTTTGTTAAATATTCTACGAATTATCTTATCCAATGGTGGTGTGACTCTCCCTTGTGGTTGGTTTGTTCTTTCTCGGCGGGATCCATTCATTACGATAACGATCTGAAAATATGGAATTATGTGCAACAAAGCTAAATTTTAAGTTTAGATCGATTAAGGTGGTATCCAAAAAGAATAATTTTTATTTATTTTGACAAGAACCTGAAAAAGGATCAAGTCAAAGCTCCTTTTGCCAATCGTTTAATTAAGATTTCGTTTTCCTTTACACTTCTGCTAAGTTATTTTCTTGTAGACAAGACACCCTTCTTGGATGCCTATGAATTATCACCTTCTAAATAAAATAAAGTCAGTGATCCTCTCCACCTCCATTATCCTTCTGCACCACATTTCTTAAAGGAATCAAATTTGGATAATATTTAAATTTTAATTTCTGATATATGATGGTTGGCAATAATTTGATTTAAGATGGTTGGCAATAATTGTTATTGTTTGATAATTAACCTATTATGGATTATTACTTTTCATTCTGGATAGATAATTAATGGGATAATTGTATTTTTTTTATTTGCATTTTTTTTAGTTTTTGTCAGAGTTGGGTCTATAAAAGTTGTAGGCTCCATATAATCTTCATCTTTCAACTAATAAGAATTTTTCACTTTTTAATTCTCCACGCGAGGTTTGGTCGGGGTGCGGGTTACATCAATTAGTATAAATGCTAAACTTTTATTTTGGTCTTTAGTACAGGTTTGATTTGGTCTTTGTTACAGGTTGATGCCATATTTTCCTATTATCTTAGAGTTCTACACTTCCTCTTACATGCTAAATCCCTGAAGGAATTACCTTACTCTCCCTTGTTCTTCTTTTACTTTGTTCTCAAAGCTGTCTGCCTACCCATGCTCGTTCTGCATTGCTACCAAGAGCATCCCAACCTTTGTCGCATGCATAACACCCCACCATATCTTGCCTCCTTCTGCTCACATAAAACCAGATAATGCCGTGGTTGTGGTCGCTCGATTGCTTCTCTGCTTTGTTGCAGGAGACATTAGAGTAGTATTGTAGATCTCGACTATCATCATTAGTGCTTGTAGCCCTCCAAAGAGACCCGATCTGTCTAGATCGACATTTCGGGTCCTATCTAAGTGGACTTTCATTCAGTATTTCATCTAACAGAGCTTTATACTTGCTCCTTATTTGGATGACCATGTGAACAAACATCATCTAATGTCATTGTCCTTGCTTCCTTCCACATGACCTTTATAACACTCAGTTTACTCATGTTCTTCTTGTGAGACCTAGCTCACCATAGTCCAATAAGCTCACTTTGTTAGTGCAATCAACCTCAAGTCAATGTTGACCAAGCTCGAGTAGTGTTTTAACGTTTGACAATACGCTTGACAATATGTATGATCATATGACTAATGGATGGTTTGAGACATTCAAAGTCATATGAGGGAGATTGTTAGGAGGTGATTGTTGGAACAATCAACCTCAAGTCAATGTTGACCAAGCTCAAGTAAGACTCGAGTGGTAAAGTTTAGGTATGGATACCTAGCAATAGAGAAGTCCAAGAATGGGGACTTGACAAGGAAAGTTCGAGTTGACAAGGAAAAGTCCAAGTATGTAAACTTGATAATGGAAAAGTCCAAGGGTGTAGTCTTAGCCGTGTAAGTCCAAGTGAGTAGTCTTGGCAGCGCAAGTCCAAGTATAGATACTTGGCAAAGGAAAGTTCAAGGGTGTATTTTTGACCGTGTAAGTCCAAGTGTGTAGTCTTGGCATTGTAAGTCCCGGAGGTATAACCTCTTGGCAAAGGTAGACCCATTAATATGACAAAGTTAATGGACGCACTTAAAGACTAATACAAGGGTAAGGAGTCGTGGACTCAAACTAAAGGTGTGAGGCTGATGGAAGTGACTTGAAGGCTTAGGTCTATGCTAAGAGTACCTGGTAGCATGACAAAGCCGATTGATGTGGATGAGAATCCCTCTAGCCAGGTGGCCGAGCCAGCGGTCAACAATCAAGCAGAGGTGGAGGACAGTTCTGGTTAAACGTAGGATGAACTAGCTCAAGCCTTCTAGGGAGGGTCTTCTCCTGTGTCTCGGCTCGACATTCTTGTCTCGGCAGAACTCCTATGTCTCGGTTCGGTATTCTTGTCTCGGTATAACTCCTATGTTTTGGCTCGATATTCTTGTCTCGGCAAAACTCCTATGTCTCGGCTCAGTTGGGTAGGTCGATTATCTAGCTTGGTTCAACTTACCAGAGTAATTGTGCTAGACGAGTCAGATTAGCCAAAGGTTCCTTAATAGAAGAGGCAGTCACGCCCCGTTCGACCACGTCTGCATTTATGGAGTTCAGTCTCTTATCAATTGCATTGGTTATCTTCAACAGTGTTTTCTTATCGCACGTGCCTGTTGCATTGATGAGGCCATGCCTCCCTAGATTTCTCGGTACGACCGCACCCTTTTTTCTTAATAATGCCCTGCCAGGACTTCTGCGTGTGGCCTCACCGCATTAATAGAGTCTTGTTTCCCATCAACCACGCGGGCTGCATTAATTAAGCTCTTTCATAATCAGTGCCTGTCGGTAAGGTCTCCAATTATTCTCCGCAGGTGCTTATGTCACATGATGATGAAGCCATGCCTTCTGTGCTGACACATCCCGCTCTATATAAAGGTAACCGAAGGGGGGATTTTTTCTCTCCAGGATCTCCCAACTCCCTTCTAACCTCCCCTTTTTTTTTGCACTTTCCTTTGCAACCTTTTATTTCCGACCCTGACTTGAGCATTGGAGAGGTGTCGCTGAGATACCTCTTAGTGTCCTCCCTCACTCTTTTGCTAGCCCCTTTTCAGGCCCATCGTCCCCATGGCTCTGGCGGCCACGTCATCGGTACCCAACCGAGTCATCAGCATCAGCAGATCCATCTCTTGTCTCTCCGTTTTGGGCCGGAATATAATTGACGCTGTCTGTGGGAATCACTCTGAACTGAGGCGCAGAGATGAGAGACCGCAGAGAAGACTCAGAGAACTACGACTCCATAGAGAGAGAGAAGCTTTGACAAAGGAAAACGTCGTCGCCTTGGGCACCACTACCATGGAGGAAATTATGTGGAGGCATTTTTCCCAAAATCCGATCCCTGTTCCGGCAACTCCAGCTCCAGCTCCCGCACCTATTGCTCTGTCCTCGACCCCTTGGCTTCGATTCTAGCCATGCCAGCTCAGGCCGAATCATCCTCAGTCGCATCCCAAAGGGAGCACTCATGAGAAGCAATCTCTCGGAGATCACCTACGAAGGATCCCAAGAAGGGAAAGGCTCCAATGAATAGTCAGGGCACTCCTTTTTTTCTTTCGATATTGTGGCTGAGAGGTTACCCAAGCACTTCAAGTCACTACAGATAGGAGAGTATAACGACTCTTCTGACCCGGAAGATCACCTCGGTCGGTTTGAAAAGGCAACCCTGCTACATAATTACACGAAGGGAGTGAAGTGCAAAGTTTTCTCTATCACTTTAGTCGGACTTGCTCAGAGATGGTTCAACCGACTGCCAAGTGGCTCCATCCACTCTTTTGAGGACCTCTGCACCCTATTTTTATGACACTTCACCAGCAGCAAGAGGTATAACAAAACTGCTCTCAATCTCCTCTCTATGAAATAAAGGAGCTAGGAGTTTTTGAGAGAGTATATTCATCGCTTCAACCGGGTAGCTATGGACATACCTTCCGCCTCGGCCGAAACATTAGTCAACGCTTTCTCTTAAGGGTTGAAATAAGGCGACTTTTCCAAGTCCTTAATGAAGAAGCCCCCTGCTGATTTTGAAGTTTTACTAGGCTGGGCTGAGAGATACATTAATTTGGAAGAGGCCGAAAAAACTGTCGACGAACACAACCCCGGAAGGTCTCATCCACCCCGACCCAGCAAAAAAGCTCCTTTCCCTGCTCAAGCTTGGCCCCCTCATATGCTCAACAGATATGCGCCTCATCAAGCCAAGGATAAAATTATCCAGGTCGTGCAAGAGGTTTTTGGGTCGTCTGTCATCCCGAGACAAGCGTAATGATTTTGCGCCTCCATCAGGTATTCCTAACTAGGATTTGAGACCACTCTTACTCTTCAACTGTTCATCTTTGAAGTCAGTGATCTTTTTGATGATATGGGGTTGGAGTCGTAACCTTCCTTCTCCGATTTCAGCTCCCAAAAATTCTATCTTTGGAACAGCCAGTTTATATTTTGTTGGAGATAGAATAAGACCATTATCTTCACATATCTTTAGCATAATTTCTAAATGCTTAAGGTGTTCCTGTTCAGAGGGTGAAAAGACCAATATGAAGGTAGGCAATTCAAAAATATATTCAAAATTTGATTTAAAATCTGGTTTTCATCAAATTGCTATGGATCCTTCTTCTATTGAATGAACGACATTTATTAGCCCTTCCGGCCTATATGAATGGCTAGTAATGCCATTTGGCCTTAAAAATGCTCCTGCAATATTCCAGAGAAAGATGGACGAATGTTTCAGAGGTACCGATAGTTTTATTGTTGTTTATATTGATGACATATTGGTCTTTTCACCCTTTGAACAGGAACACCTTAAGCATTTAGAAATTATTCTAAAGATATGTGAAGATAATGGTCTTATCCTATCTCCAACAAAATATAAACCTGGCCTCCTCTGGGGCAACGCCATCGTATAATCCTCCGGAAGACTCCATGATGGGTCCACCTCAATATGCACCAGCTACGGACAAACCAACAATTTCAAATCCTTACCGCAATAATGAGTTTATTAGAACCCGAATTGGGAAATTCAGGCGAGGATATCAAAATAATGAACAATGGCAGCTACCGTCTGCACAACAACAAACAGGTACATTACTTGTTCTACCTCACAGCATTGGTTTATACAATGATGTGATTTCCAGGTGGAAATCTATTACTACAAATGTAGTAGACTCCAAAATATGGGCGGACAAGAGAGCTAAAGTACAGTACATTGAAAATTTACTGGGAGAGATAAAAAAGAAGACTTTCATCCAGTGGAGAATGATGTTTCCAGACCAATATGACAAATTAATTAATGCTGCAGATGAAACTACTGGAAAAGAATCCGTATGCAGTAGTTATTAATGGTGTTAATTCAAAGCAGATTGCTGAATAGAAGCTGAAGAATGGACAAATGATAATTGGGGAAAACAAATTCCGAATTCCCTTCATCTATTCACTAGAAATGGTACTTGGAGACGGGATTCAAATGATCATTGGATGCAACTTTATAAGAAGTAAGCAAGGAGGACTACGGATAGAAGGTAATATGGTTACCATTTATAAAAATGTCTCATGAGGATTGAACATGAGGCATCATTATCTCAAGAGTTGGTCAAGGACCTTGAAGAACTTACACTGGAAGATTTACGAAAGGGAAAAGAACAAATCAGCTACCTTGAGGAAAGAGTAATCTCAAAAATCAGCAGTACGCCAACCAACAATGGGGCAACTACCTGCTGCATTGATAAGAAGGCGGCACCAGCAAGTATACTACTTTTCTCAAAAGAGCCACGAAATGGGTAAAGTAAGAAGAGATATCTGGAAGGTATCCAATGCACTAAATGATATCTTCAGAGAAATCTAGCAAATGCCACCATAAAGCTGGAAGCAAAGTGGTGAGCCCGAAAACATCCAAATCCAAATAAGATTCGGAAAGGACTGAGCCCCGGGGAGCCGTCTTTTCCTTAGTTGTAAAGAGTATTTCATTAGCTGTAAAGAGAGAGTGAGGTGATGTGAGGTGATGTAAAGAGAGAGTGAGGTGATGTAAAGCCTGAATAGAAAATGAAAGGTACCAAAATCGAAGGACGATGGTGCCCATACGAGTACCCGCTTCGATTATTGCTACAACTTTCGTTTATCTATTTGGAGATAACCATAGATGGCAGGTTCAAATTGATATTCCAGAAGAACAAGCCTATTGCAATCATCATTGGCACATAAATGAAGAAGTGCAAACCATATACTCTTTGTGCAGATTCTGTGGGCGAGAAACAAAAATCTGATTAAGAATCCATTGCCAGGATTGCTCCTTAACAGCCTACGCACCATGTGCAAATTACTATTTAAAACAGGAAGTCACCACATCCCCTGCACCAACACAATTTGATGACCAGCCATTGCTGAATGAATTATTAGAATATGTTGATTATATTCTTTCCCAAATTCGCAGAATAATTACTCTGGAAGTTCCAACCACGGGCTCCACAGCAGAGCAGAATCAAGTCTACTTGGATTTAGAAAGGTTAGCATGTCCCAGCATAAAGGATCTGATTGGTTATATGAATCAGTATAAAGAGCTAGCCGCTAAAACTGGAAGAATGTTTATCAATGAAGAATTGTCTAGTAAGTTCTACAGGAAAATGCCCCCCTTAATTGACAGCTATCTTGAGCAAAAGTTTCAGGAGAAGTACCGTGGAAATACTATCGGTGTCTTGCCCCGCATTCACCACGCGTACCAAGAGCTTATGAAGATGTGTAAACAGGCGTCTCTCCGCATTCCACGTAGAAGTGCCATAAATTGGCAGATGAAATTTGATAAGTGGTCCGAGAGCAGCAATCCGACCTAGGGATAAAAATTGAGCCCCCACGACTCAAAGTCGGACCAAAGCCGTTGAGAATTGAAGCCAAGCCCGAGCCTCCGAGATATACCCGATGTCCCCAATCTCAAGAACCCAAGTGACAAGCCAAGATGCCTCGGAGGTCTTCTGAGTTACCGTCGGGATGACATAACTCAGTGTGAAAATTCCCACCTAGGCACAATTAACATAATTCCAGGAGGAATGACAGATGGAGATTCCAACAGAGCGAGAAAGACCCACGATCGATGCTTGGAGAACATGGAGGTGGTGACTAGTCGAAGACCAGCCGAAGGGCTTTCAGTCAACTTTAGGCTCGAGGATTTGCAAGGAATCGTTACTTCTCATGGCGACACCTTGGTGATCTGAGCTACCATAGCTAATTATGATGTGGCTCGGATATTCATTAACATAGGTAGTTCGGTCAACATTTTATTGAAAGAAGCTTTTGACCGAATGCAGATCGACCAAGCTTGACTTCAACTAATGAATACTGTCCTTTTTTGGGTTCTTTGGACACGAAGTCTCACCACTCGGCCGAATCGACTTGCCCTTGTCCTTGGGAGCGAAGCCTCTTCGCTGAACCAGACTCACCACCTTCACCATAGTAGATGCCACCTCAACTTACAACGTCAACCTCGGAAGACCGACCTTACATTCCTTCCAAGCAGTTGTCTCCATGTACCATTAGAAGATAAAATTTCCAGTGGCTAATCAAGTTGGAGAAGTGGAGATCAAAAGATAGCCAGAAAATGCTATTTAGAGGAGGTACAGACCAACTCCAAGAAGAGTTGGCGGACATAACCAGCGGAGGTTTATACTCTCCGAGAGGAGCCTTTGGGAGGAGTTGAAAAGATACAAGTCTGGCATGATCAACCCAAGAAAATTGTCCGAATAGCGGTCGATTTATCTCCTGAGCTGAGACAGAAAGTGATTGGCTACCTCTCGGCCAACCGCGATGTCTTTGCCTGGCCAGAGGAAGAATGCAAGGGAATCTCTCGGGCGGTAATGGAGCACAAGCTAAATATTCTGCCAGGAGCTCACCCTGTGAAGCAAAAAAGAAGACATTTCAGCCCTGGAAAAGACTAGATTATACGAGCTGAGATACAAAAGCTAATACAAGCTAGACACATCCGAGAGGTCCAGTTTCCTTCCTGGCTTGCCAATGTAGTGTTGGTACCCAAACATGAGAGTAAATGGAGGGTATGTATAGACTTCCGAGATCTTAATAAAGCGTGTCCCAAAGATTGCTATCCTTTGCCTTGAATAGATCAATTAGTTGACTCAACCTCGAGACATGAACTCATCTGTATGCTCGATGTATATCAAGGGTACCATCAGATCCCATTAGCTTCGGAAGATCAAGAGAAAGTTAACTTTGTTATCTTGGATGACACTTTCTGCTATCGAGTCATGCCATTCGGACTTAAAAATACGGGAGCTACCTATCAAAGGCTGATGGACAAGGTTTTCAAGCAGCAGATTGGCTGAAACATTGAAGTGTATGTAGATGACATGCTCATCAAGTCCATCTGAGCCGAAGATATCATAAAAGATATGGCAGAGACCTTCGACACTCTGCGAAGATATGGGATCAAGCTTAACTTGAATAAATGCCTATTTGGTGTCCGAGGTGGCCGTTTCCTTGGATATATTGTGACCGAGAGAGAAATTGAGGTCAACCCAGAGAAAGTCCAAGCCTTACAAAACATGACCTCACCTCGAAATCTAAAAGAGGTTCAAAGATTGGTTGGAAGAATCACAACCCTCTCGCATTTCATTCCTAAGTCGGCTAAGTGGAGTTTGCCTTTTTTTAAAGTGCTTCGCAGGTCGGCTCGGTTTTCATAAAATGAGAAGTGCGAACAGGCTTTCACGGATTTAAAGCAGTATCTGACAGAACTACCCACTTTGTCTAAGCTAGTGGCCGGAGAAAGATTATGATTATACTTAGCTGCGGCTGAGGAGGCGGTGGGATCCGTTCTAATTCGGCAAGAGTAAGGCAGACAACACCCTGTCTATTTTGTTAGCCACTTATTAAAGGAGGCCGAAAGTCGATACACCACACTAGAAAAGTTAGCTCTGGCCCTCCTCATAACGGTTCAGAAGCTTGGTCTTTATTTTCTATTTCATCCGATTATTGTCTTGACTAACAGTGGTCTCGGAAGAATTTTAGTCAAACTTGAAGGCTCAGGTCATTTGATTAAAATGGACCACGGAGATGGCTGAATATGACATCCAGTACTAGCCTTGGATGACTATAAAGGGGCAAGTGCTGGCTGACTTCTTGACAGAGGTTTCGGGGCCAGAGAATAACGAGGTATGGAAAATCTATATCGATGGCTCTGCGACTAAACAGGGAAATGGCATGGGGATTTTGCTGGTATCCCCACAGGAAGAGGTGATTCAGATAACCCTGCAACTCAATTTTTGTGCCTCGAACAACGAAGCCGAATACGAAACTTTATTAGTTGGTCTCCGGGCTACTAGACATGTTGACGCCTCCCGAGTCATCCTTTATTTAGATCCCCAGTTAGCCGTGGAACAAATCAAAGGGTCCTTTGAGATCAACAATAATTGACTCCGACTATACATGAAAAGCTATAAGAAGCTAGTAACCGAATTTCAAGAGGTGTCCTCCACAAGATCCCTCGAAGTGAGAATTAGAAGGCTGACAAGTTAGCTCGAATAGCCATTGCGTTGACAATATGAACTCTGGATGGCCCACTGGTGGAGGTCTAGTTTTTTGCTCAGGTAGATCAGAATACCTCGGAGCCGGCCACCAACTGGAGGGATCCTTTGATTGCCTATTTAAAGGAGGGGACACTACCAGATGCCATTGAGGAAGCTCGGCTCATGAGGAAAAGAGGTGCACGTTTTACTTTAATTGGAAATGACTTGTATAAATGTGCTTTCGCTCGCTCTCTACTTAAGTGCCTCGGCCCGGAAGAAGCTGACTACGTGATGCGAGAGATACACGAAGGATGCTGCGACAATCACTTAGGTGGCAGGGTATTGGCTCGAAAAGTTCTATTGGTCGGGTATTTTTGGCCAATCCTCTAGAAAGATGTTGCCCACTGTGTCAATACCTGCTTCAGCTGCTAAAAACACTAGAACTTCTCTCAGCAGCCTGTGGGATTTTTGAAGGCTTCTGTGATATCATGTTATTTTGACTAATGAGGGATGAACATTGTGGGGCCTATGGCAGTGGGGCCGAGTCAAAATTTTTTTTTACTGGTGGTGGTGGATTATTTTTTCAAGTGTGTAGAGGCCAAGCTATTTGCTAAAATTACTGAGGAAGTTGTGCTCAAGTTTCTCTAGAAAAATATTATTTACAGATTTAGCGTCCCTCGAAGGATTGTCTCGGATAATGACCGACAGTTCCAAGGCCGAAAGATCAGAGAATGGTGTCAACAGCTAGGGATTCAATAAGCTTTCGCCTCAATCGCTTTACCCCAAAGCAATGGGCAGGCCGAAGTGGTCAATCGAGAGCTCGTTCGAGGACTAAAGATCAAGCTCGACCATGTGTCTGAGAGTTGGGTCGAGAAATTGCCAAGTATTCTCTGGGCGTATTGGACAACCCCTAAAGATAGCACTGGATTGACACTTTTTCACTTGGTGTATGACTCCGAAGTAGTGGTTCAAGTGGAAATCGGTGTGAGCTCACCTCGGATTTCTGCTTATGATCCGGATGATGCAGAAGCTACAGAAAGGTGACTAACCGAACTAGACTTGGTAAGCGAAGCAAGGGAAGATGCAACTGCTCATATGAGGGTCTATTGGCGGCGAATAGCTCAGGCTCACAATAAAAAAGTAGTCTCTCGCTCATTTCAACCGGGGGATTTCGTATGGAAGAAGGCTCAACCTACGGGAGAGGTTCGGAAACTAGCTCCTAGATGGGAGGTATCTTATAAAGTCATCAAGAAGCTTAGCTCGGGAGCCTACTACCTGCAGGATGATAAGGGGAAGAAACTCGCTTGACCATGGAACGCTTTCCATCTTCGGCCTTATTGGCTGTAATTCGACAAAGCAATATGTACTCTTTTGTTTTTCCTGAAATAATGAAATATTATTGTCCTGGCATCAGCAAAGTCGCCTATCTTGACGTTGTCTATTCCCTCTGGTCTCGAACCGAGATGTCCATTATCAAATTTGCCTATCTTGGCATCGTCTATTCCCTCTGGTCTCGGACCGAGACGTTTATCAGTACGTCATCAAAGTTGCCTATCTTCGTGTCATTTATTCCCTCTGGTCTCGGACCGAGGTATTCGTCAACAAAGTCGCTTATCTCGGCGCCGTCTATTCCCTCTGTTCTTAGACCGAGGCGTCCATCAGCAAAGTTGCCTATCCTGGCGTTCATCAGCTGTTGCAGATCCAAGAAGTCGGAGGGAGTCCCTTCTGGTGGGTAGCTGGCTTCTTCAAAATGCCAGATGGCTCTGGGTAGTCGATATCCAACAAGTCGACCGTTCACTCCCCTAAGATGTTGGCAAACTCCTCGGAAGAGAGGAAGGTGTTTTTTCGGTTCTCCCAGCGACCTTCCTTGCCCGCCTTATAGGAGGCTAGCTCGATCTCACCGGTATACGAGCTCTTTCTTCTTCCTCGATCCTCCACTGCGTCTCTCGACGGGCCATTTCCTCGGCCATTTAAGCCTGATGAGCTGCTCCGACTCATGTAACTTAGCCCGTAGGTCGTCTGCTTCCCGTGCCTTGGCCCGAAGTTCGTCTAGTCCTCAGAGTTGGTTCTATAACTCGGCATTCTCAGCCTCGTATCGGAGGGCCTTGGACTTATAAATCGCCATCTCAGCCTGAGCCTCCTTCTCTCTGTCTTGAAGCTCTGCCTCTTTACCCTACAGTTGGGCCGAGCTTTCGGTAACCTGGGCTCGCATCTTCTGGAAGGTGTTCATTAAATGGGGAAGGTGGGCTGACAACTCTAGATGATGAGCCCAGAACTACAAAACGTGGTGGGTCAGTACGAGTAGTTATGAATTAAAAAAAAAACTTACCTTGGTTATGTAGACGTTCATTGACTCGTAGAGAGTCGGTATAGTTTTTCCTTAGACTTCCACTCTCTCGGACTCCCGGATCTGCTTCAAGTAACCTTGAGGTTCGTGAGTACTCCGGGGTATGTTAGACTCCGAAGCCATCCCCGAGAGGTACGAGGGGCTAGGACTAGGCTCCCGAGGTATGGGAGGAGGTGCCTCAGGAGGAAAAGAAGTGGGAGCCTCGGAGCTTGGGTCGACTGATATGGGAGTTGTGTTGGCAACCGTCGGTGGAGTAGAGGTTGTAGGTGTTGAGTTTGGAGATCGATGAAGGGGACTCGATCCAGTTGAAGCTCCGATGGCGGGGATCGGAGACCGTCGAGAGGAGTTCGCCCCAACCGATGTCTGGGTGACTCGGCCTCGCTTCTGGGGCCAGTTTCGCTCCTCGAAGTCGCTCGAACTCACCACCTCGGGCACCATGGAGGGCCGAGGTGGCGGTGGCCTATCAGACCCCATTTCCTTTGAGACCGGAATCTCGGTTGAAGCCCCGGGAGGGGCCTGCATCTGCGTTCTCTTCCATTTCATGCGTTTGTTGATTGAGGCCCTCAACATGGGTTCGACTGCAAAAGGAAAAGAAGAGGCGGGGGTAGGTACAAATATATAAGGAAAAAGTAGATAATTCCTCTTACCTAAGGAGCCGCTGAGCTCTGCCTCTATCGGACTTATGCCGAAATAGTAAAGAACCCCTTTTTCCAGGAGCATGTTGATATTAAAGCTCAGGTTGTAAAGTACCTCGGCCATCTCTCGGTAAGCAACCGACTTATGGAAGCGTTTCAGAGTTGGAGGAGTGGGCAACTCCATTTGCCAGCTTGTCGCCCAGGAGAAAGGAGGGACAGGTTTTACAAAAATGTATCGAGTCTTCCAATATTTATGGGAAGTGATAAAGCTAGTCAAGAATTTGGTATCTCTTCTAGTGGTGAAGAAGAAAACTCCGGGTTCCTTCTTCTTAGGGAGGAAGAAATAGTGAAAGGCCTCAGCGCTTAAGGGAAGGTGGTAAAATAGGAAGATGATAATAAAGCCACATATTAGACTAATAGAGTTTGGGGGCATTTGTTATAGTGGGATTCCGAAGTAAGTCGAGAGTTCTCCGAAGAAGGGGTGTAAGGGAAAACGAAGGCCTGCTGCTAGTTGGTCGTGAAAGAAAGTGATGAAACTAGCGGGTGGCTCATGAGGACGTTGGTATGGTTTCGACACTCGCATCCGATAGGAACTAGGGATATGGAAAAAGGACCTAAGCTTTCCCTGATCTTCTTGGTCTAGGATAGTAGGGATACTCTCGTACCAGAAAACTTGACTCTCAACCATCAAGCAAAGCAAAGGAGAACTTACGATTTGACGGAGGAATTCGGAGTTGTAGGTGAAGAAGAGCAGAAGCGAGGGCGCCACACTTGAGGTGGGAGGCCCTAACTTGAAAAGGATTTATAAAGACGAAGGCCGATAATGACAGTCGTCTGATATGGGATGGCCGAGACGGAAGCCAATCTGGATCGTCCATTACCTCCATATCTCCGTCGCTTCGTCAAGGTGTGGCATGTGTCCAGGGGGAAGGCTCGTGGTACAGGGCAGTGCTCTCGTCGAGGGAAAGCTATCATTTAAAGATTTTGGTAATAATGGATCTTATCTTGCCATTAAGAGTCAATGGCAAGCGTCATATTGCGTGTCTTCGAGGAGAAAATTCTCAGGGCACGACTGCGAAAAAAATAATAATAAAGTCGCTTCGGGAAGCATAACGGAGATCTCTTTAAATCCCGACAAAGGAAGACCAGGCCGAGGCACAAACTTAAAAGGCGAGTCTAGTCAGTCATGCTGGGCATATCCTTCGACTAGATAAACAAAGGATGCCTATGATGTGGATGAGAATCCCTCTAGCCAGGTGGCCGAGCCAGCGGTCAACAATCAAGCTGAGGTGGAGGATAGTTCTGGTCAAATGCAGGATGAACCGACTCCAGCCTTCTAGAGAGGGTCTTCTCCTGTGTCTTGGCTCGGTATTCTTGTCTCGGCAGAACTCCTATGTCTCGACTCGATATTCTTGTCTCGGCAAAACTTCTATGTCTCGGCTCGATTGGGCAGGTCGGTTATCTAGCTTGGTTCAGCTTACCAGAGTAATTGTGCTAGACGAGTCAGAGTAGCCAGAGGTTCCTTAACGGAGGAGCATCAGGCAGACCGTCCTCACTAATGAAGCCACATGGTTCTCAAGATTCGGTTTGGGCAGCCACACCCCTTTCAACCACACCTGCATTTATGGAGCCTAGTCTCTTATCACCTACATTGGTTATCTTCAACAGAGTTTTCTTATTGCACGTGCCTGTCACATCGATGAGGCCACGCCTCCTTGGATTTCCCAGTACGATTGCGTCGTTTTTCCTTAATGCCCTATCAGGACCTCTACATGTGGCCTCATCGCATTAATAGAGCCTTGGCTCCCATCAATCACACGGGCTGCATTAATTAAGCTCTTTCATAATCAGCGCCTGCCAGTAAGGTCTCCTATCATTCTCCGCAGGTGGTTATGTCACATGATGATGAAGCTATGTCTTCTGTATTGACACATCCCGCTCTATATAAAGGTAACCAGAGGGGGGATTTTATCTCTCCAGGATCTCCCAACTCCCTTCTAACCTCCCCTTTTCTTTGCACTTTCCTTTGCAACCTTCTATTTCCGACCTTGACTTGAGCGTCAGAGAGGTGTCACCGAGATACCTCTCGGTGCCTTCCCTCATCTTTTGCTAGCCTCTTTTCAAGCCCATCATTCCAATAGCTCCGGCGGCCACGTCATCAGTACCCAGTCGAGTCATCAACATCTGCATATCCATCTCTTATCTCTCCTTTTCGGGCCGAAACATCGATAGAAGCATTTGAAGGCTAGCACTAAGGGTGAAGGAGTCATAGAAGACTCGGATAGACCCTGAGGGCGTGAGGCTGATGAAAGTGACTTAAAGGCTTAGGTTTAGGCTAAGGGTGAATGTCAAGTACAAGGGGATCATACTTGGGATTAAACCTCAGTTTGAGGTTTACCAGTCGACTGGTGGTATTGACTAATTGACTGGTCTAGTCCTCGATACTCGGAGGGCTCAGAAGAATCGAGCTGTCGATTGGGGTTATGACCGATTGGTAGTCGAGTAATCGATGCGTGGTTCGATCGCGTGGCTCTGGCGTTGACTAATTCGGCGATCGATTGCTAGGTGTCAATCGACGACTTGATGGGACAAGAGCACGTAACATTTCGTGGTCGATCATTTGGCTCAGAGCGATCGACTAATCGACTATTTTGATGATGGATTAGTCCATTGTGCGAGACAACGGTCAAACCGATTGACTGTGGTAAGATCGATTATCGCTAGGCGGAAAATCAGCTCAAGCGGAGGCTTTAAAAGGAGATCTCGGTGGAGAAAGAAGACGTCAGTTTTTGAGACTTTGAATGAGAGTTGTTGTTGCATTCCAGACCTTCCAAGCTATTCAAATCAACCAAATCAACAAGCGAACAGAAGCTCATCTTGTAAAAGTGTTTGCACTTGTTTTTCTTCATTTGTTTTTGTATTTTGTATTTGGTTGTATTTTTCTTGTAAACTCCATTGTAAGAGGTTTCTCCACTTTCGGATTGTTTTCGAGAAGGAGAAGGTTTAGTGGTGGTGTGCATCACTAGAGCTCACTCTAGAGTTCTGCCGTAGAGTAGGAACTAGGGTTCCAAACCATGTAAAATCTTGTCTTGTGCTTGTGAGTTGTTTGTTTGTGTTTATTTCTATTTTCGTTGCTCAATAACAACTTGTAGACAAGCATGCGATTGAGATCGACGACGAAATCACGAATCACTATTCACCCCCTCTAGCATGACATCTATTCTGTCCAGGTCACGATTGACCAGACTCGAGTGAGACTCGAGTAGAGTTTTGATGTTTGACAATGAGTTTGACAATTGATTGACAATATGAGTTTGATCATATGTTGACCATATTACTAGTGGATGATTGGGATATCCGAGGTCATATGAGGGAGATTGTTATGAGGGAGATTGTTGGAGTAATCAACCATAAGTCAAGGTTGACCAAGCTCGAGTGAGACTCGAGTGGAAGTCTAAGTTTAACGACTTACAAGGAAAAGTCTAAGTATGGATACTTGACAATGGAGAAGTTCAAGAATGAATTTTTGGCAATGGAAAAGTCCAAGTATAAATACTGGCAAGGAAAAAATCCAAGGGTGGAGTCTTGGTAAGGGAAAGTTCAAATATGAATATTTGGCAAAGGAAAAAGTCCAAGGGTGTAGTCTTGGCTGTGTAAGTCCAACGGTGTAGTCTTGGCGGCGAAAGTCCAAGTATTGAGGCTTGGTAATGGAGAAGTTCCGGAGGCGTGACCTCGTAAAGGAGACCGTTAGAATTAAAAAGCCGACGAAAGCACTTGAAGGCTAGGGCCAAGGGTGAGAAGTCGTGGATTCGAACCAAGGGCTTGAGGCTGATGGAAGTGGCTTGAAGACTTAGGTCTAGGCTAAGGGTACCCGATGCATGACGAAGCCGATGGAAGCACTTGAAGGCTAGTGTGAAGGATGAAGGAGTCGTGGAGGACTCGGATGGACCCTGAGGGCGTGAGGCTGATGGAGGTGGCTTGAAGACTTAGGTCTAGGTGTAGGGTGAGTATCAAGTATAAGGGGATCATACTTGGGTTAAATCTCAGTTTTGAGGTTTACCAGTCGACTGGTGGTATTGATCAGTTGACTGGCTGATTAACTGAAATTTACATCTAGTCGACTACTAAACTCTGACTTTCTCTCTAATGCTCTCGTTTCTTACTCTGTCCATTCTCGTATGTCCACACATCCACCTTAACATGTTTAGCTTTGCAACTCTCATCTTTTGCTCATGTGCTCGAGTCATAGCCAACATTCAATACTATATGACATAGTAGGTCTAACCGCCATTTTGTAGAACTTCCCTTTAAGTTTTACTTTACGATTATATAAAACACCTGACGCTCTTTTCCATTTCAACCATCCTGCTTGTATTCTATGTAAGACATCTCTCTTAATCCCTCCATCATCTTGCATAAATGATCCAAAATATTTAAAGCTCTCACTTCCAGACAATTCGTCATCTCTTGTCTTAACACTTATCTCATTACGTCTAATATCACTAAACTTAAATTTTATATATTCTGTCTTTATTCTATTAAGCCTAAAACATTTCACTTCTAATATTTCCTGCCAAGATTCTAATTTAACATTTACTCCTTCACATGTCTCATATACTAAAATAATATCATCTGCAAACAACAAGCACAATGATATTGTGCCTTGAATGTGTCTAGTGAGTTCGTCTATGATTAATATAAAATGATAGAGATTTAGAGCTGATCCTTGATATAAATCTATCTTTATTGGAAATGATTTAGTTAATTAACCCGAAGTCTTTAATCTGGTCGTTATTTCCTCATATATATCTTTAATTAATTCAATATATGTTATGCTAACATCTTTCTTTTTTAGAATTCTCCATATAATTTCTTTTGGGACTCTATCATTAAAAAATTGATGAAAATACCTCTTCCATCATTTTTTTATTTCTCCATCATTTATTGATATCCTATTGCATTCATCTTTAATACATCTTATTTGAATAGAATCTTTTATTTTCCTCTCTCACACTTTAGCTATTCTATAAATGTCTCTTTCCTCTTCTTTTGTATCTAATTTTCGATATAACCATTCAAAAATTTCATTCTTAGCTTCATTCACTGCTTTCTTAGTCTTTTTCTTGGCTATTGTATATTTTTTAAAGTTTTCTTCGTTTTTACAAATATATAATTCCTTATAGGTTATTTGTTTTTCTTCACTTTCTCTTGTACTTTCTCATTCCATCACTAAGATTCCTTGCTTAGTGGTGCATGCTGACTCACCGAGTACACTTTTGACTAATATTTTCAATTTTGATATCATCCTATTCCATATCGTATTAGGACCACCGTATATTTCACCTAATGCTTCTACTCCTAACCTCTCATTAAATATTTTGTTTCCTATTATTTAACTTCCACCACTTAATATTAGGAGTTGCATGTATTTTCCTTCTATTAATATTATGTTTGAGGCGTATATATAATATTACTAATTTATGTTGGGTAGTTAAACTTTCTCCAGGGATGACCTTACAATCTTTATAATTTTTTCTTTCTTCTTAACCATAAGAAAGTCAATTTGTGATTTATTATTCTCACTTTTGAACGTGACCAAGTGCTCTTCTCTTTTTTTTTAAAATTGTATTAGCTAGTATAAGATTATATGCTATCGCAGAATTCAATAGAGTTTTATCTTCTTTATTTCTTATTCCAAATTCATAACCCTCATGCACCCTCTCGTGTTCCTCATTTTTCGCTTTGACATGCCATTTAAATCCTCTTTTATTAAAATTATTTCATTTGACGGAATATTTTGTAATACCTCATCTAGGTGGTCCCAAAATCTTGATTTGATATCTTCATCTAATTCTGCTTGAGATGTATATATGCTAATTACATTCATAATTTTTTTCCCACTATTATTTTGAGAGCTATAATCTTTCATAATTTCTAACTACTCCTACATTTTATCTTTTAACGAACTATCTACAATAATATCCACTCCATTTCTTATTTACTTTTTCCTGTATACCATAACTTAAAACTTGAGTTTTCTATTATCTTTGCCTTCTCGCTTATCCATTTTTTCTCTTGTACATATAAAATATTAATTATTCGCTTAATCATTGTATCTAATACCTCAATTGCTTTACCAGTGAAGGTTCCTATGTTCTATGTACTAAAATTTAGACTATTAATTTTCCTATAATATTTGTTCTTATCCAATCTATGGTGTGAGAACTCTTGCTTATTTAACATTACACCCAAATTCTCATAGAGATGTAGCAATCCTTATTGATACGTTACAGTCCGACCTTGTAACACGAACTCTTGCATATTTATCACTACACCTGAGTTCTGGAGATGTAGCGCTTCTTGCTAAGACGTTATAGTCGGATCCTCTAACGCGTTCCTTTTGGGGAATAATCTAGCATTAATATAATAGTTTGATGGATTCATTCATTGAATATTTGTCTTAATTTAACGCTAGCTGACAACCTGACACAAGCCTCCTCTTTTATCCGGGCTTGGGATCGACCACGACAGAATTAACTCATCCTGGACGGAGTTGTTATCATTGTATACAATTAAATAATATACATAATATAGACAAATGGAATAGTTAAATCGTAGATCCCCATTGACTCATGACTTTCGTGCATTGCTTGTGTAACATTCATCGCCCCAGCCCCATTTTGAACTTGTTATAGTTAAATCGAGGTGGGCATGACCTCACTAATCTCACTCCATCAGCTTTACTTAAATTTGGTAACTTTGTGAACTCACTAATTCAATTTTTGTTGCTTACGCAAGTCCACTAGCATCATTGATGTCATTGGAAAGTGGAGTTCGTTGATCAACTAGAAAGCTTTTAAACTACTTCAATTCTTCTTGATATGCTTTCTCTTTATTTTGAATCAATTTATAGCCTTTCTTGTTTCATGTTCTCTCTTCTTATGACCAACAAAATTATTCCTCGCTTTATGGGTTGTTTCCAAATGAAAGCTTTTGGTTTCTATCCTTGTTAACCTAAAGGAAGCTTAGTATCATCTGACACTATTTGGTAGGATCAACACTATTTAGTACAAGCGACATTGTTCCAACAACATAGTTTGATAAACTAGTGCTATATGTGTCACCCTATTATGAACATTGATATTAGAGAGATATGGTAAATTTTAATCATGTCGAGTGGCCCAACATGAAATTTCAATCTTTCGGTGTGACCAATATAATGATCTTAGGATATATTTTGAGGTTGGATGTCTAGATTGGATTCAATTCACTAAGATAGGTAACACTTATTCAAGTATGTGACTTTTATTTTAAATATGAGAAATATTACCATATCATTGAGTTAGTGATGCTTTTAGCGGTATCACCAATTGCCATGTTAGGGAGTTTTGAGGTGAATAATGTGAATACATACAAATGACCTTAATGTTTCAAATTACCTACAATGAGTGGAGTTGTTCATTTAATAATTAAAGATACACTTATCTAAGAAATTAGCACATTACACTTACAAATGCTATCCACTATTGTACATTTTGTTGATCATAGATAAGTTGAGATGATCAATTAATCAAATTTACTTAGGAGATAAGAATTTGTTGGCTTTTAGGACCTGAGTATACTTTATAAGGTGCCAAATGAGTTTGTTATACTTTATGATGTGTGGACTTGGCATAGGTGTTGAGTGTCATGCTTTGAGGTTATTCTATAAAAGGATCTTGAATGTGGGGGAGCTTGGTAGGTGAGCAAATTGGTGAAGATGAATTTTATTTCTCTAAATCAAAATGTGCCACACAATCCTAACTTATTCATGATAACATATCTAGAAAATAAGAAAAAGAACTTATTAGAAACAACGGAAACACACACACACAAAGTGAATCGGGTAATAGTAACTCATATTTTGAAATATATTATAGGAGAATTAGCTAATTAACAGATATAACTATATAAGGAAGCAAGAATATTCTTTAATATTCTACGCTCTCCCTCAAATTGAGGTGAAGATGATTAAACCTAACTTAGAGTTTAAATCTTCAAAGTTTGTACTTCGTAACCAGCAGATGCAGTAACTTGATTTTCCTTCATAAAGTGATGATAGATTTCCATGTGTTTCATTCTATCACGATGCACATTTTCTTTGCAATACTAATAGTTAACTTATTGTTGGAACATCTTTATAAATTGTTCAACTACGATCCTTATCTAAAGAGTCTTTGTAATCATATCCCTTCACATATACTATCTAAATTCAACTTTCCCACTCTTTCACACATTAGATTGATTTTTGCTATGCTATATAACTAAATTTCTCCATACAAGTGTGTAGTAGTGGGAAGTTGATCTTCGATCTACTATTGATCCAGCCTAATCAATTGTTACTATATATGTTAATGCCTTTATCTATTGATTATTTTGAAATATAAGCTCTTTGCTATTGTTAGATTCAAATACCTAAGGAGACTTAACATACTAACCAAGTATCGAATGTCAAGTCTTGCGTTCGGTAAATATACGAGTTTATTGTGAGAAGGATATGCAGTGATCTTAAAATCATGCCTATGCTTAGCCCTCTTTAAATTTCATTGTCCTTAATTCTATTATACTTTTTCCTTTATTATTGACTGATTGTAAGAGATTTCTCCAACTCTAATGACTTGCTAAAGAGGAGAAAAATAGTGGACTTCGTGTGTGGCCTTAGATGTAGCAATCTAGGATTGTGAACTAAGTAAATGCATCTATCTGGTTTGCTTTTCTAGTTGCTATTTATTTTTGTTATGCACTATTTTATGAAAAGTACTTCATTGCAAGCAAGTTGTAGTATTCATCCCTTCTACCACGCTGGCATCTCGATCCAATAGGATGTTCATGCAAACTTCTTTCGCTAGGTGTCCATTGAGAAAAACATTCTTGACGTATAGTTGAAGTGAACAATTTAGATTTGCAGCAAAAAATCGAATTCAAACTATGTTCAATTTGGCTACGGGAGTGAGTTTCGTCATAATTGATTCTATAGGATTATGTGAATCCTTTTGCAACCAGTTGACTCTTCGGCTGATCAACACTTCCATCTTTGTATTTAATTGCGAAGATCCATTTATCATCCAAAGAGCACTTTCTAAGTGGTAGCTTAGTAGCTCAGAGATCTTCCATGTTCCATTCTTCTCTAGTGATTGGATCTCTTATTCAATTGCAGTCTTCTATTTCAACATTGTGAGAACTTATTGTGAGAGCTTCTCATGTGGATTTAGAATTTGTGTTTGATTCATGCCCTAAACTTGTTATATAACTCCTGAAATGACATAAATTATAGATTGGATGTTTTGTTTATTCTCTAACACCCATTCTTTTTGCTATGGGAAGATCACTATCTTTGAACTGGTCGAGATTAAGGTTATTTGAATTGCTCAAAGGGTACTTGGTGCTCTATCTCTCCTTGGTTCTTTTCTGCTTTGATCCATTTGGGTTGAAATAAAATTATACCTGTCTAACTATAATAGATTGGTTTCGAGTCTTTTTTTCATGTAGGCCATTAGTTGACTAGAAACTATTAGCAGTTGAGTGATGCTATCAGTTGATTGTACAATCGACTTTGCGACGAATAGAAATATTCTATTCACTAGCCCTATAGTCCCAATTAATTGAAATTTACATCCAGTCGACTACTAAACTCTAAATCCTAAATCTATTTAGGATATTGAGTTTCTCAGCCATTAGTTAACTGTTCTCCAATATCAATCGATTGGTAATGTTGACTATGATTTTTTAAAGTTGAGTTTATTTGTGTTGAGTTCTACCTTCGCCCCCATGGATATACGTTATTTAACACTTCACTCATTGGAGTTTTGCCATTGTTGTTTGACTTTGCCTTGAAGGCATTTGTTGGATCGAAGAAACATGCTAGAGGGGGGGGGGGGGGTGAATAGCATACGAGAATTTTTTTTTTCGTCGTTAAAACACGAGTTGCAGCAGAAAAAAGAAAACGACCCTTTTCTTTTTACTTGGTTTGCAACCAAAAGGTTGCTAGTCCAAGGTCCCCACGATCCTAGACCGCTTTCGATGGGGCAATCCACTAGAAAAATCTCTTCCTCGTTGGAGGTAAGAGACAACGTTTACACAAAGAAATAGAGGAAGAGGCAACAAACCTACCTCTCCTCTTAACAATAAAAATACAAGTAAAACAAATGACAACAACTAAAGAAGTAGAGCTACCGACTTAGGATTGGAGTTTTGGCGTGATGTCGGCGTTATGACGGCATAGCGTTGTCGAAGAAGTCTTGGCATTGTTGGAGCACTTTGGGAGCAATATTAGATGATGAAGAGAGGTGAAACCGTTCTTTTATAGCCCTTGGAGCTCTAGTTCGTTGAGATCCAGATCTGGGTCAAAACTCCACATCGCTCCTCATTTTGTGGCTCTTATCTTGACTATCTTCGGCGATCACCACCAACAATGATCGATCGATATGATCACGACTACCATTAGCCTCTAGTCAATCGTCACTTTGATCACCATTCCGCAACATGTAGTTAGCATAATACTTAATCGGCGGATGGTAATTACGACGGTTCCTTACCATCCGACCTCGACCTAGACCTTCCTCCGGAAGTCTTAGTCGGATCGCTGCCTACGTTCGCACCCGGTGCTTACCTCTGGTCCTCCTGACTTGTCGCTTAACTTCCGGTCACCACCGAGGTTCCTCGACTCCCCGAGGTTCTCCTAGTGCCACTCGATCACTATAATTTCTCGCCCCGAGATTCTCTTGGTGTCGTTGACCTTTAACTTAGCTTAATACATTACCTGCACATTCAACACAACATGTGAGATAAAAATAATAACTTAATTTTGAACCTTTGCCATTATCAAAACCTAGGTTCGATTATCTGGTGCCCCTGCACCAACAATCTCCCCCTTTTTGATCTATGACAAACCGATTCAAAGTTAAGAAAAAATAAGCATGAAATGAATAGTAGTAAGCATGTAGTAGTAAGTATGAATAAGTTAGTAAGCATGAATAACAAGTATGAGTAAGTATGAGTGAAATAGGTTCTTTTTCAAATCCTCCCCATCAAGGTTATCTCCCCCTTAACCCTAGGTGAGTTTTGAAAAAGAAACTTAAAGAAAGTTAACTTTCAAATTTTGAAAAACAATTTTAACCTCTTCTCCCCCTTAATGTTTTAACTAGAAACTTTTTACTTTCTCCCTCTTAACTTTTGGCCTCTTCTCCCCCTTTTGTCATATATCGAAAAAGCTTTGGGGTGTATTTATAAGTTTTAATGTGTGAAATGTTTATAAAGAAAAACAAAGGAAACTTTATATGTGTAAGTCCAAGCATGCCCCTTTTTGTTTTGAAAAATAATAATTTCAATATACTTCATCTAATAAATATGTTCAACTCTTTTTGACTTAATTGATATAATATGATCAATAAGTCTTGATTAGAGTTGGTTATTTTGAAACATTATACTCCATGATTCATATCGATGCACTAGATCTACATCTGGAATCAGGAGTAAGGTCCTAACATCTCACGCTCATCTACGTGGCTTAGTACACAAACACATTGAACCTATGTCTTGTGAGATGTGTTGACTCCTTAAATCTATAGGTGCATGTTTTATAAGGTAAGCCCTAAGCTAGTTCCATGTAGCATGAAAGAAAGAAAGAAAGATTATAAGTAACAATTAAGTCTTACTCTACTGTGCACATTTCTAATCTTCGTCTAAGCAGACTGAATTCTGCTTTGGGTAAAGGTTTTGTAAAAATATTCGCTAGGTTCGATTTTGACTCAACGTACTCAAGTTTTATATTTCCATTAGCTATATGTTCTCGTATAAAGTGATATTTAACTTCTATGTATTTAGTTCTCAAATGACATATTGAGTTCTTAGTTAGGTTAATAGAGCTAATATTATCAATTAAAATTTTAGTATTATTAAAGTTTAATTGAAAGTCTTGGAGAGTGTGCTTCATCCAAAGAAGTTGAGCTACACACTCACTCATGGCTACGTATTCGACTTCGGTGGTAGACAAGATAACACAATGTTGCTTTCTACTACACCAGCTGACCAGACTTGATCCTAGGAGTTGGCAACATCCACTCGTGCTTTTCCTATCGAGTTTACTACCGGCATAATCCGAGTCGGAGTAGCCGATTAGTTCGAACTCGCTTGACCTAGGATACTAAATTCCTACATTTTGTGTTCCTTTTAAGTATCTAAAAATTCGTTTAACTAACGTTAGGTGCGATTCTTTAGTATAAGATTGAAATCTTGCACATATACTTACTGCAAAGAGTATATCGTCGATCATAGCTAAGCATGTATACCTCTATCATGCTTCTATAGTATTTTAAATCTATAGCTTTTCCCTCTAAGTTTTCTCCTATTTTTATGTTGGTAGCCATATGTGTATTAATTTCCTTAGCATTTTGCATTCCAAATCTACTAATTAATTTCTTAGCATATTTACGTTGATCTAAATAAATTCCTTCTCTAGTTTGTTTTATTTGTAATACTAAGAAGAAGGTAAGTTCACCTACTAGTTCATTTCAAATTCACTTTCCATTAGTAAAATGAACTCATTTAGAAGTGTTGTATTAGTTGTTCCAAAGATTATATCATCTACGTAAATTTGTGTAATAAAAATTTCTTTTCCTATGATTTTTACAAAAAGGGTTGGGTCAACTAAATCTTGATTGAATCCCTTAGACTTAAGATAGATTGAAAGCCTTTCATACCAAGCTCTAGGAGCTTGCTTTAATCCATATAAGACTTTTCTAAGTTTTAGTACATGGTTCTCTAGGCTTTTAAATCCTGGTGGTTGGCTAACATAAACTTCTTCCTTGATAAATCCATTTAGAAACGCTGACTTGACATCCATTTGAAACAATTTGAAATCTTGATGCGTAGCGTCGGCTAATAATTCTAATTGATTCGAGTCTAGCTACGGATGCATATGTCTCATCATAGTCTAATTCCTCTACTAACTAAATCCTTTAGCTACTAATCTAGCTTTATTCCTAATAACTTCTCCTTTGTCATCAAGTTTATTTCGAAATACCCACCTTGTTCCAATGATCGTTTTTCCTTTAGGTGGGGTATTAATTCTCAAACTTGGCTTCTAGTAAATTGTGCTAACTCTTCTTGCATAACAATAATCCAATCCGGATCAAGAAGAGCTTGTTCAATTGTTTTGGGTTCGATTTTAGATATGAGTGAAATTTGGCTTAGGTTCCTATAGGACGTTCTAGTTCGAACCCCTAAGTTCGGATCATCTATCACTTGGTCAATATGATGGTTTGCTTGTAATCTAGATTAATTTGGGTTAGGATCTATATTAGATTCGTTTTGTAAGTTAGGTTCAAGTCTAACATCATTTTCAATTTGTTCATTGTTCACTTTTACTTTGGATTTTGTAGTTTTGTTTTCTTCATCAAATACTACATTAATTGTTTCTTCTATTTTTAGGAGGATACTTACCCTCCATTGATCGGGCATCATTTTTGTTTTCAATATTATGTTTAATAATTTTGTAAGCTATTCAATACCTTGTTTCTCTAGGCACTTCTATACCTCTATCGGAATATCATCTGATCCAACGACTTTTTCATTTTGCATTCTATTTAAAGCTTATTCTACTTTTGATATTTAAATTCTACGATAAAAATTTAAATTTCTTTACTCATTTAACCTACTTAAATTACCTAAATTAAGTTGGTCTCCTAAACCTTCATTAAAAATTCGATGAAAATATCTCTTCCACCGCACTTTTATTTCTTCATTATTTATTAGTACCCTATTGCATTCATCTTTAATACATCTTATTTGATTAAGATTTTTTGTCTTCCTCTCACTCACTTTAACTATTATATAAATGTCTCTTTTCCCTTCTTTTGTATCTAATTTTCGATATAACCGTTCAAAAGTTTCAGTCTTAGCTTCATTCATTGCTTTCTTAGTTTCTTTCTTAGCTATTATATATTTTTTCAAATTTTCCTCATTTTTACAAATATATAATTTCTTATAGGCTGTTCGTTTTTCCTTGACTTTCTCCTGCACTTTCTCATTCCACAACTAAGATTCTTTATTTAGTGGTGCATGCCTCTTTGACTCACCGAGTACATTCTTAACTGATATTTTCAACTTTGATACCATCTTATCCCATATCTTATTAGGGTCATTGTATATTTCATCTAATACTTGTACTCCTACCTTCTCTTTAAATATATTTAGTTTCTCATCCTTAACTTCCATCACTTAATTCTAGGAGTTGTGTATATTTTCTTTTTATTAATATTATGTTTGAGGCGTATATCCAATACTACTAATCTATGTTGAGTAGTTAAAATTTCTCTAGGGATGACCTTTCAATCTTTACAAATTTTTTTATCTCTCTTTCTAACTATAAGAAAGTGAATTTGTGATTTATTATTTTCACTTTTAAACGTAACCAAGTGTTCTTCTCTTTTCTTAAAAAATATATTAGCTAGTATAAGATCATATGCTATTGCAAAATCTAATATAGTTTTTACCTTCTTCATTTCTTGTTCCAAACTCATAACCCCTATGTGTCCTCTCATATTCTTTATTTTTCACTTCGACATGTCCATTTAAATCGCCTCCTATTAAAATCATCTCATTTGACGGAATATTTTATAATACTTCATCTAAGTCATCCCAAAATCTTAATTTGGTATTTTCATCTAATCCTATTTGAGGTGTATATACACTACTTACGTTCATAGTTTTTTTCTTCGCTACTATTTTGAGAGCTATAATTATATCCCTCTTTCTAATTACTCTTATAACTTCATCTTTTAACGAACTATCTACAATAATATCCACTCCATTTCTTGTTTTACTCTTTACGTTGAAGAATAATTGACAAACATTGCTCATGGATCTAACTTATCTCTATTGTGGCTAGACATGTGAACAAAAACAGGACGACAAAAAACTTGAGGAATGAGATTATTTGTGGTTTGAATATTAGGATAAAATTGGGAGAGAACTTGCATAGGGGTTTGATTACTTGAGACTTTGGAGTGTAGTTGATTTATAATGTAGGCCGTAAGAACGACTTCTCCTCAATATGATTTTGTAACTTGGTTTTGGAAGAGAGCTTCGCACAGGTTGTGGCAAGCAAATGGCCATTTTTCCTCTTAGTAATCTCATTCTATTGAGGAGTTTCTATGCAACTCTTGAATTATTCCTTGTAGAAAATATGGTGAAAGAAATTGGTTGAAATAATTTTTAGCATTATTAGAATGGAACCTTTTTTTACTTTGACACCAAATTGGTCATGTATCATGACAATAAAATTTGGAAGAATAGTAGTTATATCGGATTTACGTTTGAGAAGAAAAATCCATGAGACTTTAGTGCGATTATCAATGAAAGAAACAAACTACCAAGCTCCTATAATATTGGGAATTCTAGAGGGGTCCCATATATAAGTGTGAATCACATAAAAAGGGAAAGATTTTCTAATGTCAATCACATAAAAAGGGAAAGAATTTCTATTATTGCTAATCGGAGAGGAACGCCTTTTATATTTGGCAAATTCACATACAATGAAAATCTTCAACCTTACTATTGTACAAGGAAGGGAACATTGTCTTTAAAATAGTAAATGTAGGATGACCAAAATGGAAATGTCGATGCCAAATGAGATTATTATTTAAAACAGAAAAATAAGATTCCGAGAAAACATGTTTGATAGTAGGTGAGTATGTGATCGATGCATTGAGATAGTAGAGGCCACCCTTAGCAAGTCCAATCCTCTTCCCCGAAGCTTGACTCTGAAATTCACAATGAGTAAGATAAAACAAGACATTATAATTCATATCACAGGTTAGTCTGTGGATAGACAAGATAGACAAGAGACTAGCTGATGATTTCAAAACATAGAGCATATTTTTTAATAACAAGGATGGACTTAACCGGATGTGACTAACACTAGCTATGAGAAAGAGATTTACTAGAGAATGCTAACGAATAGGGGCCATTAGGCTGCTCGAATGACCCCAATGAATTTTGATGCTTTTCAATCTTGGCTTGATTAAAGTAACTTGAGTATTCTCTCTAGGAGACTATAGGAGTAGTAGTAGATATTCTACAATTCACCAGTAGAAAGATGGATTCTTGTTATTCCATTAATTGAGGGAGATTGTTTGTTTTTGCAATCTTAGACATCATAGGATATAAAAACACTAGCTATAAAGGCTAGCACAATAGGAAGAAGAGAAAAAAAATAGCAATAAAGGCCAACAATAAATCGACAATGAAAGTCAAAAAAGAGCAAATATAAACTTGACAATAAAAGTGAAAAATAAAAAAGAAAAATTTTAGACGCACAAAACTCTGGACTTAGATACCATAACAAGGAACATGGAACGAGATTCTCTCTTTCATATTTTATTAGGCATAATAATGGGCACATATATACATTGTATATTGATCATGTATAGAAACCAAAATAAAATAGAACAACAACAACAACAAAGCCTTATCCTACTAGGTGAGGTCGGCTATATGGATCCTTCTACACCATTGGACTCTATCCCCTATTATATCATCATCTATATTTAAATAAATTTTATCTTGTTTTATTGTTGCTAATCAAGTCTTTTTTGGTCTTCCTCTTCTTCGTTTGATGTATATATTTATTATCGTTTCACATCGCCTAACTAGAGCAGTTATTGATCGTCTAAGTATATGTCCGTACCATCTTAAACATGTCTTTCGGAGCTTTCCTTCAATAGATGCAACATCGACTTTTTCTCTAATGCTCTCATTTTTTATTCCTCATTTTCAGATGTCCGCATATCGACGCAGACGCATCCAAAGATCTTGATCAACTTTTATCATAAGATGCGATCTCACTTTCCTCTAAATAATGACAAGGAGAAATTGAGTTCTAAAATAAAGATTTCAACACCTCCATGGCCTCTTGATATGGATATCCTTCATTTTGGATCAGGACGAGGTGTAAAGGAGTTCCTAAAGGTCATCATAGTCTTCCCGCGGTCACCACCACGAGCGTGGATTATTCCGTGGCTTGACATGGGACCTCCAGCAAGGACCACTACCTAATCTTGGACTAAGCCATGGTCGTAGCACGCTGTCGCCGCTATTTAGAGTTTCATTAATATTTTATTATTAATTTTATTTATTTTGAATTTTCATTTAATTTTAATTTTCCATCGCTATTTAGAATTTCATTAATATTTTATTATTAATTTTATTTTATTTCGAATTTTTATTTTATTTTATTTTTTTTAGTTTTAAAATGTTTATATTTACTTTTCTGTTTCGTTAAGAAATTTTTGATTTAACTTGTTTATTTATTTTTTTTTAACTTTCTTACTTGTTAAGAAATTTCTATTCTCTTTCTAAGCTTATTTAAACATATGTTTAAGCTCTGTAAGATATTTAGTTTTTGATTAATAATATTTCTTTTCGTTTAAACTAAGAGGTGTCCCTCTTTTGTTGGCGAATTCCCCCTTCTCCTTCGATTCTCTCTGCCCCCTCTATCCTAACCTCACGCATGAAAGGTTTTTAGTGTCCACCCAGCTACCTCACCTGCATCATACATCCGCCTTAACATCCTCATCTCTGTAACTCTCATTTTTTGCTCATGTGCTCGAGTCGTAGCCCAATATTCAACGCCATATAATATAGTAGGTCTAATCGCCATTTTGTAGAACTTCCCTCTAAGTTTTAGAGGCACTTTACTATCACATAAAACACCCGATGTTTTCTTCCATTTCAACTATCCTTCTTGTATTCTATATAAGACATTTCTCTCAATTCCTCCATCATCTTGCAAAAATTATCCTAAATACTTAAAGCTCTCAGTTCCAGACGACTCGTCATCTCCTATCTTAACACTTGTCTCATTACGTCTAATATTGCTAAACTTAAATTTCATATATTTTGTCTTTACTCTACTAAACCTAAAACCTTTCACTTATAGTATTTCCCGCCAAGATTCTAATTTAGCATTTATTCCTTCACATGTCTCATCTACCAAAACAATAACAATATAAAAATAATATCATCTTCAAACAACCAAAATAAAATAGAAAAAAAATTAAAATATTCTATTTCTAAATTTGATCCCTATATTAAGGGATTTCTATGTTAAGATTTTTCCATCAAGGGATTCTCCCTGTCAAGGGATTTTCATGATAAGAGATTTTCCGTATCAATTGATTTCCATGATCCTAAAATAGTTGTTAACTTTCCAATAGATACAATAGTTAGTTTAGGTCTTTTGTAGTTTAGCTTTACTAATGATGGGAGGTTTAGGATAGAAAACATTCCAATTCAATTCATTTTGATGGTTTCAAGATGCTTGTGGATGCGGATGCACATGTTGGGTTGTGGATCCATTAGGAAAGTGTCATGAGTTGTGAGAAGGGATTTGAAAAAGCAACAACTTTATTGAGTTAGACAGCACTTCAGACGGGCATCTAGAATATCCCTATGGGACCTTGTTTAGTCAAATTTAAGGCATGTTGCTAAGGGAATCTTGAAGATCGCTATGTGAATCTAATTCAAGTGAACTGAAGGATCTTTAGATGAGTTGGTTGGGAGGTTGATCACTTTGGCAAAGCGGGGAGTATACTTCTCACGGGGAGTTTTGGTTGATAATGAACACGATAGATTAAGAATAAAATACAAAAATAGGCAATGAATTCCAGTCATTCTATGGAAAGGCTGATTGTTATGATTAAAGTGCAAGAGCGGACAATTGTGCAGTATTGAAAGCAACACAAGGTATAAAACTGAAGTAATGCCGAAAACAATTTAACTAGCAAGAATTAATAGAGGTGGCAAAAGAATACCAGCACAAGAGGGAAGATAGCCGATGCTGGAGAGAGAGCTGTTGAGAGTTCTATAGGATCGTGTTTTTTCGAGAGAGGAGGGTGAATCTCGGAGGTTTAAAAAATTTATTTTAATTTTAAAACAATTTAGAATATTTTGAGTATGTAACGGAAATGAAAATGAGAGAGTTTATTTTATTTGGTTCACAACCCCAACTGGGTTGCTACTCCAAGCCTCGTAGCTTTCTTGAGCTACCTTGATGGGCAATCACTAATTACCCTCCGACTCGAGAACTCTCGACTTCGGAGGGTTTTGCTTTTTACAAATAATAGAGTTGGGTAATAAACTACCCACTCTTAAAGTTAAGTACACAAGCGAAATAGTATGTTAAAAAGAAATACAAGACTTTATACCGACACTTAAGAATTGTAGAGGTAGTCGCAGATTGTCGGAAGATCGCCTTGTTGTGCAACGAGAGTTTTGTGAACGAGCAAGTATTTCGGCAGCACTTCGACATAGATTGAATATTCTACTCGGATCCGGTCAAGCACATATTTTATAAACCTTTTCTAATTGACTGGAATGTCTTCCAGTCAACTGGAATGCCTTCCAGTCGACTCCACATCAGCTCGTCGATATGAAATTCGTGGTCTTCCAATCGACTGAAACCTCTCCAGTCGACTCTACGTCACCCGGCTCCGCATCGGGAAATTTACCTCTTCAGTCGACTCCATTCGACTCCATTCCTTCAGTCGACCGAAATCCTTTCCTTCTACGTTGCGCGATCTCCGATCGATCACAGCTGATCCTGCCAAATTGGTATCCAGTCGACTGATCCCTGCAAAACAGGATTAGCACAAATAGATGATATGAAGTGTGATAGTAGTAGTAATACTGCTCGATCTCAACTACTAAGTCCCACGCAGACTTTTCGTTGGATTGACGCCTAGCTTTGTCCCCCTACAGAGGACTCGACCTCACCTCTTCACTCGAGGCTTACCTGCCGGCTATCTGTCGGACTTACCGCTCTTGACATCCGATCTGACCCACCAGAGCTTCCACCAGCTGTCCAGTCTGCCTGACCCAGCTGGACTTTTTGTCGATTGTCCGGTCTCCTGACCCAACCTGTCTTCATGCCAAATGTCCGGTCCACGCGACCCATTTGGACTTCATGCCTGGTGTCCGGTCCTCCTGATCTGTCAAGATATGTGCCTAGTATCTGGTCAACACAACCTACTAGGATTTCCTGTTAAGCCTGCATACTTAACACTGATATAAGAACATAAGTGAATCCTAATATTTAACTATGGTTCATACATCAAAACTAAGGAGTGATGCTCACTGCATCAACAATCTCCCTCTTTTGATGTATGACAACACATCAGTTAAAGTTAGGAGAATCAAATACCAATATCCAAATATTGACATGTATAAGAGATGAACTAACAAAGTTTGACATGTATAATAAATGCATTAAAATAAATCATGTATGAGATGCATAACCCTTTATCAAATTTTTGCATCTCTTCTTTTAATAAATCTCTTCTATTAATAAATCTTTAACTTTATAAGTCTTCTCTCCCCCTTTGATATACATCAAAATAGAGATTAAAAAAAATGATATAGTGGAGAGTTGAAATGAAAAATTTTCAAGCTCAATATTTCACCCGCGAATTTGATTTCAAAAACTAAAATTAAGCTCCCCTTTTATATTTTAAAGTTTTCAAAATTTTCAAATAATTTTTCCAACTTTTAAAATTTTTTCAACCTTTTCAAAACTTGTCAAACTCTTCAAACTCCCCCTTAATTTTTTTTTCTCTCGAATGTTTAACAAATTTCAAACTTTTCAAAACTCCCCCTGAATAAAAATTTATTTTCAAAATTTTAAAGAATTTTCAAGCTTTCAACCTTTTCAAAACTCCCCTTGAATAAAAACTTATTTTTTAAAATTTTCAAGCTTTCAAACTTTTCAAAACTCCCCCTGAATAAAAACTTATTTTTAAAATTTTTAAAAATTTTCAAGTTGATGCAAGAGTGATTGAGAATAAGTCCAAGCATGAGTTCCTAAATATTATATTTTGAAAATACACATCTAAAAATCATCCTTAAAGCAAATGTCCAATTCTTTACTAGCTCAAATAATATAGAATTAATCATTAAGCTTTGAATTAGAGTTAGTCACCGAAGTGATCGATTTGCTCTTGTAAATCCCATGTTGGTTCATGTCGATGCACTGGATCTGGAACCGGGGGTGCAATCCTAATATCTCACACCCATCTTCGTGGCTCAATACACAAACAGGTAATCCTAGGTGTTTGTGAGATGCGAAGGTTAACTTAAATCTATAGGATCATGAAATCTAGATTGACCTAATCTAGTGAAGATGTCGGCAAAGTTTGATTTGGACTCAACATAGTTGAGTTCAATACTACCTTTTGCCACATGATCCCTTTCAAAATGATGCTTAACATCAATGTGTTTAGTGCGTGAGTGATGAATTAGATTTTTAGTTAAATTTATTGAACTTATGTTATCAACAAAAGTTTTTACCTTTTTGTAATCTAATTCGAAGTCCTTAAGTGTGTGCATCATCCATAATAATTGTGCTACATATTCACCTAATGCTATGTATTCTGCTTCAGTTGTGGAAAGAGTAACACAATCTTGCTTCCTACTGAACCAGCTTACTAAGCATGATCCTAAGAGTTGACATCCTCCACTAGTACTTTTCCTATCTAGTTTATACCCTACATAGTCTAAGTCAGAGTATCCTATTAACTCAAAGCTACTAGGTTTTGGGTACCACATACCTACATTAATTGTTCCTTTAATGTATCTTAGTATTCTTTTGACATGTGTTAAATGTGACTCCTTAGCACAAGTTTGATATCTAGCACACATACTTACTGCAAATAGTATGTCAGGTCTACTTACAGTTAAGTATAGTAAACTACCTATGTCACTCCTATAGTACTTTAGATCTACAGACTTTCCTTTTTTGTCTTTATTTAATATAACATTCGTAGCCATAAGTGTTTTAATATCTTTTGTATTTTCCATACCAAATTTTTTAATTAATTCTCTTGCATATTTATTTTGGTATATATAGTTACCGTCTCTTGTTCGTTTTATTTGTAAACCTAAGAAGAAGTTTAACTCACCTACTAGGCTCATTTCAAATTCTTGTTCCATAAGGTTTATAAATTCTTTTAAAAAATTTGAATTCGTTGATCCAAAGATTATATCATCTATGTATATTTGAGCAATAAAAATGTCTTTGTTCAAGGTTTTTTACGAAAAGTGTTGAGTCAATTTGACCTTGTCTGAACCCTTTAGAGCTTAAGTATGAAGATAGTCTCTCATACCAGGCTCTAGGAGCTTGTTTTAATCCATATAACACATTTTTTAATCTATATACATGATTAGGATATTCTAAGCTCTAAAAACCGGGGGGTTGACTTACGTACACTTCTTCTTTTATTACTCCGTTTAAAAATGCGAATTTGACATCCATTTGGTATAATTTGAACCCTTTATGTGCCGCATATACTAGCAACATTTTAATTGACTCAAGTCTAGCTACTGGGGTATAAGTTTCATCATAGTCTAATCCTTCTGCCTGACTAAACCCCTTAGCTACTAATCTAGCTTTATTCCTAATGATTTATCCTTGGTCGTTTAATTTATTTCTAAACACTCATTTAGTGTCTATTATTGATTTATTTGATGGTGGAGTTACTAAGTCCCACACTTCATTTCTATCGAATTGTGCTAGTTCTTCTTGCATGGCTATTATCCAATCAGTGTCTGGTAAGGCCTCATCTATTGATTTTGGTTCTATTTTTGATATTAATGCGATTTGACTTAAGTTTCTTAGAGCTGATCTAGTTTGAACTCCTAAAGTTGGATTTCCTAATACTTGTTCGAACGGATGATTAGAATTAATTCTAGATGTCTTTAAGTTTTTTTCACATTGTTTAGGATTAATTTGTTCTTCTTCATCATGTGTAATTTTATTTAGCTCATTTTGATTATCTTTTAATGTATTTGGTTGATTATTAGTGATTTCTTTCTCATCAAATTTTAAGTTAGTTGTTTCTTCAATTTTTAGGATTTCTTATTATAAATCATATAGGCTCTACTAGTGTTCGAATACCCTAAAAATATCCCTTCATCGATTTTTGAAGAGAATTTTTCGAGACGGTCTTTCGTATTTAAAATAAATATTTTACATCCAAATACCTTTAAGTATTTTATTGAAGGTATTTTATTATTAAAAATTTCATAAGAAGTTTTATTATGTATTTTATTAATTATTACTCTATTTTGCACATAACATGCAGTGTTTATTGCTTCGGCCCATAAATAACTAAGTAGGTTATATTCATTTATCATTGACCTAGCGGTTTCTTGTAAAATTCTATTTTTTTTTCTACTATTCCGTTTTGTTGAAGTGTTCTAGGACATGAATATTCATGATGATATCCATTTTCCGAACACATTGTTGTAAATTTTTCATTTTTAAATTCTCCTCCGTTATCACTTCGTATTCTTTTTATCTTACGGTCTTTTTCGTTTTCTATTTGTTTACTAAAATTTTTAAATACTTCAAATGTTTCATCTTTATGTTTTAGGAATTTTACCCATGTAAACCTAGAGTAATCGTCTATTATTACTAAACAATATAAATTACCACTTAGTGATTTTACTCCATGTGAATCGAATAAATCTAAGTGGATTAACTCGAGTATTGAACTTGTTCGACCTTGATCGGTTAATTTATGTTGAGACTTGGTTTGTTTTCCTTGTTGGCAAGCATTACACATTTTGTTTTCAATATTTTTAAGTTTGGGCAATCCTCTGACTATATTAGTTCCACTTAACTTCGTTATATTCCTAAAGTTAGTGTGAGCAAGTTGCCTATGCCACAACTAACTCTCCTCTTGCTGTGTCATATGATACTTAATTGAGGATCTTTCTAAATTTATTGAATATATATTTTTATTCCTAACTCCCTTAAATAATATTTTTGAATTTTCAATACGGTTAATCAAATATTTATTCGATAAAAATTTCACTACATAACCAACATTACACAACTAACTTATACTAAGCAAGTTAAATTTGAAATTATCTATTAGCAGAACTTTTTGTATAACAAAATTAGACTCTAATTAATGTTACCTGATCCAATTACCTTAAGTTTGTCGTTGTTTCCAAAGACGACTGTTCTTAGGTTCTTGTAGCTTAATTTCGAGAACTTTTGACTATCTCCAGTTATATGTCTAGAGCAGCCATTATCCAGAATCCATTGGTCTATTCTGGAGTCCTACCTTGAATAAGATGAATTATCTTAAATTTATTTAGGTTGTAAATTTGTTAAATTAATTTTAGTTGAGTATATTAAGTTGGGTTGATTTTAATAAATTAAGTTTTGTTAAGTGAATTTGTTTATTTAGGTATGTTTGTTTAGAAGTATAGTACATTAAGTTGAGTTGAATTAAGTTAAGCTGAAATAAGGTAAGTTGTTAAGATAAATTTATTAATCTCGATTTAAGTATATTAGAATGAGTTTAGCTAAACTAAACTAATTAATCTTAATCATCTCACCCAAGCTAAGTTTTCAATACACTTATTCCTGTGAGTTTTGTAAGATGAGAATTTCTTTTATCTTAATTAAATTTAATCAGCAATTTCAAAGTGTTTAAACTTGTGTTAGATTCAAGCTTGGTTTGAGCTAGTCAAGTAAGTTTTTTCAGTATTGATTTCCAGGTCGTGGCGAGGCACATGACCTTCTTGGTTATCGGAGCAACGATCACTTCCTAGACAAAGTCAATAAAGGAATCAAGTACTTGATTCACTTTAGACTAAGTCTTGGTCTAACTAGTTAAAGACTTAGTGAGTTAGCTTCGGTCAGTTCCACTTGACTTAGTGCACCAGGTCGTGGCGAGACACATGACATTCTTGATTATCGGAACAACGATCACTTCCTAGATATGCACTTCGAAGAGCTTCCCTAACTTACTATCAATTCACTTGTCTTAGTACTAGGTTGTTTAAGTTTAAACTACTTTGTTTCCTATCTAGTCCATTCTAAATTAAGCAAGTAAAGTAAACTAAAGCATACAAGTGTTTAACTAAATAAGGAAATAAGTAAAGTGTTAGCTCCCCCTAAATGGTAGCTAGATTGAGTTTTGTTCAGTAAGTGAACTTGACTCTTAGGAACCCAAAATTGATTTGGTCCAACTTGGTTGATTAAGCTAGACTTAGGAACTCATGCTTGGACTCGATTCTTAGCATTTCGGCTAAGTAATGACATGAATGATTTATAGGTGGATTTGACCTTGTATCCGAGTCCGGATCTGTTGTACACGACTCGCTGAGTTCCAAGCATCATGTTGAGATACTTAGAGCTTGATGTGAACCTTTCCAAAGATCCGGTTAGATCTTTTACTTGCCTTTTTAGGACCGAGTTCTCTTCCTCAAGCTTTGCAACTTGAGTTGAGTCTCTATCCTTAATTTGACAAGTCGAAGTCTTCGAGTTGACTTGCTCCTTAAGTACTTGGACTTCCTTAAGTAGCGAGTCGACTCGATTCTCGGACTTGGTTAGTTTCCTACCTAAGCATGCAATAATATTATACTACTTATCTTCTAAGGGAGAAGTTACCTCATTTGAACCTTCGGAAATGGATATGGATCCGTGGCTTCTCTCGGACGCGGAATCGGACTCGTACTCGGAACTTGACTTGGCTCCGGATCTCGATTCGGCCATAAATGCAACGAAACTTCTCTTCGTCTCTTCCGCGTCCGACTCTTCCGATGATGACTCATCCCATGTCGCCTTAAGTGCTTTCTTCTTATTTTCCTTTTTTTTTTTGGATTTTCTTCCTTTTTTTAAGTTTGCACACTCCGACTTGCAATGTCCCTTTCCGTTGCATTCGAAGCACATCACTTCCGATCGGGGTTTCAGCTTGTTGTCGACGACCTTTTTGGCATCCTTCTTCGTAAATCTCTTCCTCCAGTTGAACATCTTCTGGACCATATTTACGATCTCCTCTTCTCCGTTTGTTTCCGACTCCGACTCGTCTTCGGATTCACTCTTCACTTTTCTTTCCTTTTTAGTCGAACCTGCCATCAAAGCTATACCATTCTCGGTTTGACCCAAATTAACTTGTTCGTGTAGTTCGAGTTCACAAAATAGTTCGTCTAATCTAATTGTTGAAAGATCCCTAGAAACCTTATAGGCATCGACAATCGATGTCCATAAGGCATTTCTCGGGAATGCCTTAAGCGTATACGTAATTATGTTCCTATTTTCTATTTGGTGTCCTATTAAGTGTAATCCATTTAATATATCTTTAATTTTAGTATGAAGTTGACTAGCATTTTCGTTTTCGTTCATTTTACAATTAAATAACTTATTTAATAACATATCCCGTTTAGCTATCCTAGTGTCATTTGTACCCTCGTGCAGTTCAATTAATTTTTCCCATAATTCCTTAGAATTTTCGAATGGACTTACCCTATTGAGCTCTTCTTTGCTAAGTTCGCATTGCAAGGTGTTAAGTGCCTTGTAATCGACTTGAGCTCTCTTTCTAATATCCGCGATTCATTTCTCCGGTTCTAACAACTCACCCGAGTCGTCTACCGGAGCTGTGAACTCTTTCCTAATTGAGAATCAGACCTCTAGGTCGGTCTTCAAGTAGCACTCTATTCGTCTTTTCCAGTAGGAAAAATCCTCTCCATTGAAGAGAGGAGGGCGAACGGTGCTGTATCCCTCTAAGTGTGACATTATTAACGAAATATTCTCTAAGTACAGAAAATTAAATTAAATATTTTCTAAAATAAGAAAAATTAAATCTAATATTTAAATATACAGAAAATTAACTAAATTATTCAAATATACAGAAAATTAATTCAATTATTTAAATATACAGAAAATTAATTAAATATGTAGAAAATGATTTTTAATTAATTTAAAATGTAGAAAATGATTTTAATTAATCTAAAATGTAGAAAATAATTTTTAATTAATCTAAAAAAGGTAGAAAATGATTTTTAATTAATATAAAATGTAGAAAATGATTTTAATTAATCTAAATTAATCTAATGCAATAAAAATTAATCTAAAGTAATAAAAATTAATCTAAATTAATCTAAAGCTCACGATGGTAGTTTCACCAATTCGGAGCGCCTCCGCTCTGATACCAATTGTAAGATCGTGTTTTTCCGAGAGGTGGGGGGTGAATTTCAGAGGTTTAAAAATTTTATTTTAATTTTAAAACAATTTAGAATATTTTGAGTATGCAGCGGAAATGAAAATGAGACAATTTATTTTACTTGGTTCACAACCCTAATTGGGTTGCTACTCTAAGGCCCGTAGCTCTTCCTCGAGCTACCTCGATGGGCAATCACTAATTACCCTTCGACTCGAGAACTCTCGACTTCGGAGGGTTTTGCTTTTTACAAATAATAGAGTTGGGTAACAGACTACCCACTCTTAAAGTTAAGTACACAAGCGAAATAGTATGTTAAAAAGAAATACAAAACTTTATACCGACACTTAAGAATTGTAGAGGTAGTCGCATAGTGTCGGAAGATCGTCTTGTTGTTGAACGAGAGTTTTGTGAACGAGCAAGTATTTCGGCAGCACTTCGACATAGATTGAATATTCTACTCGGATCCGATTGAGCATATATTTTATAAATCTTTTCCAGTCGATATAGAATTCGTGGTCTTCCAGTCGACTGAAACCTCTCCAGTCAACTCCACGTCACTTGACTCTGCATCGGGAAATTTACCTTTTCAGTAGACTCAATCCCTTCAGTCGACTGAAATCCTTTCCTTCTGCATCGCACGATCTCCGATCGATCACAGTTGATCCTGCCAAATAGGTATCCAGTCGACTGATCCATATCCAGTCGACTGAACTCCAGTTGACTTGAATCCATCCAGTCGACTGATCCCTGCAAAACAGGATTAGCACAAATAGATGATATGAAGTGTAATAATAGTAGTAATACTGCTCGATCTCGACTACTAAGTCCCACACAGACTTTTCGTCTGATCGACGCCTAGCTTTGTCCCCCTACAGAGGACTCGGCCTCACCTCTTCACTTGAGGTTTATCTGTCGGCTACCTGTCGGACTTACCACTCTTGACATCCGATCTGACCCACCAGAGCTTCCACAGCTATCCGGTCTGTCTGACCCAGCTGAACTTTTTGTCGATTGTACGGTCTCCTTACCCAATCGGTCTTCATGCCAAATGTCCGGTCCATGCGACCCATTTGGACTTCATGCCTGGTGTCCGGTCCTCCTGATCTGTCAAGATACGTGCCTAGTATCCGGTCAATACGATCTACTATGACTTCCTGGTAAGCCTGTACACTTAACGCTATATAAGAACACAAGTGAATCCTAACATTTAACTATGGTTCATACATCAAAACTAAGGAGCGTTGCTCACTGCTTCAACAAGTTCTCTCTAGAATCATTATAGTAAAATTGGAAAAGTTTAGGGAGCGTTTGGTTCGAGACTTTTCCATTTTCATTTTCCCATTTTCCACTTTTTTTTTCATTTTTCAGAAAAGGATTTTTCTACGTTTTCCATTTTTTTTGGAAAACACTCTCATTTTTTGAAAAACGAAGATGGAAAACACAAACCAAATGTATTTTTTCATTTTCTCAAAAAATAAAAATGGAATCATTTTGTGCACCAAACACCCCCTCCCCCTAACTTCGCTACTCTATTATTGAGGTAGAGGGGCTTAGAGAGCACTTCTCTAGTTTCTATTTTCTTAAAAAAAATATTTATTTTCAATATGCTGGATAGTAATTTGTTCTTTTAGGAAGATTAGGCATCTCTTAAAGAGAATATTTCATATTAAATTCCATGCAAATTTGTGAAACATAATATGAGGGCAAATAAATGATATAGATAAAACTACTCACTTGCTTGGACCGATGAGATGAGGACATGTGTCCTAAGTAGGTAATTGACAGGGAACCTGGGATAAAATCGTGGAAAGTTACTAATAATAAACTTCAATGACATCTGTCGGTCAATCTGTCATCAGTTAAAATCAGAGGGCCGAATGTTGATTCCATCTCAAGACCATAAGTCTTATAATCAGTGGTTGGGTGCTCACTTTGAGGCTTATATAAAGGGAATTCGGGACGACATTATAGGGGATATGGTTCTTGATCTGCTACATTAATTAGCATAGTCAAAGCCAAAAGGCAATTTCTAGGTGACAACTTGTTGACCCTCTATAGCTTGTTTCAACTCTGTCCTTTACTCGTCACCTTAATCTCATCCAGTCCATGTCGGTCAATCTTGGTGCACCTCAGCTGAACTAGCCATCCCTTCACTCTAATCTCATCTGAATTCAACCCCACTTCAGTTCCTCTTTGTCCCAAGTTTTCCAACTGAATCCAATATTATGCTATTACTAAGCAAACGTCTCTATCTGTTGTGATCAGGTCTGTAGGAAGTTATATATGTAAGGAATTAAGAATTCAAGGATACTGGTGAAAATAGCACACAATAGTTCAAGCAATGATTTTACAGGGAGAAAAAGTATATCATAATTTGTTAATGTTGGGATCTATTGTGAAAATAATCGCAAACGCAGCGGAAAAAAAACTTGATCCCTTCAGAGATCCATTTGCATGCATTAATCCATTTGCATGTAACGTTGAGGAGTGTCATGAAATCCCATTGCATGTAATTAATCCATTTGCATGCAACGTTAAGGAGTGTCATGAAATCCCATTGCATGCAATTAATCTCATTTCATGCAAGATTAATCATCATTAATCATGCTAACTTTTGGTGCTTTTTTTTTTCATTAATGCATGATTAATCGTCATCCATCATGCATGAATGTTCAACCCCTTCTCATTTGCCTTTTTCAATTGGTTTCATTTGAGTCTAACTCAAATTAAACCAATTTGAGTCCAACTCAAGTTTGGCCAAGCAATGAGTCTAACTCATTCTAGTCCATTCAATTAACTAATGATTCATTTAGTCAAACTAAGATGATCCTATCTCCAAAATAACGTATTTTTTTGTGTGTGATCCAATAGTTTCTTGCAATGTTGGCAATGTTTCTAAAACCCTTTTAGAAACATAAGCAATGAGTGACATCTAACAATGCATCATTGCTTCCCAAGTGACAAGAATATCGAGATCCGACATAACCTTACTGTGGCTACTATAATATATAACCTTATCCTTCTATCCTCAATGTCTAGATTGATCAATGAGACATAGATCATGTCATCCTCTTATAAATCTTTGTGCTCTTGATCCCCAAGTAGACTCACTCAAACAAATGAGTTCAATATCTCATATTGATTCATATGAGCATGATTATGTATTTCGTGGTCCTACTCTATCAAGAGGCCTAAAGATATCACTCCCGTCATATGAGAGGGATAGATCCCATCTGCATTGCTCACATCTCTCTGCATAATTTGTTACATACCCAGTGATCGCCTTTATAGTCCACCCTGTTACGGGTGACGTTTGACGATACCAAAATACATAACTCCTTATGTAGGGAACTGTAGTGATTTCTGGTCTAAGGATTAATCATACCAATAGTCACTATGAGAAAGTTTGACACTCATATGACGATCCATGAAACTTTCTCATAGCGGATCAATTCAGTATATATTCTCTAATATATACCTATGTGTCAACGTGATATCACATATCCATGACTTGTGAGATCAAGTTATCAATTGACCTACATATTAGTCTCAATGCATTAATATTGCCCTTGTATATTAATGTTTGACTAGGAATATTTAAGAATAGTATTCTCTGTAACCTTTCACGATCAATTCTACCAATTGATGTGCTGTAGATAAGAACCTACTTTCTAGGACATTATTATATTTATTTTGCTGGCACAAGCATGAAGTAAATATAATAACCAAACTTTGCCTTTATTATTAATAGAATATGATACATAAGTCCCCAGTCAATTATCACATAATTTACTCTAGGGTTTACTACTAACAGTTAATTACCATTCTTTTGGCAGAAACTACTTATGTTTTGTTGGTTAATGGTGAATAGCTGAAGTTGATAGTTGTGTTTGCTTCTTCCCTGCAAGTTGGCAAGTTGCTTTGTGATGCTGTAGTTTCATTAGAAATGGTTTAACCAGACTCTAGACTTTCAGTTTTTTGCGTATTGGTTTACTTTGATGGAAAGATTGGTGGAGGAAAAGGTACTTTAAACTTTACACTGACCGAAGGAATTCCATCTGTAATTTAATGAGCCTCTCTCTTCCTTTTCCGTCCCCTCTTAACATCCAAGTATATCACAATTGATGAGGCAAGAGTTGAAACATAACATTCCTTCTTCGAGTCCTTATGTTATGAAACTCATTTTCGATTAATCATTAAGGTGTGCACCATTCATTTACTACGAATAGATTTAGAGTTTTTTTTTGTCAAAAAAACCTCAATTTTAGGAGAAAGTAAAAAAAAAAAAAAACCCTTGTTATGGTAGGCTTCTGTTTTGATTTGGAACTGATATTCCTAGTTAATCATCAAGGGGTGATGCACCATTTTCTTTGCTTGTATGACTGAATTGTTTGTTACAGTAATATTAAGTAGTTTCTAAAGTCTGGTGAAATTGATGCACTCTCTTTTAGGTGTTTCGTTTAACATGTTATTCGTTGCACAACAGATTACTTTATAAGCTTTGGTTCAGCTGTGCATTCAATGCTGGTAACTAACCTTAATGATAAACCATTGTTAAATTTTGGGTTATTTGGACACCAGGATGAAATTGAGATTGAAGCCAAGGTTCTGCGAGCAGGAAGGACAGTCGGGGTTGTCACAGTAGAACTTCGTCAGAAAAGGACCAGGAAGATTATAGCTAATGCACGTTGTACCAAATATTTTTCTCCACTAAGTAATTTATGAGGTAATCCTTCTGTGTATTCTGTTTTTAGTAATAAATATTGGCATCATATTGCGGGGTAAAGTTACTGCTGACTTAGAGGTTACGGATTTGAATCCTGAAAACAACTTCTTACAAAGTAGAGTAAGGCTGTCTACAATAAATCTTTTCAAAAAAACCACAATGATAGAAGATTCGTACACTGAATTATCCTTTTTATACTGCTGGGTGTCATATCCATTAATTGAAAATTTGAGATGAGGAAAATTACAAGAGCCGGAGTAGGAAAATGTTTCTGGTTTCAGCTGAATCTTTGTTTATATCAGACTATTGTATGCTTGTTATCATTACATATTATAGAAAGGTTAAAAGCTAGTCCTGCAAATAGTTGGTGAGAATTTTATTCATTTATTTGCAAAAAAGGATTAAATATGCACTCAATTATGGATCAATGTACAGGAAAAGCGAACTCAGGCCTGGCAAAGCAAAAGAATCCTGCTTGTAAGCCTTATTAACCAGGTGACGTAAAAGAACAACCTGAAAACTGAAACTATTAAATAATGGAGGCAGATGCTTCGATTACTAAAAGCTTGTATGCGTCTTTTAATCTACATGTTTCTTGAAATCTTGTTTATGACGATCCATTCATATACGAGACACTAAGAATGTTACTCCATATTTGTGAAATCTACATGTTTCCTATTCCTAGTACATTTCTGCTCCAGTTCCCAACCAAAACCAACTGCATGATTTGAGCAACGCGCACCCAATAAAAATGTCACTCCACGTGACATTAGGATAATCATATCCAAGTAATGTCGGTCGTACTCTCTGCATGATTCCCACAAAGGGAACAGAAGTTTTCAAATTTTCCATTTGACAAACCTATAAATGGGGGACAATTTGTTGTACATAAGAATTTTGGCACAAAACTGTTGTACTTCAGAGATTGACTACCTGAGAACCCTCTTTGATTGGGTCATGGGGATGGATAACTATTATACTATATTGTAGACTTTGGGACAAAAAGTGATGTGCTTATCTCAAGCGCCCTTCATCGCCGATCTCACAATTAGATGAAGAAAGGTAAATTATGAGGGATATTTTTGCCCAATCAAGAACTAGCATGGTGGGAGGATAGATATTCCGAAAAGCTTTCGGCTCCCGGGGATTGACCCTTGCTCATTGGGGCAATTCTATCGTCCGTGCTAATCACTTGGTTCTCTCTTGGGGACTACTATGTTGTAGATTTGCTAGATATGTACGTGACATATTTTCCCACTGATTAATGTCCCTTCAGTTGGTTGTGTAGCTGATATACTTCTCAAACGATGCCCTGTTCGCATCCCAAAAAATTAATGTATGGTATGAAAGGTACCCAGTACTCCTCCCTAGACAAGATGAAATAAGTCTTTCAAAAACTTGTGGCAAGTGAAATGTGAGAACTATGTTGTCAACTCAAGGCTTAGAATGAGGATCTCTTAAGTGCTATAAGAAGTACTCATCCTCCTACTCTATGGAGACTTATGTACATAATTATTATCTAATAAGGTTGTTTTTTTTTTAGATCTATGTAGACTTATGTACATAATTATTATCTAATAAGGTTGTTTTTTTGGAAAAAAAGAGGTTTAGATTGATTGAAAACATTGTATTTACTTATTGCAGGCAACACGAAAGAGTTGTTCTAACAGACAACTTATTTCTAGCCATATGATGCACATTGGTCATTTGCTTGGGATTTGTAAAAAAATGAGAAACTAGAGAATAGAACAAAGCTCTTGACAAAAGTAAAATCTTTTTATTTGAGCTAATTTGGATCCACTTTGGACCATGGTTTCTGATGTTGAGTTATGCCAAGTGGCATGAGTGAAGTTTATCATATTGTTCATCCAATTGGTATGCGCTTTGACATAGCTAGCACATGGAAAAATAGAGGAATAGGAGAAGTGATCAAGTGAGAGAAGGGAGGAGAGGGAAGGAGAAAAGACAACGGTGGTAAGAGAGGAAGGAAAGAGTCGGTGAGAAGCAAGAAGAGATGTATTAGAGAGAAGAACAAGTGGTGGCAACGAGAAGGCCACAATGGGCATTGTAGCACAAAGGATGTTGTTGGCAACTACCATTGATAGCTAAGGCGAAAGCTGTCTGTTTGTTTTATCCTTTTCCTTCCCTATGGAGTGGATGATGTAGATTGATTGATCGTCAAACTTTGAATTATTTATCAACTTGAGAATTTGTTTTGTTGCTGTGGGCTTGAGTTATTGCTTTGTTATCGTAGTTGCTAATCTAGGCTTTTTTATACCTGACCATTTATTGCCAGTAATAATTACTGTTGGCTTGAGTAATTGTTTCGTTCAGGACAGCAACATACATTGGGGCCGATTTTTATAGATTCACAGCCGCATGGTCTTGTCAGGTAACCTTGGAGGACATATGGAAGACACTCCTAGCAATAGTAATTGATAACATTCTTCATCCAGCACAGGTTGCTTTCGTCAAAGATTATTCTACACTGAAAACATCCATCTAGCTCAAGAGTTGTTGAGGAAATATGCAAGGAAGAGCATTTTTCCAAGATGTGTTCTTAAGGTTGGCCGTTGATATGGTAGATTGGTGCTTCTTGATTGCTGCTCTTCGTGCTTTTGGGTTCTTGCAGCAATTCACTAGTTGAATCTCGGAGTGTATTACAATCATCTCTTTCTCGGTGGGGGTCAATGGGGCTATACCTAGATTCTTTAAAGGGAGGAGAGGCCTACGACAAGGTGACCCTCTCGTGCCATTCCTATTTGACTTATGCTTGGAAGTCTTCTCATAATCACTAAAGGTGGCATCAGCGCATCTAGAATTCCACTTCCATCCAATGTGCACAACCATCGGTATCACCCACTTGGTGTACGTAGATGACCTCTTTTGATTTGCCCAATCTGATAAGTCTATGATCACCTTAGTTGCTAATCGCATTGACAAGTTTGGTAACACTAGGGCTATAGCCCAACCTCTAGAAATTTAGCATTTATCTCGCAAGAGTCAATGAACTGATGAAGGTCAGATTGATAGAAATCATTGGATTTCAGTAGGGTTCCTTTCCTTTCTACTATCTTGGCATCCCATTAGCTACAGAAAAGTTATTAAAGTAATTATGGTGCCTTAATTGATGCCATAGTGAGGAAGTTAACGTCATGGCCAAAACACGCTGTCCTATGTTGGTAAATTTGAATTGGTGAAGATCATCTTGTAAGGTATCGAATGTTTTTGACAATTCATATTGTTGATCCCTTGTACGGTGATTGATAAGTTATATCTCATATGTCGATCATGTGTAGACTTCGAAGCATCTGCCAATCTCTTAGGACTCTGTGTTTACTAAAGGAGGAAGGCCGCTATGAGATGCTAGATCTACGGGCATGGAACTCAACCCTCCTATGCAAAGTGCTATGGAATATCCAGCAGAAAAAGAATTCGTTATGGGTGAAATGGATTCATCATCAGTACTTTAGAATGGTTGACCTATGGGAATGGAAAGCAAATCTCTTTGACTCGCCTTTGATTAAGCACTTGCTATAGATTCGTTATATCATTCGGGAAAAACAGGGACTGCACAGCAAGGATCGGCAAATACTAGCAGACTGGTTCATCTCTGCACAACATCGACGTTTTGCTGCAGTATGCAACTTTTTAAGACGCCGGGGAGCAGTCAAGGCTTGGATGAAAGTTGTATGGGGGTCATACTTCATGCCAAAACATCAATTCACATTGTGGCTTCTGGCGCATGGGTAGATATGTACCAAAGATCGGATAACATGAGGCATGTAAAACTTGTCCATTATGCCTATTGATACCAAGTATAATTGCCTGTCCATTACCCGCATGATAATGACAGCTGAACAAGCCAAGTCACTCCACGGAATGGTACCCGACCCACTCACTTGCAGCGGTTGTGGGGTCATCTTGGCACTCCCAGTGATACGCCTTGCATTTCGGTCCGGATTTATATCATCATGTCGGACGTTCCGCGTCTCGGCCCGGATTTCTATCCTCATGTCGGACACTTCGCGTCTCGGCCCGGATTTATATCATCATATCGGGCGTTCCGTGTCTCGGCCCGGACTTCTATCCTCATGTCGGACGCTTCGCATCTCGGCCCGGATTTATATCATCATGCCGGACGCCCGCTGCTCTACCGACTTATTCTCATGCCGACGCTAAGGCCCCGGTCCGACTTTATCGTTATGACCGGACGCCCGCGCCTTGGCCCGGATTTATATCATCCGATGTTCCGCGCTGCCGGATTTATCATCACGCCGACGCTGCCTCGCCTGCATTCTATCATCACGACGACGCCGCCCTGGCTCTGACTTCAATTACCATGAAGGTTTTTCGTCCCATCCGTTTTATCTCTCAGCAAGGATGCGTCTTCTCTGATACACCGTTTCTACCTGATCTATTTTATGGTAAGCTGACCTGACAATCCTCATCATCACCTCTCTCCGACAGAAAGCTAGATCCTCTGACAAGGCACAAATAAGTATCTGCGACATTAATTGAGATTTGCCTCCTATCAACCGCACGACTTGTATTAATGGCTGCCCACACGCAAAAGCAGATTTCCCTGCTGAAGTTTTAGAGGATTGGTGGCAGCATTAATTAAGATTTGTCTCCTATCAACCGCGCATTAATGACAACCCACGCGCTGGATGCGATTTTAGATAGCAATGATTTAAGATACTGAAAAAAAACCCTTGATAATTAAGAAATGACCTGATATGATTTTTCAGAAATTTTTAGAAATTTTTCTGGACTTAAATAGAATTTCTGTGGCGTTTCGTAGGGAAAGATTTAATAGGCTTTAATAAAGTCTGTTTGGATTATTAGTTATTAGTTATATTGATTTTATTAACCTAAGTTATAATTATTTAACCTAGGTTTATATTTTCTCCTTATTTCCAGTTATCTCACGCCGTAACTTCTCCCCCCCCCCCCCAGATTTCTTGATTTTTCCTTCTCTTCATCGCCGACTCACAGCTTCCTTCTCGATCGCTGGCCCACCGCTGCCACCTTCTCCTCACGCTACGCCACGCCAAGTTCGCTGCGCCGCCTTCTTCGACGATCCAACCCTGACAACTCTTCTTTCCTCCAACGTCACATATCGCCGCCGCCACTTTTCGCTGGCTAGGTCACCGCCGCTGCTGATAGCCGCCGCCTTCCTTCCTTCCTCGCACAGCTAGCCGCTAGCCTAGCCGCTGGCGCGCGTGAGGTCGCGATCCTCGCCGGTGGTCGCCGAGAGGTAGAGTCGACTTCCTTATTCCTCGACGGATCAAAGTCCTAGCCGTGGTTTCCTTCTGCTCGTTTAAGTCTATGGTTTTGCAAAGGGTCTCAACAGGGAACAAGGGATCGGATTAGGAACGGTCACGCGGAGTTTCTAAGGCGCGTGTATATCTCGCTTGTTCATGTTCTTTAAATGCCGGTTTCGATCTCGCTGCGGTCGCCGTGAATCGGGTTGTAAACGGGCGTGAAGAGTGGTTTGTTCAGTGTCGCATGGTACGTGGAGATGGGTTAGCAGAGGATTCTAAATAGGGTGGATTAGGCCTTGAGTTGTGTATTCGTGGGTTATGGAACGCTACCGGTGATGCTCGCTTCGACGCGACGGGCAAGGATGTTATTAGAATATATATCAGGATTTCTGTGAGGAAGGTGATCCGAGTAGGGATTGCTCAGAAACAACTGATTGGGTCCAGATTCGATACCTATACTCTGATCAAAGGAGTCAGACCGGGTAAGTGTGGATCGGATTCACTGGATTTAAATCAAGGTATATTTGGCGATGTCCTATCGTGAGCCGTGCGCGATTGATTAGTTGGATTAAATATATGATGATTTTAAATTTATTTCAGGTTATTGACAGTGGTTGTCTGTGCTTTGGTTATATGATTTGAGTGTGAGTTAGTTCTTAGTGATCTATAGTTGCCTGGGTTGTTGATTTCGGTGTGATATTGATCGGTTCTGTAATTAGGTATGGAGGATTGATTAGGTTAAAATAGGATAACTAAATCAATCTAGTGGATCGGATATGAGGTCGATGTAGGATTCGATTTGATCATTTGTTGTATGCTACAACTTAATGATAATTATGTTGTATGCAGGACGTTGATACGAGACAGGTCCGCGGGCGTGAAGATTTTATTATTTCGATCATTTTAAAGAAAGCGGTATTTTTGACCTTATCTTTGGGATATAATTGATACGCCGATACGCTAGTTAAGATAACTTTGCAATAATTTTCATGTTTATATGCCTAGTATGTTATCGCTACTACTGACATGCATCGACCGCTTTATAGGCTATATCTTCCCGCTTTACTTGATCTTGATATCTCGATACGCATTTATCATGCATATTATTACTGATATAGTAATTTTGCTGGTATAACATGCTTTAGTATTACGCACCATCTGCATGATTGATCCCGCCGGACGGGGTTCCTTTATAGTTGAGCCCGCAGCCGCTATACGGTTCCGCATACGCCGCCACCGCGGGTTAGTGGTACATCGAGGGTGTGCATTGCTCGCAGTTCGCTGTCCGCCACGGGTAGCGCTGAGGCGTGGGTAGCGGCGAGGATCCTTCCTCCGCTTGCATGACCGAGATTTAGAGCATCGCTTCCCCACTGTCAGCGGGAGGATAGGTGTACCGACAACATCCTATCCACTCTGGCCACTGCGCGATGGCAGAGTGCACAGCTCACGCCCTACCCACTCCTGCTCACCATCAGCAGAGGCTACGACCGGCGTGGGTGACTACGCCATTTGACGACATGCATTTTCAGACGGATAACATTTCAGATTGTGTTTATCGCATTTTTATCACGCCTTGATGTCGATATGATCACATGCATACAGATACATATTCAGATATATGGTTCAAATGACTTTATTTCATCTGGTACGACACATGCTTCTATATCAGGATAGGAGATTCAGGTAAGTACAATCCTTTTGTATTTCTTTCTTGCATACCCTATATATGAGACTGTACTGACATGATTGTTATAGTTAGTTATATCTTACTTTGCATATCGACTATATCCGCTGAGTTCTTTGAACTTATCCTGTGATTTTATATTTATTTCAGGATGAAGCTGTCAGGAGAGTCCAGTTGTCATACCCCCCTCGTCGTGATAGTTTATTAGTTATTTGTTTTATGATTTTGGATATTTTGATTAGAAGATATGTTTAGGACTGGTGTTGAGTTTATGTACTCATGGATACTTGGTGTCATTATAGACTTTTATTCGGATTTTATTTCGATTGATTTTGGTTGGGCATTCCTGCCCAGATGGCAGAAGGGGTAAGTCTAGTTATTGTAGACTGTTTACTATTTACCTTGATTGTTGGCCTGAGGCCTTATGACCTGCATGTGTTGTTTGGATTCCGGTTGTGTTGACCAATGTATAGTGGCCGTGTAGGCCTTGTATGTAAGTTTGGTATTGTCACCCGTACAGGGGAGATGTTGTCAGATTTTCGTCTGGCAGGGACTCCCTCGGGGCGTGACAAATGATCGTAATGTACGATCCCTGAAGTCATACCACCTTCGCGGGCAAAATCCACTAACGAGGGGACTCCCCCTCCCCCTATATATATGACCCTCCTTGAGAAGGAGAGATAAGTTCTCACTCTGAATCTCGTTCTCCTCAATTTCGTCACACATATTCAATCTAATTTCTTGTCTTGAGCGTCGAGGGCGCTGCCGAGATCCTCTCTGCCCCTTAACAGATTGCTATTATGCAGGCTCATTATTCGGTCTCGTCATTATTCGGTCTGTCCCAAGAAAGTCGCATTCCAGTTGTTCCGAGTTCTCCCACGTCATCGTTCCGCAGAGCAGTCTTTGACCCTTGTCGTCTTCGCTACTCGGACACCTCACTATCATTATCTCGACGGGCAACACCTATCTATAGGTGAATCCCTTGATAATATATACTTCTATTGCCCCATAAGCAAAGAGCTTTAGCATCAAATGAGATCTTGGCTCGACATAGGATAGGAAATGAGCAGCTCAAAGTGGATATTAAAGGTATTCCACGGGCACATCTGTGGCAACAACTTGAGTTCCCATATCTTGGCATGTCTTGCACGATTTATCTAATATGGCAAACTTAGAATAGATGTCAATATGGGGTGATGTCGCTAACATAGAGGTTGTTTCGTGCAACATTTTTTGGGCATCTAACTTGTATGTCATCACTGACATATAATATAATTTATGTTCCTTCCAAAAAAAATGCTGATTGGAGTTGTGATTAGAGCTGTCAAACGGATCGATCCATGATGAAGCAGGTCAATCCGTCATTAACTCAACATTTAGCAGAGAGGGGCGGATCGACCCGTCATCTTGACAGGTTGAGAAATCTCCAACCCAATCCAACCCATGACGGGTTGCAGGTTAGGCGGACCAATCCACGGGTCACAAAAATTAAAAAATTATATCTAAAATTACTAAGGTGTTGGGAGTTTATGACGATGATCGGTAAGATAAATGGAGTACCATAATTAAAAAAATAAATATTTGAAGTAATTAAAATCTTATAATTGAGATTTAATTATCGACCGACAAAGTTGAGTAACAATGTTTTTTATTTTTTCAATGATCCAAAATATCCAAATCTTGATAATATATAAATTTAAATTTTTATTCCTCTAAATAGAGATCTAATTGAGATTTTTTAGCTCTTATAATTATTTAACTTTGATATGTCATCATTTCCTGCATCGATTGAAATAGTAATGATAAGATAATATAAAACAATTAAAGTATACAAGAAAAAAAAAAGAAAAAAAAAGTATTAAAGTACATCAAATATTATTTTGTTCTTTCCTCTTAATTTCTCTTACACTTTATGGAGGTGTATATGTGATAGAAGAAGTTTGTGATGGTGAAAAACTTCTCTTATTAATTAATATTAGAATATTGGTAAAAAAAAATTTATACAATTTTATTTTCATATGTTCTATCTTTTGACATTTTTCAATCCGCGAGCCAACCCATACTCATGGCGGGCCGACCCGTCTAGATCCGCAACCCGCGCGGGTCGATCCATTTAGGCCCATCAAAATGGCAGGTTGATAAAATTTTAACCCAATCCGTCTAAATTATTTGGCGGGGCGGGTCAATCCGATGGGCCTAATCCAACTTGACAGTTCTAGCTGTGATTTTTATTATGAATATATGACATGGATCAATCCAATGACTGTAATTGGGATCTGAATGTCTGTAGTGAATCAAAGATTAAGGTTTATTTTTTTTTACTGAAAAATAATTTATTTGTTAATAATATGCTTTTAGATTTTTTTAAGAAAAAATAATATATTTTAAGTATGATGTATTATTAAAATCTGTTAGAAAATATTGTTTTTAATATCGAGCCAATTAAGTAGGTCAGGCAAACTGCTTGGCTAGCTCGAATTCCCTATACCATGTTTATTGCTTGGCACTTTTGTCTTGATTGTGCCTTGCTCACTCTACTCAACTTGCTTGACCACTCAAGCAATTTGATGTTTCTAAAATGAAATCAAATACAGTACTCGATGGGACGCATAAACAACTTATTGAAACTTATTGCCTTCAGCTCTCAATTCTCTCTCCCTACTTTAGCCCACCTAATCCACTTCAACACTTGTTCGATGAGCCTCGCCCATTGAGCCAGTTCACACTTGTTGAATGAGTCAAATCTTGCATATACTTTTCATTAAGCTGAAAAGCCAAGGGTTTAAATTAAAATACCTTTATTTACAATTTGGTATATAATATGTGAAGTTCAACAAATGAGTTAGTCTAATTTAAAATATTATAAAAAATAAAGAAGAGAGATTATTGATACAATGATCCTTGGCCAAGTTGATTAGTTTCGGATTAAATTTTAATATTTGATCAATATATTTGATGATTGTGAGATGTGTAAGTAGGTCAAAATTAATTAAATATTTAATAGTGGAAAAGTCCAATATGGAGTTGCAAAGGAAAAGTTTAAGTGGAATAAGGTCGACTAAACACTGGATAATTGAATTCTAATTAGTATTGATAATATAAGTCCTACTAGTAGGACTAGATGTTAAACATGTGATGAAAAGTCTTAACAAGTTATGAAAAATCAAATGTTGGGTAGGCGATGAGAAGTCTTCAAAAGTCATAGGTGATTGGATGTTTGGTGGTTGATAGAAAGTTTGAGCATGTTAAGGGGGATTGAATGCTTGACATGGATGGAAGTTGATAAAGAATATGAAGGATTCAATGATTAGCAAAGAATGTAGTTTGTTGGAATGTCATAGGAGCATGCACAATGGGAAGATGTAATAAAATGGTTTTATTACCTTCCAGACATCTCCTAGGGTAAGGAATTCTTGCTTTAACATAATCACACAATAAACAAGAGGAGAAGAGAAGTTTTATACCTTTAGAATTCTTTTTAACCATAGAAATCAAGAGCAAGACCAACAGACTTTGCCTCTATTAGTATCTATGCCGAGATCATCTGAGGTAACTCTTTGAGCAGTAAATCTTCGTCTCCAATTGGTGCTAGCCAACTGACGGAGATGAGAGAGAGAGAGAGAGAGGAAAAGTCGCTACCAAGAAAAACCTAAAAGCTCTCTTCCAAAGATTGTCAAGGGATCTATTTATAGATCTCTGGATTAGAGCATCTTAGGAGGCTTAAATGGAATCTTCTTATCATAATTATCCCATAATTAAGGTGAAAATATCCAAGAAATTTCCATATGAGTGCACACAAAAAATCGACGACCTGTGACACGGTCGTGTGTCGTACACATGACTTGGTCGTGCTTGGACACATGACCAGGCTGTGTGTCCTGTTGGGCACCTTAGCTCTAGCCGATTTCGGCCAGAGCTTGACACAACCTGTGCCTGGTTAGGCATGACTGTGTGAATCTCTATATTGCCTGTTTAACTTCGTTTAAGTGCAATATGATCATGTTAAGCCCCAGCATGGCCATAGAAGATTACATAGCCTCCATTTCACACTCTCTTGGTATGGTCCAGCTAGATACATTCTCTCTCATTGAGAATATCATTCTCAAACTTATTTTATGTCTCGAGATCACCCGCATTGCGTGTCATTTATAATTAACATCTTAATTATGAATATATCATGAGTGACACCTAGTAGTATATTATGCCCACCCAATTGATCGAAAAGTCCAAATCGACTTCAAAATATTTCTGAACCGTTCAACAGCTACAGTTGTTTTGTGCCTTGTTCTTTTCACTCATCTTATACCCACTTGGTTTAGAACATGATCTATGTGCTTGTCTCCACTAGCTGATTATGTTACACCTAACCTTAGTTTTCTTGTCATGTGAATTCAAGTTACTCCTACATGTTCTCAAAAAGATTGTCTTTTTAACATATTTGTTTTGGCTAGAGACTTCTGAGTAACTATTGATGCAATCAACTTAGGTCACGATTGATCAAACTCAAGTTTGACTCGAGTAATATTTTGATGTTTGACAAAACGATTGACAATGTGATTGCCAATGTAAAATCCAAGCCATAGGTATTGACAATTGGTAAAGTCCAAGTCATGGGTACTTGGTAAGTAAAAGTCCGAAGGTAGTCTTGGCGGTATAAGTCTAAGTGTGTAGTCTTGGCAGCGTAAAGTCCAAGTGAACTTTGGCGGTGAAAGTCCAAGTATGAATACTTGACATTTGGAAAGTCCAAAGGTATAGTCTTTGCGGCATAAGTCCAAGTGTGTAGTCTTGGTGGTGTAAAGTCCAAGTGAACTTTGGCGGTGAAAGTTTAAGTATGGATACTTGGCAATTGGGAAGTCCAAGGGTGTGATATTGGCGGCGTAAAGTCCAAGCTGTAGTCTTGGCGGCATAAGTCAAATGTTTGGCTGCGTAAAGTCTAAGCGTGTGTCTTGGCAATATAAGTTCAAATGTATCTTGGCAAAGTAGCCCGGTTAGCATGACAATAGTCGATGGAAGCACCTGAAGGCTAGTGTATGGATGAACAAGTCATGAATGACTTGGAGGGATCCGATAGGCGCGAGACTGATGGAGGTAACTAGAAGGCTTAGGTCTAGGCTAAGGGTCGTCTATCAAGTATGAGGGGATCATACTTGAGTTAAACTTCATGTTTGAGGTTTATCAATTAATTGGGGTTATGGATCAGTCGACTGTCGAGTGTTTGACACTTGACAACCTAGTCAACTTGGATTAGTTGACTGGGATTATGACTAGTCGACTGATCAAGGAGTTGATCGCTGATCCGTGCCTCGCAATCGATCGCTAGGGTTTAGCAATGATCGATCCACAAACAACATTAAGGCTCGATAGGGTGACGGCGATTTAAGTGGACACGAGCACAGAAGCTTTGGTAGTCGACTTCCGAATAACAATCGATTGCTGGTAAGGGCAGTCGATTGCTGTGATATCCGTTGGAGTTTTTTCAGCGTGGATTGAGCCGTTGTGAGACGACGACACTGATGGTGTTCACTTCTTCGGCTTACCAAGATCTCCCTCCCCCTTTTTGCAGATCTCCTCCAATCACCTCAGATCCAAAAGCTCCCATTTAGATCTGTCATCGAGGAGTGTTAAGAATGAAATAATGAATAACTTCTTTGATTACATTGTATCCTTGAAATAAATGCTAGATCTGTCACTTCACAAGAGAGTGTTAGAGATGGGCCGACTTCCCGACACGATTCCTCCGATGCTCAAGTCAGAAACAACAGAAGGAAAAAAGTAGAAATATAGAAAGAACGAAGAAGAAGAAGTGAGAAGAAGATCCTTGAGGTCTCGAATAGCGAAGAAACAACTATCCTCCATTCCTTTTATCTGTGCCCCTTTTATAGATGATTCGTCCTGCCTTCTCCTTGAAGTGAATTTACTCTAATACTCTTGCCAAGCTCTCAAGTGTAACTGTTTTTTCTGTCCATTTTCAAAATATCTTCTTCAAATGCTTCATGTGCTAAGTATTAATTAGATAAAATATATAAATAAATGATAAAATATCTTATATTAATTATGTTTATCATCCTCGAATTCTTCCTGCTACTCCCAATACTCCACAATACCCATACTTTCTTATTTTACCATTTTTAGAAAAACCCCCAGAAACCCATACATGGCTCGGGAAATAGGCGTACTGCTAGGGAAATAAGCATATGACTCGGGAAACACATTGACTGCTCAGGAAACAAGCTTATGACTCGAGAAACCCACTGACTGCTCGAGAACTATATACACTGATATGCCAATACCATATTTAATTCTGATCACAATTACCCTGTGTCACTCTACTGGGCTCAGAAAATACATAAGTCGCTCAGGAATTACATAAACTGCTCTACCAATACAACTTTTAACTCTGAGCAACACTATCCTGTGCCACCCTACTGGGTTCGGTAAATACACTTAATGTTCGGGAAACATATACACGACTCGACAAGTGCATAAACTGCTCTGCAATCACACTTCTCCGTACCACCCTACTGAGCTTGGGGAATACATATACTATTCGGGAAACACATATATGACTCGACCAATGCATAAACTACTCTTCAATCACAATACTCTACTCTGAACCACACTTCTCTGTACCACTCTATTGAGCTCGGGAAATACATATACTTCCCGGGAAACACATGTATGACTCGACAAACCTCCTAATATGATAAAAAAATCTCGACCCCATCAGGCACTATGAGTAGTCGATTGGTGCCTTTTGATAGTCGACTGCTAAGCGCGAAATCAGCTCAATGCAGGCTATAAAAGGAGCTCGAGATGGAGGATTTTACACTAATTTTTGGAGAGATTTTGAAGGGGAATTGCTGCTGCATTCCAGACCTTCAAGAGCAATCTAAAGCAAGCAACAAGCAAACAATCAAAAGCACACTTGTAAAGTTTTATTTGCATTTCATTTGTATACTTGAATTTTCTTGGTGTATTACTTTTGTAATCTTGTTGTATGAGGTTTCTCCACTCCGGAGTGTTTTCCGAGAAGGAGAGTTTTATTAGTGGTGGTGTGCATCACTAGAGCTCACTTGAGCTCGACTCGTGGAGCAGGAACCATAGGTTCCGAAACACGTTATATCACCGTGTATTGCTTGTGTTGTGTTTATTTCTATTTGTATTCCGTTGTGCACACTAATATTTTATAGATGAATGCGAACGAATTCCAAGCGACGGAGCAAAAACGCTATTCACCCCCCTCTAGTGACGACTATGTTCCTAATAAGTGGTATAAGAGCAGGTCACTCTTCAAGGCTTAACAACCAAGGGAGCATCGCTAGAGGTGAAGAAGATGGAGTTTCAAGAAAGATTGGGGGATGACATCACAATTCCGCCTATCTTCGATCGCGAAAATTTTGAATATTGGAAAGGTAAAATGATGTATTTTTTTTATGTGTGATTATGACAATTGGATTAGTGTTATAGTAGGGTTTGATGCTTTGAAGAATGAAAAGGGGAGAATACTCAAGAAGAAGAAGTGGAGCAAGGAACAAATCTCATATTTCAACATAAACAATAAGATAACGAATATATTGATTAATGTATTACTTAACGATATTTTGGCAAAGTTAGGTGAGTTTAAGGATACTAAGGAACTATGGAGTAAGTTAACCAAGCTCCATGAAGAACCCTCAATGACTCAAGAAATAGAGGAGGCCAAGGAACAAGAATGCTCAACGGTATGAAGTGGAGATGATAATGAGACCGAAAAAGCAAGTTCATTATCCACATAAGAGCTCGAGGAATCGGAGGTTGAAACACCATCAACATCCGAGGAAGAGGAAACTGTGGAAGTCTCCACCTCTAGGATTGAGGGGGAGGAGAGACCTTCCATGCCGGAGGAAGATCAAGAAGAAGCTTGAACATCCGAGACATATGAAGAACAAATCCAAAATTTCGGCCGCGGTAACTCAAGCACAATGAATAAAAATAAAGATTATATTGTGTGTTTTGAATGTAGGGAAAATGGACATTACCAGAGTAAGTGTCCAAGGTGAGTCAAGAAGACGTTACAAGTGGTGCAAAAGCCTAAGAACGTCAGTGTCCCGATACAAAAGAGCAAGGAGCATATCATTTGCTTTAAGTGCAATCAAAGGGACCACTATAGGACTTAATGCTTTAGGAGGAGGAAGCAAACCAAGGGCAAAGGAGGAGCATCACATGTAGGGGAGCCTCTAAAACAAATCTTAAGATAAATTTAAATAATGATAGGAAGCATACTAAAAATTTCATTGCTATTAAGTCCAAGTGTGTAGTCTTGGCGACGTAAAGTCCAAATGAATTTTGGCGGTGAAAGTCCAAGTATGGATACCTTGCAATTGGGAAGTTCAAGGGTGTGATATTGGCGGTGTAAAGTCCAAGCTGTAGTCTTGGCGGCATAAGTCAAATGTTTGGCGGCGTAAAGTCTAAGTGTGTGTCTTGGCAATATAAGTTCAAATGTATCTTGGCAAAGTAGACTCGGTTTGCATGACAATAGTCGATGGAAGCACCTAAAGGCTAGTGTATGGATGAACAAGTCATGAATGACTTAGAGGGATCCGATAGGCGTGAGACTGATGGAGGTGACTAGAAGGCTTAGGTCTAGGCTAAGGGCCGTCTATCAAGTATGAGGGGATCATACTTGAGTTAAACCTCATGTTTGAGGTTTATTAGTCAACTGGGGTTATGGATCAGTCGACTGCCGAGTGTTTGACACTCGGCAGCAGCCTAATCAACTGGATCGATCATGAGATTATGACGATTAGGTCGAGTCAAGGAGTTGATCGATCCGCGGGCCTTGGCGATCAATCGATCCATAAGCGATCCGATCGCTATGGTTTAATAGTCGACTGATTTAAGTGGACACGAGCACAGAAGCTTTGGTAGTCGACTTCCGGATAGCAATCGACTGTTGGTAAGGGCAGTCGATTGCTGTGATATCCGTTGGAGTTTTTTCAACGTGGATTGATCCGTTGTAGGACAATGACACTGATGGTGTTCACTTCTTCGACTTACCAAGATCTCCTCCCCCTTCTTGTAGATCTCCTCCAATCACCTTAGATCCAAAATCTCCCAGCTAGATCTGTCACTGAGGAGTGTTAAGAATGAAATAATGAATAACTTCTTCTTTGATTACCTTGTATCCTTGAAATAAACGCTAGATTTGTCATTTCACAAGAGAGTGTTAGAGATGGGCCGACTTCCTGGCATGACTCCTTCGATGCTCAAGTCAGAAACAACAGAAGGAAAAAAAGTAGAAATACAGAAAGAATGAAAAAGAAGAAGTGAGAAGATCCGTGAGGTACCGAATAGCGAAAAAACAACTATCTCGCCTTCCTTTTATCTCTGTCCCTTTTATAGATGATTCGTCCCGCCTTCTCCTTGAAGTGAATTTACTCTAATACTTTTGGCAAGCTGTCAAGTGTAACTGTTTTTTCCGTCCCTTTTCAAAATATCTTCTTCAAATGCTTCATGTGCTTTATATTTCCTTGTCAAGTATTAATTAGATAAAATATATAAATAAATGATAAAATATCTTATATTAATTATGCTCATCATCCCCGAATTCTTCCTGCTACTCCCAATACTCCACAATACCCATACTTCCTTATTTTATCATTTTTAGAAAAACCCCTAGAAACTCATACATGACTCGGGAAATATGCGTACTGCTAGGGAAATAAGCATATGGCTCGGGAAACACATTGACTGCTCGGGAAACAAGCATATGACTCAGGAAATCCACTGACTGCTCATGAACTATATTCACTGATCTGTCAATACCATATTTAATTTTGATCACAATTACCCTGTGTCACCCTACTGGGCTCGAAAAATATAAAAGTTGCTCAGGAATTACATAAACTGCTCTACCAATACAACATTTAACTCTGAGCAACACTGTCCTGTGCCACCATACTAGGCTCGGGAAATACACTTATTGCTTGGGAAACAAATACATGGCTCGACAAATGCATAAACTGCTCTGCAATCATAATACTCCACTGTGAATCACACTTCTCCGTACCACCCTACTGAGCTTGAGAAATACATATACTGTCCGGGAAACACATATATGGCTTGACCAGTGCATCAACTACTCTGCAATCATAATACTCTACTTTGAACCACACTTCTCTGTACCACCCTACTGAGCTCGGAAAATACATATATGGCTTGGGAAATATACATATATGGCTCGGCAAACCTCCTAATATGATAAAAAAAATCTTGACCCCATCAGGCACTATGAGCAGTCGATTGGTTCCTTTTAACAGTCGACTGCTAAGCGCGAAATTAGCTCAATGCATGTTATAAAAGGAGATCGATTTGGAGGTATTTGCACTAGTTTTTAGGGAGATTTTGAAGGGAAATTGCTGCTGCATTCCATACCTTCAAGAGCAATCTAAAGCAAGCAACAAACAAACAATCAAAAGTACTCTTGTAAAGTTTTATTTGCATTTCATTTGTATACTTGTATTTGCTTGGTGTATTACTTTTGTAATCTTGTTGTAAGAGGTTTCTTCACTCCGGAGTGTTTTCCGAGAAGGAGAGTTTTATTAGTGGTGGTGTACATCACTAGAGCTCACTTGAGCTCGACTCGTGAAGTAGGAACCATAGGTTTCGAAACACGTTATATCACCGTGTATTGCATGTGTTGTGTTTATTTCTATTTGTATTCCATTGTGCACACTAATATTTTGTAGACAAACGCGAATGAATTTCAAGCGATGGAGCAAAAATGTTATTCACCCCCCTCTAGCGACGCCTACGTTCCTAATAAGTGGTATCAGAGCAGGTCACTCTTCAAGGCTTAACAACCAATGGAGCATCGCTAGAGGTGAAGAAGATGAAGTTTCAAGAAAGATTAGGGGGCGACATCACAATTCCGCCTATCTTCGATCGCGAAAATTTTGAATATTGAAAAGGTAAAATGATGTATTTTTTTATGTGTGATTATGACAATTGGATTAGCGTTATAGTCGGGTTTGATGCTCCGAAGAATGAAAAGGGGAGAATACTTAAGAAGAAGAAGTGGAGCATGGAACAAATCTCATATTTCAACATAAACAATAAGATAACGAATATATTGAATAATGTGTTACTTAATGATATTTTGGCAAAGTTAGGTGAGTTTAAGAATGATAAGGAACTATGGAGTAAGCTAGCCAAGCTCCATGAAGAACACTTAATGACTCAATTAATAGAGGAGGCCAAGGAACAAGAATGCTCAACGGTCCAAAGTGGAGATGATAATGAGACCGAAGAAGCAAATTCATCATCCTCACAAGAGCTTAAGGAATCGGAGGTTGAAAGACCATCAACATCCGAGGAAGAGGAAACTGTGGAAGTCTCCACCTCTAGGATTGAGGGGGAGGAGAGACCTTCCACGCTGGAGGAAGAGCAAAAAGAAGCTTGAACATCCAGGACAGATGAAGAACAAATCCAAAATTTCGGCCTAGGTAACTCAAGGACAATGAATAAAAATAAAGATAATATTGTGTGTTTTGAGTGTAGGAAAAATGGACATTATCAGAGTAAGTGTCCAAGGCGAGTCAAGAAGACGTTACAAGTGGTGCAAAAGCCTAAGAACGTCAGTGCCCCGATACAAAAGAGCAAGGAGCATATCATTTGCTTTAAGTGCAATCAAAGGGACCACTATAGGACTTAATGTAAGTGAAAGCCCTAGAGTCAATCATGTGATGATTGTTGTATGGACTTATTGTATCATATTCCTATATATATTTATAAGGGCATTTTTTTATGGTTATTATACTTACTTGTATTGGTGCCAAATAACTAAGTATAATAGCGTCCTTGAGTAGAAGGTTCTTATCTATATCAATCGATTGGTTGAATCGATAATGAGATGATATAGAGAATACTACTCTTAATCATTCTTAGTCAAGTATTAATATTCTGGGACAATATTAATGCGATGAGACTAGCATGTAGGTCAACACGATAACTTGATCTCACAAGTCATGGATATGAGATATCAAGTTGACACATGAGTATGCATTGGAGAATGTATACTGAATGATCCGCCATGAGAAAGTATCATGGATCGTTATATGAGTGTCATATACTTTCTCATGTGACTATTAATATGACTATTAGTCCTTGGACCTGAAGTCACAATGGTTCCCTACATAAGGAGTTGCATACTTTGACTTCGTCAAACGTCACCCGTAAATGGATGGACTATAAAGGCGATTACTGAGTATGTAACAAATTATGCGGAGGGATGTGAATGATGTAGATGAAATCTATCCCTCCTATATGACGGGAGTGATATCATGATTCTTGATAGAGTGAGACCACTAAGTGCATGGTCATGCCCAAATGAGTCAATATGAGATATTGAGCTCATTTTATTAGAGTGAGTCTACTTGGAGTTCAAGATATAGATTGTACAGAGGATGACACGGTCTATGCCTCAATTGATCAATCTAGATGTCAAGGATAGAGGGACATTGTCACATATTGTGAGAGTCACAATTAGTAGTCACAAAGGTGATGTTGGATCTCAATATTCTTGTAACTTGTGTAGCAATGATGTGTTGCTAGATACCGCTCATTGCTTATGTTTCTAAATTAGTTTAGGAGCATTGCCAACGTTACAAGAACCTATAGGGTCACACACAAAGGGCAATTAGATGGAGATTAGGTTCATATGATGGACCAAGAGGATTAGGTTCATGTGATGAACTAAATTGGATTAAGAGTAATCCAAATTAGGCTAATTGAGTTAGACTCAATTTGATTCAAGTGTTGAATGAGTCTAATTTAGATTTGATTCATTGAGTCAATTTAAACTAATGAATAGGGATTCATTAAATTAAATTGACTTGAATCAAAGGTTGGATTTGATCAACCATGGGAGATAAGAGGTCAAGTTTGACTTGACTTGAGAGGGAAGACGAAGGGTCAAGTTTGACTTGACTAAATGCCACTTCATGATGACTTGGCAAAGGGGTCGGCCAATGATGATGTTCCACATCATCATGGACACATCATGGTGTGCCACCTCATGAGGAAGACCAAGACCCCTGGCTCTTGGTATTACATGGATGTGTATAACTCTCCTTAATGTGGCCGGCCAAGTGATTAAGTGGTGAATTGATTTCATCTTCTTCCTTCTCCCTTCTTGCTCTCTCCCTTTTTCCTCCATTGTCGTGACCTCCAAGAGTGCTAGCACACTCTAAGTGGTTCTCTCCACCTTTTGTCCGTGTGGATACATGTAAAGGAGTGTACACTTGACACTCTACGAGATCCGACAACCATTTGGACGAGCGGGATAAGCGAAGGGCATCGCTACAAGGGTAACACTCTTCCCATGTAGATCTAAGGTAGATCTAGTGTTTCTAAACATGTACATGAATTTTATTTTATTTATTTTTGCACGGATCCATGGCCGACTTCCGAGGTTTCCGCAACGCAAAAAGTGGCTTTTGCGGCTCGGATAGTCTAACAGTGGTATCAGAGCCACGTGCGAAGCATGTACATGTTTATATTTGTAATTTTTGTATTAGATACGAAAAATTATAGGTATGTAAGTTTCTATAATTTTCCTAATTTTATAGATTTTGTGAGTATTTTTCTCATAGAGTCGAAGCAACAAGTGTTTGGACACTTGTAGGCTTCAACCACCGAGAAAACTCTCCAAAACGGCAAGGTCTCGTTTTTGTCTTTTGGGACAGCGACTTAAGGCACTGTAAGATCAAGATGGGACACTCGCGAGATTCATTTTACGAGGAGTGTTGCCCCTAACCCCGCAAGAGGCATTGTCCTACGATCGCGCCCGAAAATCGCTTAGTGGGACCGTCGCGGAGTTGTGACTCATAAAATTGAAAAATTATAGAAACTTATGTAAAATACATAATTTAGAATTATGTATGATATTGTGATGATCATGGCCCCAAAACCCCAATGTGATTGGATAAAATTGTATTGTAATTCATAATACGGCTTGTGCGTCATTTTTGGTATTATGCATGTTGTATATGATATGCGACCTGCGCGTCCTGCCTCCCTTATTATATTCATGTTGTAAATAGATTTTAGACTCGAATGTAACTCGAGTTTCATATTTGTAATGTACAAAATGAAGCAGTGGAAGGTCCACTTGTAGACGGAGTTATGAGGAGGGTGCCGACGACACATGGCGGTCAAAGGAGGCGCTTGGAGAAGCCGCTAACCTTAGGTTGACCGTCCGATCTTCTCATTGGCTTGAGAAGATCGTAATAGGGCCATGACCTCATCACAAATTAATTAATTAGTATATATATTGATATATATATATATTTGCTTGTATGTATGTGATGCATGCTAGTATAAGGTAATTAATGCCTTATTTGTTTTTACTTGTATGTATGTGATGCATGCTAGTATAGGGTAATTAATGCCTTAATGCGTATATGATACACATTCACGATTAGATTAGATCTTAATCAAGTCAACTCGAAATGCCTACCAAGTTTTGATACCCATCACTACCTCAATCATTTGTCGTTGTTGAATCTGTCAAAGCAGAGCAACACATATTATCTTGGTAGGGTGCGGAGGGACAATCTTGGTCCCGCCTATCAAAGCTTGGGTGAGAATAAGCTCAATTAGATTGAGTGAAACTAGTTAACTCAATTGGATCGGGTAAAACTATAGGCATATTCCAACGGTTGGAAAGATAGGATAAGATCACATTTACATTAAATCTTAGGCGATTTAGCCAAAGCTAACTCAAGTTTTTTTGTAAATGTGGATCTTGATCCTATAAACAAGAGTTGCATAGAGATGTAATTGGTAATTTGTTACCTACCGATCATACTAAGTCTTGGGCGATTTAGCCAAAGCTAATTCAAGGCGTAGTATGATGTGGATCTTGTCCTGCGAGAATTATAGCTAGTTGGTATGAATCTAGTAGTGTGGTTTGACCACATCCATGACTTGATTCTACAAAAGTCCTATAATTCGGTGGGAGCATCATTTAATTAAAAGCCTAATTAAATGATAAATGTAATATGATATTTACTTTCTGCATTATTTATGTTGTAGATTACCATGTCGTCAAACACAAACACTCTCTCCCTGCGTTTTGTCCTTGAGAAGGACAAGCTCAATGGAGCTAATTTTCTGGACTGGTACAGGAATTTGAAAATTGTTCTCAAACAAGAAAGAAAACTGTACGTCCTGGAGCAACCCATTCCGGAAGCACCTCCTGCACTGCCTCGCGAGCTGACCGAGATGCTTACAAGAAGCATCAAGATGATGCATTAGATGTGTCATGCCTCATGCTCGCGACCATAAACTCTGAGTTTCAGAAGCAACATGAGTTGATGAATGCTTTCGATATGGTTGAACATCTTCGTCAACTGTATCAAGAACAAGCAAGGCACGAGAGATACAAGATCTCTAAGGCACTGTTTCAGTGCAAGATGCAAGATGAGACTCCCGTAGGTCCATATGTACTCAAGATGATTGGGTACATAGAAAACCTACAGAGGTTGGGATTCCCACTTGGCCAAGAACTGACCACTGACTTGATCTTGCAATCCTTGCCAGAAAATTACAATCAATTTGTCATGAATTACAACATGAATGAAATTGATAAGTCACTGCCTGAGATGCTTAGCATATTGAGAACTGCTGAGCTCAACCTTAAGAAGGCAAACTCCATTTTGATAGGGCAAAAGAAGGAAGGAAAGGGCAAGCCTAAAAGTAAGGGAAAGTCCCAAGCCAAGAGCAAAGGCAAGGCACTGAAACATAAAGGAGGGGTTGCCAAGGAAGGTGAATGCTATCACTGCAGTCAGACCGGTCACTGGAAGGGGAACTGCAAAGGATACCTAGAAGATCTTAAGAAGAAGAGAAGTGAGACTTCTACTTCAGGTATATATGTTATAGAAGTCAATCTATTTATTTCTTCATCGTGGGTATTTGATACCGGATGTGCTTCTCACATTTGTACTAATGTACAGGCGCTGAGAAATAACAGAGCATTGACAAAGGGCGAGGTAGACCTACGAGTAGGCAATGGAGCAAGGGTTGCTGATGTTGCTGTAGGAACTTATTTTCTATCTCTGCCCTCTGGGCTTTTACTAGAATTAGATAAATGTTGTTATGTGTCTGCTCTCACAAAGAACATCATTTCAGTTTCTTGTTTAGACAAGAAAGGCTTTTCATTTATAATAAAGAACAAATGTTGTTCCGTTTATTTAAATGATATGTTCTATTGTAGTGCACCTCTGATGAACGGGCTCTACATTTTAGACTTAGAGAACTCTATATATAATATAAGTACCAAAAGGTTCAAGTCAAATGAGTTAAACTAAACATATCTCTTGCATTGTCGCTTAGGTCACATAAATGAGAGTCACTTATTCCAGCTCCATAAGGATAGGTTGCTGGACTCATTTGATTTTGAATCATATGAGACATGCGAGTCTTGCTTTCTAGGCAAGATGACCAAGACTTCCTTTAGTGGACACAGCGAAAGAGCAACAGACTTGTTAGGACTTATACATAGTGATGTGTGTGGCCTTTTCAATGTCGCTGCTAGAGGTGGTTATAGGTACTTCATTACATTTACTGATGACTTCAGTAGATATGGTTATGTGTATCTGATGACACATAAGTCAGAATCCTTTGAAAGTTCAAAGAATTTAAGAATGAAGTACAAAATCAGCTTGACAAGAGTATTAAGATACTTCGATCAGATCGAGGTGGTGAATACCTTAGCCATGAGTTTCGTGACTATCTAGCTGAGTGTGAGATTCTATCCCAACTCACTCCTCCTGGAATACCACAGTGGAATGGTGTATCCGAAAGGAGGAATCGTACCCTATTAGATATGGTACGATCTATGATGAGTCACACAGATCTTCCTATATCTTTTTGGGGATATGCTCTAGACACAGCAACCTTCACACTTAACTGTGTTCCATCCAAAGCTGTGATAAAGACACCATATACGATATGGACAGGGAAAATTCCCAAGATGTCTTTCATGAGGATTTGGGGTTGTGAGGCTTACGTTCGACGTCAAGTCTTAGACAAACTGAGACCCAAATCCGATAAGTGCAATTTTGTTGGATATCCCAAGGAAACGAAGGGATATTACTTCTACATTCCCAGTCAGCATAAAGTGTTTGTGGCAAAGACTGAGGTATTTCTAGAAAGAGATTTTGTTTCTAGAAAAACTAGTGGGAGTACGTTCGATCTTGAAGAAATTCAAGATATGGACCATAACACTGAGGCCTTGATATAGGTTGAACAGGAACCACAAAGTGTTGTGGATGATGAGATTGTTGCACAAAGAGTTGTGGAATAACAACCTGTTTAGGTAGACCTACTTCTTCGCAGGTCTGATAGGGTACGTCGTCAGCCTGAGAGATACTCATTTCTCTTGTTTGACCATGATTACGTTATGCTCGTTGAGAATGAGCCTACCTCATATCAGGAAGCTGTGATGAGCCCAGATTCTGAGAAATGACTAGAGGCCATGAGATCTGAGATGGAATCCATGTACCAACCAAGTATGGACTTTGGTTAATCCACCTGAAGGCGTTAAACCCATTGGGTGTAAGTGGGTCTTTAATAGAAAGACTGACAAGGATGGACTTACGTATACCTATAAGGCCCGATTGGTAGCTAAAGATTTCAAGCAAATTCATGGTATTGACTATGATGAAACCTTTTCTCCAGTTGCGATGTTTAAGTCCATTCGAATCATGCTTGCTATTGCAGCGTACCACGATTATGAGATCTGGCAGATGGATATCAAAATCACATTTCTGAATGGAAACTTGCTCGAGGATGTGTACATGACACAACCTGAGGGTTTTGTAGATCAACAACATACTGGCAAAGTATGCAAGCTGCAATGGTCCATTTATAGGTTAAAGCAAGCTTCTCGGAGCTGGAATCTTCGATTTGATGATGCGATCAAACAGTTTGGTTTCATCAAGAATGAAAATGAACCCTGTGTCTACAAGAGGGTTAATGGGAACATAGTTGTCTTCCTTGTATTGTATGTGGATGACATACTACTCATTGGGAATGACATTCCTTTGCTACAGTCTGTGAAGACTTGATTAGGGAATTGTTTCTCAATGAAGGAATTAGGTGAAGCAGCCTATATTCTAGACATCAAGATCTATAGAGATATATCTAAAAGATTGCTTGACCTAAGTCAGAGTACATATATTGACACGGTATTACTACGGTTTGCCATGCAGATTTCCAAGAAGGGATTTCTGCCGATGTCACATGGTGTGAATCTTTCGAAGACTCAAAGTCCCTCTTCTAGAGAGGAGAGAGACCGTATGGATAAGATCTCTTATGCATCTGCTATATGATCTATCATGTACGCCATGCTATGTACTCGTTCTGATGTCTCGTATGCTTTGAGCATGACGAGCAGATACCAGTCAGATCCTGGTGAGCGTCACTAGATAGCGATCAAGAATATTCTTAAGTATTTGAGAAGGACCAAAAAATATTTCTTGATATTTAGAGGCGATGGGGAACTAGCTGTAAAGGGTTACAGTGATGCCAGCTTCCAAACTGACAAGGATGATTATAGATCGCAGTCAGGGTTCGTGTTTTGCTTGAATGGTGGCGCTGTGAGGTGGAAGAGTTCGAAGGTACACGATTCTTGATTCTACAACAGGCGAGTATAATGCATCGAGGCAAAGAAGGAGACAGTTTGGATCCGCAAGTTTATTACTGAGCTTGGGGTGGTTCCTAGCATAGCAGATCCTATAGAGCTCTATTGTGACAACAATAGAGCGATTGCGCAGGCTAAGGAACCTCGCTCACACCAACGGACCAAACACATACTACGATGCTTCCATCTCATTCGAGAGATTATCGATAGAGGAGATGTGAAGATTTGCAGAGTAACCACAAAGGCTAACGTCATAGATCCATTGATCAAGGATTTGACACAGAAAAAGCATGATAGTCACACTAGGCCATTGGGTATTAGATACTACAGTGATTGACACTAGTGCTAGTGGGAGATTGTTAGTGAAAGCCCTAGAGCCAATCATGTGATGATTGTTATATGAACTTATTGTATCATATTCCTATATATATTTATAAAGACATTTCTTTATGGTTATTATACTTATTTGTATTAGTGTCAAATAACTAAGTATAATAGCATCCTTGAGTAGAAGGTTCTTATCTATATCAATCGATTGGTTGAATCGATAATGAGATGATATAGAGAATACTACTCTTAATCATTCCTAGTCAAGTATTAATATTCTGGGACAATATTAATGCGATGAGACTAGCATGTAGGTCAACACAATGACTTGATCTCACAAGTCATGGATATGAGATATCAAGTTGACACATGAGTATGCATTAGAGAATGTATAGTGAATTACCCGCCATGAGAAAGTATCATGAATCGTTATATGAGTGTCATATACTTTCTCATGTGACTATTAGTATGACTATTAGTCCTTGGACCTGAAGTCACCATGGTTCCTTACATAAGGAGTTGTATACTTTGGCTTCGTTAAATGTCACCTGTAAATGGGTGGACTATAAAGGCGATTACTGTGTATGTAACAAATTATGCGGAGGGATGTGAGTGATGTAGATGAGATCTATGTTGGGTTTCCGGCACCGCGGCGTGTGTGTGTTCGATCACGTTTCGTAAACATGAACACAGCGGAAGCAATAAAAATAATAAATCTACATTTATTACAACACACACAACACACGCATGCATATTACAACAAGTGTAGACATAACCGTAAATTTAGATTTGCAATAAAAGGAAATTTATCTACGTTATATCTTTCGTATGACGTGTAGCGGGAACTACATCAACCGGAACGATCCTCGCTAGAATCGTCTCTATCCGTATCCACGCCGAGTTCCTCGGGATGACTTCGCTAAGCCACGAGCTTCGTCTTCGTACGGGTTACTAGCCTCGTGTTGAAGATGACGTGATCGAGAGATGATCACGATCCGAATCCAAATTCGGATCCTAATACGAGTTCTCAAAACTCGCTTCTCCGGAGAAGTATTCGTCAACCAATTGACGAATCCTTCGTCCTCCACCTCAGAGGATTACCGGAGATCGAATCCCCGGTAAGTTAGCCACTGTCGGAGCTCTAACCGTCGTCCAAACGACGCTCCGACGAGAGGAGAACAAGCTGTCCAGAAAACTGGACAGCTTTGGTGGAGGTGATAGGCGCCGGCCAACCAAGGGAGATAGAGCTCACCTTGATGCCAAACTTGAAGGAGATCACCGGAGCACTAACCGGCAGCAGCTCGGCCGGCGAGGGAAGGAAGCAGCCTTCTACGGGCGCGGTTGGAGGAGCTTTGGCGGCGGCAATAGGTTGGCGCCGAGAGCTCCAAGGAGGAGGTGGGCGGCAACCTTAGGGCTAGGGGTTTTTGGATTAGGGATTAATTATCCCTTAAGCCCTCTTTTATAGAGAACTAATTCTCTTAATGGTTATTGGATCATAACCATTAGGCCCGTTAACCCGCTCCATTAAGATAAGTTAAAATAAACCAAACCATGATGGTTTATTTTAAGTTAAAACGAACCGAACCAACTTTTGGTTCATTCGTTTAAAATAAACCAAACCCTTTGGTTTATTCTCCTCCATTGGATTAGAACCAAACCATTTTGGTCCATCCATTATGTCTTCATAAGACACGACTCATCCACGCTTCCATTGCGCCTGAAACGATTTCATGCTCGCTCCATGTTTGGTCCAACCAAACATAGTTTCTCTCGGTCTGAGAATCCCATTCTCAAGCTCGTTTTAAATCCTTCGGATTCGGCTGACCAAATAGGTTCTCGGTTTATGTTGGCCGTCTATAATTAACCATTAATTATAGAACGATCATGAGTGGCACCTAGTAGTACATCATGATCCCCAATTAACCGAAAAGATCAACGGTTGATCCAGAACTATTTCTGAAACCCTTCAGCAGCTCGAATGAATCGTGCCCCATTCTCTTCACTCATCTTATACCCACTTGGTTCAGGACATGGTCTATTGTGTCAGTCCCCACTAGGCTGACTACGTCACACCTAGCCCAAGTATCATTTCCTCGTCCTACGGATTCTAGTTACTCCACATGTATCGAAGAGTACCTTACTCTAAACATGTAATGCTTTGGCCAAATACTTTAGTAACAATCCGACGAGAGGCCATGGGTATACATCTCCTCGCAAGGAGTGGTGAATCCTTTATAGGCTATTCAAACACCTTCGATCACTTCGACTTATACCCAATCATCCCGGGTCCACATCTCCTTAGAGATGCTTAAGATGTCAAAGCATAAGTCTCATGATCAAGATGACTTGAATAAGTCGAAGGAACATCGCACTTAAGCCACATAAGAACTTCATTGACATATCTATATATGCAGAGAACCATATGAAGTCTTACGGTGGTCACTCCAATGAACTAGTTACCATAACTAGCATCCACGATTAACTCCGGACATCACAATGTCTCCAGCCAGTGAGAATCAGCTGCTTGGATACACCAAGGAGTATACCTCGTGCGAGTCTCGACAGAATTGATGGTGTCCAAATCCATCAATTCATCGACTAGGGATAATTCCGATACATCACAATTACACATGTAGAGATACTCACTAGTTGTGATCCAATCACAAATTCTCTCATGCTGTGAATCGTATCGTGGACATTGATAAATGAGTTTAAGATCCAATCAAATACATAAAACATGTATACTCAAATAGTGAATCTTCATTTATCATATAAATGGTTCATACATAAGGCGATTGCCTTAGGACATCTCTCATATATTACTAACAGACTCCCACTTGGCCTAAGGCCAATCGCTACGGTATCCAATACCATAAGCTCTAACATGACCCTCAAACTTACTTTGAGGTAATGCTTTAGTCAAAGGATCCGCTAAGTTCCTTTCAGTGGGAATTTTCTCGATTTGTATTTCGTTCCTACTGATGATCTCTCTGATAAGATGATAGCGGCGAAGCACATGTTTGGATCATTGATGAGACAACATCAAGTTCAGAGATGAACTTCTTGATCTAAACCGCTTCCTTTGCTGCTTCCAAAGCTGCAATGTATTCTGCCTTAGTGGCAGAATCCGCTATAGTGTCAAGCTTGGAACCTTTCCAACTTATTACGCCTCCATTCTAGGTGAATACATACCCAGACTGAGACATGGAATCATCCTTATGCATGCGGACCCACGTATCACCATGTACCCTTCTCCATATATTAGGAACACATCCTTAGTTCTTCTCAAGTACTTAAGGATCGTCTTAACAGCCGCCCAATGATCCATTCCTGGATCGGACTGGTATCTGCTCGTGACACTCAGAGCATACGATACATCGGGCCTCGTACATAACATAGCATACATGATAGATCCTATTGCGGATGCATAGGGAATCTTACTCATGCAAATCCTCTCGTCTTCTGTGCGCGGACACATAGACTTCGAAAGGTGTACCCCATGTATGATGGGTAGGAAACCTTTCTTGGATTCTGACATGCTAAACCTCTTTGCTTTCGGTCTATATATATGGCTGCGAAGACCAAGCAACCGTTTGATCTATCTCTATAGATCTTAATCCCAAGGATGTAGGTTGCTTCTCCCAGTCTTTCATGGAGAATGTCTTGGATAACCAAACCTTAAGCGTAAGATTGAAATATCGTTTCCTATAAGTAATATGTCATCGACATATAATACTAGGAACACATTTGCCTCTACTAACCTTCTTGTACACACAAGGTTAAATGTCGGATTTTGTGAGAAATCAAACTTTTTGATCGTCTCATCAAAAGCGGATATTCGACTCTGGATGCTTGCTTCAATCCATAAATGGACCATCGCAATTTGCATACCTTGGTTTTATCAACCGATGTGAAACCCTCAGGCTGTATCATATACACGTCCTCGAGCAGGTTTCCATTAAGGAAAGTTGTTTTCACATCCATCTGCCATATCTCATAATCATAATGAGCCGCTATGGCCGGGAGCATCCGAATGGATTTAAGCATAGCTCTAGCGAATAGGTTTCGTCATAATCAACACCTTGTTTTTGGCGATATCCTTTCGCCACCAATCTAGCCTTATAGGTAATCACATTACCATCCATGTCGGTTTCTTCTTGAAAACCCACTTGCACCCTATAGGCTTTATCCTTGGTGGGTCAACCAAGTTCCAAACTTGGTTTTCATACATGGAATCCATTTCCGACTTCATGGCACCAAGCCACTTATCCCTTTCTGAACTTGTCGACTTCTTCATAAGCTGGTAGGCTCCTCATCATCAATGAGTAACACATCGTCGTTCGATTCACTTACGAGAAATCCATATCTCTCGGGAATATTGCGTGTTCTACCGGATCTCTGAAGATGTGGTGTTACAATAGGTCCACGATTGCTCATCACTATGAGTTGTCGGCTGTTGTGCTTCACCAGGTATCTCATTAATGTCTATTTGAGTCTCTCGAGCCTCCTCAAGCTCGACGACACTCCCACTGTTTTCTTGTAAGAGAAACTCTTTCTCTAGAAACCAGCCTTGAAACAAACACCTTTTGTTCCACAGGATGATAGAATTAGTAACCCCTTGTTTCCTTAGGGTATCCAATAAATAGACATTTATCGGACTTAGCATCCAATTTGTGCGTCTGTCACTTCACATAAGCGGGACAACCCATATCTTCAAGTAAGATACATGAGGTTTCTTACTATTCCATATCTCGTATGGAGTAGTTGAGACTACCTTAGTAGACATTACATTTAACAAAGTAAGCAATGCGAAGTGCATAGCCCTAAAAGGACTTGGGAAGAGTCGCATGATTCATCATTGACTGACCATGTCCAACAAGGTCGATTCGCCTCTCGGATACACCATTATCTTTGTGGTGTATATGGCGGAGTCCATTGAGACAATATGTCATTGTCTCTTAGATAATCAAGAAACTCTTGACTTAAGTATTCACCTACCTCGATCCGATCAGTATTTTAATACTCTTGTCATGTTGTTTCTCTACTTCATTTCTGAATTCTTTGAACCTTTCAAAGGCTTGGACTTGTGTTTCATCAAGAACACATACCCCAAGTGAGTGATCATCGGTGAAGGTAATGAAGTAGCTATAGCCTCCTAAAGCTTGAGTTGACATAGGTCCACATACATCGGTATGTATTAGACCTAGTAACTCTCCCACTCGTTCACCTTTTCGGTAAAGGTAACTTAGTCATCTTGCCTTTTAAGCATGATTCGCATGTATCGTATGAATCCTATTCAAGCGATTCCGAATTCCACATCGGTGTAATTCGGACATGCATTTCTTGCTTACATGGCCAAGACAATACCACATGTAGGAGTCTAATTGATTATCCTTTTGAGCATGCTTGTTGCTCGCCCGATATTGAAAATATCCTTTGGAATCGTCCAGCGTATAAACACCATTGCTTAAAGTTCCGGTCCTTAAAGAACTCCATTCAAAGTTATGTAACAACAATTGTTACTAAAAGTCAAATGGTACCCATTTCTATTTAAACAAGAAATAGAAATGATGTTCTTCTATCAGCGAAGGAACATAATTGTCCATTCTAAGACAAGTCCTACAGGGAGTTCCAACAAATACGTTCGATGGCGAGTGCGAACTTGCTCCATTCCCAACACGTAAATTTGACTCTCCCTTGACGAGTCTTCTTCTATTCCTTAGCCCATGTATGTCATTACATATATGTGAGCCACACCCAGTATCAAATACCCAAGTGCCTGAGGAAATAGAATGACAATCAATAACGAAGATATATGAAAAAGATGGAGCATCTTATGCCTTATTCTTCTTCACGGACTCAAGATAAATCTTGCACTTTCTTCGCAAATGGCTCTCCTTGCCATAATGATGGCAAGTTTCCTTTTGTGCTAGTTCTACCTTCTTAGCCTTTCTCTTCTTTCCCTTCTGCTGTTCCTTTGACTTCCTCTTAGAACCTTTCTTCGAGGAATCAACTAATAGCACTGTCCCCTGCTCATGCTTCTCAGAAGACTCCACAGTCTTCAGCATATTGAGCAGTACCACAGATGAACCTTCTAGCATCTCAGAGGTGAAGAGGAGCTTTGAGACTTCGAACCTTTCGAATCTCACTTGCTCATCAACCAACTCACAAAGATGAAGGACTACGATATGAGCATCCATATGCTCATGCTGCTTTCGTAGCTTGGGTTCCATCGCGGCTAGCATGATGCAACTTGTCAGTTCAGAATCAGTCACATGTTTCTGATAGACCAACAATTGGTCCGGAGTTGCATCGTCACTAGGATGGGCGGGAAGAGGCGCTTCGAGGACATACGCAAGCTTTTCACCTTGAGAACAATTCTCAGGTTTCTAAGCCAGTCCAGGAAGTTAGGCCCAGTCAGTTTGTTTGAATCCAAAATAGTGCGCAAATTCAAAGACATCATGATCAATCTTAGAAATACAAAACGAGCATATGTGAGAAAGATGATTTTAAAATGCATCATTATACATTCATAAATCCCATTCATTTTTCGAATTTCAAAAACCTTAAAATCACTTCGGGAGATCGTAGGTCCATCTTCGAATGGGCTGATATCCATCATAGTTATGAACAACCTTGGAGAGAGTCCAACAAGTCATTCATAACTACGACGGTAGGTATCAACTATATCGATTGCATATCACGTATATGCAACTATCACAATGTGCTATCAACTAATTGAATGTTCACACATACATCGGGTTGTTAACACATTAACAAGTATGCATCATATGCATAGCACCCAACTTCACCTCCCTTTACATCGACCTTGGAGAGAGTCCAACAAGCCGATGCTCCAGGTTAAAACCAACCCATTAATCGGGAAATAGTTTTAATATGGTTAGAGCGTATTCAACCAATTAACCCAACTTGGAGAGAGTCCAACAACCAAAGCTAATGATTGACCTCTGACTCTTACCATATTAGTATTAAACTATTCCATGGTTTGAACATGTTCGAGTTCGAGCCGGGCTTAGAGAGAGTCCAATAACCCAAACAAGAAACGGAACTCTGGTTCTAACCATATTAATGGAAGGTGTAGGCTTTAATATTGTTTAAGGGTTTTTATGTCTCATCCTCTTTGCATGCAAATAACTATTATCTACATGGCATGACATACATGACATACATCTACATGTCACGACACGCATGACATAATGTTATGCATCTAATGCAATTACATGACATACAATTATGTCATGTATATAATTTTCTTATATGTCATAACTATTTATGGAAATAAAATATGTTTAAGATTTGATTCTCCAAATCAAATCATAATTAAATTAGGAAACAAATTTCCAAATCTAATCACATATTTTATTCATGGAATTATTTGATTAAGGAAAATCTATTTAGGAAACCAATTTCCTAAATCATTAAAACTACTTATGGAAATAAAATATTTTAAGATTTGATTTCCCAAATCAAATCATGATTAAATTAGGAAACAAATTTCCAGAATCAAATCAAATATTTTATTTATGGAAAATATCAATTTCCATAAATACTTCCAACTTTCCAAAAGTGGAAGATTTCCATAAATACTTCTAGACTTTCCAAAATTGAAAAATTTCCATAAATACTTCTAAATTTCCAAAATTAGAAAATTTTCAGAAATACATTATGACTATCGCAAAACCATTTTTACGATTATGTCGAAACACAACCTGGGCTCTGATACCACTGTTGGGTTTCCGGCACCGCGGCGTGTGTGTGTTCGATCACGTTTCGTAAACATGAACACAGCGGAAGCAATAAAAATAATAAATCTATATTTATTACAACACACACAACACACGCATGCATATTACAACAAGTGTAGACATAACCGTAAATTTAGATTTGCAATAAAAGGAAATTTATTTACGTTATACCTTTCGTATGACGTGTAGCGGGAACTACATCAACCGGAACGATCCTCGCTAGAATCGTCTCTATCCGTATCCACGCTGAGTTCCTCGGGATGACTTCGCTAAGCCACGAGCTTCGTCTTCGTACGGGTTACTAGCCTCGTGTTGAAGACGACGTGATCGAGAGATGATCACGATCCGAATCCAAATTCGGATCCTAATACGAGTTCTCAAAACTCGCTTCTCCGAGAGGTATTCACAACCAATTGACGAATCCTTCGCCTCCACTTAGAGGATTACCGGAGATCGAATCCTCGTAAGTTAGCCACTGGAGCTCTAACCGCCGCCCAAACGACGCCCGACGTAGGAGAACAAGCTGTCCAGAAAACTGGACAGCTTTGGTGGAGGTGATAGGCGCCGGCCAACCAAGGGAGATAGAGCTCACCTTGATGCCAAACTTGAAGGAGATCACCGGAGCACTAACCGGCAGCAGCTCGACGCCGGCGAGGGGAAGGAAGCAGCCTTCTGGACGCCGGTTGGAGGAGCTTTGGGCGGCGGCAATAGGTTGGCGCCGAGAGCTCCAAGGAGGAGGTGGGCGGCAACCTTAGGGCTAGGGGTTTTTGGATTAGGGCTTAATTATCCCTTAAGCCCTCTTTTATAGAGAACTAATTCTCTTAATGGTTATTGGATAATAACCATTAGGCCCGTTAACCCGCTCCATTAAGATAAGTTAAAATAAACCAAACCATGATGGTTTATTTTAAGTTAAAACGAACCGAACCAACTTTTGGTTCATTCGTTTAAAATAAACCAAACCCTTTGGTTTATTCTCCTCCATTGGATTAGAACCAAACCATTTTGGTCCATCCATTATGTCTTCATAAGACACGGCTCATCCACGCTTCCATTGCGCCTGAAACGATTTCATGCTCGCTCCATGTGTGGTCCAACCAAACATAGTTTCTCTCGGTCTGAGAATTCCATTCTCAAGCTCGTTTTAAATCCTTCGGATTACGCTCGCTGTGCGTGTGACCAAATAGGTTCTCGGTTTATGTTGGTCATCTATAATTAACCATTAATTATAGAACGATCATGAGTGGCACCTAGTAGTACATCATGATCCCCAATTAACCGAAAAGATCAATGGTTGATCCAGAACTATTTCTGAAACCCTTCAGCAGCTCGAATGAATCGTGCCCCATTCCCTTCACTCATCTTATACCCACTTGGTTCAGGACATGGTCTATAGTGTCAGTCCCCACTAGGCTGACTACGTCACACCTAGCCCAAGTATCATTTCCTCATCCTACGGATTCTAGTTACTGCACATGTATCGAAGAGTACCTTACTCTAAACATGTAATGCTTTGGCCAAAGACTTTAGTAACAATCTGACGAGAGGCCATGTGTATACATCTCCTCGCAAGGAGTGGTGAATCCTTTATAGGCTATTCAAACACCTTCGATCACTTCGACTTATACCCAATCATCCCGGGTCCACATCTCCTTAGAGATGCTTGCTTAAGATGTCAAAGCATAAGTCTCTATGATCAAGATGACTTGAATACCGCAAGTCAAAGGAACATCGCACTTAAGCCACAGTAAGAACTTCATTGACATATCTATATATGCAGAGAACCATATGAAGTCTTACGGCTGATCACTCCAATGAACTAGTTACCATAACTAACATCCACGATTAACTCCGGACATCACTATGTCTCCAGCCAGTGAGAATCAGCTGCTTGGATACACCAAGGAGTATACCTCGTGCTAGTCTCGACAGAATTGATGGTGTCCAAATCCATCAATTCATCGACTAGGGATAATTCCGATACATCACAATTACACATGTAGAGATACTCACTAGTTGTGATCCAATCACAAATTCTCTCATGTTGTGAATCGTATCGTGGACATTCAGTAAATGAGTTTAAGATCCAATCAAATACATAAAACATGTATACTCAAATAGTGAATCTTCATTTATCATATAAATGGTTCATACATAAGGCGATTGCCTTAGGACAACTCTCATATATTACTAACAATCTATCCCTCTTATATGACGGGAGTGATATCATGATTCTTGATAGAGTGAGACCACTAAGTGCATGACTATGCCCAAATGAGTCAATATGAGATATTAAACTCATTTGATTAGAGTGAGTCTATTTGGAGTTCAAGTTATAGATTGAATAGAGAATGACACGGTCTATGCCTCAATTGATCAATCTAGATGTCAAGGATAGAGGGACATTGTCACATATTGTGAGAGTCATAATTAGTAGTGACAAAGGTGTTGTTGGATCTCAATATTCTTGTAATTTGGGTAGCAATGATGTGTTGCTAGATACCGCTCATTGCTTATGTTTCTAAATCAGTTTAGGAGCATTTCCAACGTTACAAGAACCTATAGGGTCACACACAAAGGGCAATTAGATGGAGATTAGGTTCATATGATGGACCAAGAGGATTAAGTTCATGTAATGAACCAAATTGGATTAAGAGTAATTTAAATTAGGCTAATTGAGTTGGACTCAATTTGATTCAAGTGTTGAATGAGTCTAATTTAGATTTGATTCATTAGGTCAATTTAAACTAATGAATAAAGATTCATTAAATTAAATTGACTTGAATCAAAGGTTAGATTTGATCAATCATGGGAGATAAGAGGTCAAGTTTGGGAAGATGAAGGGTCAAGTTTGACTTGACCAAATGCCACTTCATGGTGACTTGGCAAAGGGGTCGGCCAATGTTGATGTTCCACATCATCATGGACACATCATGGTGTGCCACCTCATGAGGAAGACCAAGAGTCATGGCTCTTGGTATTACATGGATGTGTATAACTCTCCTTAATGTGGCCGGCCAAGTGATTAAGTGGTGAATTGATTTCATCTTCTTCCTTCTCCCTTCTTTCTCTCTCCCTTTTTCCTCCATTGTCGTGACCTCCAAGAGTGCTAGCACACTCTAAGTGATTCTCTCCACCTTTTGTCCGTGTGGATACGTGTAGAGGAGTGTACACTTGACACTCTACGAGATCCGGCGACCATTTGAATGAGCGGGATAAGCGAAGGGCATCGCTACAAGGGTAACACTCTTCCCATATAGATCTAAGGTAGATCTAGTATTTCTAAACATGTACATGAATTTTATTTTATTTATTTTCGCACGGATCCGTGGTCGACTTCCGAGGTTTTCGCAATGTAAAAAGCGGTTTTTGCGGCTCGGATAGTCTAACACTTAATGCCTTAGGAGGAGGAAGCAAACCAAGGGCAAAGGAGGAGCATCACATGTAGGGGAGCCTCTACATCAAATCCTAAGATAAATTTAAATAATGATAGGAAGCATGCTAGAAATTTCCTTGCTATTACTCATGAAAAGCATGCTAGAAATAACAAATATTATTGCTTAGGTGTCAAATATATTAATTTACCTAAGGACAAATTTAGAACCAATAACTCTAGAACTATCATACCTAAGGAAGCTATTAGGAAGATAAAGAACCGCTTAGGCATTAACCCTAAGAAGGGTAGACATATACTTAAAAGGAAGTACAATGCCCAAAGAACAAATAAAAATTCAAAATTTGAGGCATTAGTGATAGAAAATCAAGTCTTGAGATCAAAGCTTGAGAAATTGGAGAAGACTCTTAAAATAATGACAAATTCAATTAATGGGTCTAATGATAAAAAATTAGGGTCTAGGAGGCAAGAGTCTTCCAAGGATAGGAAAGGTTTGAGTCACAAGCCTAAGTCCAAGAAGGTTGTGCCAACCTACTATAGCATTCCATTTGACTATGGAACCACCCTTAGGTATAGAAAAATCAAGGTTACTTGGGAAGTCATCCCTAAGGCTAACCATGGTAGGTATCAAGAGACTAAGGCTTCGAAGAAGTCTAGGAAAATCACTAGCAAGATGACAAGGGGATTTAAATCAAATGGTATTGTGAACTTGTATAGTTCACACTCTTTGGCTCTACCCATCAATTATCAATTATAGAGTAATAGCTCTTTTCACAATAAGAGCTATCTATACAGTAACGACATTTAATTAGGAAAGTTGGCTAGGTAGCTGACCCTCTTAGTCTGTTCTTTTAACAATGGGAGCATAATCTTTTTGCTTCTTATGATACTATTTCCTCTGCTTAATGGATAACTATTTGCTACCAATGGGGAATTGCTTTTCATCTCAAATTTAGGTGATTGGATTTACACCAATGGAAACCATAAATTCCATACACAATATAGATATATGAAAAATCCTTTCCATTTACCCTATTCATTGGTGTTGGTGTTGTTCAGTAATACTGGAAAAATTTTCTCATTTGTATTTGTTCGAACTCATGATCTGAATGAGTCGCACATACACCCTAGTACATGTTCCTCGACGCTGAGGACATTCTCTAAGAGTGGGAGATTTCGTAACATTTCTTATTAGCTGTCTTGCATTTCTAATAAGTTGTTAATAGTTGGCATGTTGTGTATATATATATATATATATATATAGACACACACACACACGTTGTATATATAATTAGAAATTAGAATAGAATGGGTTGGTTTAGATCGATCCTAATCTGAAAATGAATCTGATAATTAATGATTATCAATTTTTTCTATTCAATATAGAATCACAGAAAATAAAATTACAGTTTGAAATAGATTTACAATAAAAAATCCTCAAAATCCTCAGGATCCATAAAAATATCTCTTTCCATGTCTTGGGCTACAACCCAAAGAGGCATACCTATTCTTTGTACATAAACCTTTGTTAGGGTTTTGCGAAGTTTCACTATCTGTCTCGTTTCCCTGAAAAAGTCCCCTGATCTTCCGTCATAAAAAGAACTAGCATGTTGATGAATCATAATCCTAACCTAATGTTATTGATATAATGGGTTCTTCTATCTCGCATGATTGGGCTAAATTAAAGGATAAAAAAAAGAAAAAGAAGAAAATGGAATTGAACAACCGTACATGCATTTCTATGTTGCATACGGCTCCGCAATGGAATTGACTTTATTCTTCTCTTCTATTCTATCGAAGAAATAGAATTTATCTTATTCAGATCGTTGAATTATCCATTTACCACTCTTCCTTTCGTAGGAGTAAAAAATACTATGATGGTTATGTTGCTTTATATAGATATCTTATCTATGATTTAGCAATCCCAAAGTTCCCTTCTGATACGATCAAATAAGGATTTTTTTTTCGTACTCTTTCATAAGATAATATCAAAAAGAGACTTATGGTGTGGGAAAAAAAAAGTTTGTGACGCTGAAATGTACTCCCGACACATAAAATTAACAAATCAGAAATACCCTTTGTTTCATACTACTATCTCGATACAAAATCTCATGTTATGAAAAAACATAAAATAATGATGGTTTGTTTAGATCGAACTTGAAGTGTCATGCTATACTTATTATTCATATTCAATATGGCGAAGGCATAGTGTTTCTTTTTTTTTTCAAATAAAAACTCATTGGCGCCAAGCATGAGGGAATGCTAGACGTTTGGTAATTTCTCCTCCGACCAAGATGAAAGATGCCATTGAAGCGGCTATTCCCATGCATATTGTATGCACGTTGGGCGTCACAAATTGCATAGTATCAAAAATAGCTATTCCTGATATTACCCATCCGCCGGGAGAGTTTATAAATAAATAAAGATCCCTAGTCTGATCTTCTATACTGAGATATACCATGAGACCAACAATAGTATTCGAGATCTCTTCCTTGACCTCTTGTCCTAAAAAAAGTAATCTTTCTCGATAAAGTCGGTTGATTAGGACAAAATCCTATCCTTTAGCCCTTTAGGAGTCGTACACGCACCTTTGGATGCATACGGTTCAAAATAAAAATGAAAGGGAGAAAAAAGAATCAATGTGTCGGTTCTTGTTCTATTTCTTTTTTCTTTAATAGTTTTTTTTAGAAAAAAAACCTTCCATTTTTCAAAAAGCATGAGATGTGTTCTCGATTCCTTACCTAAAAAAAAAAGAATTTATTGAACTAATCTCTCTCATTGATGTATTATTTCATCGATATTCAAATCACGATGCAATTTTCTTGTTCCTGAATGGGCCTCCTTTTCAATTATTTTAGGTTTATGTTCTACTCCGGGAAAAGATCTGCCTGAATTTTATTTGCACATATAGGGCAAATAATCTCAGTACCACTTTTTTTTTTTCAATTCGTTTCATTCATGTCTTTTCCAAACTCAACTATGTTGATGTATTCATCATGCTATTCTGTTGGTTATTGGTTGGACGTTTGAAATCACTCTTATAGTAACTCATCTTACTTATAGTAACTTATATAGTAAGTCTTTTATAATACAAGTAATAATCATACATATATTATCAATTTGTTACCAATTTGGTATTTTTTGAACAGAGCCTGGATACTTTATTTTTATTTTTCCAAGTGAACCATAAATCTTCCTAATTGATAATATGGATCCCAAAATGCAAATATAAATAAATTAATCTAATTGCACTGCACGCTCCGAATGATTGATGCTTCCCTCAATACAATATTTCTTGGGTGAAACAGAGGATATCTCGATCGGGGGAGAAAACGGGTAAATTCCATATGACTCAATATGTCTGACAAGTCGCACTATAACTCAATCCAAGTTGCATCTTCCTCTCCGGGATTCCGAAAAGGTACTTTTGGAATACCAACGGGCATTAATTTAAAGACAAAATGGAGTACTATACTTCGCGTGGATATGGAAACGTAACAATGGCTTTATCATCTTTATCCCTTTTTTCTCTTTATTGTATTTTAAGATTTTTATACATAGATTGAAAGTTTATAGAGTAAGACAGAATGAATAAAGAAAGAGAAAATTTAACTAACGTATCAATCGTTGGAATGATAAACAAGTATCTATGTATTTGTTTCCCGAAAATAGGAGTAATCCTCCCATTGTGTATTGGTACTTATCGGGTATAGAATAGATCCGCTTCTTTTCGTTCTTATGAACAGAATTGTTCCCTTATTTTCAATGGAACGGAATAAATATCAACCTTTTCTCATACAGAATCTACTGAAAAGTTAGATACATAGTATAGTTTTTTCCAATTCCAATGCGATAAAATAAAGTGACATAGTGTCTAGTTTTTTTTTGATAAAGGGGTATTTCCATGGGTTTGCCTTGGTATCGTGTTCATACTGTCGTATTGAATGATCCTGGTCGATTACTTTCGGTTCATATAATGCATACAACCCTAGTTGCTGGTTGGGCCGATTCGATGGCTTTATACGAATTAGCGGTTTTTAATCCCTCTGACCCCGCTCTTGATCCAATGTGGAGACAAGGTATGTTCGTTATACCCTTCATGACTCGTTTAGGAATAACCAATTCGTGGGGTGGTTGGAGTATTTCAGGGGGAACTATAACGAATCCAGGTATTTGGAGTTATGAAGGTGTTGCAGGGGCACATATTGTGTTTTCTGGTTTGTGCTTCTTGGCAGCTATCTGGCATTGGGTGTATTGGGACCTAGAAATATTCTGCGACGAACGTACGGGCAAACCTTCTTTGGATTTGCCTAAGATTTTTGGAATTCATTTATTTCTCTCAGGGTTGGCTTGCTTTGGTTTTGGCGCATTTCATGTAACAGGTTTGTATGGTCCTGGAATATGGGTGTCCGATCCTTATGGACTAACCGGAAAAGTACAACCTGTAAGTCCAGCATGGGGCGCGGAAGGCTTTGATCCTTTTGTTCCCGGAGGAATTGCCTCTCATCATATTGTAGCAGGTACCTTGGGCATATTAGCGGGCTTATTCCATCTTAGTGTCCATCCGCCTCAACGTCTATACAAAGGATTGCGAATGGACAATATTGAAACTGTACTTTCCAGTAGTATCGCTGCTGTTTTTTTGCAGCTTTCGTTGTTGCTGGAACTATGTGGTATGGTTCAGCAACAACTCCAATCGAATTATTTGGTCCCACTCGTTATCAGTGGGATCAAGGATACTTTCAGCAAGAAATATACCGAAGAGTTAGCGTCGGACTAGACGAAAATCTAAGTTTATCGGAAGCTTGGTCTAAAATTCTCGAAAAATTAGCTTTTTATGATTACATTGGTAATAATCCGGAAAAAGGGGGATTATTCAGAGCAGGGTCGATGGATAACGGGGATGGAATAGCTGTTGGATGGTTAGGGCACCTTGTCTTTAGAGATAAAGAAGGGCGCGAGCTTTTTGTACGTCGTATGCCTACTTTTTTTGAAACATTTCCGGTGGTTTTGGTGGATGGAGACGGAATTGTGAGAGCTGATGTTCCTTTTAGGAGAGCAGAATCAAAGTATAGTGTTGAACAAGTAGGTGTAACTGTTGAGTTCTATGGTGGCGAACTCAATGGAGTCAGTTATAGTGATCCTGTGACTGTTAAAAAATATGCTAGACATGCCCAATTAGGTAAAATTTTTTGATTCTCACAATCAAAAAGTTTGATTAAGAAACATCTGCATTTAACTCATACAGACAAAAAGTGTTAATGAGCTACGCAGCTGAATTTTTGCCGAATTTTGCATCGGCAAACTGAGATACACAGAGATGTAATTTGACTCGACTTTTACGAAGGCAAATCTAGCAAGATTATCTCTATAGATCTGGGCCAATATATAGGTCAATGCCCAAGTCTTTCATCGAACAATTTCGCCATTCTGACATCGCAACATGAGGGATCTTCAGCAATAATGTAACTGAAGGGTTAGAGTACTTAAGAAATCTTGACTTGAATCACTATCTTTTCTTTTCCTTTTCTTTATCTTTATATTTTATACTATATGGTAAATGATGCCAAATGAATAGGTGTGGAAGCTATAATTGTAAACCACGATCGAATCTATGGAAGCATTGGTTTATACATTCATTTTAGTCTCTACTTTAGGGATAATTTTTTTTCGCTATCTTTTTTCGAGAACCACCTAAGGTTCCAACTAAAAAAGTAAAATAATTTTTCATTATGTCAATTGAAGTAATGAGTCTCCCATATAGGGAGACTCATTACTTCAACTAGTCCCCGTGTTCTTCGAATGGATTTCTTAGTTGTTGAGAGGGTTGCCCAAAAGTGGTATATAAGGCATACCCAATAAAGCTTACAAGTAAACCAGATATAAAGATGGCGATTAGGGTTGCTATTTCCATTTTTAGACAATTTCAAGATCACAATACAATGGATCTATAATAAGATCGTTTATTTACAACTACAACGAATAACATACAAAGTCAACAGATCTCAATCAATGATTAAATATTATGGCTACACAAATCGTTGAAGATAGTTCTAGATCTAGGCCAAGACGAACTACCGTAGGGAATTTATTGAAACCACTGAATTCGGAATATGGTAAAGTAGCTCCGGGCTAGGGGACTACACCACTAATAGGGGTCGCTATGGCCCTATTTGCAGTATTTCTATCTATTATTTTGGAAATTTATAATTCTTCCGTTTTATTGGATGGAATTGCAATGAGTTAACTTTAATAAGAACTATGAAGTACTAGTAAAAAAAAAATACTTTACTTAAACTGAAAACTTTGATTTCTAGACCATTCTGGTAGTTCGACCGCGGAATTCATTTGTTTCGGTATCTCCGGAATATGAGTGTGTGACTTGTTATAATTGATCCTATTAATAATACAGAGAATAGTTCTGTCATCTCTATCAAGATGAGTCTATTTCGTCGAATAATTATTCTAGTATCTGGAACACGAAATCCATGTAATATAGAATAGATCAAGAAAAGAAATACGAAAACTATGATTCATAACTAATATTCGAACCTCGAAACTGGAATCCAAAATTTTCAAATAAATATTTCCTAAATAAAAATAAAACGATTTTTCTTCTTTCAGACTCACTTTTTTTTACCGAAGGACAACTCCTTTTCTAGATTTTGTTCAGTCATAACATTCATTGAATAAGTGATTATGAAAGTGTTCTTACTCAGAGAACCCTTGAGTTTAGCTTGGCTTGAGGCTTGGCTTTATTAAATCATCGTGGTTCTAGTATGAATCTGGAGTTTCAATTGATTCATGGGATCTCAACAAGTGAATTCCTATACCTATTATATAGATAATATATATATATATATAACTATATATATCTATATTCTATATATAGTTCAAATAGTTAAAAAAGATAAATAATATAGTTAAATAAGAGTCAATACACATTACAAAAAAAACAAGAAAAAAAAAATAAATAATAAATAAATCGGAAAGAGAAGATTCAAGAGGCATGTAATAATCAACATAAAAAAAGACGGGTGAGCCAACTTGATATTTTTAGGCATTATCATACAAAGAATACAAAGAATAGATTTCTATTTTTTTTACTTTGTATCTTTGGGTCGGAGTAAATCAAGCGGCTAAACTAAGAAGTTTTGAACTTTCTATTACATATCTGTTGAAATCAACATTTGTGTGTTTCGCTGAGCCGCAATGAGATGAAATTGTCATATACGGCTCTCCGAGGGGAGTTTCTTGGTTTTGGGTTACCTATCTCAATAAAGTATATGATTGGTTTGAGGAACGTCTCGAGATTCAGGCGATTGCAGATGATATAACTAGTAAATATGTTCCTCCTCATGTCAACATTGTTTAGGGGGGATCACACTTACTTGTTTTTTAGTACAAGTAGCTACAGGTTTTGCTATGACTTTTTACTACCGTCCAACTGTTACAGAGGCTTTTTCATATGTTCAATACATAATGACTGAGGCCAACTTTGGTTGGTTAATCCGATCAGTTCATCGATGGTCGGCTAGTATGATGGTTCTAATGATGATTCTTCATGTATTTTGTGTGTACCTTACAGGTGGATTTAAAAAACCCGGGAATTAACTTGGGTTACAGGTGTAGTTTTGGTTGTATTGACTGCATCTTTTGGTGTAACTGGTTATTCCTTACCTCAGGACCAAATTGGTTATTGGGCAGTCAAAATTGTGACAGGCATACCTGAAGCTATTCTTGGAATAGGATCGCCTTTGGCAGAGTTATTACATGGAAGTGCTAGTGTGGGATTAGCAGCCTACACAGACCGCTAAGGCCTTGGATTAGCAGCCAGTAGGTTGTGAACCAAGTAAAACTAATCCATGTCTTTTATATTTTCGCTACATTTTTACTCTTATAATTATTTTATATCGAACGAACGAAAAGAATTCTCGTGCGCTATTCAACCCCCCCCTCTAGCACTCTTTTTCGATCCAACACTAACTCAGTCTCAAAGGAGCATCTAACCATTTCCACCCACGACAACTTTTTTTTTTTTAGAATTTTGATTTTCCCGAATGGGCTTCTAGAATTCGAGCATCTCCAGTAACTAAAATGCTAAATCTAGAGTCACCTATGGATTCCAAAGTACTAGACTACTGAGATGAATCATAACTAGGTATGTACTAAATTTTCCCTTTCAGAATGTTCGTCATGTGTAGGCGTAAAATGAAATGCTAACTAATTTAAGTCTAGAACACTCATTAGAGCAAATAAAATAAAATACCATGAGGTAAATGAAGCTAAGCTACCCATGGAAACAACTCATGAAGAAAACCTTAAAAATACTACTGAGACAGCTTATAGATAGCAAAAACTAAGTGCTGAAAGAAACTAAACTACCTATGCATAAACAAATGAATGCTAACTAAAATGCAAATATCAGGAAAGAAACTACTGCTAGTAACAAAATAAGTCAAAACTTGGGGTACCCCCTCCCCCCAAACTTAAGTGAAGCATACCTCTAATATGGTGGACAAGGTGGAAAGCCTGGTAGTCTCGGCCTCTCGGGATCCTGAAAGAATTTGGTATTGAGCTGCTGATGCCACATGTACATGTGGTTGATCAGAGAGCTGGTGGATGCGGCGGTTGTTCTATGCTCCTCCTCCTGGGTCCACTATGCCTGCTGGGCACGCATGTGCCGCCTGACCTCCTTACGGTAGGCAACCTCCTCCTAGCAATGGACAACCTCCTCCTAAAAATAAACTCGGGCCTCGTCGTAGAACTCCTCGACCTGTTAGAAGTGCTCCCGTAAGCCCTGAAACTCCACCTGCGCGTAGGCACTCTTCTCCTCCCATCGTTGCCTCTGTGTCTACTACTCGGCTTATATATTGTTGAGGCACGATCGGAACTCCGAAAAATCATAGGCAGAGGTACCTATATCCCGCTCAAAAGTAGAACAAGGTGGTGGTGTAGGTACAGGCTCATGTCGACGTGGACTAGGTGGGATCCTATACATGTGTGGACTGGAGGGGGAGTGATGTGCAGGGGGAGAGATGGGTGCCAAAGTGGAGGGTCCCTCATATGGTGGGGACTCCACTATCAGGTCCAAACTCCAGTTGGTGTGTGCGGTGATGGTGGTACGATCGGGGTCGGGGAGCCTAAGGGATGATAAGTTTTTCCTTACAAAGCACAAGGAGTGTCCCTTTCTCGCGATCATTTTCATTGTCATACACACTCCTAGGTCGATCCTAGGGCTCCCCTCTACTCTCTCTAGTGTAGTGTAGTCGTACCCCATCCTATGGCAAATGTGGGTGATTAGTCCCCCCAAGATAATCTCTCATCTCGCCGCTTTGCCCATTTTCATTAGATGTCTAATGAAATGAGACCCTACATCGATACTACTCCTTTCTTGTAGCATGTCCCATAGACCAAGCAGCTCACTCGCCCTCACTACACCATCACTCTCTCCCCTCCCAAAGATGGTGCTTGCCATGACCCGGTGAAGATACCGAAAGATTAAGTTTTGGAGGCACAAGGCTTTGGCCCTAGAGGGATCATAGTTATGTTCCCCTGTTAAGTCGGACCAAAAGATCCGTGCATTGAACCCATTAGGAGTCCTCTGCTCTCCTCCACTAGGCAATCCAAAATAATTATTCCATTGGTGTAAAGTCCACTCGTGCTCGATATTAAATAACCTAAATGTGATCCTTCCCTCATCACTCTCTCTTCCCGTTAGAATCTCTGCTTCTAAAGAACTCAAAAATTCTAAAACTATCCTAGGGTATGTTGAGTGCCTTATTCCCATGATCTCTTCCCACCCCATTTTTGCAAATAGGGCATGAATATCACCCAACAAGCCTAGGGTTTCTAGGAGTTCTTCATCTAAAAATCTAGTTGCAGTGATTTTACGAGTAGAAAGCATATTATATCTATCTCTATGTAATTATTGCAAAAAAGGAGGGTTGGAAGAGTGTCACCTTCCTCCGGAGCTTTTGGGACATCTCTTCTCCTTCCTCTTTGTTCCGAGGTAGCGGATCAGGGCGGCACTTGCCTTGTCCTTCTCATCCTCGCTTTTATTGAGCTTCCTTGAGGGTTGAAGAGGCCCCTAGGTAGTGGGGAAGACGATTTCACATGGCGAGGGCAAAAAAAATCAAAGCACACGGTGCATTTTGGGGCAAAACACACGGTGTGGCCTACTTATACCTCACGCACCATGGCCGTGTGGATTCACACGATCGGGCCGTGTACGTTGCTGGAAGGCGGGGCACGGCCGTGTGAAAACACACGGCTGGGTCGTGTGCCACCCGTTTCTCTCCCCAGGTGCACAATGGTCCGAATTCTCCTTACATGCTCTGTCATGTAAGTTCAAAAGTGATTTTCGTGTCTACCTAGCAAGTCCTTTCTAGTCCTAATTCAAATGAAACATGCTAAACGAATATAAATCAAAGTTCAAAACAAACGAATGCAACAAACTAATAGGAAATGAACTTAAAATCTAAACTTGGGTTGCTTCCTAAGAAGCGCTTGTTTATGGTCTTTAGCTCGACCTTACTGCTATGCTTCAGCTTAGCTCTGATGGCCATAGGAGATCTTTCTCCCTCCCCTGATATGTTTGAATCTTGCTTGTGGAGGGGCAAGATACTTGCTCACTTTTCGCCTCTTGCCTTTTAGTCCTCCATCACTATATCCCTTAAATCTTGCTCGTGGAGGGGCAAGATACTTGTTAGCTACTTTTCTTGGCTCGAGATTGAACATGCTTAGCCTCAACGAATCATCAGGAGTTTGATCATTATATTTCATTTTATCTATATGTTGTAAATAATATAACTCACCGCAAATATCCCCACAAAAATATTGATCAGCCGATTCTATTATGCCAAATAAATTTTTATCATTACAAATAACTAAATGGGCTTCGTTATTGGTAGCTAAAGTTTCGGTGAGGGTTAAGGTAGGCTCTTCTAGACCCTTGAGGTTGGTAGGTGTTTTGATTGAAGCAATGCACTCCTCGATTAAAGTATCAATTATATAATCCTCAAGTCCTTCTTTAAGTGGTGATTGAATGGATTGTCCTTCTTTACTTCCTATGTCATCCACATCTTCCTCATCCGTTCGTTCAAAGTGAGTCCCCGCCATATTAGGGGTAATCTAGTCATCTAAGCCACCTTCTCGTCGTTTGGTTTCTTCTCTTGCTAGATCTCGTTGCATAATCTCCATAAATTGTCAGCTATGCTCCTTGCATTCCCTAGTAAAATCGGCTAGCAAGGCTTCTAAGCGGGGACTTGATTCTGGATAAAATTCACATGGTGATTCATAGCTTTCGTGCTCACTTGGGAAATAATATTGAGAGTTCAAGTAGCTAGGGTCATAACTATATAAATAGGATTCATCTCGTGGCCATTGGTTGTAATCATAGGTGACATCTTCTTGTTCAAATTTTGAAGGTTCAAATATATCCGGACAATCATTAATGGTATGTCATGTTTCACCACAATGCTCACAATAAATGTTACCAAAACTCATAGCATTAACTTGACCGTAATCTTGAGAAAAAGCATGCCTTTTTATCTACAAGAAAATATGAATAAGGAAAGGAACAGCAGTGCCACAGCAAGAGACTAAAGCTGCTAGAACTATGATTAATCTAAAAGAAAAACTGTTAGAAAATAACCAAAGCTAGAAGAAAACTAATATCTAAATTAGAACTAAATTAAACTAGAAAACAATAAAAACTAGGGAAATAAACCTAAACTAGGTCCGATATAATTATCCACCTCTTGATTCGATATCGAATCAATCAGTCCCCGATAACGGTGCCAAAATCTTGATGCACGCGAACGCGACCTCAAATCTCATGACAAGAACCGTCGAGGACTCGAAGCGCGTGCTCACGCTCAACGCCTGCAAGTGCACGGATATCGTCAAGTAATGAAAAGATTATCGATCCCACATGGACTGAGATTCGAGTACCGATTGGTTTAGTGGGCATTATTGTTCGGAGTTCCATTCTAATGGTTGAGATGACGAGGGTTGCCGGCGGTCCTAACTCTAGTATGGTGTCACATGGAGGAAGAGAAGGGTTGCTACGAGTCTTTTGAGGGAATTCTAGGATTTCGGTTTCGCTTGTGTGTCGCAGAACATGCTATCAATTGGGTATTATCTAGACGTCTAACTATGGTCTTGTGGAAGGGACATCATACACTTCTCCGATGAGCCTTCGCTTCTATCGGGAATTACCTCTACCATACCAAGTCGACCCCTGGCTTTAGGACGGGATAGGCGGTACGAGGATGGCGATTCAATCCCTTTGACGAGTCGGAATGTGTCCCGTTTCTGACTCTATCACACCCTTCTATCTACGATTACTGAAGATGAGGCCAACCCCTAGGTTCCTCCTTAATTCTCCTAAATCTTTGATATGAGGGTTGTCACCCCTCGTATCGGCTACACACAGTAAATAAAAGACCAAAATAAATAGCTATCGATCTAAACAATCATCAATTGCAAATATGATTTCAAGAACAGAAATATATTTGAAATAACATATTCTACGCACAAAAACTACTCCCTAATCCTAAAATAGGAGAATCTACTCCATAAATACGAGAAGAGAAACACAAAGCATATTAGAATTCATAGAAACAATATAAACTGTGCAAAGAACGTGAATTACAATGCACTTTTGCTCTCCTCTCCGGTGTTGATGTGTAGAACTTGATCCTTGAGCGGGTCTTCTTCCTCTCCGTTGTGAGTTCCCTAAGCTTTTTAGGGCGTCGGAGTGCTATCCCTGCTGTCATGCCTCCCCCCTAGGGTTTGGACGTAGCTTCCTTTATATAGACATCAGGTCAGATCTCCTCGAAACCTAAAAAATAACTGATCCGCGTCGAAATCACCCAACACCACACGGTCATGTGGATTCACACGGCCAGGTCATGTGTGGCGCTGGGGTGCGAGCCATGTGGATTCATAGGGTCAGGGTGTGTGTCCTTCTGTTCTAGCTACCAAATGTCTTCTTTTCGCTCTAAAAGTGCGTCATTTTCCTCGTAGAATATTGTCCTGCACACAAGAATACAAAGAGCATATTTCTGAACCAGAAAATAGAAAATGCATGCAAAATAAAGTGAAATATGCAAAAAATAAATATAAAATGCAACGAGATGTGAGAAAAAACTACTCCTAAAATCCTATATGTTTTGCTCACATCAATATAGGACTTATCACTAGGAAGAGTGAAGGCATCCTAGATGTTTTTGGACCAAGGGAGAGATTGTTAGATCTCATTGGAATATGAGACATTGACACCCTAGGGGAGATCCTTTTTGATGTATGTCAAAAGGGGGGAGAATTTGGGAATTCCCAATTTGGAATATTGGGAGGATTAAAGTGAGTTAGTGTTCTAACTCAAAGGTATTTGGTTTTTGTCAAACATCAAAAAGGGAGAGATTGTTGGTGCAATCGGCCCAGGTCACGATTGACTAGACTCGAGTTTGACTCAAGTAGTGATTTGATGTTAGTATTTTGATGTTTGACATTGATGTTTGATAATGAATTGCCCATTGTTTGACAATGGGTTGACTATATGGTTGACATGGGATTGACCATATGATGGAGAAGTCCAAGTGGGACACTTGGCAATGGAAAGTCCAAGTCTTGTGTGCTTGGCATGGAAAGTCAAAATCTTGGGTACTAGGCATGAAAAGTCCAAGCATGGGTCTTGGCAAGGGAAAGTCCAAGCTTAAGTCATGGCAATTGGAAAGTCCAAGGGTGGGTTTTGTCAAGGGAAAGTCCAAGCTTGAGTCTTGGCAAATGGAAAATCCAACATGGGTTGGCAAGGGAAGTCCAAGGGTTGATATTGGTAGTGTAAAGTCCAAGCGAGAGTCTTGGTAGCATAAGTCCAATGGTTTGGCGGCATAAAGTCTAAGCGGTAGTCTTGGAAGCGTAAGCCCAAATGTGCCTTGGCAGTGTAGACTAGCTTAGCTTGACAATAGTCGATGGAAGCACCCGAAGGCTAGCATATAGATGAACAAGCCATGGATGACTTGGAGGGATCCGATAGGCGTGAGGCTGATGGAGGTAGCTAGAAGGCTTGGGTCTAGGCTAAGGGAGGTCTAGCAAGTTTGACGGCATCATACTTAGGGTTAAGCCTCATGTTTAAGGTTTGTCAGTCGACTAGGGTTATGAACCAGCCGACTGGTCAAGTGTTTTGACACTTGGCAGTCGAGTCAACTTGTATCAATCGACTAGGGTTATGACCAGTCGACTGCTGGGAGTCAACTGGCGTTCAACTGCAGCAAATAGCCTTGGTAGTCGACTGTTAGCATTGGGAAGTCAACTAACATGGATGACAGTTGACTGCTGGTCGAGGTTGCGGGATCAGAACGCTCGGTAGCCGACCGATCAGTCGGCTATGGGCTTGGCAGTCGATTGATGGGTAATGGCAGTCGACTGCCAGTGTATCCGTTGGCTTGAATGCTGATGTAGATCAAGTCCATTGTGAGACAATGGCGCTGATGGCAGTCAACTGAGGCCTTATGGCAGTCGACTATCAGACGTGAAATCAACCCGATGCAGGGATAAAAGGAGCAGCTCGTGGAGGATTTTGCTATGGTTCTTTGAGAGGTTTCTTGAGGCGATTTGAAGGCGAAGTGTAGGCGCATTTTAGGGTCCTTCAAGATCATTCAAGCAGCCAACAAGCAAATGATTCAAAGCCCTAGTTTGTAAAGTTTTCTTTATATTTCGGTTGTATTTCTTTGTATTTGCTTGAATTATTTTGTATTACTGTTGTAATCGCTTGTAAGAGGTTTCCTCCACCTTCGAAGTGTTTTCCAAGAAGGAGAGTTCATTAGTGGTGGTGTTTGCATCGCTAGGGCTCATTCGAGCCCAATCCGTGAAGTAGGAACCCTAAGGTTCTGAACCACGTTACATCCTGGTATATTGTGTGCTTGTGTTGTGTATTTATTTTTTTTATCAGTATATATCCGCTGCGTACACTAACACTTGTAGCAAGCATGCGATCAATTTCCATCATTGAAACAACAAACTCGCTATTCACCCCCCTCCCTCCCCTCTAGCGACGTCCAATTCCTAAAATGATCAAGTACCGGATACAAATGATAGAAGATTATCTAGAATAATCGGAAATGGATTCGAATATGAAAACGGAGAGAAGGGACGACAAGGAAACGATCTAGGAAACTTTATACGAGAAACAACTCTAGGGTTTGATTTCGATTGATGATGTTTGATGAATGCAGATCCTATAGTCTCAATGTACGATAATGAAAAGTCATGTGCTAAGGTAGTCAATGTGTCTATGAGGTAGATAAAAGAAAGAAAATATCAACGTGTCTACCTTGACCGCATCTTAGAAAGAGGACAAAAGTAAACCCATTAAACTCTATGACGAATAATAAAAGCCTCGAAAGAGAAAGTCAACTTTTAGGGTATTTATGCGTAGATGACCTTGTTTACAATATGGGAACCTGTCACGAGAAACCCAGCGAATCAAATTCTAGACTTCGATCCTTACTTGTTATCAAAACCCTCAAGTTGGTTTAGGCGGTCGGAGATCAGGGTTCACTGCTAGGTACTTCCCCTTCTCTCTTGGATATGATCCGAATGTGCCTTAGATGCATTGCCTCGATTAGAATTTCCTCTTGGTCCAACCCGAAGAAAGAAACCTCTAAATCTAAGTCAAAGAACACTGTCAGATAGAATAAATACATCACACAAAAACCAATCACAATCGAAAATGTGTTGTAAACAAAAGAGAATTAATGCATTAAATCACCAAAACAATACACCAAGTTACTCTCTAATCCTAGAGTTTAGGATACCACTCCATGAAGGAGTTATAAAACATAGATGATAGAAAAGAAAGAATTAACCTGGCATCCTATGCCTTGAGCATCTTCTCCTCGACGACTCCCCAAGCTGGATCGATGTTACCAATCCTCGGATCCTTGGTCGTCGGCCTCTCCTAGGCTTCGATAATCATTATTGGAGGCTTGGGATCTTTTTATAAGCTTTAGAGATGAAAAAGTCGTTATTTTGGAGAAGAAGTCTCAAGTTGGTTGAGATTTACTTGGGCTAAATATAGCATGACATGGTCGTGCCAATTGGCACGACCCAGGCGTGCTATGCTTTCTTCGAAATCGAATTCAAAAAATGGCCTGACACGGTTGTGCCAAATGGCATGACTAGGTCGTGTCAGGCGCTGGGATGGTTGGTGCGGCTCCGTTTGCTCCCCATTTCGTCGTGTGTTCATGTGGCTTTCCTCCATGGCTCGATTATGCCTTCTTTTCCTTGATTTATGCCCTGTTGAGAATAAAACATGAAAATTGTAGTTATCTGAACTAAAAGTGCAATATGAAAGTAAATGCTATGTTTTATGCATGATATGTGAATAAAACATAAGAAATGCATGTTAAATACATACTAAAAAGTGTGTATGATTCACACTCATCAGACTTACATGGCCAAGACTATACCCTTGGACTTTTCCTTTGTCAAGTATTCATACTTGAACTTCCCATTACCAAGACTGCCCTCTTAGACTTATCCCGTACCAAGAATCCATTATTGGACTTCTTCATTTCCAAGTATCTATACTTGGACTTTCCATTGTCAAGTATCCATACTTGAACTTTCCATTGTCAAGTCTCAAAACTTGGACTTCCACTCGAGTCTCACTCGAGCTTGGTCAACCTTGACATGAGGTTGATTGCTCCAACTCCCTCATATGACCTTAGATATCCCAATCATCCACTAGTCATATGGTTAAACCATATTGTCAAACTCATTGTCAAACATCAAAATTCTATTTGAATCTCACTCAAGTTTGGTCAATCGTGACCTGAGCCGATTGCACCAACATTATGTTCTGTGATAGCCAATAGAATCCTCGAGAGGTCTTGATCTACTTTCAAGGTATCCATACGAAGGAGACCAAAATCAATTAAGGGAACATGTCAGGTGAACCCCGTAATCTTTCTTAACTTAATACCTTTACTCGTGAGCAATCCCTCAAGCTTGATTTTGTAGTTCCGAGATGAAGGTTCACCTTTCGGTTCATCCTTTGATTTCTAAATCACACAAGAAACTCACAATATCAATTAACATACTAAAACTAAATCAAGAGTAACAAATCAATTGATAAGAAAAGTAAATAATATTCGTGCAAAAAGTTAAAGGGTTACTCCCTTGTCCTAGAATTATAAGAAACTACTCCATAAAATAGAGGATAAAATACAAAATATGCATAATGATACCGTTGTCACCTAATTTAGGGATTAGGATGAAGAAGCTCATGCGTGAAACACTGACCGAACCGATAGAACCCAACTTAAGAGGGTCGACCGAGCTGGTCGGATGAAGATGCAGTAATAAGGAAGATAAGCCCTAGGGTGAAGAGGAGGCCAGATGAGCGACCTGGGGTACAGGTCTGAAAGTTGACTCGGTAAGTAAGTCGGGGATTGACTCGGGTAGTTACAAAAACATGAGGTACCGAGTCTCAGGACCAGGGTAAGCCCCGGTATTAATAAATAATGTATGTCTTGGTGGCAATGAACTATAGGAGGATCCCGTCGAGAGAAGGACCGAGTCAATATTTTACCTAACGAAGGAAGAGAGGGTAAAGAAGAGGGGTAGAATATTTTCCGAGGCGTTCATTTAGGGGAATTTGTTATATAACAAACTATGGCCCCACACATAATATTGGAAGGAGCCTCCACTCCTTATCTTCCTAACGGAATGATTCTCTAGGAAACGGAGCCCTCCACATGGACGGCGATGGGAATAATTTGTTACATCACAACTGGCATTGAGAGAAGGAGATAAAAGCAGAAGGAGAAGGAGAGAGAAGGGGGATTCGGAGCCTGATCAGACTTCCACTACAAGAGGAGACCATCCTATCAGAGAGGGGAGGGGAAAAGCTGCCGGAAAAGAGGAGAGGAAGCCGGAGAAGATGCTTGTTGGGAGCCATCTCTATCTCTTTATTTTTTTATACACTGCAAGAACTGTGAGAGATTTTCTCTCCACTTTTGGAAATATTTCCAAGAAGGAGAAGTTTTATAGTGAAAGTGCTTTGACACCGCAGTTCGTGATAGAGCTTATCCCATGGAGTAGAAATTGGAATTCCGAACCACGTTAAATCTTATGTCTTTGTTCTCTGCGTCGATTTTTCTCGTAATCTATTCATTTTTTTCATTACTGTTGCGACCGGAGAGAATCCTAAACCTCTTGAACGCTCTTTGGTGTTAAAGGGAGGTGAGAAAATCCGTGTACATCCGCATCAGTTGGCGCCGTCTTTGGGAACATTACTGAGCAAGACATCGAGATGAAACCATAAGAGATACAACATTCGACAGCCTCTTCTGTAGAAGATAACCCCATTACATTATTACCATCACAATTGAGGGCCATAGTGGACAAAACTGTAGTTGAAGCCTTGGCTAAAGAAAGGAGGAGGATGGGATATCTTCATCCCCATTCTGATGAACCCTCTCCCCGAGAGCAGCTTCATGAGAGGCCTCCTCCAGTCCGACCCATGACAACGCCATACGCTGAAGTATTACCAGGCGATGGACCGGTGGGGAGAGTATCAAAATACCATACCGGTGATGCAGACCATGCAAGAGGACCAAGGAGAAAGCCAATCCACCCGAGCCCCTGAAGTTTATGAGCCCAGTCCATTCACCGTGGACATTATGTTAGAGTTACTGCCCCCACATTTCTGAAATCCTCAAGTGGGGATGTATGATGGCACCACATACCCGGAGGAGAATTTATCACAATTCGAGGGAGTCGCTTCTCTGCATTGCTATACAAATGCCCTCAAATGCAGAGCTTTCCACATCACTCTAACCGGATCAGCACAAAGGTGGTTCGGAGCTTTACCCCTCGGCTCTATCACTTGTTTCACCGATCTGAAGGGGGTTTTCCTTCAAAAATTTTCTAGTTGTTAGACTTACAAGCATGACGCTTCTATCCTGCTGCATATAAGGCAAGAACCCTCGGAGTCTTTGAGGGGATATCTTCATTGTTTCACCGTCACTACCAGGAATATTCCTTTAGCAGGGTTAGATATTCTGAGGGTGGCTATCCCTCATGGATTAAGGGAAGGACCTTTTCTCAGCTCTCTATTAAGGAAACCCGCGATCAGTTATGAAGAATTGTTGAGTCGCGCTAAGGAGTATATCAATGAAGAAGAGGGACTGAGGGTAAGATGGGCAGAAAACACTCCCACCCCTGTTCTAGCAGAGAGGAACCCTCCCCCTTTGCAACGAGGACTTCCTAGGCATGAATATGCTAGACCTCTTGTACCTGCACTACCCAGGCCATGAATGTTGGCCCCAAGAATTCACCCAGCCCTCCCTCTACGGGTGGTGTCCACCGAAGCCTTTCCTCCCCCGAGAACTTGGAAAGAGCGAGAAATGGAATCTTATGACCAATAGGGTCTTCTCCAGCGTCCAGCAGGATATAGGGGGGGGGGGTTCCTCGTAACCCCTCAACTCCTTTCTTTTGTCAGTATCATATGGAGTATGGTCATACCATTGGTCGGTGTTTTAAGTTACAAGAGGAATTGGAGCGCATTCGGACCGCCTATCCACATATGCAGCCTCAGACAAGAGGACCGGCAAGAAGAGGTCAACGACCTAATATAGTGTGCCCAAGACCCTATAACCAAAAGACCTCAAGCCCCCTCCAGGCTCCAGTTCGGGAGGGTACTTCACAAGGAGGGTCAGCAGGTGAAGGCCCTTCATCTGCCCCGAATGATATCCCCACATGGGGAATTATTCATGTTATTGTGGGTGGACCTACTTATGGGGACTTCAATAGGGCTCGAAAGTCCTATGCCCGCCTCATGGAAAGTTTAGCCATTGGAATAGAGCAAGTTATCCAGAGTACGTCACCCATATCTTTTGGGCCAAAAGATTTGCGAGGCGTCCTGTTACCTCACATGGACGCTCTGGTAATTTGGATTTCTCTCGCCAATTATGAGGTAGCTCGAGTTCTAGTCGACTCGAGAAGTTCAGTTAATATCCTTTTCCAGGAGACATTTAGACAGATGCAGCTGAAAAATGAACAATTGGAGGACATGGCTACTCCCCTATTCGGATTCGCGGGACATATGGTGCATCCCGTAGGGCAAATCTTTTTGCCTCTCACTCTGGGTGCAAACCCCAGCAAAAAAACCAATATCATTCCCTTTCTCATAGTGGATGCTCCATCTACTTATAATGTTATTTTGGGTCATCCTTTTCTATTTATTTTTCAAGTGGTGGCTTCCCCCTACCATCAAAAAGTGAAGTTCCTAGTCGGGTAGCTGATCGGGGAAGCAAGGGGAGAACAGAAAGCCGCTCGAAGTTGTTACGTACAAATGGTAAGGGATGATCAGAAGAAGGCAAGAGTAGACAACCTTAAGGAGAAGGTCGTCGTCATCTATGATGTATGCGTGTTGGAAGAGTCACCTCCCAGATATGAGAAAGTAGAAGAAGGGGAGTCTGTCGAGATAGCCCCTAGCAAAGTCACTCGGGTGGCTCAACAGCTAGAGATAAAAGGACTGGTGGCCTGTTTGAATAAAAATGAAGATATCTTCGCCAAGGATGTGCATGACCTCACAGGGATAGACCCTCAAATTGCTGAGCACCATCTTAACATCACTCGGGGAGTCCAGCCCATCTAGTATAAAAGGCGACACTTCGGGCCCGAGAAGGATAAAGTCATTACCGAAGAAGTAGATAAATTACTGCAAGCTTGCCATGTTAAAGAAATTCAATTCCCTGAGTAGGTTTCTAATGTAGTTCTAGTCCCCAAGCCCTCTGGATAGTGGAGGATGTGTATCGACTTTCGTGATTTAGATAAAGCATGCCCTAAAGACTGCTACCTCTTGTCTCGTATTGATCAGCTAGTTGACTCTACCATCGAATACAAAGTTGTATCTCTCATGGATGCCTACCAAGGGTATCATTAGATACCACTAGCGAAAGATGATCAGAAGCATGTCAGTTTGTGATGGCAGGAGGGTTGTATGCTTATGTAGTGATGCATTTTGGCCTAAAGAACGCAGGAGCTACTTATCAATGGCTCATGGATAAAATTTTTGCAGAACAAAAAGGCAAGAATGTGGAAGTATATGTTGATGACATTCTCGTCAAGTCTAAAATCACTCAAGATCTGGTTACAGATCTGGAAGAGACTTTTTCCACCCTTAGGCCGTACAACATGAAGTTGAATCCCAAGAAGTGTTTGTTCGGGGTGAAGAGTGGGAAATTTCTGGGATATATCGTAACAGAAAAGGAACTGCAAGCCAACCCAGAGAAAGTACAAGCATTATGTAACATGAAATCACCTATTAATCTGTGGGAGACTCAAAAGTTAGTAGGAAGAATAGTTTCTTTGTCTCGTTTTATAGCCAGATATGCAGACAAAGGGTTACCCTTCTTTCAGATTCAACACAAGGCCTCTCGATTCCAGTGGGATGATCAGTGTGAGCAAGCCTTTCAAAAATTAAAGCAGTATTTAGCTGAACTACCTTTATTAGCCAAACCAGTATCAGAAGAGCCATTGTGGATGTATTTAGTTGTTTCAGAGGGAGCTATCAGTTCAGTGTTGTTAAAGCAGGAAAGTTCTCAGCAGCAACCCATTTATTATACCAGCCATATCTTGAAAGGAGCAGAGTCACGGTACACTGAGTTGGAGAAATTGACATACATCCTAGTTCTGACGGCTCACAAATTAAGACCATATTTCTTAGCCCATCCGATCAACGTCTTGACACAGCGAATTGGGTAGAGTGGTCACTAAACCTAATTCCTCAGGAAGATTAGCTAAGTGGGCTGTGGAGCTAAGTGAATATGACATCCACTATCATCCCCGAACTGCTGCCAAGGCTCAGTCGCTAGCCAATATCCTAGTAGAAGTACTCGCAGGGTTGGGGAATTGTTCGGCTGAAAAAGAAAAAGGGAAGAAGGTATGGAATGTTTTTGTGGATGGATCTTCTGGATCTACAGGCAGCGGAGTGGGGGTACTGTTGGTATCTCCCGAAGAAGAAGAAACCTGTGTAGCTGTTTGCCTAGGATATCAGGCATCTAATAATGAGGCAGAGTATGAGGTCATTCACAAAGGCACAGTGTAGCCTTGGCAAGGAAAGTATTATTGGCTGGGTATTTTTGGCCCACTCTTCAGCAAGATGCAACCCGCCTGGTGTAAGTTTGTTCAGCCTATCAAAGGCACAGTAACCGATCCGAGCGACCAGCCGAATTAATGAGAGTTGTTGTTGCTTCCTGCCTCTTCGATCAGTGGGAAATGGATATAGTGGGTCACATGCCTACGACACCCTTAAAGAAGAAGTTTCTATTGGTAGCGGTGGACTGCTTTTCTAAATGGGTAAAAGCTGAGCCTTTAGCTAAAATCACAGAGAGCGTGGTAATACAGTTTCTGTGGAAGAATATCATTTGTCGGTATGGAATCCTCCGAAGGTTAGTCAGCGATAATGGGTTGCAATTTCAGGGTAAAAAGATTAGAGAATGGTGTCAAAGTCTCAATATTCAGCAGACCTTCACCTTAGTAGCTCACCTTCAGGCTAATGGTTAGGTGGAGGTAACTAACAGAATCATCATTCAGGGACTGAAGACTAAACTAGGTGCTCAAAGAGGAAATTGGGTGGACGAGTCGCCTGAGATTTTATGGGCCTACCGAACTACTCCCAAAACGACCATAGGGGAAACTCCGTTCAGCTTGGTGTATGGAAGTGAAGCGGTTATGTCTGTTAGTTATAGCCCTAGAACCAATCATGTGATGGTTGAATAGGGAACATTTTGTATCATATTCTATAAAGGCAAAGGATTGGTTATTATATATTTACGTCTTGCTTGTGCCAGCTAAATTAAATATATAATAATGCCCTAGAAAAGTAGGTTCTTATCTACAGCACATCAATTGGCAGAATTGATTATGAGAGGCTGTAGAGAACACTTTCCTAAATGTTCCTAGTCAAGTATTAATATGCAAGGGCAATATTAATACATAAAGACTAGCATGTAGGTCAATTGATGACTTGATCTCACAAGTCATGGATATATGATATCAAGTTGACACATGGGTATATATTAGAGAATATATACTGAACTGACCCGCCATGAGAAAGTTTCATGGATCGTCATATGAGTGTCATAAACTTTCTCATGTGACTATTGGTATGAATAGTCCTCAAACCTGAAGTCACTACGGTTCCCTACATAAGGAGTTATGTACTTTGGTATCACAAACGTCCACCCGTAGAATAGGTGGACCATAAAGGCGACATCGGGTATATAACAAATTATGCGGAGGGATGTGAGTGATGTAGATGGGATCTATCCTCCCATATGACGGAGTGATATCTGGGCCCCTTGATTGAGTAGAACTACTAAAATGCATGGCCATGCTCGAATGAGTCAATATGAGATATTGAGCTCATTTGTTTGAGTTAGTTTACTCAGGGATCAAGAAACACATAGATTGATCGAGGATGACACGGTCTATGCCTCATTGGTCAATCTGATATCAAGGATAGAAGGACATGATCATACATTATAGTAGTCACGGAAAGGTTAGTCGGATCTTGACTTATTTCGTAACTTGGGTAGCAATGATGTATTGCTAGATGCCGCTCATTGCTTGTGTATCTAAAAGAGTTTAGATCCACTGCCAACGTTATGAGAGCCTATAGGGTCACACACAAAGAGCATGATGATTAGAAGAATTAGTGTATTCTAGTTTGACTAGAATAATTTGGGAATAAGCTTAAGTACAAAATGGTTTTTGGACTTTAAGCTTAATGAGAATTTTAGCTTATTGATTTAATGAGATTAATTCAATATGCTAAGCTTAATTGATTTAATAAGATTAACTCAATATGTTACCTTATTGATTTAATGAGATTAATTCAATATGATAACATAAGCTTATTGAATTAATAAGATTAATTCAACATCCATGAATGCCACATAAGCATGCCACCTAAGCATGCCACCTAAGCTTGATGAGGTGGAAGGAGACAAAGGGTTTTGACCTTTGGATTTCCCCCACATGTGGCCGGCCAAACAAGGAGTGATTATATTTCAATGCAATTGATTGCATTAAATGTGATAGGAGGTGAAAGGTTTTTCAATCCTATAAAACACCCCGCTTAGTGGATTGGTTGAAGCTTGAGGCTTGGAGAGAGCTTGGTGGTGAGAGCATTTGGTTGTGTGGTTTTTGTGAGTGTAGCAAGAAGAGTAGTCTTCTTCTTCCTTTCTCTTTTTCCCTACTTTCCTCTCCTTTAGGGACTTCTCTAGCAAGAAGTAAAGGAGAGCTCTTCTAGTTTCTTTTGTGAGACAAGAGCTTTCTCGTGTGGATACATATAGAGGCACGGACATTTGAACGTGCTAAAAGATCCAACAAACCCAAGGAGAAGCGGGATTACAAAGGGCACGCAACAAAGGTAATATTCTCCTATAAGATAGGTTTTGAGAAATTTATTTTTGTACGAGGTTTTCTTTCGCAAGGATCACTTGGAAGGGATCCTAATTTTTCCGTTGCGCATATGCTATTTTACATACGAGATCCCAACAGTGGTATCAGAGCCACTTGCGAAAGATCGTATAAAAATAGGTTTTCTCTATTTTATATATGATATAGAAGTAGGATAAATTTTATTATGAGTTGATAATTGCATTAACAATTTTTCAAACATAATAAAATATCCGATGTCTTTTAAAAGTTAAAATTGACATGGTGCATGGTTATGACCTAGTCCCAAAAAGTTTGTGAATGTGTGTGTTGTAATTCTTAATACGGCCTGCGTGTCATGCCTTTCTCCTAAAATTCTTGTTGTAAAATTAGTTTTAGACTCGAATGTAACTCGAGTATTTCTCCTTTTGTAATATACACAACAAAGATGGAGGGTCCATTGGAAGATGATGTTACAAGGAGGAAGTCAACAACACAAGACAACCAAAAGGAAGCACTTGGGAGAAGATGCTATCCCTAGGTTGACCAATCAATCTTTTCATTGGCTTGAGAAGATTGTAGAATAAGGGCCATAACCATGACACGCTTAGTTTAATATGTATGTGATGCATGTTAATTTAGCTTGTATGTGATGCATGTTAATTTAGCTTATATGTGATGTATGCTAATATGTATGTGATGCATGTTTAAGTTTATATCTTAATAAGTCAAAAACGATATGCCTACCAAAGTTTGATACTCACTACTTCCTCGATCATTTGTTGTTGGGTTTGCCAAAGCAAAGCAATGCATTTTATCTTGGAAGAGTGCGAGTGGACAATCGTGATGTCCCGCTATCAAACTTGGTTAAGACTTAATTAAGAAAGTAGAGGCATATATTAGCTTTGAACATAAGTTTTAAAATTAGTTTTGTGTGATTTCGAACATCACTTTGTCTTAGAAAGTGGTCGTTGCTCTGATATCAAAGAAGGCCTCTGTGCCTCGCCACGACCTGGAAGCTGGTTTAGGAATAAGCACTAAACTAATCTAAACTTAACCAAAGCTATTAAAGAGTTACATCAGATGTAATTGGCAAAAGATTGCCTACCTAATCATACTACGTCTTGGGCGATTAGCCAAAGCTAACTCAAGACGCATGATGTGGATCTTTATCCCATATAAATTTATAGCTAAATAGAAGCTAATGATGTAAGCAAAATGTGTTTGCCTACATCAATAATTAGCTCATATCAAAGCTCTGAGAATTTAGTGGGAGCCTCATTTAATTAAAGGCCTAATTAAATGACTTAGATATGATACTTAATTTTGCATATTAATGTTGTAGATCACCATGTCATCTAACACGACACACCCCCTCAACTTGCGATCTGTCCTTGAGAAAGACAAGCTCAATGGAGCTAACTTTCTAGACTGGTATAGGAACTTGAGGATTATCCTCAAGCAAGAACGTAAACTGTATGTCCTAGAGCTTATCCTGAAACACCCGCCCCTGCGGCCACTCGTGCTGAAAAGGATGCTTATAAGAAGCATCAAGATGACGCATTAGATGTGTCATGTCTTATTCTTGCCACCATGAACTCTGAGCTTCAGAAGCAACATGAGAACATGGATGCCGATGATATGGTTGAGCATTTGAAACAACTATATCAAGGACAAGCTAGGCACGAGCGTTTTGAAGTGTCTAAGGCTCTTTTTGCATGCAAGATGCAAGAAGGAACACCTGTAGGAACTCACGTACTTAAAATGATTGGGTACGTTGAGAACCTTGAAAGACTAGGTTTTCCATTGAGCCAAGAATTGACAACCGATGTTATCCTGCAATCGTTGCCGAAAGCATATAATCAATTCGTCATGAATTATAACATGAATGAAATTGATAAACCTTTGCCTGAGATTCTCGGCATGTTAAGAACTGCTGAACCGAATCTCAAAAAGAAAGTTAGTAATGTACTAATGGTCAAGAAGGGCAAAGGTAAGCGCAAAGGCAAGGGTAAGTCCCAAGCCAAAGGCAAGGCCAATTCATCCACTTCAAAGGGTAAAGGTAAAGTACCTAAGGAAGGGGATTGTTTCCATTGCGGTGAGACTGGACACTGGAAGTGGAACTACAAAGTCTACCTTGAGGAAGTAAAGAATAAAAGAAGTGGGACTTCTGCCTCAGGTATACACATTATAGAAGTTAATCTATCTATTTCGTCTACATGGGTATTAGATACCGGATGTGCATCTCACATTTGTACTAATGTGCAGGGATTGAGAAATAGTAGACTAATGGCAAAGGGCGAAGTGGACCTACGAGTAGGCAATGGCGCAAAAGTTCTTTGTAGTCAGAGGAACATATTCTTTGTCTTTGCCCACTGGGCTTATCTTAGAACTAGAGGAGTGCTTTTATGTACCTGCATTAACGAAGAACATAATTTTTGTATCTTGTTTAGACAAGAAAAACTTTTCTTTTATAATAAAGGATAAATGTTGTTCCATTTATTTAAATGAAATATTCTATTGTAATGCACCACTTATGAATGGTCTCTATGTTCTAGATTTAGAAAAACCCAATTTATAACGTAAATACCAAACGGTTCAAATCGAATGATTTGAACCAAACATATCTCTGGCACTGTCGCCTAGGTCACATAAATGAAAAACGCATATCCCAACTCCATAAAGATGGATTATTGGACTCATTTGATTTTGAATCATATGAGGTATGCGAATCTTGTCTTTTAGGAAAGATGACTAAAACTCCATTTCATGGACGAGAGAGCGACGGACTTGTTAGGACTCATACATACCGATGTATGTGACCCTTTCAATGTCAAAGCCGAGGAGGCTATAAGTACTTTATTACTTTCACCGATGATATGAGTAGATTTGGCTACTTATATTTGATGAGACATAAGTCGTAATCCTTTGAAAAGTTCAAAGAATTCAAGAATGAAGTACAAAACCAACTTGGTAGCGTAAGTTAAGCTACTTCGATCGGATCGAGGTGGTGAATACCTTAGTCAAGAGTTTCGTGATCACTGGCCGAGTGTGGGATAATATCCCAACTCACTCCACCCGAACACCACAATGGAATGGTGTATCCGAGAGAAGAAATCATACTCTATTAGATATGGTACGATCAATGATGAGCCGATCGATCTACCTACTTCCTTTGGGGTTTAGCTCTAGAGATACCGCTTTCACACTTAATCGCGTCATATCAAAAGCCATAGAAAAGACACCATATACGTTATGGACTGGGAAGAGTCCCAAAATGTCTTTTATAAAGATTTGGAGTTGTGAAGCTTATGTTAGACGTCAAGTCTCAGATAAACTAGGACCCAAATCAGATAAGTGTTATTTTGTAGGATATCCCAAGGAAACTAAGGGATATTACTTTTACAATCCCACACTTGGCAAGGTGTTTGTTGCCAGAAATGCTGTCTTTCTAGAAAGAGAATTTATTTCTAGAAAAACTAGTGGGAGTAAAATTCATCTTGAAGAAATTCAAGATGAAGATAACACTAAGGCTTCGATGGAAAATGAATAGGCACCACAAAGTGTTGTGGATGAGGAAATTGTTGCCCAAAGAGTTATGGAGCAAACACCTGTTCATGTCGACCAACCTCTTCGTAGATCTGATAGGATCCGTCGTCAACCCGAGAGATATTCTTTTCTCTTGACTGACAACGGTGAAGTATTGTTTGTCGATCTTGACGAGCCTACATCCTATCAAGAAGCTATGATGAGCCCAGATTCCGAGAAATGGCTAGAGGCCATGAGATCCGAAATGGAATCCATGTACACTAACCAAGTATGGACTTTGGTTGATCCACCTGAAGGGTTAAAACCTATTGGGTGTAAGTGGGTCTTTAAAGTAAAGACTGACATGGATGGTAATAAGCATACCTATAAAGGTAGATTGGTGGCTAAAGGATTCAAACAAATTCATGGTATTGACTATGATGAAACCTTTTCACCAGTTGCGAGGCTTAAATCCATTCAGATCATACTTGCTATTGCAGCTTACCACGATTATGAGATCTGACAGATGGATGTCAAAACCGCTTTTATGAATGGAAAGCTACTCAAGGATGTGTACATGATACAGCTTGAGGGTTTTGAAGATCCAAAGCATCCTGGAAAGGTATGCAAACTGCAAAGGTCCATTTATGGACTAAAGCAAGCCTCTCGAAGCTGGAATCTTCGATTCGATGATGCAATCAAGGAGTTTAGTTTCATCAAGAATGAAGATGAACCTTGTGTCTACAAGAGAAATAGTGGGAGCACAGTTGTATTTCTTGTCTTGTATGTAGATGACATACTTCTCATCAGAAATGATATTCCCTCACTCCAGTCTGTGAAGATGTGGTTAGGGAATTGTTTCTCGATGAAAGACTTAGGTGAAGCTGCCTATATTTTAGGCATCAAGATCTATAGAGATAGATCTAAGAGATTACTTGGCCTAAGTCAGAGTACATACATTGATAAAGTGCTAGATCGCTTTGCTATGCAAAATTCCAAGAAAGGATTTCTGCCTTTATCACATGGTGTGAGTCTTTCGAAGACTCAATGTCCCTCTTCTAAGGAGGAGAGAGATCGCATGGATAAGATCCCTTATGCATCTGCTATAGGGTCTATCATGACGCCATGCTTTGTACTGTTCCGACGCCTCGTATGCTTTGAGCATGATGAGTAGATACTACTCGGATCGGTGAAAGTCATCGGATAGCATAAAAATATTCTTAAATACTTACGAAGAACGAAAGAATATTTCCGATATTCGAGGCAATGAGGAGCTAATCAGAAGGGTTACGTTGATGCAAGCTTCCAAACATAAGGATGACTATAGATCGCAATCGTAATGGTGTTTTGCTCGAATGGTGGAGCCGTGAGTCGAAGAGTTCAAGCAGACACGCTTGTCGATTCTACAATGAAGCCGAGTATATTGTCGCGTCTAATGCAAAGAAAGGAGGTTGTTTGGCCCGCAAGTTCATCGCTGAACTTGGGGTAGTTCCTAGCATATGCAGATCCAATAGACCTCTATTGTGACAACAATGGGGCTATTGCATGTGCTAAGGAACCTCGATCACATGACCAAACACATATCACGGGCGCTTCCATCTCATTCGAGAGATCATCGATAGAGGAGATGTGAGGATATGCAGAGTACCAATGTAAGCTAACATCGCAGATCCATTGACCAAGGCTTTGGAGGAAGCATGATGGTCACACTAGGTCACTAGGTATTAGATATCATAGTGATTGGTACTAGTGCTAGTGGGAGATTGTTAGTTATAGCCCTAGAACCAATCATGTGATGGTTGAATAGGAACATTTTGTATCATATTCTATAAAGGCAAAGGATTGGTTATTATATATTTACGTCTTGCTTGTGCTACCTAAATTAAATATATAATAATGCCCTAGAAAAGTAGGTTCTATCTACAAGACATCAATCGCGTAATTGATTATGAGAGGTCAGAGAGAACACTTTCCTAAATGTTCCTAGTCAAGTATTAATATGCAAGGGCAATATTAATACATAAAGACTAGCATGTAGGTCAATCGATGACTGATCTCACAAGTCATGGATATATGATATCAAGTTGACATGGGTATATATTAGAGAATATATATCAATCGACCCGCCATGAGAAAGTTTCATGGATCGTCATATGAGTGTCATAAACTTTCTCATGTGACTATTGGTATGAATAGTCCTCAAACCTCAAGTCACTACGCTTCCCTACATATGAGTTATGTACTTTGGTATCACAAACGCCACCCGTAACAGGTGGACCATAAAGGCGACATCGGGTATATAACAAATTATGCGAGGGATGTGAGTGATGTAGATGGGATCTATCCTCCCATATGACGGAGTGATATCTGTGGCCCCTTGATTGAGTAGAACTACTAAAACGCATGGTCATGCTCGAATGAGTCAATATGAGATATTGAGCTCATTTGTTTGAGTTAGTTTACTGTGGATCAAGAAACACATAGATTGATCGAGGATGACACGGTCTATGCCTCATTGGTCAACTGATATCAAGGATGTAAGGACACTGGCCATACATTATGTAGTCACTGTAAAGGTTAGTCTGACTGACTTATCAGTAACTTGGGTAGCAATGATGTATTGCTAGATCGCTCATTGCTTGTGTATCTAAAGAGTTTAGATCCTTGCCAAGCGTTATGAGAGCCTATAGGGTCACACACAAAGAGCATGATGATTAGAAGAATTAGTGCATTCTAGTTTGACTAGAATAATTTGGGAATAAGCTTAAGTACAAAATGGTTTTGGACTTTAAGCTTAATAGAAATTTTATTTAATGAGATTAATTCAATATGCTAAGCTTAATTGATTTAATAAGATTAACTCAATATGTTACCTTATTGATTTAATGAGATTAATTCAATATGATAACATAAGCTTATTGAATTAATAAGATTAATTCAACATCCATGAATGCCACATAAGCATGCCACCTAAGCTTGATGAGGTGGAAGGAGACAAAGGGTTTTGACCTTTGGATTTCCCCCACATGTGGCCGGCCAAACAAGGAGTGATTATATTTCAATGCAATTGATTGCATTAAATGTGATAGGAGGTGAAAGGTTTTTCAATCCTATAAAACACCCCATGGGGTGGCCGGCCAAGCTTGGTGGATTGGTTGAAGCTTGAGGCTTGGAGAGAGCTTGGTGGTGAGAGCATTTGGTTGTGTGGTTTTTGTGAGTGTAGCAAGAAGAGTAGTCTTCTTCTTCCTTTCTCTTTTTCCCTACTTTCCTCTCCTTTAGGGACTTCTCTAGTAAGAAGTAAAGGAGAGCTCTTCTAGTTTCTTTTGTGAGACAAGAGCTTGCTCGTGTGGATACATATAGAGGCACGGACATTTGAACGTGCTAAAAGATCCAACAAACCCAAGGAGAAGCGGGATTACAAAGGGCACGCAACAAAGGTAATATTCTCCTATAAGATAGGTTTTGAGAAATTTATTTTTGTACGAGGTTTTCTTTCGCAAGAATCACTTGGAAGGGATCCTAATTTTTCCGTTGCGCATATGCTATTTTGCATACGAGATCCCAACAATGTCACGCCCCGAGAGCATACCGAGCCGAAAATCAAACGGACGACACCTCCCCTGTACGTGGCAACATTTCGGGTTAATACAAGGCCCGTAGGCCCACAATAACAACAATATATATATATCAAAACAACAACTACACAAAAACACAGCGGAAATATACCACAACAATACAACAATCCCACACATGCATACTGGTATGACTAACACACCACAACAACACGAAACCTCGACAAAATCTGAATATACAACATATACATCATGAAAACTCCAAAATACAATGCACAACGGACGGAATGCCCAAAACAAAACACGGGAGCCTCGGAGGTGAGATGAGATGATGTCAGCCGGAGGTGCTCCAAGCTGTCACGAAGTCTTCTACCTGTTACCTGGGCAACAGAAAAACCCAGGGTCCGTGGGGGGTGGTGAGTAAAACTCAACAGGTAATAGAAAAACATGTATATATGTCATATCACATGTATTTTCAACAACATACTCTAAAGGTACAATAGGTATATCAGCATAGTATATAAATACAAGCATATACCGTCCAACCAAATAAACAACATAAAAATGCAGACATACTCAAGTTCACATTTAACTCTGATCCAACCTGAACATATATCAAACATATATATATATATAACAGGAAGAGTAGATCAACTCACAATATACTCTAGCTACAGGTCAAGGTATCTAATGGTCTGTCCAACCCATACCAGTATCCGACACAATCGTATAACAAATGCAAGAAACATGCATGAATATGATATACACCCAAATGCAGCAAGCATAATACAATCAAATGCAACATCACAATAATCATATATATATATAGACTGTATCCATATATATATTAATCTCAACCATCCATATATATATATACATGCATATATGTATATATATATGGTAATATGCAAAGTGCCATAAGATACGACAATGCAACATGCATGGTCATGTCTGCTCACCCCTACTCGCTAACACGACCCCAGTGTGACCTAGGTGGTACGACATGACAACTGTCCCAACTCACACCAACCACTGCTATAGAGTGGTCGAGTGGGCAGTATGATCAAGTAGAATATGAGCGTAAAGAGCTCGCTACACAACGGGGGTCCCTGCTGCTGGCCACTCCGACTAACACTACCAATGAGTGGTCGAGTACCACGCACCCAGGACAACTGCACGCAACTCCAACTACCACCGTCTATAGTGGTAGAGTGCGGCACAACAGATGCTCTGCCCTCACACCAGTTACTCCTCGGGGAGTGCTCTGGGAGGCAAGATGACTGACGACTCTCTCAACCCTAAGGGAGACTATGTCGTCAGAATGCATGTAAATGACATGTGTATGCTGTCACATGTACAACCATCTACCACAGACTCTTTGTTCAGCAAAGAGTCGTACCCATCTAATCAATACACTCTCTATCCTGTAGAGAGTCGTACACAATAGATCGACGGACTCTCTATCCTGTAGAGAGTCGTACTCGACTGATCCTGACTCTCTCTCCAATAGAGAGTCGTACTCAACTGATCGACGCACTCTCTATCCAATAGAGAGTCGTACTCGACTAATCATACCAAGCTGGGACCACCGGTCCACAGCGGCACACTAATCACCCTTCACTTAACCATTACACAACTCATGGTTGGTAACAGTATGCAACATACGGGTATTGGAAATAAATCCTACCTTTAGGGCATTACTTACCCATAGATGACCGTTTTCCAATTTATAAATTGGGTCATCCCCCGTACTAACATTTACACCGTACTAAACATCTAGGTCAATTTACATCACATCTATAACTCCTAAATTATGATAGGGTATATGTGATATCAACAATTGAGCATAAATATATCCAACGATAAGTTCAAGCATACGATAAAGAGAGCAGGGTCAAGGTAATATGAACACCTAACATGCTCATATCTATGACTAAATCTGAATGCAATACATCTACCCGGACCATGTAGTAAATTACCCACCTGATACGAAGCTCGAAATAGTCCTCACAGTTGTGAACACACTTCGTATCCCAAACCTGCACAATCATAACAAATTATGGTTAAGTACAAGTCTCCGATAATTGTACGTACAAACTACTAAATCGTTCTATATTCTCATTCTTTTCCCGAATACATTTTAACCACACCGATCATATCCAACCGATTCACCATAACCAACTCATAATGAATCACCGACATCCTCAAGATCAATTACGGTGAATAGATCTAACCACACTTATTTCACCCATCACAACTCCCTAACAGAGTATAACCAACATAATCCAATACACTAAGATCTCCAAATCAAAATATATCAGACATCAAACTAGTAATAACCGAACATAATCAACACCCGAAACAACCAATACCACTCCTATCACAGCTCCCTGTACTGCCATTTACAGCCCACACTCCACCAAAATTCCAACTCGCAGTCCCACGGGACACACGACAACCACCCATAATCACACGACAGCCTCCCATTCGAACCCATACTCTATCCACAACCACTTCAACGCTTATTTCTACAAAACAACCCCTTCTCACAGACCAATGTAACACATTCTGATGATTCACAACCGTAAACAATCACACAGTAGTAAATCGATATTAAGAACAGAAATCCAACAATCTGCACTAAACTGACAGAACAAACAACAAGAGTAAAAGAAGGGGATCGTGCTCACCACGATAGGAGTCTTCACCGGCAGAACAAACCCTCCAATCCTCAATCTGCCGATAGAAGCCCCTGCTCCCAAATTTCACAATGGTGTCAGCCAAGAACAGAATATCACAGTAACCTAAGGAGAAACTAGGCTTACTGATAGTTGGAATTTCACCGGCCAAGTAATCCTCCAACAAGTCCTTCAAACTTTGCACTCCTCATCAAAGACCCAAATTGCAGCTTGAAGAAAATCGGCAGCGACAAAGAGGTCGGCAATCGACGGGATAAGCGACGGTAGGGATCCATTCATGGTGAAGGCAGTTGATACAAATTCGTCGGGCGCCCTAGGACTACAAGGAACACCACCACGCTGGGATCTTGGTGCCGGACGAGATGGGGAAGGCGGCGATGGGCTGACTCGGGCGTCGACGGTATCAGATCGTCCAATGTTACAGTCAATCGTCGGGAAGAGTCGCACAATCGGGTGATGGAGAGACGCAGCGGCGAAGAAACGAGCGACGCTCGTGAGATCGGGGGAAGATACGACCGTGGTGATTTGGATCGGAGAAAGGAAACAGACACGATCGACTACCTTGAGCTCACGGTGGCGAGGTAGGGTGCACGACGGGCGGCTCGAGGAAGCAGCCATCGACGGCGACAACAAGCTCGGTCGAAGATCAGGCAAGATCGACGCCGACGACAGTGAAGAGGAGAACTGTGGTTGTGCGTGAGAATTTAGGAGGAAGAAAGAAGTCGGCGGCGAGGAGGCGTCGTCGGGCTACTTCTCGATTCGGCGGTCGGCTGTGCGAGGAAACAAAGGCGACAGCGAGCGAGAAGGAGAGGACGCGGATCGGGAAGAAGGGAAAGAGAGAAATCGCGAAGGAAAAGAAACACTCAGGAAGGGAAAAGTCGGCGTTGAGGAAATGGCCGAACGGAAGGGATCGGGTCCATTAACGGATTTTGTGAAATAAACGGGTCGGATTCAAACCCGTTAAGCCTTTTAACTACTTATAAGCAAAGAGGGTTTTGAAAATCTCCATTTAAGTCCAGAAAATTTCTGAAAATTCCTAGAAAATTCCATAGGGTATTCTCCCAATTACCCAACATTTAATTTATTTTATTTATTTATCATTTATTTTTCTATGGTATTTTACATTCTCCACCACTTAATAAAATTTGGTCCCCAAATTTCGTACTAACATACGAGAACCAACTCAAGAGATTTCTTGAACTACTACATGCCTCAAGTGAACAAATGAGGATATCGAGCTCGGATAGTATCTTCCAGCTCCCAAGTAGTCTCCTCATTGATATGATGTTGTCATCCAACCTTTACGAGTCGGATGGTTTTCGTCTCTCTACTGTCACTCCTTGCGACCAAAAATTCGCACCAAAATCTCCTCATAGGTCGGCTTAGACTGAGGTAGAATCGGAACCCCTAATAACTCTCATCCGATGACGTGCACCAACTCTGCGGGACATTCCAATGGGTACGATCCACGAATAGGAAGGAAATAAGCTGAATTGGTCAGTCGATCCACAATCACCCAAATCGCATCACGTCCTTATGGGTTCTAGGCAATCCCGTAATGCAATCAATCGTGATATGCTCCCACTTCCATTCCGGAATCGAAATTTTCTAGAGCAATCCAGCGAGTTTCTGATATTCAGCCTTCACCTATTGGCATACTAAACATCAAGCAGCAAAATCTACTCTAACTCTCTTTATACCATTCAAGATCCACTCTACCACACACTCTGTAAGTGCATGGAAGACTATAGTGATCAACTCTTACAAATTACAACTATTCGTGTTCCAGCAACTTTATACTAGCTACCCAGTAGCTAGTCAAAACTCCATGAGCACTCCTGCTCCATATCACTACAAATCCAAATAATAACTACTAAAGCCATGTCATGCATATGACAACCTATTTCGTAGTTTCACAACTGACGTAAGCTTGAGATACACCTCATTCAACTGCATCGGGATCGCTCCGTTCCTTGGAACGATGCATCCACGTCCAACATCCTTTTATCGACCCCGGAAGGATTAACTAATACTCGTGTAACAGTTAACCGCCGTCTAAGTCCTGTAAACTGGTTTCACTAGCTTCCGACTAAATGATTTCCATTATCACCCTTGTCAAACAAGTCTGTGGTATAGTAATGCTAACACATTCTATCCACATCTACAGTAATAACCAATCATACAAGGAAAACCACCATCTACGGTGGTCAAGTGCGCAACTCCAACTACCACAATCAACAGTGGCCAAGTTACGCAACTCTAACAACCACAAACTGGTCCAATCGTGTCCAAGATACACGATTCTCAAATCCAGTGGCGACTAAATCGTTAATTAGTCTAACAACTTAATCGCAACTCATACAATTCATACCAAGTATGAAATTATCGTCTCCACACACCTGCATCCCCTTTACTCTAAGCTGATGATATATATTAATCATCACAATGACAACAATAATCATATGAAATCATGTCACTACAATATCAGTACTCCAGTCGTAAACCAACCTTAGAGTATACACAGGTGTCTTTGGCTGATCTCAATAGATCATCTATCCCCAACGAAGGATATTTACTTCCAACAACTATCGCATTCCATCATCGATAATCGATGCATAATTTCAAAGGTTCATCCCTCTTTTATCAAAGAGTTCTGGATCCTTCTCAAGGAGAAATACTGGGATAGATAAATATCTCTTTCAACATCTCCTATAATCGCAACTCACGTTATTCCAATTCTTTTATAGTGTTTAACAACACTGATACCAATCAAATTATCACCCAACATGGGATCTTCAATATCAGAACTATTTTCGCAATCATTTCGATCGCCTACTCCACTTGCCTATGCAACGACAAGTCTTGGAGTTCATCCGAATACTCTCGGATTATACGCACATCCGAGAGCATATCGTACCATACTTCCAATAATTTGACCATCCGTAAGGATATGTCTACAGCGAAAGTATGTCTATCAAAGTCTAAGGGTATCCCTTGACTTCTTAATTATTGATCCACATCTTACCAGACGGTAGAGATACCACCGACCCACAAGTCGATGTAAAGGACCCTTCTAATCAACTAAGAATGTTCTAGACAAAGATACTTGTAAAATACAAGTATCTCTCATATATTAACTCAGAGGGTAAAACTAGAGTAATACCCTGAACGATGAAATATCTGTCGAACGATCCCAAAGGCTCCACGTAGGTCTCGACCTTTCTCCAAAGAGAATAAGATCAGATCCAACAGTCCGCGACAAAACGATCGCATTTCTGTGATGAATGATCCAAGGATTTTTCCCAGATCATCTGATCCATCCCTAAATCCTATGAGCTACAACTGTAGAATACCGAATAGATACGACCTTCGTCGTATACTCTCTCTTCTGCACTAAGCAAAACACATCTGGAGGTAACTACTTGTTGTTGTCTGCTGAGTCTTCTACAATGTCTTCTGCTGATGCTGCTTCTGTGCTGATCTCTGTTGAAGGGGAGTATCAAGGAACTCCAACCACTCCTGAGGTAGTAGGTCGCTGCTGATGAGATAACCCAATCTTCTGTGCTGATCTCTGCTGTCGAGATGATGCATCTTCCTCCCAGAACACCATCGATAGTCTTCAACTGAATCTTCAAGGTACACCTCCTCCACAATACTGGTTGCTCAACAATAGCAACAGCTGAACTGCTCCAACGGATAATCTAGCTTCGCGTGTCTTCGTGATCTGCACTGCACATCCACAATCCCTGCGGAGTCTTTGTTCTGATTTTGTTGATATCCACGAGAACATCCTGATGATCCGCGGCTGGTCTTCTATAATCGAAACATGGCTTGACGCTGTAGACAAGCAAATACCGGCATCCAAACGAAAAGGGCTATTCACCCCCCTCTAGCCGGCCGTACCGATCCCCTACAAGTGGTATCAGAGTCAAGGAAAGCTTGTCGAGGACTAACCGCCACAACAAGCAACATTCAAAATGGCCGGCTCAAACATCCACCCACCGAAGTTCGACGGCGAATTCTCTTGGTGGAAAAAGAGAATGGAGGTATTCTTCGAGACCGATTTTGATATTATGCTAATAATGGAAAATGGGTTCGAGTTGCCTAGGGATGAAAAGGGTGAACCAATCGAAAAATCACGATGGACTAAGAAGCAAAGAGAGGAGCACCTTGCGAACTCAAAGGCAAAACATCATCTTTTCAATGTGCTCCCCCAACAAGAGATCAACCGGATCGGAGAATGTGCTAGCGCCAAAGAGATGTGGGAGAAGCTTATAAAACTCCATGAAGGCACATCCAAGGCCAAGCTAGCAAGGAGAGACCTCCTCCGCTCCCAACTATCCAATATAAAACTAGAAAAGGGAGAAAAGGTAACCTCACTACACTCTAGGTTTAAAGAAATTTTAATTGGGCTAACAAGTGTAGGTGAGAAGCTATCAAACCGGGACATGCTCATGAAGGCTATAGATGCCTTTCCCTGGTCCTCAAAGTGGAGCTCCATGGTGGATTCGTTCTACATCTCCAAGAACTTGGAAGTAAGTACCTTGGAGGAATTTTTCTCAACAATGGAGCTCCACGAAACTAGGCTTGAAGGAATACAAGAGGAGCCTAGAATTCAATCCTCAAGAGGAGTAGCATTGTTGGCAAATAAGGGGAAGAAGAAGATAGAGATCTCCTCCTCCGATGATGATGAATCGTCTTCCTCCTCCATGGATAGCACGGAAGAAGCCTACATGGTAAGGAAGGTAAGACGTGCATTTAAGAATTTTAGATTTGATAAATCTCATGATAGGAATAGAAGACCAAGGGGGAAGGTCATATGCTACAATTGCCAAGGAGAAGGGCACATAAGGGATAATTGTCCCCTCCTAAACAAAATCAAAGAAGAAAAGAAAAAGAAGGAAGAAAAGAAGAAGAAAAAGGGGAGCAAGAAGAAAAAGGAAGAGGAGAAGAAGACAAAGGAAAAGGGAAAGGTCAAAGCCCTAAAGGCAAGGACTTGGGATGACCCATCCTCATCCTCTTCATCATCATCGGATGAGGAGAATGCCTTTGTCACCAATTTGGCCTTGATGGCCTTTGATGACTTGGATTGCTCTTCCTCCAAAAATGAAGGATCAAGCTCAAGAGGAGAGAGCTCAAGTGAAGGGGGAGCTTCTACATCCTCCTCATCCGAAGAAGAAGAAGAAGATATGGAAACTATGATAACGAAAGCTTCTCCTAAGAAAATAGTTTCCATAATTTCTAGTTTAACTAAGGACTTGTTTGGAATAAAAAAGAAAAATAAAAGCATGTTTAATCAAATTAAGGCTTTGGAATATAAGCTAGAAAATGCATGTTTAAATAATAATGATACCTCTTCTTGCCATGATGATGCATGCTCACATGATTATATGCCTTTGGATGTTAATGATGCATGCATAGAGGAAAATAGGGCATTAAGGGAAAAGGTAGATTATTTAACCAAAGCCCTAGAGAAATTCACAATTGGCTCCAACACCTTAAATATGATCTTAGGGAGCCAAAGAGCTAGTTTCAACAAGAAAGGCCTAGGATACAAAGAAAAGAAAAATGAAAAGGCCTATAAATGCCTAATAGCTAGGGGACAAGATAAAAAGAAAGTAATTGCTAGGAAATGGATCCCCAAGGAGTATTTAGTGAACCCAATAGGAAAGAATTTATTTTGGGTTCCAAAATCCATCCTTAAGGGTTAGAAAACCCCTAGGGTAGTCAACCATATGAACTTGACCTATATCATATTTTGGTTGACTTAAGATGACGGGACAACATTTTTTTTTTAGATAGTGTTGGGTGATGATAACGTGCCCATAAATAGATAATATTGCTTAAATCATGATGATTGATGTAATTCCTATGTATATTTGCAATCATGATTTATGTTTTTGAAATTTGGCACGTTATCATGAGAAATAGGTTTGAATCATGCTTTAGGTGATACTTTGTTTATTATCATCATATAATACCTAATGCATGATTATAATTTAATGAAAACATGTATTTCATGATCATTATGTGAAATTGATTCATATATGTCATTATGATCATGTTAATTGTGAGGTTGATACTTAACCATGATAGAATTGCATGAATATATTGGTTAAGTATATACAAATACCCCCTAGGATGCATCTCACACTCACTATAGGCTAACTTGATTGCAAACTTAGCATGGGTGAGATATTAGGATGATACAAATGTCCACTAATGCCTATGGCATTTAGATGGTCATTTAAAGTATCAAAATAGCAATAATAGACCAATCATGGGGAAGGCTTATGTTTAATTCATAGACATATTGCCCAAAGATCATGGTTGGATATTTCATATGTTTTCAAAACAATTCCTTAATCTAAAATCTATGTATTCATGTTTTGGAACAATTCAAAGCAAGACTAGGTGTTAAAATGGATACTAACATGCTCAAAAACTAGTGGTTTTTCAAGTGTTTGGATTTTTGGCAAATCTCGGAAAATATAATGATTTTTCATGAAAAACTATTTTTCCTTGATAGATATACTTAATAGAAATATGCTCCTCAAATTTCATGATTTTTCAAATTTTTTGGAATTTTTAATGCATTTCTGAAATTCGCCCAGAAAATCAGAATTTCGGAATCAATTGTGCCGATCATTGCCATCGATAGCAGATCGCTTGCTCCAAAATCAGCCTGCAATTTTCTAATTTCAGATTTTAATCATGTTTTTGGTATTTTCCCTCCATTATACTTGATGCCATGAGTTTATAACGTGTTAATCTTTTTGGTGTGAAGGGGAGAAATAATTATGTTTAAGTTAATTGCTTTAGGGGGAGAAATATATGATAAGGGAGAAAATTTTTATGTGAAGTTTCATGGATTAAGGGGGAGTTGCATGTTGCTATATCATGTTTATGTTTACATGCTTTCTTACCTTAGAAATTTATATCAAATGTTTTTACCTAACTTAAACGGATTGCCACACATCAAAAAGGGGGAGATTGTTAGGGCAATCTCTTGCCGTTATATAGTTTTGATGGTATGGCAAAGGGTTTAAGTTAGGTTGGTATGTTTATTTGATATGTGCATTGGAGTCTTGCAGGACTTAGTAATTCGCACAAGGAGCCTTGGCGGGTTCACCCTCACAACCTCGGTCCATGAGTCGGTGAAGGATGACTTTGCGGAAGCCGTGCGCTTGGAGCATCCGAGGGACCGCCGGACGAGATGACTTGAAGTGAAGCCAAGGAAGCAGACTTCGGAGGCAAGAGACGCGAAGGAGCATTGCAGAGTCGTGCGCCTGATGCTGCCAAGGGACGTGGCCACGAACGAAGAGAGCTTCGGCGAGGGACTTCGAGTGAGATGAGAGAATGAGTGAAATGTAAGTAGCTCATTAGGTGAACTTGGCCGAATGGCTAAGTGTCGGAGACTTGACCGCAAGGGTTAAGGTTTACCCGGCCGCCGAAAGCTCAAACTTATGTTAAGTTTGAGTTTCACACGGCACCAGTCGACTTCCATGGAATGGCAGTCGACTGCTCTGAGTCGAGTGGGTTCGACCGTATACGATCGATCGGATTATGGCGTGATCGTTAAGACCATCACCGATCGCCGGCGCAATGATCGGTAGTCAATAGGGTTTCGCCAGAACCGTTCGTAGCCGATCGGGCGATCGATTACGGAGGCGCAGCCGATCGATGAGGTCCATCGATCGCTAAGAGTTCCGTTGGACTACACGGTCGAATCCGTGTTCGGAGGTCGTTGTAGTGACGGAATGATCGCCACGTATGGCGATTGGCTGGCGGCCACAATCCGATCGATCGTATACCAGTCGAACCCACTCGACTCAGACCAATCGACTGCCATTCCATGGCAGTCGACTGGTGCCGTGTGAAACTCAAACTTAACATAAGTTTGAGCTTTCGACGGTCGGGTAAACCTTAACCCTTGCGGTCAAGTCTCCGACACTTAGCCATTCGGCCAAGTTCACCTAATGAGCTACTTACATTTCACTCATTCTCTCATCTCACTCGAAGTCCCTCGCCGAAGCTCTCTTCGTTCGCAGCCACGTCCCTTGGCAGCATCAGGCGCATGGCTCTGCAATGCTCCTTCGCGTCTCTTGCCTCCGAAGTCTGCTTCCTTGGCTTCACTTCAAGTCATCTCGTCCGGCGGTCCCTCGGATGCTCCAAGCGCACGGCTTCCGCAAAGTCATCCTTCACCGACTCAAGGACCGAGGTTGTGAGGGTGAACCCGCCAAGGCTCCATGTGTGAATTACTAAGTCCTGCAAGACTCCAACGCACATATCAAATAAACATACCAACCTAACTTAAACCCTTTGCCATACCATCAAAACTATATAACGGCAAGAGATTGCCCTAACAGACGCCTATGCTCCGATCTTACTCCTTTATCCAACAGTCAGAGACTATTGACTCTAATAAGTTGACCCACAATATTTGCTTATCAGTCTCCAACTCTTAAATACTTGTACGGAGTCATTTCCAAACTCCTGACTCAATCCAATGTCTTCCGGAAGGATCTGATAGACGATCCCAACATCCTAATCCAACTATAAGCCAATAACTCTGGGTGGCTTAAATCATCCATTCATCTTCTTGAGCTATTAGGTGGTCGTAACCTCTACAAGTCTCACGACTCTGCACAGTACACTATTACTAACCGATCACCCTCTTTGAAAGCTCAAGAATTCCTTACAATGTGTCACTAAAGTGACACGGGGAAATACTCTCTTCCAACATCACTAAATAATGATCAAGTGATATATTATTTCCCGAAGATTATTTTCTGCATTTAATACCAAATACCGGCTTGATCCCGATAATGGTATGCAAACAACTCTTCTTTCTCGGTATAACATGAGTTAAGTACTCAAAAGTACTCTCAAAGTTATACATCTCAGTATGAACAACTCAGGGATAAAATCCCTATGAAACACCGTAACCTAGCCTTCCGCTATCTGCATCACAAATAGTCTACAAGTCTGTTCATTACCCACAGGTAATGATCTGACTAGCACCGTTAGTGAAAATCTCTAAGGCTGAAATCTCTGATTTTAATCAGAAATGTGACGACTTGACCCATATTTTTTCGACTCAGTATCAGTTGGTTCTCAAAGGTAAATCACCTTTTCGACACGGTTCAAGACTCACAGACTCAACAGGTTATTTCCGTGGTCAACTCATACCACAGTTACGAATAATAACCAGCACACTACAAGTTATTCCCTGGTATAAGCATCTAAATGCATAGCCAACATAACCGGGAGTATAAACCCTAAAGGTCACTCCGATTCGTCGCCTCGGTGGACGACCCCTACTACAAGTCTGCACAGGTGTCATAACTCTATTGTATACACCTACTGTTCAAGTTTAGATAAATATCTACTAAACCACAAGTTTTCAGGAATTCTTACCTCGTGCTGCTTGGAGCTCAGGCCGCTGTCCATCTCATCTTAAAAACCAAAACCGAATAAATCGACTCCCGAGAATCCAAGACTCGACACAAAAACAACATTGTATGGCATCGCAAAACTTTGGGCTCTGATACCACTAAAGTTGTCACGCCCCGAGAGCATACCGAGCTGAAAATCAAACGGACGGCACCTCCCCTGTACGTGGCAACATTTCGGGTTAATACAAGGCCCGTAGGCCCACAATAACAACAATATATATATATCAAAACAACAACTACACAAAAACACAGCGGAAACATACCACAACAATACAACAATCCCACACATGCATATCGGTATGACTAACACACCACAACAACACGAAACCTCGACAAAATCTGAATATACAACATATACATCACGAAAACTCTAAAATACAATACACAACGGACGGAAGGCCCAAAACAAAACACGGGAGCCTCGGAGGTGAGATGAGATGATGTCAGCCGGCAAGGCTCCAAGTCGCACGGTCTTCTACATTACAGCGATGTAAAACCCAGGGTCCGTGGGGGGTGGTGAGTAAAACTCAGCAGGTAATAGAAAAACATGTATATATGCCATATCACATGTATTTTCAACAACATACTCTAAAGATACAATAGGTATATCAGCATAGTATATAAATACAAGCATATACCATCTAACCAAATAAACAACATAAAAATACAGACATACCTGAAGTCTGCTACGCTACTCTGATCCAACCTGAACATATATCAAACATATATATATATAACAGGAAGAGTAGATCAACTCACAATATACTCTAGCTACAGGTCAAGGTATCTAATGGTCTGTCCAACCCATACCAGTATCCGACACAATCGTATAACAAATGCAAGAAACATGCATGAATATGATGTACACCCAAATGCAGCAAGCATAATACAATCAAATGCAACATCACAATAATCATATATATATATAGACTGTATCCATATATATATTAATCTCAACCATCCATATATATATATACATGCATATATGTATATATATATGGTAATATGCAAAGTGCCATAAGATACGGCAATGCAACATGCATGGTCATGTCTGCTCAACCCTACTCGCTACCACGACCCCAGTGTGGCCTAGGTGGTACGACATGACAACTGTCCCAACTCACACCAACCACTGCTATTGAGTGGCCGAGTGGGCAGTATGATCAAGTAGCATATGAGCGTAAAGAGCTCGCTACACAACGGGGGTCCCTGCTGCTGGCCACTCTGACTAACACTACCAATGAGTGGTCGAGTACTACGCACCCAGGACAACTGCACGCAACTCCAACTACCACCGTCTATAGTGGTAGAGTGCAGCACAACAGATGCTCTGCCCTCACACCAGTTACTCCTCGGGGAGTGCTCTGGGAGGCAAGATGACTGACGACTCTCTCAACCCCAAGGGAGACTATGTCGTCAGAATGCATGTAAATGACATGTGTATGCTGTCACATGTACAACCATCTACCACAGACTCTCTGTTCAGCAAAGAGTCTTACCCATCTAATCAATACACTCTCTATTCTGTAGAGAGTCGTACACAATAGATCGACAGACTCTCTATCCTGTAGAGAGTCGTACTCGACTGATCCTGACTCTCTCTCCAATAGAGAGTCGTACTCAACTTATCGACGCACTCTCTATCCAATAGAGAGTCGTACTCGACTAATCATACCAAGATGGGAACACCGGTCCGCAGTGACACACTAATCACCCTTCACTTAACCATTACACAACTCATGGTTGGTAACAGTATGCAACATACGGGTATTGGAAATAAATCCTACCTTTAGGGCATTACTTACCCATAGACGACCTTTTTCCAATTTATAAATTGGGTCATTCCCTGTACTAACATTTACACCCTACTAAACATCTAGGTCAATTTACATCACATCTATAACTCCTAAATCATGATAGGGTATATGTGATATCAACAATTGAGCATAAATATATCCAATGATAAGTTCAAGCATACGATAAAGAGAGCAGGGTCAAGGTAATATGAACACCTAACATGCTCATATCTATGACTAAATCTGAATGCAATACATCTACCCGGACCAGGTAGGAAATTACCCACTTGATACGAAGCTCGAAATAGTCCTCACAGCTGTGAACATGCTTCGTATCCCAAACCTGCACAATCATAACAAATTATGGTTAAGTACAAGTCTCCGATAATTGTACGTACAAACTACTAAATCGTTCTATATTCTCATTCTTTTCCCGAATACATTTTAACCACACCGATCATATCCAACCGATTCACCATAACCAACTCATAATGAATCACCGACATCCTCAAGATCAATTACGGTGAATAGATCTAACCACACTTACTTCACCCATCACAACTCCCTAACAGAGTATAACCAACATAATCCAATACACTAAGATCTCCAAATCAAAATATATCAGACATCAAACTAGTAATAACTGAACATAATCAACACCCGAAACAACCAATACCACTCCTATCACAGCTCCCTGTACTGCCATTTACAACTCACACTCCACTAAAATTCCAACTCGCAGTCCCACGGGACACACGACAACCACCCATAATCACACGACAGCCTCCCATTCGAACCCATACTCTATCCACAACCACTTCAACGCTTATTTCTACAAAACAACCCTTTCTCACAGCCAACAGAACACAATTACAGCTCGATTCACAACCGTAAACAATCACACAGTAGTAAATCGATATTAAGAATAGAAATCCAACAATCTGCACTAAACTGACAGAACAAACAACAAGAGTAAAAGAAGGGGATCATGCTCACCACGATAGGAGTCTTCACCGACAGAACAAACCCTCCAATCCTCAATCTGCCGATAGAAGCCCCTGCTCCCAAATTTCGCAATGGTGTCAGCCAAGAACAGAATATCACAGTAACCTAAGGAGAAACTAGGCTTACCGATAGTTGGAATTTCACCGGCCGAGTAATCCTCCAACAAGTCCTTCAAACTTTGCACTCCTCATCAAAGACCCAAATTGCAGCTTGAAGAAAATTGGCAGCGACAAAGAGGCCGACAATCGACGGGATAAGCGGCGGTAGGGATCCATTCATGGTGAAGGCAGTTGATAGAAATTCGTCGGGCGCCCTAGGACTACAAGGAACACCACCACGCTGGGATCTTGGTGCCGGACAAGATGGGGAAGGCGGCGGTGGGCTGACTCGGGCGTCGATGGTATCAGATCGCCCAATGTTACAGTCAATCGTCGGGAAGAGTCGTGCAATCGGGTGATGGAGAGATGCAGCGGTGAAGAAACGAGCGACACTCATGAGATCGGGAGAAGATACGGCCGTGGCGATTTGGATCGGAGAAAGGAAACAGACGCGATCGACTATCTTGAGCTCGCGGTGGCGAGGTAGGGTGCGCGACGGGCGGCTCGAGGAAGCAACCATCGGCGGCGGCAACAAGCTCGGGTGAAGATCAGGCAAGATCGACGCCGGCGACAGTGAAGAGGAGAACTGTGGCTGCGCGTGAGAAGTCAGGAGGAAGAAAGAAGTTGGCGGCGAGGAGGCATCGTCGGGCTGCTTCCCGATTCGGCGGTCGGCTGCGCGAGGAAACAAAGGCGACAGCGAGCGGGAAGGAGAGGACGTGGATCGGGAAGAAGGGAAAGAGAGAAATCGTGAAGGAAAAGAAACGCTCGGGAAGGGAAAAGTCGACATTGAGGAAACGGCCGAACGGAAGGGATCGGGTCCATTAACGGATTTTGTGAAATAAACGGGTCGGATTCAGACTCGTTAAGCCTTTTAACTACTTATAAGCAAAGAGGGTTTTGAAAATCTCCATTTAAGTCCAGAAAATTTCTGAAAATTCCTAGAAAATTTCATAGGGTATTCTCCCATTTACCCAACATTTAATTTTATTTATTTATTTATCATTTTTTTTTCTATGGTATTTTACAGGTTATGTCGGTGGAAGTCATTCTGAGCAATGCCCGAATCGAACCTTATAAGCTAGAACAGAATCAGATCATTAGGAGAATTGAGTTAGACTTGCTGGAAGAAAAGCAAGAGCAAGCCCGAATACGAGTCGGATTTTATAAGCATAGAATACAGCAAGCCTTTAACAAGAGGGTAGTGCCTAGAAGGTTTCAAGAAGGGGATCTAGTCTTACGCAAGGTCAACCCTGCAGGAGACCCGAAAAAGCTAGCTCTGAATCGGGAAGGACCCTATATGGTTACTCGGCGAGTGGCTGGGTCAGCTTATTACCTAAAAGACTATAAGGGAAAGGAGTTACCTCAACCCTGGAATGTTGTATACTTAAAGTATTTTTATACTATATAGAAGAAAGTTTTTGAAAGAAGAAATTTGGCTTATTGCCTATGGGTTTTGTATGACCCTCACAGTATATAACATCGCAAGTAGTAACACATGAGTAGGGGCAAGAAATAAATGTCATTGAAAAGTAGCTTCTCATTTGCTGAGCCAAGAAAGTTAAAAGCAATGTCAAGGATAAATAATCTACTGATGCAATTGTCCCTAAGTAACCACAGTTTTAAAATGACATGAAAGTTACAATCTGAAGTGGTCTGGGGGATAGTGCCTGAAGCCAGTTTCCTAGTGTAGAAAAAGCGCAGGTTGATTGGCTGGAGGTAAGCCTTGATCAGCATACTGCCGGACAACTTCATTGAATCTGTCCTGATATGTGGCCCACATTAAGGATAGTAGGTGTTCTTGTTGGTTCGGGTAATTTGGGTGCATATCTTGATGAAACCTAGTACAATATTCTCGATGCTCACGAAGAGCCTGATGAATTTGACAATATCGCTGGGACACTTGAATGATGGCATCAACCAAAGTGGATATATCGTCGAATTGGGAAGTCTGACTTTGATGTACGACCCTTGACATCTCCATCATGTCTTGGCGCATGGAAGCCGAAATCCCTTCCACCGCCTCAGTATAAGCCCTAGTACAGGCAATTTCACTGCTCAACTACTGAAGGGAGGTTTCTTGCCTGTGTATTCGAGTGTGAGAATGAGCTCTAGCTGTTATTAAAGATGAATTCTCTTGTACCTCCTTGCTCAGTCGAATGTGAAGGGTAGATATTTTCTCCGCGTCCTTCAGCTGTTGAGCTTGCAGGGCCTCTATAGTGTTGGCATCTTCCTGTCTCTGTTGTTGGATTTCAGCTAGTTGATTATGATAGCCAGCCAGTTCTTGTGACAGGGAATGTTCTCTGGAAACATTGGCATGATTGTCTCTCTACTGAATGCTTTGAACAGTGGACATAATTTTAGCATCCTTCTGCCATTGATTTTGGAGGACTACTATGGCCTCAGCATCCTTCTGTCTCTGGTGATGAGCTTCAGCCAGCTGGTTCCGGCAGTGGGCCAATTCATACAATAGGAAGTTCTCCCTATCTCTCGAGGTCATTTGATCCTCTGTCTACTGTTGGATCTATTATTGTAGTTGGGTTTGATATTGGGAGAAAGAGCGGTCCAACTCTTGATAATTTACCAGTGCCTACAGGCAACAATAGGAGGAGAAGTTACTATTTAGTGAAGATAGGCAGAATTAACCAAAGAAGCTTACCAGCTCCAAAGCATGGCATAGACTTTCCATCCTTGGAATAAGCTCCTCTAGATTGAGGATCTGAGCAGTCTGGTTAAAGGAGGAAGAAGGAGCAGAGGCCACTAGAGGAGGGGACTCACTCATGATAGGCTTGAAAGGGGGCAGCCGGGGGGATTGTGCTAAGGATCCTTGAAGAGGAAGGGTGACATTCGGGGGAATGGAGGGGGCTCCTGAGACAGTGATAGATGTCGAAGGGGCCTAAAAATGAGTCGTTGCCAGAAGGCTCATGGAAACAAGAGAGGAAAAAGGGGAGATCAGTGATGAGAGTAAAATGTCAAAAACCACCTATTGTATGATAGTGGAAGGGGAATCCCCGAGAGAAGGAGAGGAAGGGAGAATAGGGGGGGTGGGGGGGGGGTTAAATGTGTCTGATGTCGCGGGCACAGGAGGAGGACATAATGCCAAAGGAGGGTCAGTAGCTGAGGGGGGCACCGATGTTAATGGTTCTTCGCTAGGTGGAGGACGAGTACGAGAGTCAAGTTCTATACTAGGTGAGGAAGAAAGACTTTCTGAGCTACATGTTGATGGGTAAGGAAATGGGGATGTGGTTGGAATGTGTAAATGCGAAGATGGAGGAGATGTAGCTGAAACAGGTTCTAATGCTGGGGGAGGCTTAGAAGAAGAAGAAGAATCAAGGGAGGTGATATTCTCTGCCTGCAGCCGTGGGCGCTGATAACTACCATTTTGTCAGGTTATTTTGGTCCTTAATATCACTGTTTAATTATCTCATGTGTTTATTTATCGATTATTTGTATGTTTTATGAGTTGGATATATTTTTGGACCTTATTGTAAATTCTACTAATTTTTGGACTTATATGTAAATTTTACATCTTAATCATAGGAGATCGAGATGAGCTAATGGATTAGACTTAAACTGGATTGATCTGGACCCTTCATCATGATCGAAGGCAATTTAATCAAGAGATTAGATCTGAGCGATATGGATCGTCCATGAAAGCAGCTTGATTCTGAGCTATCTACCCAGATCTGGAGAGATCTGGTCCGTACATTTAGATCTTGACATCTTAGGCCTTCATCCAGATTCGACCGATCGTGATTATCACTTCAGATTGATCAGATCCATCCATTTAAAGTCAGAGAATTATCAGTCGTTGGATGCACAACCCTTAATTGGATTAATCAGCTTCATTTAGCCCTAGATTTAATGGACGGCTGGGATTGAAGGGTGCTTGGATCGGACGGTCATGAAAATTTCCCTTTAAATTCCAAATTCTTCTCCATTGCGATCTCAGTCGGCATTTTTCTTCTTCCTCCACACAAGCCAGACGCCACCGTCACTTCATCCTCACTGCCGCGCTCACGCCTTCCCCACCGGTCGCCGGAGAGGAAAGGGGATTCCCTCCTTCTTCGGTGATCGGTGTCCACTCCATAACCTCCACAGCGCCGGCAACCACCAGCACTTCCACCTTCCTCCGGCAGCAGCTCCGATTGGCAGTTTTCCCAACACTTTCGGCAGTTGCATTCTTGTTTCATTTCCAGCCAGCTTTGTTTCATCACAGCACAACTCCCATTCTCAGCTTTCGACGACAATTTCAGTTTCAGGACAACAACAATCTCTTTGTTTGATGGTTTCTTTGTTTAAGTATTGAATGTTTGTAATCAAATTTCCCTTCCATGTTTAATTTGCACGTACTTGGTTTAATTTGTTTCATGCTTACGTATTGTTCGATAAAATGCTTCTTAGAGTAATTAGGTTGTAGTGGATTAGTTTAGATTTAATTTCATGTTATGTTTTACTTTTATGTTATTCTGCATATTTAAATTCATGCACTTTCTTGTTTGAATGTTTAGTTTAGGTTTCTTTTAATTTCATCGCACTCGTAGTTTAGTTAGATTAGAGTTTAATTACCTTGCATTGTCTTTCGTTTAGTAGGATTAGCCTTTCAAATTCCAAACCCCCCATTTACATTAGAAAATCCAAAGCAATAATTAAAAATCCTAAGTTTACTATTCTGTCGATTACACTCGTTGGAAAACGATCCGGGCCATCCACTATACTATATTAGTGTAGTTAGGGGGTTCGGTAATTAATTTGAAACAGTGCCACGACAAATACCCATCGTTCATCAATTTTGGCGTCATTGCCAGGGAATGTAATGATGCTTAGTAAACTTAGGATTGTTTCTTCATTTTTCTATAAAAAAAATCAAAATTCAAAACTTTTGTTTAGGGTTGCATTCTTTTATTTCTTGCATATCCATGTACTTGTTCTTGTCTATTTCCTGTATCTTTTAATTGTGTTAATTTTTCAAGAAAGACTAGGAGTCTTGCAACATGGATCCTTATTATCAACGATTTGGAGACTTCAATCAGGCTTATTATTCAGACCAAAGTGAGCAACAGAGTGTATTTCCTATTGAGTCTCAGAGTTACTCGCGACAATATCAAGACGTATATGATCCAGCTCTTAGATCTTATAGTTATGATTGGGGAGATCCTTCAACGAAATATTATCAACCCCAGTGAATTTTAGAGTAGTATGAGTACTTTCAACCTCAACAACAGAATATGTATGAATCATTTTCAAATACCTATAATTATGGTTGGATGGATCATTCAGGGTTCATATATGGAAGCACACAACAGAACATTCCTCAACCTCAATTCAACAATTCAGGGTGGACTGATCATCAGAGCTTTGATAATGGGAATGAGCAACAACAACATGATCAACCTTTTCCAACATATCAGAGTCCAATATATCAAAACTACAATGAAGAAACCCTTGCTCCCAGTCAAGAAAATACACTAGAAAAGTTCTTGCAGCTAGCAATATTACAACAACAAATGAGGAATAGTCATCAGCAGCAACAAGAAAAGATACAAAATTTACAAATCCAGCTAGATCAAATTGCATCATCCATCAGTTAGATACAAGCAAAGGATTCCTTTCAGCCTCCGTCAAAGACCATTTCTATGGATATCGACGCGCTTAGGGAGATGGATTGTAGAGTGAGTGATGAGCATGTCTATGATTTAGCCACTCCACAGGACTCCTATAAATCTTTGTGCTGTGATGTTATTGTAGATACTAATGAATGTGAATTTGTAGATGAAGTTGCTGTTGTAGCAGATGAAGTGGATGATGATACTAGTGACTTGGATTTATTTTGTGATGCTATTTATGCCACTGATATTGAGATATCTGCAGTGGAAGCAGGGTCAGAAAAATTAGTTGAGATGATGTTTGTGAGTTGCCAGCTACTTCTATTTACAGTTTTATTGCAGATGATGTTGCAGAGGAGACAGTGCCTACAGAATTTTTATGTTTAGCTATGTAACCACTCGATAAGCCTGATGGAGGAGTGATGGATAGCTGGGGTTTTCCCCCAGACTGGACACTCCCATCACACCTAAAGACTCCAAGAATTTTGCTGATGAAAACCCTAACAATATATGCAATAATCCAGCCCCAAGGTTGGACACTTTTTCTGAATCGCCTCCGACCACCAGAGATTACATATGATGTGGCGATCATATTGGAGGGAGCGACATGGACCTATTCTGATGATACCATGAAAGTGCTCACTCCCATTCTGTTCATCCCACTCCCGACGTGGATGTTAAAGCTGAATCTTCTTCAACCATCAGGACTGGATTTCTTTCAGAGCACCCCATGACCTGCGTGGCTCCTTTTACTGAATCTTCTTTAACTGCCAGGACCCTAGGGGAGTTCATTTCTTTTCCTATCTCTTTTCTTTTCATTGTATATATATTTCTTTGCCCTGTTTGTTTTTTCTTTAGCTAGTTATTTTGATTGTCGAGTTTTTAGTGAGTCTTTGTTTAGTCGTGTTTTGAAATAAATTTTCTATGCATTCCTTTATATCATCTTAGAAGTCATGAAAGCTAGTTAAATTTGATTGTCGAATTTTGGAGATTTATTGTCATGAATGAATTATTTGATTACATATGGTTACTCCTTGGTGATGGATTCTGTGTTGATAGATTAAGATGATTTTTTTCCATTCCTAGTGAGGATTGTGCCTATTTTTATTGTTCGTGTGTGGTGCACTTGTGGTTATTGTAACTCTAGAACTTTCTTTGATTCTTTCAAGACCACACAAACATAGGTTTGCATGATTACTATGAAGGCAATCTCACTTGTTTCCCTTTACTACTTTTGTTATCACATGCTACTCAAATAATTTTCTTATTATACATCATGCTATTTTTATTATTCATTCTATTGTCCTTCTATTCCTACATCATGTCATTTCTTCTCCATTTCTATTTTTGGATGTGGAATATTGGATATTCCATGAGGATTTTTTGCCCGGGACGAACAAAAGTTTAAGTGTGGGGGAGAGAGTATCTCAGAAGAATTCAGTGTAAGCATAAGCAAGTCGTGCTTGATCACCACAGACAAGCTATGTTTTATTTTTATAGCTGAGCTTGATGTATTTTTTAGAGCATAGAGAAGTGCACTGCATGTCAAGAAAAAAAATGAATGAAAAAAAATTGAAAAAGAAAAAGAAAAAAAAGTTGGAAAAAAATCATTTGGCCAAAACAATAAAGGCAATAAAAAAAAATTTGACATGTTGTGCTATTTTTTTATGTGTGTGATAGTATTTCTGTGATAGACATCCCTTATTGCAAATATTGAGAGATTTATTGTATATCATATATGGATTTGTATTGTGAAAGTGATAGGGGTTGTTTACATGTTTAGTGACTTATGAAGAACTAGTTTGGATGAAAACTTTTGGGGCATTGCTTTCTTGTACTCATCTATATAGCATTCCAGTATTTCCATATCTTCTTGCATTTCTTTAGCTATTTCATTTCTTATCTTTCTTTTCTTTCACCGATCTTGCCATTTTTCTTGTATTCATGCTTCCCTTATATTCTTAATAAGCCTTAAGTGATTGTGCATTCTTATGTGTATATAGTGGTGAAAGTAGAAGAAAAGCAAGCATATGGTAGTTCATAAACCATGAGTAGCTTGAGTGAACTCCACTATTACATGCTTATGAGAGAGAGAGAAACTACCACTTAACTTGTGAGGCTTAATCATTCTTAGTCTATTCATGATGGATTGAAGTCACCATGTTTGTTAACCTATGTAAGATTTGAGTCCATGATTGCGTGAGTCTCCGAGAATTGACAATCCTAGGTAACTTTCTTTCACAATTTTCTATGTATACATGGGAATTGCTAGGGAAACATACTTTCAATTTACTTTTAGTTTTCTTTACTTGCTCGGGACGTGCGAAAATAAGTGTGGGGGAATTGATAACTACCATTTTGTCAGGTTATTTTGGTCTTTAATATCACTGTCTAATTATCTCGTGTGTTTATTTATCGATTATTTGCATGTTTTATGAGTTGGATCTCCTAATTTTTGGACCTTATTATAAATTCTCCTAATTTTTGGACTTATATGCAAATTTTACATCTTAATCGTAGGAGATCGAGATGAGCCAATGGATTAGACTTAAACAGGATTGATCTGGACCCTTCATCATGATCGAAGGCAATTTAATCAAGAGATTAGATCTAAGCGATATGGATCGTCTATGAAAGCAGCTTGATTCTGAGCTATCTACCCAGATCTGGAGAGATCCGGTCCATACATTTAGATCTTGACATCTTAGGCCTTCATCCAGATTCAACCGATCGTGATTATCACTTCAGATTGATCAGATCCATCCATTTAAAGTCGGAGAATTCTCAGTCGTTGGATGCACAACCTTAATAGGATTAATCAGCTTCATTTAGCCCTAGATTTAATGGACGGCTGGGATTGAAGGGTGCTTGGATCGGACAGTCACGAAAATTTCCCTTTAAATTCTAACTTCTTGTCCATTGCGATCTCAGTCGGCATTTTTCTTCTTCCCGCATGCAAGCCCGACGCCACCGTCGCTTCATCCTCACCACCACGCTCACCCATTCCCCGCTGGTCGTCGGAGAGGAAAGGGGATTCCCTCCTTCTCCAGTGACCAGTGTCCACTCCATAACCTCCACAACGCCGACAACCACCAGCACTTCCACCTTCCTCCGGCAGCAGCTCCGATCGGCAGTTTTCCCAGCACTTTCGGCAGTTGCATTCTTGTTTCATTTCCAGCCAGCATTGTTTCATCGCAGCACAACTCCCATTCTCAGCTTTCGACGACAATTTCAGTTTCAGGACAACAACAATCTCTTTGTTTGATGGTTTCTTTGTTTTAGTATTGAATGCTTGTAATCAAATTTCCCTTCCATGTTTAATTTGCACTTACTTGGTTTAATTTGTTTCATGCTTACGTATTGTTCGATAAAATGCTTCTTAGAGTAATTAGATTGTAGTGGATTAGTTTAGATTTAATTTCATGTTATGTTTTACTCTTATGTTATTCTGCATATTTAAATTCATGCACTTTCTTGTTTGAATGTTTAGTTTAGGTTTTTTTAATTTCATCGCACTCGTAGTTTAGTTAGATTAGAGCTTAATTACCTTGCATTGTCTTTCGTTTAGTAGGATTAGCCTTTCAAATTTCAAACCCCCCATTTACATTAGAAAACCTAAAGCAATAATTAGAAATCCTAAGTTTACTATTCTGTCGATTACACTCATTGGGAAATGATTCGGGCCATCCACTATACTATATTAGTGTAGTTAGGGGGTTCGGTAAATAATTTGAAATGGTACCATGACAAATACCCGCCGTTCATCAGGCACGCAACTCCTCTCCATTCGACTTGGCTCTGTAAACAAGGAGGGGGCGACCTATGGCCATCCAAAAGGGAAGGTGGATAGGAGGAAGGGCTAGGGTTTGGCGATAATGATGAAGAAGGAAGAGGAGAGGACTGTAATGATGGGAGGTTTACAGTAGGTGCAGAGGACATAGCTGAGGATGAAGCGCTGTGGAACGAGGAGAAGAGGTGGATGCTAAAGCAAGGGTGGGGGGGGGGGGGTATAGAAGAAGATGAAACGAAGGGCGAAAATATCATGGCAGTAGTCGATTGCTCCTCGCCCCATTTAATCCCCTGATGGTATTCTGCCATCATTCGTTGAAGAAGAGATTGCATCTTGGCCTTCTGGAAGCAAGGAATGTGAGGACGTCGTCTGAAGGGAGCAAGAAAGTTTCTGGTAAGGGGAGAAAGGAGGAGAAGGGTTGGAAGTTAAATAGCGGCGAAGATGAAGAAGGTGGAAGGCGAAGAGCCTTATATCTGGTTCAGGGTATGTTTATGGTGCTAATTGGGCTTCAGAGCAGAGATGTGGGCCCTCAGAAGATGTTGAATTATGATTTGTCTTCTTTACGGCCCGTTATCCGACGGAGCCAGCATCCCCGTGCCATGGCAGAATGGAGGAATAGGGTTTAAGGTAAAGACATCTGTGAAGAGTGACGGAGTAAAACATTCATTCCGACCTAATGGGGCAACGCCCTCGATCGGGTCGTCATATTTCTCTACGGCTCGGTGTTAACTGAAACCAGCATCCCCGTGCGATGGCGGAACGGAGGAGTAGGGTTTAAGGTAAAGACATCGTGAAGAGAGGCGGAGTAAAATATTCATTCCGACCTGATTGGGCAATGCCCTCGATCGGGTCGTCACATTTCTTTATGGCTCGGTGTTAGAGGAAGCCTTTATCCCTGTGCGGTGGCGGAACAAAGGAGTAGGGTTTAAGGTAAAGACACCTGTGAAGAGTGGCGTAGTAAAATATTCATTTCGACCTGATTGGGCAACACCCTCGATCGGGTCGTCACATTTCTTTATGGCTCTGTGTTAGATGAAGCCATTATCCCCGTGCGATCGCGGAAGGGAGGAGTAGGGTTTAAGGTAAAGAGACCTGTGAAGAGCGGCAGAGTAAAATATTCATTCCGACCTGATTGGGTAACACCCTCGATCGGGTCATCACATTTCTTTATAGCTCGGTGCTAACTGAAGCCAATATCCCCATGCGATGGTAGAACGGAGGAGTAGGGTTTAAGGTAAAAACACCTGTGAAGAATGATGGAGTAAAAAATGCAATCTGATTTGATGGGGCGATGCCCTAGATCAGATTGTCATGCTTATTACGGCTCGGTGCTAACCGAAGCCATTATCCCCGTGTGGTGGTGGAATGGAGGAGTAGGGTTTAAGGTAAAAGTACCTGTGAAGAATGGCGGAGTAAAAAATGCATTCCGATTTGATTGGGCGATGCCCTAGATCAGATCGTCACACTTATTACGACTCAGTGCTAACCGAAGTCATTATCCCCGTGCGGTGGTGGAATGGAGGAGTAGGGTTTAAGGTAAAAACACGTGTGAAGAACGACGGAGTAAAAAATGCATTCCGATTTGATGGGGCGATGCCCTAGATTAGATCGTCACACTTATTACGGCTCGGTGCTGACCGAAGTTATCATCCCCATGCGGTGGTGGAACGGAGGAGTCGGTGGTTCAAAGCTAATGCACTAATGACAAATGGAGGAGTAAAAAATTTCGACCTGATCAGGCGAAGCCCTAGTCAGGTCGTCACTATTCTTTCTGCTTGTCTTCTAGGCAACTAATTATCCCCGTATAGGGGTGGAATGGAGGAGTTGAGTTCAAGGTAGATGCACTGGAGAAATATAACGGCGAAGTAAAAAATTCTAACCTGACCAGGCAAAGCCCTGGGTCAGGTCATCATTATTCTTTCTACTTGTCTTCCAGGCAAGCAATTATCCCCGTATGGTGGTGGAACGGAGGAGTTGGGTTCAAGGTAGATACACTGAAGAAATACAATGGTGGAGTAAAAAATTCTGACCTGACCAGGCGAAGCCCTAAGTCAGGTCGTCACTATTCTTTCTGCTTGTCTTCCAGGCAAGCAACTATCCCTGTATAGTGGTGGAATGGAGGAGTTGGGCTAAAGGTAGATGCACTAGAGAAGTACAATGGCGGAGTAGAAAATTCCGACCTGATCAGGTGAAGCCCTGAGTCAGGTTGTCACTATTCTTTCTGCTTGTCTTCCAGGCAAGCAACTATCCCTGTATGGTGGTGGAACGGAGGAGTTAGGTTCAAGGTAGATGCACTGGAGAAGTACAATGGCGAAGTAAAAAATTCCGATCTGACCAAGCGAAGCCTTAAGTCAGGTCATCACTATTCTTTCTGCTTGTCTGCTAGGCAAGCAATTATCCTCGTATGGTGGTGGAACGGAGGAGTTAAGTTCAAGGTAGATGCACTGGAGAAGTACAACGACGGAGTAAAAAATTCTGACCTGACCAGGTGAAGCCCTAAATCAGGTCATCACTATTCTTTCTGTTTGTCTTCTAGGCAAGCAATTATCCCCATATGGTGGTGGAACAGAGGAGTTGGGTTCAAGGTAGATGCACTGGAGAAATACAATGACGGAGTAAAAAATTCCAACCTGACCAGGTGAAGCCCTAAGTCAGGTCGTCATTATTCTTTCTGCTTGTCTTCCAGGCAAGCAATTATCCCCGTATGGTGGTGGATCGGAAGAGTTGAGTCTTCACTCAACTATATTATTATTATCCCCGTGTAGTGGTGGATCGGAAGAGTTGAGTCTTCACTCAACTATATTATTATTATCCTCGTGTGGTGGTGGATCGGAAGAGTTGAGTTTTCACTCAACTATATTATTATTATCCCTGTGTGATGGTGGATCGGAAGAGTTGAGTCTTCACTCAACTATATTATTATTATCCCCGTGTGGTGGTGGATCGAAAGAGTTGAGTCTTCACTCAACTATATTATTATTATCCCCATGTGGGGGTGGATTGGAAGAGTTGAGTCTTCACTCAACTATATTATTATTATCCCTGTGTGGTGGTGGATCGGAAGAGTTGAGTCTTCACTCAACTATATTATTATTATCCCCGTGTGGTGGTGGATCGGAAGAGTTTAGTCTTAACTCAACTATATTATTATTATCCCCGTGTGGTGGTGGATCAGAAGAGTTGAGTTTTTACTCAATTATATTATTATTATCCCTGTGTGGTGGTGGATCGGAAGAGTTTAGTCTTCACTCAACTATATTATTATTATCCCCATGTGGGGTGGATCGGAAGAGTTGAGTCTTCGCTCAGCTGTATTATTGCTAGCCCCGTGTGGTGGTGGATTGGAAGAGTTGCGTCTTCACTTAACTGTATTACCATTACCCTTGCATAGTGAGGAAAAACTGGGTCTTCACTCGGGTGCGTTATTATTATTCTCACGCTGAGGAGGATTAAAGGAATCAGATTTGAGTAGTTACATTAAGCTTTATCCGTCTGAGATCATGCACAAGAAGGATGGGGGCCAGATATAGGGATAGGTTGAAGGGAGCATTGGAGTAAAGTCGGTAAGTTTTGTTCGCCGTTGGCATTGGAATATTTTATTCATTTTTATGTAATGTGTATTTGGCAAAGAAGAGACACATGCAATCTTTTGTGAAGAAGATTTCATTGATAGTGGAAGAGTACATAACACAACTTAATGGAAAAGAAAAATAACGAGCAGGGCCCCCCTCAAGGGGGGTTAAGGTTTTTCCCTGGAGGGTACCGACGGAGTTTCTTTATGTATACGCGGGCAACAGAGCAGTTGTCTGAGATAAGACTGCTGTATGAATATATGCTTTGACAGGTTCCTCTGTGCCACCGCCTGCTCTTAGCGTAGGGAATATTTGTGAGTAGAGGCCAGCCGCAGACGTCGCTTCAAGTCTTGGACCTGTTCTTCCAATTCCATGATACAACGTTGCTCTTCAGTCTGCCTCTCCGGAGAAGGAGAGTTGCTATCCTGCTCTGATATGTATTCCATGGTGCAAGTAGGAGAAGGGAGGAAAGTACAACAACAGAAGCAGAAGAACCAAGGGATGTGTTGGGTAAAGGTAATGTCGAGGGATTTTATAGATAAAAAGAGAGGTATTAATTAATTCTCTTGGGAAACAGTAGTAGTAAATGCAAATGAGATGGGAAGATGTAGGGGTAGTAGTTGGGGTAGTTGAATGCAGTAATTCTGAAGAAACTAGTCGTATTCCGTAAAGAGAAACGGATGCAAAGCGGATCTCATTTGATCCGGATCTGATTATCCTATGGCGACATTCGTTAATGCTGTTATGTGGGGTCAACCCTATGAAGAGGATCAAGTGTGATCCCAGGGGTCCCGATCAAAGTACCCGACGCAAGAAAAAAACAAAATAAACAAGGCATGTTCAAATATTTTATTCTTTTTATAAGAAAAATAGTGGTTACATGAGTTAAATTGCTATTCATACAGGTTTATTAAATCCAACAGAGGGCTCCTCTATAGGAGGAGGTACCAGAATAACCCTAAGGAAGTTACCCTGTGCTGGAGGTGCAAGAGGCGGAGTTTCGCTCAGAGGGAAGGGAGGAATCTCATTTGGAAGGACCGAAAGAAAGGCAAGGGCTGGAGGAAGAGGAGGAAGTTCAACTAAAGTCAGGGGATCTCTCACAGTGTACTCCCAGATCATCGGAGGTTCCAGACCCGGTTGCCGAAGGAAGGGAAGGGAGCCCGAAAGGACCTTCTCACACTGGGGGGCCGGAGTATCGGTTGGAGTCAGAGGAGGAAGAGGTCGGTACGCAGAAGTGGTCGTGTACTGAGTATTAGAGTCGTCAAAGAAGCTCGTGTCAAAACAATCTAAATCAAAGGAGTCGGAGCCCGAGCTTACGTTGATGGGGTGTCCTGCAGAAGTCATGGAGGTAGAATAAGAATAGCCCAGACTTGTAGTAGTAATTTATAGAAAGGAAGGAAGGTTCACATTCTTCCTTAGGAAGGGGAAGAGAAGGTGAAAGGTCGAAGGAAGTAATGACGTTGGTATGGGAAATAATCAAGGTATTAATCCCGAAACGGGCAATTACATCCCCATCTAGGTAAGGAGAATTGATTTGGCTTAATAGTTTGTAGTGTGCTTCACCACCCGGGAAGTGGCTCTGGAGTATGAGGAATAGTGGCTACGATAGCCCGAATGAATCCCCGAGGGGAAGACAGTGGCAGTCGACTGACACCATGGGGAAGGGGTGATCTGGAGTGATGGAAAGAATAAATTCAATTCGTTTCAAGGGAAAGGGAAGAACGCAAGAGTGGCCCCTGAGTATTTTTCATTGATAACAATGGTTCATACATCATGGAGAGTGCTAAACATTACAACCTGAAGATTCTCGTTAATAACAATTGATTAATACATTATGGAAAGTATGACAATTACAATTCAAAAATATCTGGGGGTAATTGGCCAGGGCAACTTCAGGATCGAGGTGGCTTGTATCAACACCTAGCAGAGGATAGCCCATAGTAGCATTCAAGGTGGAGGACCCCTCAAAGTCCAAGATGAATAGTTGTACTCCTTTCCGGGCGTACTGCATTTTCAGATCTTCTTCCCGCTCCTCCCATTGGGCTTGATATTCCACTAGTTGAGCAGCCAGGTTGACCCCGTCTTTAGCCGCTGCTACAGTTTGTTGGCCCAAGAAGGCCATGGCCTTAGAATGCTCCTTCTGAAGTTCCTACTATTGTTCGACAATTGAAGCCAGCATCCCAGGAAGAATAGACATAGCCAGAGAGAAGCTTTCTAGTTGTTGTCGGCAGGACATCAGAGTGGCCTCCAATGAGTGGTGCTTCTCTTAAATTTGAAGGAGAGTCGTTGAAGAATGGGAAGCTTGGGTCTTTGCTTCATTAAGTTGCCTTTTGTGCTCCCCTAATTCCTAGGAAAGGAGGTCAATCTGTTGAGTTAGTGATGAAGGTCAGCATTCTTCTTTAATAGTTCTTCTTTTTCACTCTAAGCCATCACTAATTGCATCATCAGGTCTTCGCATTGCATGGTCAGAGTGGCCTCCTTCTGTTTGCACACAGCCAATCGATGAGTTAGCTTCTTTTGCTGAGAGAGGGAAGCAACGTGGCGGGCAGACATGGTGGACTAATAGTTTACTATGTTAGGCGTTGTCTAATTGCAAGCAGTAACTGCCTTGTTGGTGCAATCGGCCCAGGTCATGATTGACCGGACTCGAGTTTGACTCGAGCGATATTTTGATATTTGACATGAAGGTTTGACATTGATGTCTGATAATATTTTGGGGAGATTATTGGTGCAATCGATCTGGGTCATGATTGACCGGACTCGAGTTTGACTCGAGGGATTTTGATGGTTGATTGGAGTTGACCATGTCATGGAAAGTCCAAGTCTTGAGTACTTGGCATGAAAAGTCCAAGCATGGGTCTTGGCATGGAAAGTCCAACATGGGTTGGCAAGTAAAGTCCAAGGGTGTAGTCTTGGCCACGTAAGTCCAAGGGTGTAGTCTTGGCGGTGAAAGTCCAAGTCATGAGTACTTGGCATTTGGAAAGTCCAAGGGGTTTGATATTGGCGGTGTAAAGTCCAAGGGTGGAGACTTGGCAGCATAAGTCCAATGGTTGGCAGGGTAAAGTCCAAGCGGAGTCTTGATAGAGTAAGCCCAATGTGCCTTGGCGGTGTAGACACCGTTAGCATGACATAGCCGATGGAAGCACCTGAAGGCTAGCGTATGAATGAACAAGTCATGGATGACTTGGAGGGATCCGATAAGCGCGAGGCTGACGGAGGTGTCTAGAAGGCTTAGGTCTAGGCTATGGATGGTCTAGCAAGTATGGGGGAATCATACTTGGGTTAAAACCTCATGTTTGAGGTGTATCAGCCGACTGGTACCATGTGGCAGTCGACTGGAGTGAGTCAACTAGGGTTTGACTACGGGGAGTGCCCTAGCAGTTGACTGCCAGAGGTGGGTAGTCGACTACTGGACCGAGCAGTCGAGTGAAGGCACAGAATGGAGTCAGACTCGACTGCTGGGGTTAGCAGTCGTGTGAAGGCTCGATCAGTCGACTGATGGACATGATCAGTCGACTGATGGACATGATCAGTCGACTGATGTCCTATCCATTGGATTTTTCCAGCGTGGATTGCACCATTGTCTCACAACAACAATGTCATCAGTTGACTGATTGGCGAAATCTAGCCTAGGCAGCAACTATAAAGGAAGCTCGTGGAGGAGGATTTTGTAACCGGTTCTTGAGGAGTTTTGGGGCGATTTACTGCTGTAAATAAGGGTCTCCAAGTGCATTTCGAGCAACCATCAAGCAAGCAATCAAAAGAGCAATTATAAAGTGTTGTTTTCTTTACTTGTTGTGTATTTCATTTGTATCTTGCTTGTATTTATTTCTTACTATTGTAAGAGCTATTGTACGAGGTTTCTTCACCTCCAGATTATTCCAAGAAGAAGTTTATTATTTTAGTGGTCTTTGTGGCATCGCTAGAGCTCTTTAGAGCTTGATCCGTGGAGTATGAACCATTCGGTTCCGAACCGCATTATATTCTTGTTTAGTATTTGTGATTGTGTATCATGTTATAAGTTTTATTATTATTCCGCTGTGTACTAACACAATTTGTAGACGCAATCGCGAACGAATTCCATAGACGCATCCACGACACTATTCACCCCCCCTCTAACAGCCACTGAATCCTCAACAATTGGTATCAGAGCCCGGGGCTCTTCTACGGACTAACACCCGAGAGCAAAAGATGCTAGAGGGCAAGAAGATGGATTTTCAAGAAAAGCTAGGATGAGACATCAACACACCACCACCATACGATCAAGAAGATTTTCCGCCGTGGAGGGCTAGAATAGAGACATTCTTTTTTTTTTATGAAGGTAAATAATATCATCAAGAAAAAGCACAGACATACAGTAGCCAAGGGTTAATACTCATGTCATGTCTGACGAAGTGTCAGATCTGAGTTGTACCCCGGCTGTATCGTACACGTGCACTCATGAATACCACCTCTCTCATGGGCACTAGCCTTCTCGCGCAATACCTCCACACATATATGTCCAAACTCTCACACATCCTTCTTGCCTCTATGCCCGCGCATGCCATCCTGCCGCGTCTGTTCCACACGCACATCTTCACATCTTCTTGTCGCCTCCTGTCTCCTGCTGTCTCCTTTGTCCGCCTTGTGTCATGGTCGTCCACCATTTCACTTTTGGCAAGTGAACAGTCGATAATGGATTTGCCGTGTTTTTACCGTAACCGTTTACTACGGACTAGATAGGCCATTCAGGTGGGCCTATTCACCTCTAGTAGGCTTTTTGGCCATGCCTCAGCCATAAAATGGATTTAGGATGTCTTTACTGTAGCTGTTTGCTACGGACTATATAGGCCATTACGGGTGGGCCTATTCACCCTCATCTAGAATCCTTATTGCACAATTCTATATTTTTTTTTTAACTGCCAAGGGCAAACCCTTGAGCCGGCATCTACCCTGCCTATGGGGGCCACCCTGGGTTTGCAAATACTGCCCTGGACGCTTGGTGATGGGGGAGATCGCCTCGAGCCGATAAACCACCGGGTTCCGTGAACACCGAGCCGGGCTACCTCGTGTCAATCGCCTTTCTAGAGTTGGCAAAACATCGCCTGAGTTGGAAAGAAACTGCAGCCGGACCCTCTTCCCACTATTCTCGCTCTGATCGCCTCGCAGACCGCCAGCCACCGGAGCCCCTGAGAACTACCCCGTCGCCCTTCGCTTATGAACAATGCCTTTGTAACAAGACTCGAGCCTCTCTGCAGATGAGGAGTAGTGCCCTAGAACAGTGCCCTGGTGAGCTGCTTGAGCCTTCGAAAAACTACCCTGGTCACCCCGCGTTTATGGACCAGTGCCCTGGAAGCTCTCTGCGGATGAGGAGCAAAGGCCTTGGGGCCGTGGTCCGAAACGTGCCTGAACAAGGCTCTCGCATAATGCCCCGAACCGCCCTCTTCGCCTGCGCCTTAGGAGACTAGCCTGAGGAAAACTGGCTTAGTCACCCTGGTCTTCTTATGTGAGTTTGCCCTAGTCCTGAGGAAACTGAGCTAGACTTGAGGGACTACCCTTCTCCTTGTGCGAATCTGCCCTGGACTTGAGGTAACTGCCCTTTTTTTTTTTACCAGGAGGTACCATGGCCGGGAAAAGTGCCCTGGTCAGGGAAGTGCCCTGGCCAGGGAGGAGTGCCCTGCATAGGGAAGTACCTTGGACAGGGAGAAGTGACCTGGACAGGGAAGTACCCTAGCCCGGGGTAAGTGCTCTGAAGGCATAGAAAACTACCCTGGACAAGGAGAAGTGCCCTGTCCAGGGTGAAGAGACGTAAGCTCAGTGACTCCATGACCAAGGGAAAACTGCCCTGGAAAGCAAGGGAGAGAGAGAGAGAGGAGGGGCAATGCCCTGGTACGGGGAGAAAGTACTCTAGAGTAAGGGAGCAGAGGGAAGAGGGGGGGAGACTGCCTTGGGACAGTGGGAAACGACCCTGGGAGGAGGGCAGAAAGATGAGGAACTACCCTGGGGGAAAGGTTAGTCCCTGTGATGAGGAGAGGAAGGGACTATAAGGGAGTGAGCCCTAGGATACAACTCTGTTATCAAAGAGGAGGAGGGGAAGTCCCCTGAACCTGCCCTGGGTAGGGGAAATAGCAGAAAGAGAAGAGAGGGAAAATACCAGGAGGAGAGAAGAGGGGGGAGGGGTGGGGTGCTTGGCTTGCCTTCGCGTGATACCTGGTGGAAATTGAATCTTGTTGTATTTTGCTGCTCTGAACACATAGATTTGCACCTTCTTGAAGATCAGATCAGCGTCAAATTTCAGCCCTTCAAATCGGCAGGAGTTTCAAGTTCTCCATATCAAATGGATCATGGCTGCCATTGCAAGGTGGCGAGCCCAGTTTAATTCATTAGCCCTCCTGTATTGTGTTCTGAATGTTCGGAGCATATGACGATATGTGGTCATTTCAGGTCTCATCTTCAGCCATGTGAGACATTCTTGATGATAGACATAGAAGATTGGTTCATCGTCATGAAAGGTTTTGAACCACCTAGGAACAAGAAGGGAGAGGTCTTGAAGTTGAAGAAGTGGACCCAAGAGCAATGTCTTAAGTTCAAGACCGAAGTTAAGGTAACAAAACTTTTAGAAGATTTGATACCTAATGATGTTTTGCCTAGGCTAGGAGATTACATGGATGCCAAGAAGATATGGAGCAAGTTGGCAAGATTCCATGAGGAGCCCAAAGAACAAGAGTGCTTATTGTTGGATCGAGAAGCGTCGCTAGAGGGGGGGTGAATAGCGATCGTAAAACTTTTCGGCGTTTCGTTCAAGTAGACAATTAAATGAGTAAACACAGTGGAAAATAAAGCGACACGTTTATTTTACTTGGTTCACAACCCAGCGGTTGCTACTCCAAGGTCCTATCGGTCCTAGACCGCGTACGGAGGGCAAAGCACTATAACGTCTCCTCCTCGTTGGAGGTAGGAGACAACGATCACAAAACCGAAATTACGAGGATGAGGCAACAAGCCTACCTCACCTCGTTACGAATAAAAATAAAGAATACAATATCAAAATATTACTTGCTACTGCTGCCGACGAAGAAGATCGAAACTTGTTGTCGCGTCGGCGTTATGACGGTGTTGGAGCGTTGGCGTTGTAGGAGCACTTGATGAATAAACTTGATGTTCTTTGGAGTTGGATTCCTCCTCCTTTTATAGACTTTGGGCTCTGAATATGTCTCCCTTTTATTTGGAACAGATCACAAAGTTTTCCAAATTTTATCGCGAAGTGGCCGCGTCAAACGTTATCCATTTTGACCTAGCGCAGAAAGGTCGAAGTCGTCGCCATCGATCGTGATGCCTCTCATCACCAATCGATAACAATGATTGCCCAATGTCCGAATGATCACACCGCACTTCCGTAGTAAGAGGTTAGCTCGGAAAATGGTAAATGTGACGGTTTCTAACCGTCCGATCTCGACCTGGACCTTCCACAGGAAGTCTTAGTCGGATCGCTGCCTATGGTCGTCCGCGTAAAGAGGACACGACCTTACAATCTCTCACTCACACGAGCTTACCTCGATAGTAGCTCTCGCTTCCGGCCTTCCACTCGATTCCTTCGGCTCCCTCCGAAGTCACTCGAGTGTCGCCCGACCACCGCGGCTTCCTCCGGGTGTCGCTAGCCTTCATCTCCAGCTTTAATACTTTTCTACACACTCGATAGCTCATGAGATAACGATGTAAACTTAACTTTGTGTCTTTTCCATAATCAAAACACAGGTTCGATTATCTAGTGCCCCTGCACCAACAATTATCGGCTCAATTGGAGGAGGAGACCGAAGAAGAGAACACATCATCCTCATCACAAGAAAGTGATGATTCGAAAGTTGATGTAGAATCAACATCCGGATCGGGATCGGTGGAAGAAGAGGAAGAAGTGGAAGAAACCTCCACCTCTAGGATTGAGGGGGAGGAGATCAGGACATCCTCAATACCGGAGAAACAAGAAGAACTATCTACATCCGGTCGAGAGGAAGAGCAAGCTCAAGAGACCCTCACCACCACCCTAGGTGACTTAAATTACTTCAATTTCAAATACAATTCATATAATGTGTTTTGAGTGTAGAGAGTTTGAGCACTATAAGAGTAAGTGCCCAAAGAAGGTCAAGAAAAGTTCACCGGTGTTGGGATGTATACTGAAAAGTCTATCTTTTGTATGAACATCTTTATTTTTGAAATAAGAATCACATGATCATTATTTGCATATTTATGGTTAAGCATATTGTTGGGGATCGATTGGCCGGCTAGAGGGGGGAGAATAGCCCTCGTTCGTTGGATGTCGTATTTTGCTCGTCTACGAAAATGTTAGCACAAGCGGAAGCAATAAACTAAGACAAGCAAATAGAAATAAAACAAAGACAATACAAACACGGAGATGTAACGTGGTTCACGGCTACGCCGCTAATCCACGGTCCAATTCGTCCACGGTGAATCACTCCGCAATCTATCCACTAGATCTCTCCTTTGCACAAAGCTAGGTGGAGGTAACCTCTTTACAACAACACTCCTCTTACAAATATAATGAAAATAAGCTTGGGTAAGAGGATGGAAAGCTTTAGGGAACTTTGGGAGAGTATTAGAGTATAAGCATTAGCCTCCCAAAGCCTTACCACCTTCCTTTTTATAGAGGAAGAGGGTTTCTTCCGCTGACATAGAGCGATCGGTGATGGGTGCCATCGGTCGGACCGTCCCGTAGTCGCGCTGGATACCATCCAACAGATCGCATCACCGATCGATGGCACCCATCAGTCGACTGATGTCGATCAGTCGAGTCCTCCACGAGGTCGACTTCATTCTGCGCGTGCGCACGCTGACATCACCGACCGGCCGTCCTCGGTAGCCGATCGATTAGCCATCGCCGATCGCCCATGCCGAATGATCGATCAACTTGATTCAGCACATTAGACCGATCGATCGAACCATCGACTCGAGCGGCCGATCGCCATGACATGGCAATGACCGTGTCGAAACCATCCGACACTTGGCCAAATGGCCAAGTTTCACCTAAGAGCTACCCCTTCCGGGTTACAATCGCCACTCATCCCTGAGTCCCTCACCTTCGGTTCTCGCTTCGCGGCCACGTCCTCGGCATCGAGCGCGCGGCTCTGCAATGCTCCTTCACGCCTCTTGCCTCAAGTCTATTTCCTCCGCTTCACTCCAAGCTCCTCGTCCGGTCCTCGGATGCTCCAAGCGCATGGCTTCCGCAGCTATCCTTCACTCAAGGTACGAGTCATGAGATGTGAAACTCGCCATGGCTCCATGTGCGAATTACTAAGTCCTGCACGACTTCAACGCACATATCAAATCAACATATCAAACTAACTTAAACCCTTTGCCATACCATCAAAACCATATTACGGAAAGAGATTGCCCTAACAATCTCCCCCTTTTTGATGTGTGGCAATCCGTTTAAGTTAGGTAAAAACATTTGATATAAATTTTAAAGAAAAGAATGCATGTAAACATAAACATGATATAACAACATGCAACTCCCCCTTAATCCATGAAACTCCCCCTTAATTTATCCCTTAATTTCTCCCCCTATCATAATTAACTTAAACATAATCATTTCTCCCCCTTTGACACCATCAAAAAGATTATCACTAAGTTAAAAGCACATGACATCAAGTCTAATAGAAAGAAAATACCACAAGTTGATTAAAAATCGGAATTCAGCCTTTATGGCCTCGATATTCAGCATCACGATGGTTCGTATATACCAATCGACCGCACGTGAATTTCGAGATTTTTCGATTTTCGTAATCGAATTTCAGAAATGCATTAAAAATTCCAGAAAATTCAAAAAATCATGAAATGTGGGGAACACATTTCTTTTAAGTATATCTATCAGTGAAAAATATGTTTTCATGAAAAATCATTATATTTTCACGTATTTGCCAAAAATCCAAAAGCTTTAAAAACTACTAGGTTTTTGATCATAAGAGTATCCATTTTAACACCTAGTCTTGCATCCAATTGTTTCAAAACATGAATACATGTATTTTAAAGTAAGAAATTGTTTTGAAAACATATGAAATATCCAATCATGATCTTTGGGCAATATGTCTATGAATTAAACATAAGCCTTCCCCATGATTGGTCTATTATTGCTATTTTGATACTTTAAATGACCATCTAAATGTCATAGACATTAGTGGACATTTGTATCATCCTAACATCTCACCCATGCTAAGTTTTCAATCAAGGTAACCTATGGTGAGTGTGAGATGTATTCTAGGGGGTATTTGTATATACTTAACCAATATATTCATGCAATTCTATCATGGTTAAGTATCAACCTAATAACCTACATGATCATAATGACATATATGAATTAATTTCACATTATGATCATGTACCTAATGTATTCATCAATCAATAATCATGCATTAGGTATTATATTATGATAAGCATGATTTAACCTATTTCTCATGATAATGTGCCAATTATCAAAATCATAGATCATGATTGCAACCATACATAGGAATTACATTAATCATCATGATTTAAGCATTATTATCTATTTATGGGCACGTTATCATCACCCAACACTATCTAAAAAATGTTGTCCCGTCATCCTAAGTCAACCAAAATATGATATAGGCTAGGTCCATGTGGTTGACTACCCTAGGGTTATTCTAACCCTTAAGGATGGATTTTGGAACCCAAAATAAGTTCTTTCCTATTGGGTTCACTAGATATTCTTTGGGGATCCATTTTCTAGCAATTACTTTCTTTTTATCTTGTCCCCTAGCTATTAGGCATTTGTAGGCCTTTTCATTTTTCTTTTCCTTATATCCTAGGCCTTTTTTGTTAAAACTTGCTCTTTGGCTCCCAATGATCATATTTAATGTGTTGGAGCCAATTGTGAATTTCTCTAGGGCTTTGGTTAAATAATCTACCTTTTCCCTTAATGCCCTATTTTCCTCTATGCATGCATCATTAACATCCAAAGGCATATAGTCATGTGAGCATGCATCATCATGGCAAGAAGAAACATTATCATTTAAGCATGCTTTTTCTAGTTTTTGTTATAATTCCTTAATTTGATTAAGCATGCTTTTATTTTTCTTTTTCATTCCAAATAAGTCCTTAGTTAAACTAGAAATTATGGAAACTATTTTCTTAGGAGAGGCTTTCGTTACCATAGTTTCCATATCCTCTTCTTCTTCTTCGGATGAGGCGGATGTAGAAGCTCCCCCTTCATTTGAGCTCTCCGCACTTGAGCTTGATTCTTCATTTTCGGTGGAGGAGGAGCAAGCCGAGTCATGAAGAGCCATTAGTGCTTGGTTGGAGTAGACATGCTCTTCTTCTTCGGATGAGGATGAAGAGGCAAGGTCATCCCATGTCTTGGCTTTGAGTGTCATGGCCTTCCCTTTTCCTTTTGCCTTCTTTTCTTCTTCCTTTTTCTTGCTTCCCTTCTTCTTCTTCTTTTCTTCTTTCTTCTTCCTTTCTTCCTTGCTCTTGTTTAGGAGGGGACAATTATCCCTTATATGTCCCTCTCCTTGGCAATTATAACATATGACCTTCCCCCTTGGTCTTCTATTCCTATCATGAGATTTATCAAATCTAAGATTCTTAAATGCACGCCTTACCTTCCTTACCATGTAGGCTTCTTCCGTGTTACCCATGGAGGAGGTAGAGGCTTCATCGGATGAGGAGGAGGGGACTTCCATCTTCTTCTTCCCCTTGTTTGCCATCAAGGCTACTCCCCTTGAATTTTGGACTCTAGGCTCTTCTTGTATACCTTCAAACCTTGTCTCATGAAGCTCCATGGTTGAAAAGAATTCCTCCAAGGTGCTCACTTCTAGGTTCTTGGAGATGTAAAATGAGTCCACCATGGAGCTACATCTTGAGGACCGGGGGAAAGCATCTATGGCCTTCATTACCATATCCCGGTTGGAGAGCTTCTCTCCTACACTCGTTAGCCCAATTAATATTTCTTTAATTCTAGAATGTAGGGAAGTTACCTTTTCTCCCTTTTCAAGCTTAATATTTGATAGTTGGGAGCGGAGGAGATCTCTTCTTGCTAGCTTGGCTTCCGAAGTGCCTTCATGAAGTTCAACCAATCTCTCCCACATCTCTTTGGCACTTGAGCACTCCCCTATTCTATTTACTTCTTGTTGAGGGAGCACATTGTAGAGGTGGTGCTTGGCCTTTGAATTTGCCAAATACTCCTCTCTTTGTCTTTTGCTCCATCTCGATTTCTCCAATGGCTCCCCATCCTCGTTTCTAGGCAACTCGAAACCGTTTTCCATTATTAATATAATTTCAAAGTCGGTTTCGAAGAATACCTCCATTCGCTTCTTCCACCAAGCGAATTCGCCATCGAACTTCGGTGGATGGATGTTTGAGCCGGCCATTTTGAAAATTGCTTGTTGTGGCGGTTAGTCCTCGACAAGCTTAACCTGGCTCTGATAACACTTGTTGGGGATCGATTGGCCGGCTAAAGGGGGGAGAATAGCCCTCGTTCGTTGGATGTCGTATTTTGCTCGTCTACGAAAATGTTAGCACAAGCGGAAGCAATAAACTAAGACAAGCAAATAGAAATAAAACAAAGACAATACAAACACGGAGATGTAACGTGGTTCACGGCTACGCCGCTAATCCACGGTCCGATTCGTCCACGGTGAATCACTCCGCAATCTATCCACTAGATCTCTCCTTTGCACAAAGCTAGGTGGAGGTAACCTCTTTACAACAACACTCCTCTTACAAATATAATGAAAATAAGCTTGGGTAAGAGGATGGAAAGCTTTAGGGAACTTTGGGAGAGTATTAGAGTATAAGCATTAGCCTCCCAAAGCCTTACCCCCTTCCTTTTTATAGAGGAAGAGGGAGCGATCGGTGATGGCACCCATCAGTCGACTGGTCCCGTAGTCGTTGCCCAATAACGGCCGCTTTCCATGTTGGATACCATCCAACGGTACTGGCATCAGTCGACTGATGGCACCCATCAGTCGACTGATGTCGATCAGTCGAGTCCTCCACGAGGTCGACTTCATTCTGCGTCTGCACGGTGACATCGATCATTGCCATCCTTGGTAGCCGATCGATCAAGCCATCAGTCGACTGCCCATGCCAGCAGTCGACTGATCAACTTGATTCAGCCACATTAGACCAGTCGATCGAACCATCGACTCAGAGCAGTCGACTGCCATGACATGGCAGTCGACTGGTGTCGGGAAAAACCATCCGACACTTGGCCAAATGGCCAAGTTTCACCTAAGAGCTACCCCTTCCCGGGTTACAATCGCTCACTCTCATCCCTCGGAGTCCCTCGCCTTCGAAGTTCTCTTCGTTCGCGGCCACGTCCCTCGGCAGCATCAGGCGCACGACTCTGCAATGCTCCTTCGCGTCTCTTGCCTCGAAGTCTACTTCCTCCGGCTTCACTCCAAGCTCCTCATCCGGCGGTCCCTCGGATGCTCCAAGCGCACGGCTTCCGCAAAGCTATCCTTCACCGACTCAAGGCACGAGTCATGAGATGTGAAACTCGCCATGGCTCTATGTGCGAATTACTAAGTCCTGCACGACTTCAACGCACATATCAAATCAACATATCAAACTAACTTAAACCCTTTTCCATACCATCAAAACCATATTACGACAAGAGATTGCCCTAACACATATTATCTGATACATTACATTGTAGATAACATAGTGTGTAGTGTCACACAGGAGATCATGTTATCAGTTCCTTGTAGAGTATAAGTAAAGGCTCACAACCGAGATGGTTTTGGACAAACCATTGGTATGGTTGTAGTGCAATTTGGTATTGGTTTGTCTTGAACATAGAATTACACAAGTACACTTTGTGTGTATTGAGCAGGACTGACTTAGAGGTGATTCGATTTATTGTTGACTATATAATTGAATCGGACCTCAGATATTATGGCGTACATGATCTTAATCCCGATATAATAACGGGCACATGTCCTTAATTAATATTTATTTCTTTGATTTACCATTGGGCAAGATTTATAGATTAAATTGATAGGCTCGGTAAGTTGGGAAATGATATTATTTACATGGTGTGTCATTGATTATAAGAGGAAACCGTGTCCTATATATTAAGATGATGATGTCCCTTTGAGGAGCTCATAAGGATCATCATATAAACCCTGCAGGTGGACTTGGTCCGGCATGATGATAAGGTTGAGTGGTACTACTCATGGAGTTAGATGTTGATTAATTAATTGTCAGTAAATTAATTAATTGATGGACATTCGAGATCTTAAACACGGGGAGATATTTGTATAATTAATATATGGAGCCCATATTTATTTATGGGGTTGGTGAGGTAGATAAATGATAATCCTCTAGTGGAATGGATTATCATTAATAGATTGGATTTTATGTGAGCTGGATTCATTGGGTGGCCAAGATCCAACTCCTCATGGTCCCTATTGTATCCTATTAAAAACCTCATGAAAGCCTAAATCCGATGGTGAGAATTGAATCCCTAGATCTGACGGTGGAGCTTGAAAGGAGGCTTAAGCCTAGCTCTATAAAAGGAGGGCTAAGGGCTTGGGCGTGGAACATCTTTTGGGAGATTAGGGTTTTTGCTTCGTTGGCTTGGGTGGCAAAACAAGAAGCTTGGGTTATTGTTGGCGTGGAGAAGGTTGGGGCGGAAAGCAAGAATTGGGTGGCTAGGGTTTTGGATCTTCCTTCCCTTCCCTTCTCTTTGGTCGGTGCCCCTTCACCCTCTCCCTTGGCCGGTGGCATTCTCTCTTCTTCCCTTGGTCGGCGGTTCCTTCTCTATTGGAAGGGCCAGCATCCTCTCCATCTTCCTCTCCTTGGCCGGCGGCAACATCCAAGATAGGAGGCTTGGTGGTCGGCGCTAGATAGGAGAAGAAGGGCGTGTGTATTCTTCCCTTTGTTCGTGTTGGGAATTTGACGCCCGCTAGAGGGGGGGGTGAATAGCGTGATACCGTACGTAGATGAAATTCTTTTGCGTTCGATCGTCTACAATCTTGTTAGCACAGCGGAATAGTAATAACAAATAAATATAACAAGACACACAATCACAACACGATCACAACACAAGCATATAACGTGGTTCGGAACCGTAACGGTTCCTACTCCACGGATCGAGCTCTAACGAGCTCTAGCGACGCCAATGCAATCACTAATCAATAAACTCCTTCTCGACAACAAGTCGGAGGCGGAGAAACCTCGTACACAAGATTACAACAATAATCTAAGGAAATACAAGCAAATACAAAGGAAATGTAAAGAACACTTTACAAAACTAGGGTTTGAGTGCTTTGCTTGTTGGTTGCTTGGATGAGGTTGAAGGGCCCTGAAATGCACCTGCAAATCGCCTTCAAATCGCCTCAAGAAAGCTCCCCAAGAACTGATGCCGCAATCTCCACGAGCGACTTCCTTTTATCTCGCGTCGGTGGATTTCCGCTTTGGCGATCGTGCCGTATAAATCACCCGGTCATTGCCCGTAACAGCTGTAGATGTGAGACAACGCCTCAATCCACGTTGGACAAATTCCAACGGGACTCTCACCGATCGGCGCCAACATTGGCGATCGGCTAACGCCGTGGTCGATTGCCCGATCGGCTCACGGGCGATTCTAATGCTCGAACTCGGCCGTGATCATTGCCATCCCTTAGCGATCGATTGCCGTCGGCTGATCGCTGCTCCCATGAGCGATCATTGCCCCATAAAGCTCTCAGCCGTGATCGGTCGAACTCGAGTCGACTCCGGCAATCGAGCCCATAATGCGGTCATTGCCAACCTCAAGAATGAGATTTTAACCCAAGTATGGTGCCCCCATACTTGCTAGACCACCCTTAGCCTAGACCTAAGCCTTCTAGCCACCTCCATCAACCTCATGCCTCTCGGATTCCTCTAAGTCATCCATGACTTGTTCATCCATCGCGCTAGCTTCCAGGTGCTTCCATCGGCTATGTCATGCTAACGGTGTCTACACCGCCAAGGCACATTGGACTTACGCCGCCAAGACTCCGCTTGGACTTTACGCCGCCAATATCAATCCCCTTGGACTTCTCAAATGCCAAGACTCAAGCTTGGACTTTCCCTTGCCAACCCATGTTGGACTTTCCATGCCAAGACCCATGCTTGGACTTTCCATTTGCCAAGACCCATGCTTGGACTTCTCATTTGCCAAGACCCATGCTTGGACTTCTCATGCCAAGTGCTCAAGACTTGGACTTTCCCAATTGCCAAGTGTCCCACTTGGACTTTCCATGCCAAGTACCCATGACTTGGACTTTCCCTTGCCAAGACCCATGCTTGGACTTTCCCATAATCACATGGTCAACCCTGGTCAACCATCAAGTCAATTATAACCTGGGTCGATTGTATAAACAATCTCCCCAACATATTAACCGACATTAATGTCAAACCTATGTCTAACATACTTTGTCAAACATACTTTGTCAAACATCAAAACATCACTCGAGTCAAACTCGAGTCCTGGTCAATCGTGACCTGGGCCGATTGCACCAACAATCTCCCCCTTTTTGATGTTTGACAAAAACCAATCAAATCATGAGTTAGAACACTAACTCAAATCCCTTACCAATTATCCCAAATTGGTAAACACTCACCAAATATTCTCCCCCAAACATTTAAGTGAAAATGTAAATCAAATGTTCTCCCCCAAACATTCTCCCCCTTTTTTGACTAACATCAAAAAGGTTTTCTCTCCAAGGAGGTCAATGTCTCATGTCCCAATGAGATCTTACAATCTCCCCCTTGATCAAAAATACCTAGGATGCCTACCATCTTCCTAGTGATAAGTCCCATATCACTCAAGAGAGGCACTCCTATCTCACTCTCCCAATTTCCAAATTGGGTATCAAACACCCATCAATTTTCAATTGATAACATTCTCCCCATAAAAAACATCCATCATCCCAAGATGGATACCTCCCCCTAAAGGCTTGCTCCCCCTTGACCATTGCACCAACAATGTCCTTGGAAAGCCCCTAAGCCAATAGGAACTCTAAACCATTAAAATTAAGGTTCTAAGTTCAACATAGAACTTTTACTCACCCTAAATTTGATACTTTGACCTAACACAACTCCTAATCCATATCCAAAGGATTTTCACCCTTCATAATGCTTCCCAAAGCATATCCTAGGGTTAGGAGTGGTTAGGAACCTTTACCATAGCTGAACACGGGCTAAACAAACCTTGTTAACCCGAAATCGGACACTGGCGATCGACTTGGCGATTATCGATCATTGCCACTCTCATCGATCATTGCCACGATGGCGGTCATTGATAATTTTCGAAATTCGGTATCGAATCAATTTTAGAAAATCATAACTAATTATCGTATATCGAAAAATCACGAAATTTGATACGTATAATACTTATGACCAAAACACGGGGTGAAAAATGTTTGAAAAATATTTTACCCATAAAATAGTGAGTTTGATACAAAACTCAAAACCATTGAAATTTTCAATGTTTTGGCCCTATTTTGTATCAACTTCATCAATGGTGATTGATATCAAAAGATAGACTTCACCAAGGTTTTCTAAATTGATTTTAAAATGATTTCAAAACCTTATTTTGGATCATATTCCTTGGGCTCTAAGTACATGACTTGTACACAAGCTTTCCCAATGATCCACCAATAAAATTAGATGAGTTTTGGTTCAACTAGATGCAAAAACTATGCACCTTGAACTCAACTCATATCCTAGCATCTCACATGTATCTAGGGTGTATAAATACACATACATGTCAATTGGATGTGAGATGTGGGTTTTGTTCTCCCTAAACTAGGGTTTCATGCATTTTTCTAAGGCAACTCTACTTGATTCCCTTATAAATGGGACTCCAAGTCATGCCATAGTCCTTAAATCAATTTTAATCAATTTAGATGCATGAAAATGATCATGGCATAATAATAGAAAAATAAATCATGGCCAATGATCATGATGTCAAGGCATATGATGAAATCTAAAAACACATGACATTTAATACCTTAATCCTAAGCATGATCATGACATTTAGATGATAAAAGTAAACATGATGTTATGTCATGGCATATGGCAAACAAATCATGGCATATAAAATATATAGGTATAATAACACCTAAATTTTAATATTAATTGCCTATTTGTTGGGATTAAACATATTTTTCCATATTAACCTAATCTCCCTAGTGTGCCAAAACCCAAAATGGCACACCAACCTCTAAACCTAAATTGTGCCAAAATGATCATTTTATCAAACTCCATAATTAATATTGGCATATCCTAAAATCTTTTAGGATTAAAAACAAATCTATTTCCAAGGTATCCATAACCTTGAAAATAACCTAAAGTGTCACCTTTGCTATGGTTGAGTTAACTACCCATCCATTTAAGGTTGGCACACCCTAACCCATCTAGCGTGAGTCAATCACGCTCTTAGGAACCCAAAACCGATTTGAGCTCCTAGGGTTAATTAGGTATTCCTTAGGGATAACCTCCCTAGATACCTTCCTAATGACCCTCCTAGGCTTGTTAGCCTTGGTCATTTGGGTCTTACCTAGGTTGACTCTAGGGGTGACTCCCCTTGCAACCTTCTTAGTGGCCACCCTAGGTTTCCTAGAAACCCTAGCCACTAGGCACACCCTTTGGTCAACTCTAGGGATGACTTCCCTATTGACCTTGGTCTTCCTAGACCTAATTTGTGTTCCATAGTCAAATGGAACACTATGGTAAGCCACCTTAGGCTTAGGTTTGTGACCCAAACCTTGCTTGCCCTTGGTTGACTTTTGACTCTTAGGTCCTTGGTGTTGACTTTGACTTTTGGACCTTGACTTTTGATCGTTTGACCCTTTAAATTGATTTTGTATAATTTTAAGGGTCTTCTCAAGTTTTTCAAGCCTTGACCTCAAGACTTGATTCTCTAACTCTAATTGCCCAATTTTTGAATTTTGATTTAAATCATGGGCATGGGACTTTCTAGGCATATGCCTAGTCCACTTGGGATTGAAACCTAGGTGCTCTTGCACCTTTCTAATGGTCTCCCTAGGTAAAATTTGTCTAGTATCATTTGACCTAGGTTTATCCTTAGATGAATTATTTTTAGGGACATTAGTCCCAAATTTCTCCTTATTACTAAAATGGACACTTTTAGCTCCTAAGCAAAAATATTTATTCCTATTAGCATTCTTTTCATAAATTGCAAGAGAATTTAAATTCCTAGCATGCCTTTGCCTATTAACTAAAGAAGGTGCATTATTGAAATATACCTTAGGGTTTGCACTAGAGGCTCCCCCTACATGTGTAGCTCCCTCTTTGGTCTTTTTGCTTCCCCTAGGACATTGATTCCTATAATGTCCCCTTGAGTTGCACTTGAAGCATATGATATGCTCCTTGCTCTTGATATTTGGGGAACCGACATCCTTGACTTTTGGAGCCGGTGGAGCTTTCCTAATCTTCTTTGGGCACTTGCTCTTGTAGTGCCCAAATTCCCTACACTCAAAGCACATGATATTATTTTTATTTGAGATTGATGTGTTTGAGTTACCTAGTTCGGTGGTAGGTGCTGGAGTTGTATTTTGAGCTTCCTCATCTTGATTGGATGTTGAAGCTTCTTCTTGTTGCTCCGGTATGGAAGTTCTCTCCTCCCCCTCAATCCTTGAGGTGGATGCTTCTTCCACTTCCTCCACCAACCCGGAAATTGACTCCCTATCAACTTCCGATTCTACTTCCTCTTCCTCTTTGGATGTTGATGATCTCTCAACCTCCAAGTCCTCACTTCCTTGTGAAGATGATGCATTAGCCTCTTCGGTCTCTTCCTCTTGGACCATTGATGGAGCTTTGCCAAATCGCTCCATAGCTCCTTAGCATCCATGCATTCACCTAGGCTACACAAGAATTCATTTGGAATTAAATCAAAAATGAATTTGATTACCTTCTTGTTTTTCTCGAATCTTTGGAGTTGATCTTCACTCCATCTCTTCTTCTTGAGGAAACCACCTTTTGGTCCTCTAGGATACTCAAATCCTTCCATTAATAAAGACCATTCCTCGAGGTCTCTCATCATCAAAAACTCTTCAATTCTCGCCTTCCAAGAATTGAATCCTTCTCGTCCATAGAATGAATAAGGGACCGGTGTGTTGATGTCCCATCCTAATTGATCTTGGACTTCCATCTTTTACCCTCTAGCGTCTTGCTCCCGGTTGTTAATCCGTTGAAGAGCCACCAGGCTCTGATACCACTTGTTGGGAATTTGACGCCCGCTAGAGGGGGGGTGAATAGCGTGATACCGTACGTAGATGAAATTCTTTTGCGTTCGATCGTCTACAATCTTGTTAGCACAGCGGAATAGTAATAACAAATAAATATAACAAGACACACAATCACAACACGATCACAACACAAGCATATAATGTGGTTCGGAACCGTAACGGTTCCTACTCCACGGATCGAGCTCTAACGAGCTCTAGCGACGCCAATGCAATCACTAATCAATAAACTCCTTCTCGACAACAAGTCGGAGGCGGAGAAACCTCGTACACAAGATTACAACAATAATCTAAGGAAATACAAGCAAATACAAAGGAAATGTAAAGAACACTTTACAAAACTAGGGTTTGAGCGCTTTGCTTGTTGGTTGCTTGGATGAGGTTGAAGGGCCTCAAATGCACTCCGCAAATCGCCTTCAAATCGCCTCAAGAAAGCTCCCAAGAACTGATGCCGCAATCTCCACGAGCGGCTTCCTTTTATTTCGTCGGGTGGATTTACGCTGGCGATCACGCCATAAATCACCGATCGGCTTGCCAACATGTAGATGTGAGACAGCGGCTCAATCCGCGTCCTTGCATAACTCGGCCGGCGATCGGCACCGCCATCCCTTAGCGATCGCCGTCGGCTACTGATCGCTTGCTCCATGAGCGGTCGGCCGCCAGAGCTATAAAGCTCTCAACCGGCAGTCGAACTCGAGTCGACTCCCGGCAGTCGAACCGGCCATAATGCCAGTCGACTGCCAACCTCAAGAATGAGATTTTAACCCAAGTATGGTGCCCCCATACTTGCTAGACCACCCTTAGCCTAGACCTAAGCCTTCTAGCCACCTCCATCAGCCTCACGCCTCTCGGATCCCTCCAAGTCATCCATGACTTGTTCATCCATCGCGCTAGCTTCCAGGTGCTTCCATCGGCTATGTCATGCTAACGGTGTCTACACCGCCAAGGCACATTGGAATTACGCCGCCAAGACTCCGCTTGGACTTTACGCCGCCAATATCAATCCCCTTGGACTTCTCAAATGCCAAGACTCAAGCTTGGACTTTCCCTTGCCAACCCATGTTGGACTTTCCATGCCAAGACCCATGCTTGGACTTTCCATTTGCCAAGACCCATGCTTGGACTTCTCATTTGCCAAGACCCATGCTTGGACTTCTCATGCCAAGTGCTCAAGACTTGGACTTTCCCAATTGCCAAGTGTCCCACTTGGACTTTCCATGCCAAGTACCCATGACTTGGACTTTCCCTTGCCAAGACTCATGCTTGGACTTTCCCATAATCACATGGTCAACCCTGGTCAACCATCAAGTCAATTATAACCTGGGTCGATTGTATAAATAATCTCCCCAACATATTAACCGACATTAATGTCAAACATCAATGTCAATCCTATGTCTAACATACTTTGTCAAACATACTTTGTCAAACATCAAAACATCACTCGAGTCAAACTCGAGTCCTGGTCAATCATGACCTGGGCCGATTGCACCAACAGTTCGGAGCGAGCAAGGAAGGAAAGAACGTGATCTAGGAGGCTTCATCTCTTGGAGGATCGTTGCCCACACAACGTCCAAGAGGAGGATAGGACATACAATAGAAGACCAAGAGGTAAACAAGAGGTATAATTCTTGTTTTGGTTTCCTTTTGTTTCTTTGTATTATGTATGTAATTGCATGTGACTAATTTACTTGGATCCCGAAGATAAATACAAAAACCGGCGATCTGTACATCATCTATTCCACGGTTAATCGAGCAAAAGAGTTAGGTTGCTTGAACAACAAGTTTGTTCAAGAGACCACTCTAATCGAATAGCACGATGATGGATCGGTTGCTTGGGTAATCTGTTATCGTCTTGGATTAATTTTTTTTATCCGGGGACGTAGATGGGATCGCCATGCACAAGCAACCAAGTCGAAGAGAGAAGCGAAGTTTCAACCTTCAACCGGCACCTAAAAGTCAAAGGATGTCGGTGTCCCCACCAAGAAGACCAAGGAGCTCATAATATGCTTCAAATGTCGACAACCGGGACATTACCGGAGTCAATGCCCAAAGGGGGAGAAGAAGACTAAAAAGGGAGCATCACAAGTAGGGGGAGCCTCTAAGGCAAACCCTAAGGTATATTTAAATAATTCTCTTTCTTTAAATTATAGGCAAAAGCATGCTAGAAATAATTTTAGCAATCTTGCAATTTATCACAAAGAGCATGCTAGAAATAGGGAGTATTGTTTAGGGGCTAAGAATGTCCACATTACAAATAAGGAGAAATTTGGGACTAATGTCCCTAGAAAAACTCTTCCTAAGGAAAGCATTAGGAAAATATAAAACCATTTAGGCATTAACCCTAAGAAGGGTAGACATATGCCTAGAGGAAATGATATTACCCAAAGACCAAATCAAAATTCAAAAATTGGACAATTGGAGTTGGAAAATCAAGCCTTGAGGTCAAGGCTTGAGAAATTAGAAAAAACTCTTAAGAATATACAAAATCAATTTAAAGGGTTAAATAGTCAAAACCTAGGGTCTAGAAGTCAAAGTCAAAGACCTAGAAAATAAGAACAATCCAAGGGCAAGCCTAAGCCCAAAAAGACCTACCACAATGTTTCATTTGATTATGGAACTCAAATTAGGTCTAGGAAAGCCAAGGTCAATAGGGAAGTCATCCCTAAGGGTAACCAAGGTATGTGTCTAGTGGCTAGGATTTCGAAGAAACCTAGGGTGGCCACTAAGAAGGTTACAAGGGGAGTTACCCCTAGAGTTAACCATGGCAAGACCACATTAACCAAGGCTAACAAGCCTAGAAGGGTCTGTTAGGGCAATCTCTTGCCATGATAAAGTTTTGATGTGTGTGGCAAAAGGTTTAAGTTAGTTTGTTATGTTGATTTGATATGTGCGTTGAAGTCGTGCAGGACTTAGTAATTCGCACATGGAGCCGTGGCAAGTTTCACAAACTCATGACTCGGTCCTTGAGTCGGTGAAGGATGACTTTGCGGAAGTCATGCGCTTGGAGCATCCGAGGGACCGCCGGACGAGGAGCTTGGAGTGAAGCCGGAGGAAGTAGACTTCGAGGCAAGAGACGCGAAGGAGCATTGCAGAGTCGTGCGCCTGATGCTGCCGAGGGACGTGGCCGCGAACGAAGAGAACTTCGAAGGCGAGGGACTCCGAGAGATGAGAGTGAGCGAATGTAACCCGGGAAGGGATAGCTCTTAGGTGAAACTTGGCCATTTGGCTAAGTGTCGGATGGGATTTTCCGACACCAGTCGACTACCATGGAATGGTAGTCGATCGCTCCGATCGGCGATGGTATTGGTATTCGGCTATTTTGAGGCCCGGTGATCATTTGCCATATGTGGCGATCGCGCCAGACTCCTGATCGGCTGCTGAAGGCAACTTGATCGGTAGTCGAAAGGGTTTAGCCGCAGAACCGCTCGTAGCCGACTCGGCGATCGGTGATGAGGTCCATCAATCGACTGCCAAGTGTTCCGTTGGACTACAACAGTCGGGATCCGACGTGTTCGGAGGTCGTTGGAGTGGCGGCAGTCGACTGCCAAGGGCAGCAGTCGACTGATGGCGGCCAACGGGAAGAAAAGCTTCCTCTCTATAAAAAGAGAGGGTGTGGGCTTTTGGATGGCTAATGCTCTTACTCCAAACGACCATCCAAGTCCTCCACAAGCTCTAAACTCTTCTTACTTGCTTTTACTCCATTCTTATTGTAAGAAGAGTGATCTTGATTGTAAAGGTTACCTCCACCTAGCTTGGTGCAAAGGAGAGACCAATAGTGATTGGCTTTGAAGGAGTGATTCACTCGGACGAATCGGGATCGTGGATTAGCGGCGTAGTCGTGAACCACGTTACATCTTGCGTTAGCATTTTGATTCTTGTCTTGTATATTTACTTGTCTTGTCTTATTATATTCCGCTTGCGCTAACCTTTTGTAGACGAGTAAATTACAACATCCAACGTTTGAGGGCTATTCACCCCCCTCTAGCCGGCCGTATCGATCCCCAACAGGGTCATTAGGAGGGTATCTAGGGAGGTTATCCCTAAGGAATACCTAGTAAATCCTAGGAGCTCAAATAGGTTTTGGGTTCCTAAGAGCGTGATCGATTCACGCTAAATGAGTTTAGGTGTGCCAACTTTAAATGGATGGGTAGTTAACCTAACCATGATAAAGGTGGCACTTTAGGTAATTTTCAAGGTTATGGATACCCTGGAAATAGATTTGAATTATGATCCTAAAATATTTTAGGATGTGCCAATACATTATTGGAATTATGAAAAATCAATCAAATTGGCACAATTTAAGTTTAGAGGTATTGGTGTGTTATTTTGGATTTTTGGCATACTTGGGAAATTTTGGGTAATATGGTCAAATATACTTAAGTATAACAAATGACAATTGATATTAAAATTTAGGTATTATATACCTTTACTTTTTGTTTGTCATGCTTAATTTACCATATAACATGTCATGACATCATATTTATTTTTAATCATATAAAATGTCATGAGTATGTTTAGGGTTAGTTTTTTTTAATGTCATGAATATTTAGATTATATCATATGCCATGACATCATGATCATTGGCCATGCTTAGTTAATGTTATCATTTATGTCATGATCATTCATGCATTTAATTTGATTAAAATTAAGTTAAGGACAATGACATGACATGAAGTCCCATGTATAAGGGAATCAAGTAGGGTTGCCTTAGAAAAATACATGAAACCCTAGATTAGGAGAATAAAACTCACATCTCACATCACATTGACATGTATGTATATTTATACACCCTAGATACATGTGAGATGATAGGATATGAGTTAAGTTCAAGGTGCATAGTTTTTGTATCTAGATGAACTCAAACACATCTTATATTAGTTGTGGATCATTGGAAAAGCTAGTGTACAAGTCATGTACATTAAGCCCAAGGAATATGATCCAATATAGGTTTTTAAAATCATTTTAAAATCCTTTTGAAAAACCTTGGTGAAGTCTATCTTTTAATAGCAATCACCATTGATGAAGTTGATACAAAGTGAGCTAAAATATTGAAGTTTTTCTTCACTTTTGAATTTTGTATCAATTTCGATATTTTATAGGTAAACTATTTTTCTAACATTTTTCACCCATTGTATTAGTCATAAGTATTATATGTATGAAGTTTCATGATTTTTCGAATTACGTATAATTATTTATGAATTTTTGAAATTTGAGTCTGATAACTGAAATTCGAAAATTTCAGTTATTAGTCGACTACCCTTGGTGGCAGTCGACTGATTGGCACGACAGTTGACTGATCTCTGATAGAGTCGACTGTCAGGCTGATTTCGAGAAAAACAAGATTGTTTAGCCCGTTTTCAGCTACGGTAAAGTTCCCTAATCACTCTTAACCCTAGGATATGCTTTGGGAAGCATTATAAAGAGTGAAAATCCATTGGATATGGATTAGGAGAGTAGTTAGGGTGATGTATCAAATTTAAGGGGTTGGAAAGTTCAATGTTGAATTTTGAACTTTATTTTTAATGGTTTAGAGTTCCTATTGGCTTAGGGGACTTCCCAAGGACATTGTTAGTGCAATGGTCAAGGGGGAGCAAACATTTAGGGGGAGGTATCCATCATAGGATGATAGATAGTATTTTTTCCTCATAAGGGGGAAATGGGAATTTTGAGATACCCAATTTGGAAATTGGGAGAGTTTGTAGGATTGCCTCTCTTGAGTGATATGAGACTTATCACTAGGAATATTGTAGGCATCCTAGGTATTTTTGAACCAAGGGGGAGATTATAAGATCTCATTGGGACATGAGACATTGACCTCCTTGGAGAAAAACTTTTTGATGTTAGTTAAAAGGGGGAGAATGTTTAGGGAGAATGTTTGGGAGAATTTATGGGATTACCAATTTGGGATAATTGGTAAGAAAATTTGAGTTAGTGTTCTAACTCAAAGGTATGTGTTTTTTGTCAAACATCAAAAAGGGGGAGATTGTTGGTGCAATCGGCCCAGATCACGATTGACCGGACTCGAGTTTGACTCGAGCGATATTTTGATATTTGACATGAAGGTTTAACATTGATGTTTGACATTGATGTCTGATAATGTTTTGGGGAGATTGTTGGTGCAATCGACCAGGGTCATGATTGACCGGACTCGAGTTTGACTCGAGGGGGATTTTGATGGTTGACTGGAGTTGACCATGTCATGGAAAGTCCAAGTCTTGAGTACTTGGCATGAAAAGTCCAAGCATGGGTCTTGGCATGGAAAGTCCAACATGGGTTGGCAAGTAAAGTCCAAGGGTGTAGTCTTGGCCACATAAGTCTAAGGGTGTAGTCCTGGCGGTGAAAGTCCAAGTCATGAGTACTTGGCATTTGGAAAGTCCAAGGGTGGAGACTTGGCAGCATAAATCCAATGGTTGGCGGCGTAAAGTCCAAGCGGAGTCTTGGAAGCGTAAGTCCAATGTGCCTTGGCGGTGTAAACACCATTAGCATGACATAGCCGATGGAAGCACATGAAGGCTAGCGTATGGATGAACAAGTCATGGATGACTTGGAGGGATCCGATAAGCGCGAGGCTGACGGAGGTGGCTAGAAGGCTTAGGTCTAGGCTAAGGGTGGTTTAGCAAGTATGGGGGAACCATACTTGGATTAAAACCTCATGTTTGAGGTGTATCAGTCGACTGGAGTGAGTCAACTAGGGGTTGACTGCGGGGAGTGCCCTAGTAGTCGACTGCTAGAGGTGGGCAGTCGACTGCTGGCCCGAGCAGTCGACTGATCTTGTGATAAGTCGACTGGTGCTCGGTATTTCGGGCATAGAATGGAGTCGGACTCGACTGCTAGGGTTAGAAGTCGAGTGAAGGCTCGATCAGTCGACTGATGTCCTATCTGTTGGATTTTTTTCCAGCATGGATTGCACCGTTGTCTCATAGCAACAGTGTCATCAGTCGACTAATGGTCCCGATCAGTCGACTGATAGGCGAAATCCAGCCCAGGCAGCAGCTATAAAGGAAGCTCGTGGAGGAGAATTTTGTAACCAATTCTTGAGGACTTTTGGGGCGATTTGCTACTGCAAATTAGGGTCTCCAAGTGCATTTCAAGCAACCATCAAGCAAGCAATCAAAAGAGTAATTGTAAAGTGTTGTTTTCTTTACTTGTTGTGTATTTCATTTGTATCTTGCTTGTATTTGTTTCTTACTGTTGTAAGAGCTATTGTACGAGGTTTCTTCACCTCCGGATTGTTCCGAGAAGGAGTTTATTGTTTTAGTGGTGTTTGTGGCATCGCTAGAGCTCTTTAGAGCTCGATCCATGGAGTATGAACCATTCAGTTCTGAACCACATTATATTCTTGTGTAGTGTTTGTGATTGTGTATCGTGTTATTGTTTTTATTATTATTCCGCTATGCACTAATACAATTTGTAGATGCAATCACAAACGAATTCCATAGACGTATCCACGACACTATTCACCCCCCCTCTAGCGGCCACTGAATCCTCAACATACTTGGGGAGGGAAATAAAGTGTTAGGAGAACAAGCACTCGCAAATATATATATTAAATGTGAAGAAAAGGAGAACTTCCCTCAGCTAAGAGTTTGCACAGGCAGTCATAAGGGCCTTGTAGATGAGATTGGTTGAAGAGTCTCACTTCCTCAATGTTGTGTATTCTAAGGGAGGATCCCAGAGTAGTAGAAGGGGGGGGGAGGGAATATCCCTCCCCCCCAATCAGAAAGGGCTTTGCTGTGGACATATGAGGTGCAGAAGAGTCCACGGTCAAAGTAGGAGGGGAAGGAGTTAAATATGTCTGGGAAATCAGTGGAGGAGAATTGGTGGGGGAGTCCATTCTCCTATCATGTTGGGGGGGATGAAAGAATAGAAGGGGAAGGAGAAAGTTCCTCTTGCGGGAAGGAGTAAGGGTTAGAGGAGCAGCCTCCTCCTCAGGGGGCTCAGAGATAATTAGGCGTCGAGGCCTATTTAGTTTTAGGGGAGGAGGAGGAGAAGAGTGAGAGGAAGAAGATATAGGAAGGGTAGAGGAACTGGGGGCATCCTTTCTGCGAAGGCAAAGCTTCTTGCAGGGGGAAGAGGGCATAATAGGGGATTTGCCCCTAATTCGCTTCTTGAAAGGTTTCTTCTTGGTCGCCACAATTTGCTCCCCATTGACCATGACATCCTGCATCATACCGTCTGCAATATCAAATAGCAAGAATAATAGTTAGCAGTCATCAAAGACGTTGTAGGCAATATGTTCGGATAGGAGCAATATCCCACCTATGACGCCTGGATCGGCCCGGGGGAAAGGAGATATCCCATAGCGACTTAGGAGATAGAGCTTCACCAAATCATTAGAATTATAGTGACACTCCCTAAGCACTCGGAAGACTTCCTGGAAAGAGCCTTGAGCCCTACTCTCTTGGAAAGGGGGTAGGTAAGGGAGAGTGGTTTTCCAAGTTTCCGAGTGAGGCATTGGAGTGGGAAGTTGGGAAACGAAGTATAAATCTTCCGAACCCTTATGGGAGGATGATATGTTTACAAGAAATTGACAATCTTGTCGACTGGCAAAGTAAAAAATACCTTCTTTTGAAGACTTTAGTTGAAAAAGACAGTGAAATAGTAGGGGGATAGATTAAGGTTTATATGTCAGAAGATTATTACTGCCCCTGTTAATATACGGAAGGCATTAGGGGCCAGTTGGTTAATAGGTAGTTGGTAGAAATCTAGGATATCATTGTAAACTGGGGGTATAGGCAAACGTAGATCGTTTAGTAGTTGGTCGGGGGAAAAATAGCAACAACCATGAGGGGGACTATGGGGCTTGAAAGAAGCCGCAGCGAAATGACATGGTATGTAGGGATCTATGTATTGACCCTTGTTGGCAAAATAGGAGCTTTAAGCATTTAGGCGAGTAACCGTTTTTTCATACCAAGGGGTCGGCTTAGGGTTTTTTGAGGCCATAGTTGTGAAGGGGAAGGACGACTGGTGGTGAAAGGGGAAGAAATAAGAGAAGTTAAGGAGAGGGGTGTAAAATACGGAAAAAAAATTATTATATGGATTAACCCTTTTAATTAATTGGGTTTAATTGGTGGGTTAATTGGGTTTAATCAAGGATGATTAGCTAATTGGGCTTAATCAAGGAATTTGTTAAGAAGTGTTAGTGAAAGCCTTAGAGTCAATCATGTGATGATTGTTGTATGAACGTTATTGTATCATATTCCTATTTATAAAGGCATGGTTATTATATTTACTTGTATTGGTGTCAAATAACTAAATATAATAACGTCCTTGAGTAGTAGGTTCTTATCTATATCAATCGATTGGTTGAATCGATAATGAGATGATATAGAGAACACTACTCTTAATCATTCCTAGTCAAGTATTAACATTCAGGGACAATGTTAATGCATAGAGACTAGTATGTAGGTCAACACGATAACTTGATCTCACAAGTCATGGATATGAGATATAAGTTGACACATGGGTATGCATTTGAGAATGTATACTGAATGACCCGCCATGAGAAAATATCATGGATCATTATATGAGTGTCATATACTTTCTCATGTGGCTATTAGTATGACTATTAGTCCTTAGACTTGAAGTCACCATTGTTCCCTACATAAGGAGTTGCATACTTTGGCTTCGTCAAACGTCACCCGTAAATGGGTGAACTATAAAGGCGATTACTGGGTATGTGACAAATTATGCAGAGGAATATGAGTGATGTAGATGGGATCTATCCCTCCTATATGACGGGGGTGACATCGATATTCTTGATAGAGTGAGACCACGAAGTGCATGACCATGCCCAAATGAGTCAATATGAGATATTGAGCTCATTTGATTAGAGTGAGTCTACTTGGAGTTAAAGATATAGATTGTACCGAGGATGACACGGTCTATGCCTCAATTGGTCAATCTATATGTCAAGGATAGATGGACATTGTCACATATTGTGAGAGTCACAATTAGTAGTCACAAAAGTGATGTTGGAGCTCAACATTCTTGTAACTTGGGTAGCAATGATGTGTTGCTAGATACCGCTCATTGCTTATGTTCCTAAATCAGTTTAGGGACATTGTCAACGTTACAAGAACCTATAGGGTCACACACAAAGAGCAATTAGATGGAGATTAGGTTCATATGATGAACCATGAGGATTAGGTTCATGTGATGAACCAAATTGGATTAAGAGTAATCCTAATTAGATTAATTGAGTTGGACTCAATTTGATTCAAGTGTTGAATGAGTCTAATTTAGATTTGATTCATCAAATCAATTTAAATTAATAAATAGAGATTCATTAAATTAAATTGACTTGAATTAAATGGTTGGATTTGATCAACCATGGGAGAAAAGAGGTCAAGTTTGACTTGACTTGAGAGGGAAGATGAAAGGTCAAGTTTGACTTGACCAAATGTCATGTCATGATGATGACTTGGATGGTCGGCCAATGATGATGTTCCACATCATCATTGACTTATCAATTGGTGTCACCTCATGAGGGAGACCAAGAGTCATTGGCTCTTGGAGTTACATGCATGCATGTAACCCCCCAAAACATGAAGTGGTCGGCCACTATTCTCATTAGATGAGAATTGATTTGGTGAGTTACTCCAACTTCATCTTCTTCCTTGGATCTTCCTCTCAAGCTTGCTCTCCCATCCCTCTCCTGTTAGTGAAAGCCCTAGAGCCAATCATGTGATGATTGTTGTATGGACTTTATTGTATCATATTCCTATTTATAAAGGCATGGTTATTATATTTACTTGTATTGGTGTCAAATAACTAAATATAATAATGTCCTTGAGTAGTAGGTTCTTATCTATATCAATCGATTGGTTGAATCGATAATGAGATGATATAGAGAACACTACTCTTAATCATTCCTAGTCGAGTATTAACATTCAGGGACAATGTTAATGCGTAGAGACTAGCATGTAGGTCAACAAGATGACTTGATCTCACAAGTCATGGATATGAGATATCAAGTTGACACATGGGTATGCATTGGAGAATGTATACTGAATGACCCGCCATGAGAAAGTATCGTGGATCGTTATATGAGTGTCATATACTTTCTCATGTGGCTATTAGTATGACTATTAGTCCTTAGACCTGAAGTCACCATGGTTCCCTACATAAGGAGTTGCATACTTTGGCTTCGTCAAACGTCACCCATAAATGGGTGGACTATAAAGGCGATTACTGGGTATGTAACAAATTATGCGGAGGGATGTGAGTGATGTAGATGGGATCTATCCCTCCTATATGACAGGAGTGACATCGATATTCTTGATAGAGTGAGACCACGAAGTGCATGGTCATGCCCAAATGAGTCAATATGAGATATTGAGCTCATTTGATTAGAGTGAGTCTACTTGGAGTTCAAGATTTAGATTGTACCGAGGATGACATGGTCTATGCCTCGATTGGTCAATCTAGATGTCAAGGATAGAGGGACATTGTCACATATTGTGAGAGTCACAATTAGTAGTCACAAAGGTGATGTTGGAGCTCAACATTCTTGTAACTTGGGTAGCAATGATGTGTTGCTAGATACCGCTCATTGCTTATGTTCCTAAATCGGTTTAGGGACATTGCCAACGTTACAAGAACCTATAGGGTCACACACATAAGAGCAATTAGATGGAGATTAGGTTCATATGATGAACCATGAGGATTAGGTTCATGGGATGAACCAAATTGGATTAAGAGTGATCCAAATTAGACTAATTGAGTTAGACTCAAGTTGATTCAAGTGTTGAATGAGTCTAATTTATATTTGATTCATCAAATCAATTTAAATTAATGAATAGAGATTCATTAAATTAAATTGACTTGAGTCAAGTGGTTAGATTTGATCAACCATGGGAGATTAGAGGTCAAGTTTGACTTGACTTGAGAGGGAAGATGAAAGGTCAAGTTTGACTTGACCAAATGTCATGTCATGATGATGACTTGGCATGGCCGGCCAATGATGATGCTCCACATCATCATTGACTTTGTCAATTGGTGCCACATCATGAGGAAGACCAAGAGGCATGGAAGTTACATGCATGCATGTAACCTCCCAAGCCATAATGTGGCCGGCCAACACCATTAGGGGTTATGATGGTGAAATTTATTTTTTGTGAGTTATTCAAACTTCATCTTCTTCCTTGGAATTTTTCTCTCAAGCTCTCTACCTCTCCCAACCTCATCTTGCCGAGATCTTCTAGGAGTGCTAGCACACTCAAGTTTGTCTCTTTCTCCACCTATTGCTTGTGTGGATACCATAGAGAGTGTGCACTTGACACTCTCGAGTTCCTGCAAACTTTTGGGCCGAGCGGGATAAGCGAAGGGCATCGCTACGAGGTAATGTTCTAACCTCTTAGATCTAAGGTAGATCTAGGGTTTTGTAAGCACATACATGTTTTTATATTTTATACTTTGCGGATCCGTGGCGGGGCTTAGGGGTTTCCTTGCAAAAGCGGTTTTGCGGCTCGGAAAAACCCAGCGATGGTATCGAGCCACGTCGAAGCATGTATGTGTTTCGTCTTTGTAATTTTTGTATTAGATATAAAAATTACAGATTTATATGTTTCTGTAAATTTCCTAATTTTATAGAATTTTTGGGTATTTTTCTCAAAAGTCGAAGCAACAAGTGTTGGGACACTTGTAGGCTTCAACCGTCGAAAAACTCTCAGCTGAGTTCTGCTTTAGGTTTTTGGGACAGCGACTTAAGTTGCTGTAGGATCGTAGTAGGGACACTCACAAAGTTAATTTTTGAGTATGGGCGCTGCCTATCCCGAAAGGGCTTTGTCCTTGATCGCGCCGGAAACTTAGCGGCCGTTCTGGAGAGGTGACTTATTAATTTGAAAAAAAAATTAAGAAAAATTATAGAAATTTCTGTAAAAATACATAATTTAGAATTATGTATAATTCTGTGATTGTCATGGCCCAATGACCCCAATTTGATTGGATTATGTGTGTTGTAATTCATAATACGGCCTGCGTGCCGTTTTGTGGTTGTGCGTGTCGTATAGTGTATGCGACCTGCGCGTCGTACCTCTTCTTTTGATATTCTAATTGTAATTAGTTTTTAGACTCGAATGTAACTCGAGTTTCATATTTGTAATGTACAAAATGGAGCGGTGGAAAGTCCACTCGAAGACGAGATTACGAGAAGGGTGACGACGACACATGACGGTCAAAGGAAGCGCTTGGAGAAGCCGCTAGCCTTAGGTTGACCGTCCGATCTTCTCATTGGCTTGAGAAGATCATAGTAGGGCCATGACTATATCACATTTAATTATATATATATATATTTAATTGATTTTGCTTGTATGTATGTGATGCATACTAGTAGAATAATACATGTATGTATATGATGCATGCTAGGATAATTTTCTTGTATGTATATGATGCATGCTAGAATAATGAATGTATGTATATGATGCATGCTAATATAGGATAATAAAGGCCTAAATGCGTATAAGATACACATTACGATTAGATTAGATCATAATCGAATCAACTCGAAAATGCCTACCGAGCCTTGATACCCATCACTACCTCGATCATTTGTTGTTGTTGAATGCGCCAGCGAGCAAGCATATTATCTTGGTAGGGTGCGGAGGGACAATCTTGGTCCCGCCTATCACGCTTGGGTTAGAGTAAGCTCAATTAGATTGAGCAAAACTAGTTAACTCATTTGGATCGAGTAGAACTATAGGCATATTCCAATCGTTGGAACGATAGGTCAAGATCGCATTTACACTAAATCTTGGGCGATTTAGCCAAAGCTAACTCAAGGTCTTTTGTAAATGTGGGTCTTGATCCTATAAACAATAGTTGCATAGAGATGTAATCGGTAATGTGTTACCCACCGATCATACTAAGTCTTGGGCGATTTAGCCAAAGCTAACTCAAGGCTTAGTATGATGTGGATCTTGTCCCGCAAGAATTATAGCTAGTTTGTATGAATCTAGTAATGTGGTTTGACCATCCATAACTCGATTCTACAAAAATTTCTATAATTCAGTGGGAGCATCATTTAATTAAAGGCCTAATTAAATGATAAAGGAATATGATATTAATTCTACTGCATTGTATGTTGTAGATAACTATGTAAACCGAAACACGAACACTCTCTCTCTGTATCAGTCCTTGAGAAGGACAAGCTCGATGGAAGCAAATTTCTGGGTGATGCAGGAACAGATTGTTCTCACCCAAGAAAGGAAGTTGTCGTCTGGAAGCGACCCATTAGGAGCCCTCCTCACCCCTTGCCTCGTGAGCTGACAAAGATGCTTACAAGAAGCATCAAGATGATGCATTAGATGTGTCATGTCTAATGCTCGCGACCATGAACTCTGAGCTTCAGAAGCAACACGAGTTCATGAATGCTTATGATATGGTTGGACATCTTCGTCAACTATATCAAGGACAAGCTAGGCATGAGAGATATGAAGTCTCTAAGGCATTATTTGGGTCCAAGATGCAAGAAGGGACTCCTGTAGGTACATATGTACTCAAGATGATTGGGTACGTAGAAAACCTACAAAGGCTGGGATTCCCACTTGGCCAAGAGCTGGCCACTGACCTGATCTTGCAATCTTTGCCACAAGCCTTCAATCAATTTGTCATGAATTATAACATGAATGAAATTGATAAGCCATTACCTGAAATGCTCAAAGATGTTGAGAATCACGAGCTTAACCTTAAGAAGGGTAAATCTGGCACCATTTTGATGGTGCAGAAGAAGAAAGGCAAGGGCAAGCCTAAAGGTAAGGGAAAGTCCCAAGCCAAGGGCAAAGGCAAAGAACTTAAACCCAAAGGAGGGGTAGCCAAGGAAGGGGCTTGCTTCCACTGCAAGGAAGCAGGACACTGGAAGCGTAACTGCAAGGCATACCTGGAAGATCTTAAGAAGAAGAGAAGTGAGACTTCTACTTCAGGTATAAATGTTATAGAAGTCAATCTATCTATTTCTTCATCATGGGTATTAGATACCGGATGTGCATCTCACATTTGTACCAATGTGCAGGGGCTGAGAAATAGCAGGGCATTGACAAAGGGCGAGGTGGACCTACGAGTAGGCAATGGAGCAAGGGTTGCTGCTGTTGCTGTAGGAACTTATGATCTATCTCTACCCTCTGGGCTTGTACTAGAATTAGATGAATGTTGTTATGTGCCTGCCTTAACTAAGAACATCATTTCAGTTTCTTGTTTGGACAAGAAAGGTTTTTCATTTATAATAAAGAACAAATGTTGTTCAGTTTATTTAAATGATATGTTCTATTGTAGTGCACCTCTAATGAACGGACTCTACTTTCTAGACTTAGAGAGCCCTATCTATAACATAAGTACCAAGAGGTTCAAGTCAAATGAGTTGAACCAAACCTATCTCGCATTCGCTTAGGTTACATAAATAAGAGTCGCTTATCTCAGCTCCATAAGGGTGGGCTGCTAGACTCATTTGATTTTGAATCATATAAGACATGCGAGCCTTGCCTTTTAGGCAAGATGACCAAGACTCCCTTTAGTGGACACAGCGAAAGAGCAACAAATTTGTTAGGACTTATACATAGTGATGTATGTGGTCCTTTCAATGTTGTTGCTAGAGGTGGTTACAGGTACTTCATTACATTTACCGATGACTTCAGTAGATATGGTTATGTGTATCTTATGACATATAAATCAGAATCCTTTAAAAAGTTCAAAGAATTCAAGAATAAAGTACAAAACCAGTTTGGCAAGAGTATTAAGATACTTCGATCAGATCGAGGTGGAGAATACCTTAGCCATGAGTTTCGTGACTATCTAGCTGAGTGTGGGATTCTATCCCAACTTACTCCTCCTGGAACACCATAGTGGAATGGTGTATCCGAAAGGAGGAATCGTACCCTATTAGATATAGTACGATCTATGATGAGTCACACAGATCTTCCTATATCCTTTTGGGGATATGCTCTAGACACATCAGCCTTTACCCTTAACCATGTACCATCTAAGGCTGTCATAAAGACACCATATACGATATGGACAGGGAGAAATCCCAAGATGTCTTTTATGAGGATTTGGGGTTGTGAGGCTTACGTTCGACGTCAAGTCTCAGACAAACTGGGACCCAAATCTGATAGGTGCTATTTTGTTGGATATCCCAAGGATACAAAGGGATATTACTTCTACATTCCCAGTCAGCACAAAGTGTTTGTGGCAAAGACTGGAGTTTTTCTAGAAAGGGATTTTGTTTCTAGAAAAATTAGTGGGAGTACCTTCGATCTTGAAGAAATTCAAGATAAGGACCATAGCACTGAGCCCTTGATGGAGGTTGAACAGGAACCACAAAGTGTTGTGGGTGATGAGATTGTTGCACAAAGAGTTATGGACACGGTATCTTTATGAGATTGCTTGGCCTAAGTCATAGTACATACATTGATACGGTATTACTTCGGTTTGCCATGCAGAATTCCAAGAAAGGACTTCTGTCGATGTCACATGGTGTGAGTCTTTCGAAGACTCAAAGTCCCTCTTCTAGAGAGGAGAGAGACCGCATGGATAAGATCCCTTATGCATCTGCTATAGGATCTATCATGTACGCCATGTTGTGTACTCGTCCTGATGTCTCGTATGCTTTGAGCATGACGAGTAGATACCAGTCAGATCCAGGTGAGCGTCACTGGATAGCAGTCAAGAATATTCTTAAGTACTTGAGAAGGACTAAAGAATATTTCTTGATATTTGGAGGTGATGAAGAGCTAGCTGTAAAGGGTTACAGCGATGTCAGCTTCCAAACTGACCAGGATGATTATAGATCGCAGTCAGAGTTCGTTTTTTGCTTGAATGGTGGCGCTGTGAGCTGGAAGAGTTCGAAGCAGGACACAGTTGCTGATTCTATAACAGAAGCCGAGTATATCGCTGCATCTGAGGCAGCAAAGGAGGCAGTTTGGATCCGCAAGTTCATTACTGAGCTTGGGGTGGTTCGTAGCATTGCAGATCCCATAGAGCTCTATTGTGACAACAATGGAGCGATTGCACAGGCTAAGGAACCTCGCTCGCACCAGCGGACCAAACACATACTATGGCGCTTCCATCTCATTCGAGAGATTATCGATAGAGGAGATGTGAAGGTTTACAGAGTACCCACAGAGGCTAACATCGCAGATCCCTTGACCAAGGCTTTGGCACAGAAAAAGCATGATGGTCACACTAGGTCATTGGGTATTAGATACTACGGTGATTGGCACTAGTGCTAGTGGAAGATTGTTAGTGAAAGCCCTAGAGTCAATCATGTGATGATTGTTGTATGGACTTTATTGTATCATATTCCTATTTATAAAGGCATGGTTATTATATTTACTTGTATTGGTGCCAAATAACTAAATATAATAATGTCCTTGAGTAGTAGGTTCTTATCTATATCAATCGATTGGTTGAATCGATAATGAGATGATATAGAGAACACTACTCTTAATCATTCCTAGTCGAGTATTAACATTCAGGGACAATGTTAATGCGTAGAGACTAGCATGTAGGTCAACAAGATGACTTGATCTCACAAGTCATGGATATGAGATATCAAGTTGACACATGGGTATGCATTGGAGAATGTATACTGAATGACCCGCCATGAAAAAGTATCGTGGATCGTTATATGAGTGTCATATACTTTCTCATGTGGCTATTAGTATGACTATTAGTCCTTAGACCTGAAGTCACCATGGTTCCCTACATAAGGAGTTGCATACTTTGGCTTCGTCAAACGTCACCCGTAAATGGGTGGACTATAAAGGCGATTACTGGGTATGTAACAAATTATGCGGAGGGATGTGAGTGATGTAGATGAGATCTATCCCACCTATATGACGGGAGTGACATCGATATTCTTGATAGAGTGAGACCACGAAGTGTATGGCCATGCCCAAATGAGTCAATATGAGATATTGAGCTCATTTGATTAGAGTGAGTCTACTTGGAGTTCAAGATTTAGATTATACCGAGGATGACACGGTCTATGCCTCGATTGGTCAATCTAGATGTCAAGGATAGAGGGACATTGTCACATATTGTGAGAGTCACAATTACTAGTCACAAAGGTGATGTTGGAGCTCAACATTCTTGTAACTTGGGTAGCAATGATGTGTTGCTAGATACCGCTCATTGCTTATGTTCCTAAATCGGTTTAGGGACATTGCCAACGTTACAAGAACCTATAGGGTCACACACATAAGAGCAATTAGATGGAGATTAGGTTCATATGATGAACCATGAGGATTAGGTTTATGGGATGAACCAAATTGGATTAAGAGTAATCCAAATTAGACTAATTGAGTTAGACTCAAGTTGATTCAAGTGTTGAATGAGTCTAATTTATATTTGATTCATCAAATCAATTTAAATTAATGAATAGAGATTCATTAAATTAAATTGACTTGAGTCAAGTGGTTAGATTTGATCAACCATGGGAGATTAGAGGTCAAGTTTGACTTAACTTGAGAGGGAAGATGAAAGGTCAAGTTTGACTTGACCAAATGTCATGTCATGATGATGACTTGGCATGGCCGGCCAATGATGATGCTCCACATCATCATTGACTTTGTCAATTGGTGCCACATCATGAGGAAGACCAAGAGGCATGGGAGTTACATGCATGCATGTAACCTCCCAAGCCATAATGTGGCCGGCCAACACCATTAGGGGTTATGATGGTGAAATTTATTTTTTGTGAGTTATTCAAACTTCATCTTCTTCCTTGGAATTTTTCTCTCAAGCTCTCTACCTCTCCCAACCTCATCTTGCCGAGATCTTCTAGGAGTGCTAGCACACTCAAGTTTGTCTCTTTCTCCACCTATTGCTTGTGTGGATACTATAGAGGAGTGTGCACTTGACACTCTCGAGTTCCGGCGAACTTTTGGACGAGCAGGATAAGCGAAGGGCATCGCTACGAGGGTAATGTTCTAACCTCTTAGATCTAAGGTAGATCTAGGGTTTTTGTAAGCACATACATGTTTTTATATTTTATACTTTGCACGGATCCGTGGCCGGGGCTTCCGAGGTTTCCGCAACGCAAAAAGCGGTTTTTGCAGCTCGGAAAAACCCAACATCTCCTTGGCCGAACCATCCTAAGGGTGCTAGCACACTCAAGGTTGTGTTTTCTCCACCTATTTCTTGTGTGGATACCAATAGAGGAGTGTACACTTGACACTCTAGAGTTCCGACAAGCTATTTGGATGAGCGGGATTTGCGAAGGGCGTCACATCGAGGGTAACACTCTCAACTTCTAGATCTAAGGTAGATCTAGGTTTACTTATCACATACATATTTTTATTTTAATATATCTTCGCACGGATCCGTGGCCGAACTTCCAGAGTTTCCGCAACGCAAAAAATGGTTTTTGCGGCTCGGAAAGTCCAACAGTGGTATCAGAGCCACGTGCAAAGCATGTATGTGTTTCGTTTTTTATAGTTTTGTATTAGATATAAAAATTACAGATTTTTATGTTTTTGTAAATTTCCTATTTTTATCGAATTTTTGGGTATTTTTCTCGAAGAGTCGAAGCAACGAGTGTTGGGACACTTGTAGGCTTCAACCATCGAGAAAAACTCTTCGAAACGGCGAGTTCTCGCTTTAGGTTTTTGGGACAGTGACTTAAGTCGCTGTAAGATCGTAGTAGGGACACTCGCAAAGTTTATTTTGCGAGTAGGGGTGCTGCCCCTATCCCCGAAAGGGGTCTTGTCCCGCGATCGCGCCCGGAAACCACTTAGCTGGACCGTTACGGAGAGGTGACTCATAAAATTGAAAAAAAAAATAGGAAAAATTATAGAAATTTTCTGTAAAAATACATAATTTAGAATTATGTATAATTATGTGATTGTCATGGCCCAAGAACCCTAATATGATTGGATGATGATGTGTTGTAATTCATAATACGGCCTGCGTGCCATTTTTGTGGTTGTGCGTGCTGTATAGTGTATGCGACCTGCGCGTCGTACCTCTTCTTTTGAAATTCTAGTTGTAAATAGTTTTAGACTCGAATGTAACTCGAGTTTCATATTTGTAATGTACAAAATGGAGCGGTGAAAAGTCCACATGTAGACGAAGTTACGAGAAGGGTGCTGACGACACATGGTGGTCAAAGGAAGCGCTTGGAGAAGCCGCTAGCCCTAGGTTGACCGTCAGATCTTCTCATTGGCTTGAGAAGATCGTAGTAGGGTCATGACCACATCACAGTTAATTATATATATATATATATATTTGATTTTGCTTGTATGTATGTGATGCATGCTAGTAGAATAATGCTTGTATGTATATGATGCATGCTAGAATAGTGCTTGTATGTATGTGATGCATGCTAGTATAGGATAATAAAGTCCTCAATGCGTATATGATACACATTATGATTAGATTAGATCTTAATCGAATCAACTCGAAAAAATGCCTACCAAGTCCTTGATACCCATCACTACCTCGATCATTTGTAGTTATTGAATCTGCCAAAGCAGAGCAACGCATATTATCTTGGTAGGGTGCGGAGGGACAATCTTGGTCCCGCCTATCACGGCTTGGGTTAGAGTAAGCTCAATTAGATTGAGTAAAACTAGTTAACTCAATTGGATCGAGTAGAACTATAGGCATATTCCAACTGTTGGAAAGATAGGATAAGATCGCATTTACACTAAATCTTGGGCGATTTAGCCAAAGCTAACTCAAGGTCTTTTGTAAATGTGGGTCTTGATCCTATAAACAAGAGTTGCATAGAGATGTAATCGGTAATTTGTTACCCACCGATCGTACTAAATCTTGGGCGATTTAGCCAAAGCTAACTCAAGGCTTAGTATGATGTGGATCTTGTCCCGCAAGAATTATAGCTAGTTTGTATGAATCTAGTAATGTGGTTTGACCACATCCATAACTCGATTCTATAAATTTTCTATAATTCAGTGGGAGCATCATTTGATTAAAGGCCTAATTAAATGATAAAAAGGAATATGATATTAATTCTCTGCATTGTATGTTGTAGATTACTATGTCGACAAACACGAACACTCTCTCTCTGCGTTCTGTCCTTGAGAAGGACAAGCTCAATGGAGCAAATTTCCTGGACTGGTACAGGAACCTAAGAATTATTCTCACCCAAGAAAGAAAATTGTACGTCCTGGAGCAGCCCATTCCGGAGGCACCTCCTGCCACTGTCTCACGAGCTGACAAAGATGCTTACAAGAAACATCAAGATAATGCATTAGATGTGTCATGTCTAATGCTCGCGACCATGAACTCTGAGCTTCAGAAGCAACACGAGTTCATGAATGCTTATGATATGGTTGAACATCTTCGTCAACTATATCAAGGACAAGCAAGGCACGAGAGATATGAAGTCTCTAAGGTATTGTTTGGTTCCAAAATGCAAGATGGGACTCCCGTAGGTCCATATGCACTCAAGATGATTGGGTACGTAGAAAACCTACAGAGATTGGGATTCCCCCTTGGCCAAGAGCTGGCCACTGACTTAATCTTGCAGTCTTTGCCGCAAAGCTATAATCAATTTGTCATGAATTACAACATGAATGAAATTGATAAGCCACTGCCTGAGATGCTCAGTATGTTGAGAACTGCTGAGCTCAACCTTAAGAAGGGAAAAATCTGACGCCATTTTGATGGTGCAAAAGAAGAAAGGCAAAGGCAAGCCTAAAGGTAAGGGAAAGTCCCAAGCCAAGGGCAAAGGCAAGGAACTGAAACCCAAAGGAGGGGTGGCCAAGGAAGGGGCTTGCTTCTACTGCAAGGAAGTTGGACACTGGAAGCGTAACTACAAGGCATACCTGGAAGATCTTAAGAAGAAGAGAAGTGAGACTTCTACTTCAGGTATAAATGTTATAGAAGTCAATCTATCTATTTCTTCATCATGGGTATTAGATACCGGATGTGCATCTCACATTTGTACCAATGTGCAAGTGCTGAGAAATAGCAGGGCATTGACAAAGGGCGAGGTGGACCTACGAGTAGACAATGGAGCAAGGGTTGTTGCTGTTACTGTAGGAACTTATGATCTATCTCTGCCCTCTGGGCTTGTACTAGAATTAGATGAATGTTGTTATGTGTCTGCTTTAACTAAGAACATAATTTCGATTTCTTGTTTGGATAAGAAAGGATTCACATTTATAATAAAGAACAAATGTTGTTCAGTTTATTTAAATGATACGTTCTATTGTAGTGCACCTTTAATGAACGGACTCTACTTTCTAGACTTAGAGAGTCCTATCTATAACATAAGTACCAAAAGGTTCAAGTCAAATGAGTTGAACCAAACCTATCTCTGGCGTTGTCGCTTAGGTCACATAAATGAGAGTCACTTATCCAAACTTCATAAGGATGGGCTGCTAGACTCATTTGATTTTGAATCATATGAGACATGCGAGTCTTGCCTTTTAGGCAAGATGACTAAGACTCCCTTTAGTGGACACAGAAAAAGAGCAACGGACTTGTTAGGACTTATACATAGAGATATATGTGGCCCTTTCAATGTTGCTGCTAGAAGTGGTTACAGGTACTTCATTACATTTACTGATGACTTCAGTAGATATGGTTATGTGTATCTTATGACACATAAATCTGAATCCTTTGAAAAGTTCAAAGAATTCAAGAATGAAGTACAAAACCAGCTTGGCAAGAGTATTAAGATACTTCGATCAGATCGAGGTGGTGAATACCTTAGCCATGAGTTTCGTGACTATCTAGCTGAGTGTGGGATTCTATCCCAACTCACTCCTCCTGGAACACCACAGTGGAATGATGTATCCAAAGGAGGAATCGTACCCTATTAGATATGGTACGATCTATGATGAGTCACACAGATCTTCCTATATCCTTTTGGGGATATGCTCTAGACACAGCAGCCTTTACCCTTAACCGTGTACTATCCAAGGTTGTGGTAAAGACACTATATACGATATGGACAGGGAGAAATCCCAAGATATCTTTCATGAGGATTTGGGGTTGTGAGGCTTACATTCGACGTCAAGTCTCAGACAAACTGGGACCCAAATCTGATAGGTGCTATTTTGTTGGATATCCCAAGGATACAAAGGGATATTACTTCTACATTCCCAGTCAGCACAAAGTGTTTGTGGCAAAGACTAGGGTTTTTTTAGAAAGAGATTTTGTTTCTAGGAAAACTAGTGGGAGTACATTCGATCTTGAAGAAATTCAAGATAAGGACCATAGCACTGAGCCCTTGATGGAGGTTGAACAGGAACCACAAAGTGTTGTGGGTGATGAGATTGTTGCACAAAGAGTTATGGAATAACCACCTGTTCATGTAGACCTACCTCTTCGCAGGTCTGATAGGGTACGTCGTCAGCCTGAGAGATATTCATTTCTCTTGTCTGACCATGATGACATTATGCTCATTGAGAATGAGCTTACCTCCTATCAGGAAGCTGTGATGAGCCCAGATTCTGAGAAATGGCTAGAGGCCATGAGATCCGAGATGGAATCCATGTACACCAATCAAGTATGGACTTTGGTTGATCCACCTGAAGGGGTCAGACCCATTGGGTGTAAGTGGGTCTTTAGGAGAAAAACTGACATGGATGGACTTATGCATACCTATAAGGGTCGATTGGTTGCTAAAGGTTTCAAGCAAATTCATGGTATTGACTATGATGAAACCTTTTCTTCAGTGGCGATGTTTAAGTCCATTCGGATCTTGCTTGCTATTGCAGCATACCACAATTATGAGATCTGGCAGATGGATGTCAAAACCGCATTTCTGAATGGAAACTTACTCGAGGATGTGTACATGACACAACCTGAGGGTTGTGAAGATCCACAGCATACTGGGAAAGTATGCAAGCTGCAAAGGTCTATTTATGGGCTAAAGCAAGCCTCTCGGAGCTGAAATCTTCGATTCGATGATGCGATCAAACAGTTTGGTTTCATCAAGAATGAAGATGAACCCTGTGTCTACAAGAGGGTTAATGGGAACACAGTTATCTTCCTTGTATTGTATGTGGATGACATACTACTCATTGGGAATGACATCCCTTCGCTACAGTCTGTGAAGACTTGGCTGGAGACGTACTTCTCAATGAAGGACTTAGGTGAAATAGCCTGTATTCTAGGCATCAAGATCTATAAAGATAGATCTAAGAGATTGCTTGGCCTAAGTCAGAGTACATATATTGACACGGTATTACTACGATTTGGCATGCAGAATTCCAAGAAGGGACTTCTGTCGATGTCACATGGTGTGAGTCTTTCGAAGATTCAAAGTCCCTCTTCTAGAGAGGAGAGAGACTGCATGGATAAGATCCCTCATGCATCTGCTATAGGATCTATCATGTACATCATGCTATGTACTCGTCCTGATGTCTCGTATGCTTTGAGCATGACAAGTAGATACCAGTCAGATCCAGGTGAGCGTCACTAGATAGTAGTCAAGAATATTCTTAAGTACTTGAGAAGGACTAAAGAATATTTTTTGATATTTGAAGGCGATGAGGAGCTAGCTGTAAAGGGTTACAGCGATGCCCGCTTCCAAACTGACCAGGATGATTATAGATCGCAGTCAGGGTTCGTGTTTTGCTTGAATGGTGGCGCTGTGAGCTGGAAGAATTCCAAGTAGGACATAGTTGCTGATTCTACAACAGAGGCCGAATATATCGATGCTTCCATATCATTCGAGAGATTATCGATAGAGGATATGTGAAGATTTGCAGAGTACCCATAGAGGCTAACATCGCAGATCCCTTGACCAAGGCTTTGGCACAGAAAAAGCATGATGGTCACACTAGGTCATTGGGTATTAGATACTATGGTGATTGACATTAGTGCTAGTGGGAGATTGTTAGTGAAAGCCCTAGAGTCAATCATGTGATGATTGTTGTATGGACTTTATTGTATCATATTCCTATTTATAAAGGCATGGTTATTATATTTACTTGTATTGGTGTCAAATAACTAAATATAATAACGTCCTTTAGTAGTAGGTTCTTATCTATATCAATCGATTAGTTGAATCAATAATGAGATGATATAAAGAATACTACTCTTAATCATTCCTAGTCAAGTATTAACATTCAGGGACAATGTTAATACATAGAGACTAGCATGTAGGTCAACAAGATGACTTGATCTCACAAGTCATGGATATGAGATATCAAGTTGACACATGGGTATGCATTGGAGAATGTATACTGAATGACCTGCCATGAGAAAGTATCATGGATCATTATATGAGTGTCATATACTTTCTCATGTGTCTATTAGTATGACTATTAGTCCTTAGACTTGAAGTCACCATGGTTCCCTACATAAGGAGTTGCATACTTTGGCTTCGTCAAACGTCACCCGTAAATGGGTGAACTATAAAGAATATTACTGGGTATGTGACAAATTATGCGGAGGGATGTGAGTGATGTAGATGAGATATATCCCTCCTATATGACGGGGGTGACATCGATATTCTTGATAGAGTGAGACCACGAAGTGCATGGTCATGCCCAAATGAGTCAATATGAGATATTGAGCTCATTTGATCAGAGTGAGTCTACTTGGAGTTCAAGATATAGATTGTACCAAGGATGAAACGGTCTATGCCTCAATTGGTCAATCTAGATGTCAAGGATAGATGAACATTGTCACATATTGTGAGAGTCACAATTAGTAGTCACAAAGGTGATGTTGGAGCTCAACATTCTTGTAACTTGGGTAGCAATGATGTGTTGCTAGATACCGCTCATTGCTTATGTTCCTAAATCGATTTAGGGGCATTGCCAACGTTACAAGAATCTATAAGGTCACACACAAAGAGCAATTAGATGGAGATTATGTTCATATGATGAACCATGAGGATTAGGTTCATGTGATGAACCAAATTGGATTAAGAGTAATTCTAATTAGACTAATTGAGTTGGACTCAATTTGATTCAAGTGTTGAATGAGTCTAATTTAGATTTGATTCATCAAATCAATTTAAATTAATGAATAGAGATTCATTAAATTAAATTGACTTGAATCAAATGGTTGGATTTGATCAACTATGGGGGATAAGAGGTTAAGTTTGACTTGACTTGAGAGGGAAGATAAAAGATCAAGTTTAACTTGACCAAATGTCATGTCATGATGATAACTTGGCATGGCCGGCCACATCATCATTGACTTATCAATTGGTGCCACCTCATGAGGGATACCAAGAGCCATTGGCTCTTGGAGTTACATGCATGCATGTAACCCCCCAAGACATGAAGTGGCCGGCCACTATTCTCATTAGATGAGAATTGATTTGGTGAGTTACTCCAACTTCATCTTCTTCCTTGGATCTTCCTCTCAAGCTTGCTCTCCCATCCCTCTCCTTGGCCGAACCATCCTAAGGGTGCTAGCACACTCAAGGTTATGTTTTCTCCACCTATTGCTTGTGTGGATACCAATAGAGGAGTGTACACTTGACACTCTAGAGTTCCGACAAGCTATTTGGACGAGCCGGATTTGCGAAGGGCGTCGCATCGAGAGTAACACTCTCAACTTCTAGATCTAAGGTAGATCTAGGTTTACTTATCACATACATGTTTTTATTTTAATATATCTTCGCACGGATCCGTGGTCAGACTTCCGGAGTTTCCGCAACGCAAAAAATGATTTTTGCGGCTCGGAAAGTCCAACAAGAAGTGGGCTTGGACTATCTAGTTGGGCTGAGTTCTTTGAGCTGATTTTGTTGGGCCCAAATTGCTGGGCTTGAATTGGCTGAACCAGTTGAGCTGAATCAAATTGGATTGGGTTTGAGTTAAACCTAAGCTAGCCGAACCAACACCCATCGTCGTAAACTCTTTTAAGTCTCGATTTCCCGATCTGATTTCCCATTTCCCGTCGCATCTTCCTCTTCTCCTTCGTTTCTTCGTGATTTCCTCTGCCGGTCGATTCTTCTCTTCCTCGTTTCACCGCCGCAGCCTTCCCGATCGCCACCCCATTTGCGGCCAGCCTCTGCCCGGCGTCGACAGCTTCCCTCTTCCACTGGCCACCATCGCTGGCCTCGTTGTCACCGCAGTTGACTTGCTGCCACCCCAACGCCTTTTCTCCACTATGCGACACCGCTATTTTCGATCTCCTTGTCGTCGAAGCCTCTCCCTTTCAATCTCGTCGATAACAAGCTCCGATGAGCTTTTCTTGCCAAGGTGAGTACCTAGTTCAACGATGTCGCTGCTCTTCGACATCTCCATTTGCGATGCTGATACCATTCTGAATCGTGTGTCCTCGGTCGAACAGGTTGTCGATTGGAGTACCACCACTTGGGAATGGATTTGGAGGTGAAGACGGAGAGCTGGCAATTGTGAATCATAACATGGATTTCGATCTAGGGTGTGCGGGTGGAGCTCAGTTTGTTCCGGTGAACAGGGGTGGTGCTGCTGGTGGAGTGTTGAGCTCGGTAAGTTTGTTATTCCTGTTGTTTCCTCTGTAATTGTTGTGAAGTTGTGGGGTGTCCGATCTTTGTGGATTGTTAATGAGGATGCCAATCGGCCAGCAGGTTGGACAGGGCTAGGACAGATCTCAATGTTCTTCGATGTGGAATTATTGATAGCAAGATGAATTGGGGGTTGTGTTTTGTTTTGCTGTGGATGGAACTGTGAACAGCTTGGGCATGTGATCAGTTTTGATGTGGATTGGATGGTGTTGCTGAGGTGTGTTCTATTGTGTAGATGAGCTGTGGGTTTGAGAGCTCACTGTGGAATTGGCATTTGATGAAGTTGACCAGGGAATCTGAATCAGGTAAGTTGTGATTTGGTTCTGTTTTGGTAGTGAACTAGATTGTGACAGCAAAATAGTTTATGATTGGATTTATGTTGATTTGACATGGGACACCATCATTGGACTTATGATATACTTTGTCAATGTTTGCGTGTTGATTACAGGATGTTGATTTCAGGACTTTGATTAGTGATGCTGCTCGTAGTAGGGATGGATGATACGAGCTACATAGCAGGTGGGTAATATCTACCCTGGTTAGGTAGTTTTGATCTGAATCTGGTGCATGAATTTGGACTTATGCTATTGCTTTGATCTTAGATCCACTCTTATTTAATTATATGCTTGTACTGCCTTGACCTTTGAGATATAGTGTTGTTACTTCATTGATTATCTAGCTCGGATAGGAACTATAAACCCTATTATGTATTAGTTGATGGATGTTCAGTAAGTACAGGTGGTTAGAGTTATCTTTGTGACCTCAGATTGAGTTACTGTGTTACATCACTAGGGTTAGGTGATGGTTTGGGTTATGGAGACGATTGTTGTATCGTACACATATTAGTTGTGCATCTATGGTGGATTTAGTTGTCTGTGCATAGATAAGTGTATTGTTGTCAGTATGTGGTTATGAACTAGAGGTCCTAGCGTGATGGTATATCCATTATGGATTGTGTGTTTGTGTATAATTATATGGATGGTCGATAGTATCTCGATACTGACTAGATGTCTTAGCGTGGTTACTGTCAGATGAGTATGACTCTTTGTGCGATAGAGAGAGTCTTGTGGATTGTAGTACTTGCTTAGTTGATTTATGGTTGACCAGGACTCCCCGTGGGATAGGAAGTGTGGCGAAGATACCTGTATGGAGTTATGCATCATTACATTGCATGCATGCTGTTGACTGGGTCTCCCTTGTGGTTGAGACGGGTCATCATGTAGGGGATCGATTGGACGCTAGAGGGGGGGTGAATAGCGCGTTACCATTCGTTGATGGAATTCGATCGTGATCGCGTCTACAAATCGTGTTAGCGCAGCGGAATAGTAATAATAAAAGCAATAACGAATTGAAACAACCACGAACACAAAGATATAACGTGGTTCGGAACCGAACGGTTCATACTCCACGGATCAAGATCTAAAGAGCTTTAGTGATGCACACGCACTCACTAATCACAAATAACTCCTTCTCGACACAAGTCGGAGGTGGAGAAACCTCATACAATAGTTTACAACAATAAACTAAATACAACAAGCAATTATAATGAAATACAATTCAATACAAGTAAAGAAAACACTTTATGAATGCCTTTGGATTGCTTGCTTTTGGTTGCTTGAAGAATAGCCTTGGAGACCCTGATTTGCAGCAACAAATCCCCCCAAGGATGCTCAAGAAACCATGCAATTTTCCTCTATCACGAGCTCCTTATAAAGCTTCAACCTGTGCTGGAAAAAATCGATCAGTCGACTGATGCCACTGTTGTCGTGAGACAACAGCTAGATCCACGTTGGATAAGTCCAACGGATCCATCATCAGTCGACTGATCATACCCATTAGTCGACTGATGGAGCCTTTACTCGACCAGTCGAGTGTCGACTCCATTCTGTGCCCGATTTCACGAGCACCAGTCGACCGATCACAAGATCAGTCGACTACTCAGCCAATCAGTCGACTGCCCACCTATGGTAGTCGACTGCTAGGCCACTTCCCGCAGTCAAACCCTTAGTTGACTCAAGCCAGTCGACTGCCACATGGCACCAGTCGACTGGCACACCTCAAACATGAGGTTTTATCCCAAGTATGGTTCCCCCATACTTGCTAGACCACCCTTAGCCTAGACCTAAGCCTTCTAGCCACCTCTATCAGCCTCACGCCTCTCGGATCCCTCCAAGTCATCCATGAATTGTTCATCCATCGCGCTAGCCTTTAGGTACTTCCATCGGCTATGTCATGCTAACAGTGTCTACACCGCCAAGGCACATTGGACTTACGCCGTCAAGACTCCGCTTGGACTTTACGCCGCCAACCATTGGACTTATGCTGCCAAGACTCCCGCTTGGACTTTACGCCGCCAATATCAAACCCCTTGGACTTCTCAAATGTCAAGACTCAAGTTTGGACTTTCCCTTGCCAACCCATGTTGGACTTTCCATGCCAAGTACTCAAGACTTGGACTTTACCTTGCCAAGATCCATGCTTGGACTTTCCCAAATGCCAAGTGTCCCACTTGGACCTTCCCATAATCACATGGTCAACCCTAGTCAACCATCAAAGTCTCCCTCGAGTCAAACTCGAGCCTGGTTAATTATAACCCGGGTCGATTGTATAAACAATCTCCCAAAATATATTAACCGACATCAATGTTAAACATCAATGTCAACACATTTTGTCAAACATCAAAATATCACTCGAGTCAAACTCGAGTCTGGTCAATCGTGACCTGGGCCGATTACACCAATACGTCAGTCATCCTGTCTTCCCGGCCACTTGGGTTAGTGGTAGCAGGGTTGAGGGCAGAGCATTGGATGTGCTGCGCTCGACCACTATAGACGGTGGTAGCTGGAGATGCACACTTGGCTATTGTGCAGAGTGGTAGATAGCGCACTCGCCCACTATAGACGGTGGTTGCGTGTTGTGCAGTTGTCCTGTGTGCGGCGCTTGTCTACTCATGGGTAGGGATGGCGTGGCTTGTAGCAGGGACCCCTAGGAGTAGTTAGCTTTTTACGCTTATATGCTACTCAGTCATACTACCCAACTCGGCCACTCGAGAGTAGTGGTAGCTGGAGTCGGGTTAGTTGTCATGTCGTGCCACCCTGGCCACTCTGGGGTCGTGGTTGGACGGGTCTGCAGACAGTGACCATGCATATGCATTGCTAATATATATGTATGCATGTATTTGATATATGTTTTACATATGCCTGTGAGATGCTGCATTTGATTGAGCTATGATTGTTGCATATGCTTGTATATCATGATACATGTCATTTGCATATTATATACTGTTGTGGGTTGAGCATGATATATATATCGGTCCAGACAGATGTATGCATTTGATTAGCGTCATGTCATAGTGTGGTATGGACCGGGATGTTATTACATATGATTATATACTGTTCATATATCTGAGTGTTGGTCAGGTATGGGATCGACCTTGTATGTTATATGGGTTATATTATTGTGTATCTGTTCAGGATGATATAGCTTATGGTGTTGCAGATCGTCAGGTATGTTGGTACATTACTTCATGTTCAGTTGATCAGTTTAGTATATACATTGAGTATGACTATACTGTGGTTACTTGTTATTAGATTTGGATAGGACTGTATGTCTATTGGACTCATGCTGTATACCTGTAGATCTTCACATGTATACTTGTAGATCTCTATATTCCTATATGTTGTTCATGCACTTTCTATATATTACCCCTGAGTTTATACTCACCACCCCGGACCCTGGGTTTCCTATTGCCTAGGTAATAGGTAGAAGATTTCCTTGGACGTTCAGAGCTCCGCCAGCTGATCCCATCTCACACCAAACAATTGGGGTTTTCCACATATTTGCTTTCGCTGTTATTTTGTATTATGACCATGTATAATCAGTGTTGTATTTGACTGTTGGTTTGTATGTTGTTTTTGTGTAGTATGTTAGAGTCGCACTGGTGCGCACCTTTGTGTTGTTGTGGTTGTATTGTTTAGTATTGTCCATATATATGTTATGTAGTTGTGGGCCTACGGGTCTTGTATTAACCCGATATGTTACCACGTACAGGGGAGATGTCGTCTGTTTGTTTTTCGACACAACATACTCTTGGGGCGTGACAAGGGGACTCACTTAGGGTTAAGAAGAAACACTGGAGAAGAAAGAGGAACTCCTGGGTGTTGGACGTTAGGGAGGGAAGAATCGTCGCCAACTAGAGTCACCGAAAAGGGAATAGGAAGAGTCGAAGATGAGAAGTTGAAGGGGTTGCCTGGAGAAGGGCTCGCACAAGGTTTGCAGTTTTTAAACTTCCTTGTGAAAGAAAGAAGGCGGGGCCTATAGGCCCAATAAGCCGCTCCGGGCGGGTATGATAAAGCGAAGGAGGAGGGCCACTTAGATGTGGTGGGATCGATAGAAGAAGGATAGAGTAAAGTGTTTCACTTGGAAAGTCAAACTCAACACTTTGTTTGACTATTTTTAGGGGGTGACTAATGATACTGCTGTGACCTAATTTAGGGATTAGGATGAAGAAACTCATGCGTGAAACACTGACCGAATCAGTGGAACCCGACTTAAGAGGGCCGACTGAGCTGGCCGAATAAAGATGTAGTAATAAGGAAGATAAGCCCTAGGGTGAAGAGGAGACCAGATGAGCGACCCGGGGTACAGGTCTGAAAGTTGACTTAGTAAGTAAGTCGGAGATTGACTTGGGTAATTACAAAAAGCATGAGGTACCGAGTCTTAGGACCAGGGTAAGCCCCGGTATTAATAAATAATATATGTCTTGGTGGCAATGAACCAGGAGGATCCCGTCGAGAGAAGGATCGAGTCAATATTTTACCTAACGAAGGAAGAGAGGGTAAAGAAGATGGGTAGAATATTTCCCAAGGTGTTCATTTAGGGGAATTTGTTATATAACAAACTATGGCTCCACACACAATATTCGAAGGAGCCTCCACTCCTTATCTTCTTAACAGAATGATTCTCCAGGAAATAGAGCCCTCCACGTGGACGGCGATGGGAATAATTCGTTACATCACAGTTGACATGGAGAGAAGGAGATAAAAGCGGAAGGAGAAGGAGAGAGAAGGGGGATTTGGATTCTGATCAGACTTCCACTGCAAGAGGAGACCATCCTATCAAAGAGGGGAGGGGAAAAGCTGTCGGAAAAGAGGAGAGGAAGCCGGAGAAGACGCTTATTGGGAGTCAGCTCTATCTCTTTATTTTTTGTACACTACAAGAACTGTGAGAGATTTTCTCTCCACCTCTGGAAATATTTTCAAAAAGGAGAAGTTTTATAGTGAAAGTGCTTTGACACCATAGCTCGTGATAGAGCTCATCCTATGGAGTAGGAATTAAAATTTTGAACCACGTTAAACCTTGTGCCTTTATTCTCCGTGTCGATTTTTCTCATCATCTATTCATTTTCTCATTACTGTTGCGACCGGAGAGAATCCTAAGCCTCTTAAATGCTCTTTGGCATTAAAGGGAGGTGAGAAAATTCGCATACGTTCACATCACATAATCAACATTCGACAACTAGAAAAGTAATACAAATTAGAGAAACTCAATATGTGTATGCCGTAGATGACTCCTCCAGCTTGGAATAGGTCCTTTAGTGACTCCTTGATGATCTCTAAAGTCTACCTCTTTTGTCCTTTACGTGCCTCCTTCTGTGGATGAACCATATTCCTTCTTTTATAGCCCATTAGCTTTCAAATATGGAAAGTCAGTGTGGGGATAGGCCAGTTCACGACCGTGGAAGCCACCACAGGTTGGTCATGAATAGGCTGAAAGTTGGAGAAGATCTGCCTAGACCCACTCCATGACTGTGGTGTGATCCATGATCATATCGTCGAGTGCTTTGTAACCCCCTATTTGATTCCGAATCTCCTTCATTTGATAGTAGATCCTTGTAAGTTTCTCCTCATACGTCGATCATGTCCTTCTTATCCCAAATTGTGTCCTTATAAGAATAAAAACATACGACGACATTTATCCGAATACAAAAGAGGAAATAAATACAAATGCTAATATTTTCGCCATGATATACTAATAAAAATGTGATATATGTGTGTTAAAGAAACCTTAAAAAGTATGCATAATTCACATACATTACTCTCCCTTGAGAATTCTATTCAATTATTAAAATATATTGCTGAAACATTGAAATTTAACTCGAGTTTGATTAAACATTAACCATTGGCCGATTGCAACAATACATGGTTGAAGTCCAGTGTGAACTATTTTGTGCCCCATTACTCAAGAAAATTATCTTGTGTGGGTGATATACTTGATTGGGTATACCCTAGGTATATCACAATAATATTGAACTATCCAAGTGCTTATGGTTTATTATAAATCACTTCCTAAATTACAATGACTTACAACTCAAAATAAGAGCACTCTTAATTTCATATCCTAGTAAACTTTTAAAGCTTTGAAAGTCTTTAGAGAGGATAGGGAGAAAGAAGAACTCACAAGGGAGAATTCAAAATTGAATGAGTTGAACAAAAAAAGAGTGAAATTTATTTGATAGAGACAAAGGATTTCTTCCAAAAAGTGAAAGTTGATTTGAATTAAAGAAAGCTAAAAAACACGAGTACATCATTAACTTAATTATTAAATTACTTAAGTTAATTATTGACAAAGATAAAGAATAAATTGTGACTCAGCGACTTAATGATAGAAAAAAATTAAAACTTTGGAAGAAAAGGAACATTCTACTTTAAATATTTTTGATGATCTATTATACATCAATAAAAATCCAATACAAAAACTAATACTAAACAAATAAAGGAAATATTTAATGTTGTTTTAAAACTATGAGTAAACTTCAATAGTCATATTTAAGTGTATTTATTTTGATTAAAAAAAGACCATATAATAATTTTAATCAAAACTAATAAATAATTATTTAACAATTTAATTAAAACCATTTTAAAATTTTAATAATAATAATAATTTTTATTTATATTTTATTTGTAATATTAAATTTATCTCTAAACTTATAACATTTTAATACCCCTATTTTCATGTTATTTTTTTAAAATTTACAATAATATTTATTAAATTTTATAATTTATTAACCATTGTAGTAAAAAAAATAATTAAATGAATCTAAATTTGTTAACTATAACTATTATGAAAACCTATCAATTATACTTAAAATTAATGAGCATCTAGCAATCTTTATTAAAAATATCATAAATTTTTTAACTTAATTTTAAATAATTAATTCGTTTATAAACTTTTAAAATTTATCACCCTTTATTTTCTCGATTTTATTTTTAAATTATATATTTTAAAACTATATTTCAAAATTTTATAATAATTTTAATTACAAATATTAGATAAATATAATAAATTTGGCTAACTCAATCGCACAACAAATTTGTTTATTTAACAAATAAATAATAAATTTTAATAGATTTAGTGGACATTTAAGACTCATAATTAGTCCATTTTAACGATAAATTGAGAATGATCTGCTAAATGGTGTAACAATAAAAATGAAGTGATATTTTATAGGAGAACGTAGTTCGATCCTCTGTTACGATTTTATTCAATAACGAATTTAGGAAAAATCCTTTCGGATGACTCTGAGACCCAAAAATTTACTCGGTGGATGAAGTACGATTTCGATATTAGACTGTCATTCAAAGATGACGCAACTACGAAGTCCAGATTGAATTGTAAAAAAATTACGAGTGTTTCTCTGATTTATCTTTAGTGGTCGATAGAGGTTACTTGACCTCCAATTTTATTCGACTCAACTGTTGGCGAGATATCCCGAAGGTCCGTGGGACATGATCGGTCACTCTTATAGATTAATTGGATCGAAGATTCGGATACTCTGGTTTCAATAAAAAAAAGTACGACTCTTTATTCTGAATCAGTCATTCAGAAATAATATGATTGTGAAATTCGGATTGAATTGTAAAAAAATTATAAGCGTTTATCTGATTTACTTTTAGTAGTTGATGGAGGTTATTTAGATTTCGATTTTATCCGATTCAATTATGGATGAGATATTTCTAAAATCCATCAGATAGATCTATGACTTTAGAAAATTAATAAAATTCAAACCCAATTAAAAAAAAAGTACGACTCTTTTTATTTGGCCAACCATTTCTCAACGAAAAATAAAACGTGGCTAGGTCACAAAAGAGTGCAAATCCAATTTGCCCTGGAACTTTTGGCATGGCATTGGAATCAGCGAGGAGGTCACTGGAAGAGGCGGCAGTGGAGATCCTTCCCACGCCTGCCTAGACCTGACCAAGGTCTGGGTCAAACCCGGATCCGACCAACCTGACCGCGTGGTCAGCAAGTCCGGTTAACCGCAATCGGGTTTGATTTCCGGACCACGACCGCCTATTAGGCGGTCCCGATTTTAAAAACTAAACCGAAACCGCCGACACGCTCAGACGACGACAGGCGTGCAGAAATGCGCAAACCGGCTAGCGTGTCGCGGTTTCCGCTGTCGACACGCGCCAGCGACAGCTCGCTCACGACACGGACGTGTCGCGCAAGATTGCTAAAGAAAAACCGAAACTTCGGACTTGACTCGGACCCGAACCGACGGTTCCACGACGGACCAGAATCGCCACGAAGCGGCCGGTTAAGGGTCGGTATTTTGTCAACCCGGACCCGACGGTTTCGACCCGGACCCGGACCGAACCCGGACCGTGGCCAGGTCTACGCCTGCCCTCGACGCTCTCCCTTCCAAGTTCTACGATGCCTTCCTCCTCCGTGGCCTCCGCATCGATCTCGTGGAGCCCGGCAGTCTCCTCTGCTCCATGACCCTTCCTGCTCGCCTCCTAGTCAGTCCCTTCTTTTGGCCATTAGCATTTTCCGATCTGGACTCCATCGTTCTTCCGTGTCATTGCAGAACACAGGAAACTTTCTGCACGGCGGTGCCACCGCGTCACTGGTCGATCTTATCGGCTCTGCAGCTTTCTACACCGCTGGGGCTATGACAAGGGGAACTCCTCTGGAGATTGGCATCTCCTATTTGGATGCTTGCCAATCGTTTAATTAAGATTTCGTTTTCCTTTACACTTCTGCAATAAGTTATTTTCTTGTAGACAAGACACCCTTCTTGGATGCCTATGAATTATCACCTTCTAAATAAAATAAAGTCAGTGATCCTCTCCACCTCCGTTATCCTTCTGCACCACATTTCTTAAAGGAATCAAATTTGGATAATATTTAAATTTTAATTTCTGATTTATGATGGTTGGCAATAATTTGATTTAAGATGGTTGGCAATAATTGTTATTGTTTGATAATTAACCTATTATGGATTATTACTTTTCATTCTGGATAGATAATTAATGGGATAATTGTATTTTTTTTATTTGCATTTTTTTTAGTTTTTGTCAGAGTCGGGTCTATAAAAGTTGTAGGCTCCATATAATCTTCATCTTTCAACTAATAAGAAAATTTTCACTTTTTAATTCTCCACGCGAGGTTTGGTTGGCGTGCGTGTTACATCAATTAGTATAAGTGCTAAACTTTTATTTTGTTCTTTAATACAGGTTTGGTTTAGTCTTTGTTATAGGTTGATGCCATATTTTCCTATTATCTTAGAGTTCTACACTTCTTCTTACATGCTAAATCCCTGAAGGAATTACCTTACTCTCCCTTGTTCTTCTTTTACTTTGTTCTCAAAGCTGTCTGCCTACCCATGCTCGTTCTGCATTGCTACCAAGAGCATCCCAACCTTTGTCGCATGCATAACACCCCACCATACCTTGCCTCCTTCTGCTCACATAAAACCAAATAATGTCGTGGTTGTGGTCGCTCGATTGCTTCTCTGCTTTGTTGCAGGAGACATTAGAGTATTATTGTAGATCTCGACTATTATCATTAGTGCTTGTAGCCCTCCAAAGAGACCCGATCTGTCTAGATCGACATTTCAGGTCCTATCTAAGTGGACTTTCATTCAGTATTTCATCTAACAGAGCTTTATACTTGCTCCTTATTTGGATGACCATGTGAACAAACATCATCTAATGTCATTGTCCTTGCTTCCTTCCACATGACCTTTATAACACTCAGTTTACTCATGTTCTTCTTGTGAGACCTAGCTCACCATAGTACAATAAGCTCACTCTGTTGGTGCAATCAATCTCAAGTCAATGTTGACCAAGCTCGAGTGAGACTCGAGTAGTGTTTTGACGTTTGACAATACGCTTGACAATATGTATGATCATATGACTAATGGATGGTTTGAGACATTCAAAGTCATATGAGGGAGATTGTTAGGAGGTGATTGTTGGAACAATCAACCTCAAGTCAATGTTGACCAAGCTCAAGTGAGACTCGAGTGAGAAAGTTTAGGTATGAATACCTAGCAATGGAGAAGTTCAAGAATGGGGACTTGACAAGGAAAGTTCAAGTTTAGAGACTTGACAAGGAAAAGTCCAAGTATGTAAACTTGATAATGGAAAAGTCCAAGGGTGTAGTCTTAGCCGTGTAAGTCCAAGTGAGTAGTCTTGGCAGCGCAAGTCCAAGTATAGATACTTGGCAAAGGAAAGTCCAAGGGTGTATTTTTGACCGTGTAAGTCCAAGTGTATAGTCTTGGCATTGTAAGTCCCGGAGGTACAACCTCTTGGCAAAGGTAGACCCATTAATTTGACAAAGTTAATGGAAGCACTTAAAGACTAATACAAGGGTAAGGAGTCATGGACTCAAACTAAAGGTGTGAGGCTGATGAAAGTGGCTTGAAGGCTTAGGTCTAGACTAAGAATATCTGGTAGCATGACAAAGCCGATTGATGTGGATGAGAATCCCTCTAGCCAGGTGGCCGAGCCAGCGGTCAACAATCAAGTTGAGGTGGAGGACAATTCTGGTCAAATGCAGGATGAATCGACTCCAGCCTTCTAGGGAGGGTCTTCTCCTGTGTCTCGGCTCGGTATTCTTGTCTCGACAGAACTCCTATGTCTCGGTTCGGTATTCTTGTCTCAGTATAACTCTTATGTCTTGGCTCGATATTCTTGTCTCGGCAAAACTCCTATGTCTCGGTTTAGTTGGGTAGGTCGATTATCTAGCTTGGTTCAACTTACCAGAGTAATTGTGCTAGACGAGTCAGATTAGCAAAAGGTTTCTTAATAGAAGAGCTTCTGATCAAGCAAACCATCCTCACTAATGAAGCCACATGCTTCTCAAGATCCTGTCTGAGTAGTCACACTCCGTTCAACCACGCCTGCATTTATGGAGTTCAGTCTCTTATCAATTGCATTGATTATCTTCAACAGTGTTTTCTTATCGCACGTGCCTGTTGCATTGATGAGGCCATGCCTCCCTAGATTTCTCGGTACGACAACACCGTTTTTCCTTAATAATGCCCTGCCAGGACTTCTGCGTGTGCCCTCACCGTATTAACAGAGTCTTGTCTCCCATCAACCACACGGGCTGCATTAATTAAGCTCTTTCATAATCAGCGCCTGTTGGTAAGGTCTCCAATTATTCTTCGCAGGTGCTTATGTCATATGATGATGAAGCCATGTCTTCTGCGCTGACACATCCTGCTCTATATAAAGGTAACCGAAGGGGGAATTTTTTCTCTCCAGGATCTCCCAACTCCATTCTAACCTCCCCTTTTTTTTGCATTTTCCTTTGCAACCTTTTATTTCCGACCCTGACTTGAGCATTAGAGAGGTGTCGCTGAGATACCTCTTAGTGTCTGTTATTTCGTAACTTAGAGATACCTAACTTACATGAAAGAAGCCCTATTTATAGACAAGATTAGGGCTTATTCAAAAGAATAAATCAAACCCTATCCTAGGAATAAATCAAAATTCTATCCTAAGAAATAATTATTCCTAATGATATTTAGGGATAACAATTATTTCTAATCATATCTACAATATTCTAACACTCCCCCTTAAGCGGGAGCATATAAATTATATGCACCCAGTTTGTTACATATGTAGTCAATTCGGGGACCTCTCAGAGACTTAGTAAACATATCTGCTAGTTGATCATGTGAGTTAACAAAACTAGTAGATATTTCTCCAGATATGACTTTCTCTCTGACAAAGTGACAGTCGACTTCAATATGCTTTGTCCTCTCATGAAAAACTGGATTTGACGCGATATGCATGGCGGCCTGGTTATCACATATGAGTGATATTTGTGTAACATCTCCAAACCTGAGCTCCCGAAGCAATTGTTTGAGCCATATAAGCTCTTGACTGGCTATGCCCATAGCTCGATACTCTGCCTCCGCACTGGATCTCGCCACAACATTCTGCCTTTTGCTTTTCCAAGAAACAAGGTTACCTCCGACAAATATACAAAAACCAGAGGTGGATCTCCTATCAATTGGAGATCCTGCCCAATCTGCATCAGAATACCCTATAACTCGAGTATGTCCTTTGTTTTCGAACAAAAGACCTTTTCCTGATATATCGAACAATGCGAATCACAGCGTCCCAATGTTCTTTACGGAGAGTTGAGAAACCGACTTACTACACTTACGACAAATGAGATATCCGACGAGTAATGATAAGGTAGCTTAGTCTCCCTAATCATCGACGTCGGGATCTAGTAGAGGCTCCCCGATTTGTGAGAGCTTAACATTAAGATCCATAGGGTTGTCAATTGTCTTTGAGTTTAACATTCCTGTCTCTTCTAGAATATCCATTGCATATTTCTTTTGGGATATAATGATCCCATTTCGATCACTTATCCCCAAGAAATATTTGAGTCTGCTGAGATCTTTTGTCTGGAAATATTTGAAAAGATGTTTCACCTGTGAAATCCCGAGATGATCACTGTCTGTGATGACAATATCATCAACATAAACCACTAGGTAGTTGCAACAAGTAGATGAGTGGCGATAAAAGACAGAATGGTCAACCTCGCTCCGAGTCATGCCGAACTGTTGAATTACAATACTGAATCTACCGAACCATGCTCTAGGTGACTGCTTGAGACCATATAAAGATTTTCGCAAGCGGCATACAAGACCAGAAGACTCCCCCTGAGCAACAAAACACGGAGGTTGCTCCATGTAGACTTCTTCGAGCAGGTCACCATGTAAGAATGCATTCTTGATGTCTAACTGATAAAGAGGCCAGTGTTGAATCGCAGCAATGGACATGAATAGACGTATCGAAGACATTTTAGCAACAGGGGAAAAAGTATCCCCATAATCCAATCCAAAGATCTGAGTATAGCCTTTAGCAACAAGACGAGCCTTAAGTCTTTCAACTGTTCCGTCTGAACCAACCTTCACCGTATATACCCATCGACAGCCAACAACTGATTTTCCTGGTGGTAGAGGGACGAGGTCCCAAGTCTCACAGCTCCGTAAGACACTCATTTCATCTAGCATAGCATGTTTCCATCTTGGATGGGCAAATGCATCTCCTGCAGTTTTCGGAAGAGAAACAGACGACAAGGAGGAAAGACAAGAATAATAGGAAGAAGAAAGGCGATGATAACTCAAAGACACATAATGAGGAGAAGGATTACGAGTTGAACGTATACCTTTGCGAAGTGCAATGGGAATATCAGATTCAGAAGATTGTACCGGAGGAAGGGGCGGAGGATCTGGCTCCGGACATGATTCCACAGTAGAATCAGTGTTGGGCGGCGGCATAGCAGGCTGAAGACGACGCTGATAAACCTGCAACGGAGGAGAAATTGAAGCTGGGGGTGATAAAGAGTCCTCCGGAGGATAAAAGACTGGCGTAGGCACAGAAGGAGGAAACTCGGACGACTCTGAAGGTCCAAAGAAAGGAACCGAATCAAAGAACGTGACATCAGCAGAGATGAAATACCGACGGAGAATAGGAGAATAACACTTGTACCCTTTTTGAGACCGTGGATATCCAAGAAAAACACATTTATGCGACCGAGGAGAGAGTTTATCAATGCCAGGATCAAGAGCATGAGCAAAACATGTAGAACCAAAGACCTTAGGTGGTAAAGGATGAAGGGACTGATTTGGATAAAGTACATGATGAGGTATTTGACCCTGTAAAATAGAGGAAGGCATGCGATTGATAAGATAACATGCAGTAAGTACAGCTTCTCCCCAAAAACGAAGAGGAACATGAGAGTGATGAAGAAGAGTTCGGGCGGTCTCGAGAAGATGTCGATTCTTGCGTTCTGCAACTCCATTCTGTTGGGGAGTATGAGGACAAGACGTTCGATGTAATACGCCCTGAGATGCTAAGAAGGTCTGAAACGGAGTAGATAGATACTCACGTGCATTATCACTTTGCAAGGATCGAAGAGGGATACCAAATTGTGTTTTGACTTCATTAAAAAAAGATTGGAAATAGAAAACAATTCTGAACGATCCTTCATTAGATATAACCAAGTGCAATGGGAAAAATCGTCTATGAAGGTAACAAAATATCATGATCCGAATGTAGAAGAAACACGACTCGGACCCCAAATATCGGAATGAACCAAAACAAAAGGAGACGTAGCCCGACTTATAATGCGAGGAGAAAATGAACTACGAACATGCTTGCCTAACTGACATGACTCACAAGATAAAGACTTTAAGTGAGAAAGACTAGGATGTAATTGTTTTAACTTATCAAGACTAGGATGTCCCAACTGAGCATGAATAACAAGTGGAGATGCTGCCGCTGAACCAACAAAAGAGGCCTGGTGAAATCGATATAGGCCATGAGACTCATATCCGGAGCCGATCATCCTCCCCGTACTCCAGTCCTGTAATGACACAGAAGATTTAGTAAACGAGATGACGCAATCAAGAGACCGAGTAAGCTGTCTTATTGATAACAAATTAAAGGGGGCTCCGGGAACATAAAGAACATTATGAATGGAAAGAGATGGAGAAGGATGAACAATATCAATACCTTGAGACTGAATTCGAGAAACCATTTGCCATGGTGACAAATGGTAAATAACCGGAAGTAGATAGTGAAGAAAAAAGAGATATTACGGTGATATGATCGGTGACCCCAGCAGTCAAGTACTCAAGGACTACCAATAAAGGAAATACCAACTTGTGTAACAACAGCAAGGGAATTAGAACTGGCCATCTGGCGTATTGGAGTTGTCGGAAAGGGTCCGTACTGTGTTATTGTTCCGGAGGACTTGCTGGAGGAAGATGGCAACGGACTTTTTGGTGGAGAAGATGGCGTCGGCGCCAAGGGAGAGAAAGGTGGAGGAACGGGTACAGGCCTGCGGATCGCGCGCTTGCGGGAGGGAGAAAAGAACTCGCCGTGAGGGCCGACGCTAGAGGTTGGAGACGCCGGGCGCCTGGGTGACATTAGACCATTGTGCGTAGCGCCAGCGATCTTTGACCGCAAAAGAACCGCGGAAGAAGAGGCTACGGCGGCGAGGATCAGGCGTGGTGCGCGTGGGCGGCGCCTCGACGCCAAGGTGACGCGTCGTTGAAGGCTGCCCGGCGGGCTCGTGCTTTGCGGCACCGAGGCTGGCGCCAGAGGAATTGGAGACGAGGAGGAAGATCTCGTGGTAGACGGAGTTGACCGATGACAATGTAGGCAACGCGCCGGAGCGGCGGCGGCAGAGCAGGCCCGGGGAGGGCGGGTCGGTGCCGATAAATCTCGCCAGAACGAATGGCTTGGAGCAGGCGTCGGTTCGCCCACCGAGGCTGGAGGACGCTGGTCCGTCGGCTTCACGCGACCGTGCGATCCTTCGCGCAAGAAACGGCCGGGAAGGGGCCGCGTTGGCGGTGGAGAACTTGCAATCCGCGCTCGAGTCCGGAGTCCGGCGAGGCGAAGAAGAAGGCCGCTGCGGAGAAGGCGTTGGCGGAAAAGAAGAAGCTCGCGAAATTGCATCGCGGGGAAAGATATCGCGACGTGGAAAGACTGCGCGCTCGGGAGAAGAACGCGAGCGAGCGAGGAGCAGCGGAAAAATTACGAAAGATGGAAAAGCTCTGATACCATGTTATTTCGTAACTTAGAGATACCTAACTTACATGAAAGAAGCCCTATTTATAGACAAGATTAGGGCTTATTCAAAAGAATAAATCAAACTCTATCATAGGAATAAATCAAAATTCTATCCTAAGAAATAATTATTCCTAATGATATTTAGGGATAACAATTATCCCTAATCATATCTACAATATTCTAACAGTGTCCTCCCTCACTCTTTTGCTAGCCCCTTTTCAGGTCCATCGTCCCTATGGCTCCGGCAGCCACGTCATCGGTACCCAGCCGAGTCATCAGCATCAGCAGATCCATCTCTTGTCTCTCCGTTTTGGGCCGGAATATAATTGACGCTGTCTGTGGGAATCACTCTGAACTGAGGCGTAGAGATAAGAGACCGCAGAGAAGACTCAGAGAACCACTACTCCATAAAGAGAGAGAAGCTTTGACAAAGGAAAATGTCATCGCCTTGGTCACCACTACCATGGAGGAAATTATGTGGAGGCATTTTTCCCAAAATCCGATCTCTGTTCCGGCAACTCCAGCTCCCGCACCTATTGCTCTGTCCTTGACCCCTTGGCTTCGATTCTAGCCATGCCAACTCTGGCCGAATCATCCTCAGTCGCATCCCAAAGGGAGCACTCACGAGAAGCAATCTCTCGGAGATCACCTACGAAGGATCCCAAGAAGGGAAAGACTCCAATGAATAGTCAGGGCACTCCTTTTTTCTTTCGATATTGTGGCTGAGAGGTTACCCAAGCACTTCAAGTCGCTACAGATAGGAGAGTATAACGACTCTTCTGACTCGGAAGATCACCTCGGTCAGTTTGAAAAGGCAACCCTGCTACATAATTGCACGAAGGGAGTGAAGCGCAAGGTTTTCTCTATCACTTTAGTCGGACCTGCTCAGAGATGGTTCAACCGATTGCCAAGTGGCTCCATCCACTCTTTTGAGGACCTATGCACCCTATTTCTATGACACTTCACCAGCAGCAAGAGGTATCACAAAACTGCTCTCAATCTCCTCTCTATGAAATAAAGGAGCTAGGAGTTTCTGAGAGAGTATATTCATCGCTTCAACCGGGTAGCTATGGACATACCTTCCGCCTCGGCCGAAACATTAGTCAACGCTTTCTCTTAAGGGTTGAAATAAGGCGACTTTTCCAAGTCCTTAATGAAGAAGCCCCCTGCTGATTTTGAAGTTTTACTAGGTTGGGCTGAGAGATACATTAATCTGGAAGAGGCCGAAAAAACTGCCGACGAACACAACCCCGGGAGGTCTCATCCACCCTGACCCAGCAAAAAAGCTCCTTTCCCTGCTCAAGCTTGGCCCCCTCATATGCTCAACAGATATGCGCCTCATCAAGCCAAGGATAAAATTATCTAGGCCGTGCAAGAGGTTTTTGGGTCGTCTGTCATCCCGAGACAAGCATAATGATTTTGCGCCTTCCATCAGGTATTCCTAACCAGGATTTGAGACCACTCTTACTCTCAACTGTTCATCTTTGAAGTCAGTGATCTTTTTGATGATATGGGGTTGGAGTCGTAACCTTCCTTCTCCGATTTCAACTCCCAAAAATTCTATCTTTGGAACAGTCAGTTTATATTTTGTTGGAGATAGGATAAGACCATTATCTTTACATATCTTTAGCATAATTTCTAAATGCTTAAGGTGTTCCTATTCAGAGGGTGAAAAGACCAATATGAAGGTAGGCAATTCAAAAATATATTCAAAATTTGATTTAAAATCTGGTTTTCATCAAATTGCTATGGATCCTTCTTCTATTGAATGGACGACATTTATTAGCCCTTCCGGCCTATATGAATGGCTAGTAATGTCATTTGGCCTTAAAAATGCTCCTGCAATATTCCAGAGAAAGATGGACGAATGTTTCAGAGGTACGAATAGTTTTATTGTTGTTTATATTGATGATATATTGGTCTTTTTACCCTTTGAACAAGGAACACCTTAAGCATTTAGAAATTATGCTAAAGATATATGAAGATAATGGTCTTATCCTATCTCCAACAAAATATAAACCTGACCTCCTCTGGGGCAACGTCATCGTATAATCCTCCGGAAGACTCCATGATGGGTCCACCTCAATATGCACCAGCTACGGACAAACCAGCAATTTCAAATCCTTACCGTAATAATGAGTTTATTAGAACCCGAATTGGGAAATTCAGGCGAGGATATCAAAATAATGAACAATGACAGCTACCGTCTGCACAACAACAAACAGGTGCATTGCTTGTTCTACCTGACAACATTGGTTTATACAATGATGTGATTTCCAGGTGGGAATCTATTACTACAAATGTAGTAGACTCCAAAATATGGGCGGACAAGAGAGCTAAAGTACAGTACATTGAAAATTTACTGGGAGAGATAGAAAAGAAGACTTTCATCCAGTGGAGAATGATATTTCCAGACCAATATGACAAATTAATTAATGCTGCAGATGAAACTATTGGAAAAGAATCCGTATGCAGTAGTTATTAATGGTGTTAATTCAAAGCAGATTGCTGAATGAAAGCTGAAGAATGGACAAATGATAATTGTGAAAAACAAATTCCGAATTCCCTTCATCTATTCACTAGAAATGGTACTTGGAGACGGGATTCAAATGATCATTGGATGCAACTTGATAAGAAGTATGCAAGGAGGACTACGGATAGAAGGTAATATGGTTACCATTTATAAAAATGGCTCATGAGGATTGAACATGAGGCATCATTATCTCAAGAGTTGGTCAAGGACCTTGAAGAACTTACACTGGAAGATTTACGAAAGGGAAAAGAACAGATCAGCTACCTTGAGGAAAGAGTAATCTCAAAAATCAGCAGTATGCCAACCAACAATGGGGCAACTACCTACTACATTGATAAGAAGGCGGTACCAGCAAGTATACTACTTTTCTCAAAAGAGCCACGAAATGGGTAAAGTAAGGAGATATCTAGAAGGTATCCAATGCACTAAATGATATCTTCAGAGAAATCCAGCAAATGCCACCATAAAGCTGGAAGCAAAGTGGTGAGCTCGAAAACATCCAAATCCAAATAAGATTTGGAAAGGACTGAGCCCCGGGGAGCCGTCTTTTCCTTAGTTGTAAAGAGTATTTCATTAGCTGTAAAGAGAGAGTGAGGTGATGTGAGGTGATGTAAAGTGAGAGTGAGGTGATGTAAAGCCTGAATATAAAATGAAAGGTACCAAAATCGATGGACGATGGGGCCCATACGAGTACCCGATTCGATTATTGCTACAACTTTCGTTTATCTATTTGGAGATAACCATGGATGGCAGGTTCAAATTGATATTCCAGAAGAACAAGCCTATTGCAATCATCATTGGCACATAAATGAAGAAGTGCAAACCATATACTCTTTGTGCAGATTCTGTGGGCGAGAAACAAAAATCCGATTAAGAATCCATTGCCAGGATTGCTCCTTAACAGCCTGCGCACCATGTGCAGATTACTATTTAAAACAGGAAGTCACCACAGCCCCTGCACCAACACAATTTGATGATCGACCATTGCTGAATGAATTATTAGAATATGTTGATTATATTCTTTCCCAAATTCGCAGAATAATTACTCTGGAAGATCCAACCACGGGCTCCACAGCAGAGCAGAATCAAGCCTACTTGGATTTAGAAAGGTTAGCATGTCCCAGCACAAAGGATCTGATTGGTTATATGAATCAGTATAAAGAGCTAGCCGCTAAAACTAGAAGAATGTTTATCAATGAAGAATTGTCTAGTAAATTTTACAGGAAAATGCCCCCCTTAATTGGCAGCTATCTTGAGCAAAAGTTTCAGGAGAAGTACCGTGGAAATACTATCGGTGTCTTGCCCCGCATTCACCACGCGTACCAAGAACTTATGGAAATGTGTAAACAGGCGTCTCTCCGCATTCCACGTAGGAGTGCCATAAATTGGCAGATGAAATTCGATAAGTGGTCCGAGAGCAGCAATCCGACCTAGGGATAAAAATTGAGCCCCCACGACTCGAAGTCGGACCAAAGTCGTTGAGAATTGAAGCCAAGCCTGAGCCTCTGAGATATACCCGATGTCCCCGATCTCAAGAACCCAAGTGACAAGCCAAGATGCCTTGGAGGTCTTCTGAGTTACCGTTGGGACGACATAACTCAGTGCGAAAATTCCCACCTAGGCACAATTAACATAATTCCAGGAGGAATGACAGATGGAGATTCCAACAGAGCGAGAAAAACCCACGACCGATGCTTGGAGAACATGGAGGTGGGGACTAGTCGAAGACCAGCCGAAGGGCTTTCAGTCAACTTTGGGCTCGAGGATTTGCAAGGAATCGTTACTTCTCATGGCGACACCTTGGTGATCTGAGCTACCATAGCTAATTATGATGTGGCTCGGATATTCATTGACATAGGTAGTTCGGTCAACATTTTATTTAAAGAAGCTTTTGACCGAATGCAGATCGACCAAGCTTGACTTCAACCAATGAATACTGCCCTTTTTTGGGTTCTTTCGACACGAAGTCTCACCACTCGGCCGAATCGACTTGCCCCTGTCCTTGGGAGCGAAGCCTCTTCGTCGAACCAGACTCACCGCCTTCACCATAGTAGATGCCACCTCAACTTACAACGTCAACCTCGGAAGACCGACCTTACATTCCTTCCAAGCAGTTGTCTTCATGTACCATCAGAAGATAAAATTTCCAGTAGCTAATCAAGTTGGAGAAGTGGAGATCAAAAGACAGCCAGAAAATGCTATTTAGAGGAGGTACAGACTAACTCCAAGAAGAGTTGGCGGACATAACTAGCGGAGGTTTATACTCTCCGAGAGGAGCCTTTGGGAGGAGTTGAAAAGATACAAGTCTGGCATGACCAACCCAAGAAAATTGTCCGAATAGCGGTCGATTTATCTCCTGAGCTGAGACAGAAAGTGATTGGCTACCTCTCGGCCAACCACGATGTCTTTACCTGGCCAGAGGAAGAATGCAAGGGAATCTCTCGGGCGGTAATGGAGCACAAGCTAATTATTCTGCCAGGAGCCCACCCTGTGAAGCAAAAAAGAAGACATTTCAGCCCTGAAAAAGACTAGATCATACGAGCTAAGATACAGAAGCTAATACAAGCTAGACACATCCGAGAGGTCTAGTTTCCTTCCTGGCTTGCCAATGTAGTGTTGGTACCCAAACATGGGAGTAAATGGAGGGTATGTATAGACTTCCGAGATCTTAATAAAGCGTGTCCCAAAGATTGCTACCCTTTGCCTTGAATAGATCAATTAGTTGACTCAACCTCGAGACATGAACTCATCTGTATGCTCGATATATATCAAGGGTACCATCAGATCCCATTAGCTTCGGAAGATCAAGAGAAAGTTAACTTTGTTATCTCGGATGACACTTTCTGCTATCGAGTCATGCCATTCGGACTTAAAAATACGGGAGCTACCTATCAAAGGCTGATGGACAAGGTTTTCAAGCAGCAGATTGGCCGAAACATTGAAGTGTATGTGGATGACATGCTTATCAAGTCCATCTGAGCCGAAGATATCATAAAAGATATGGCAGAGACCTTCACACTCTGCGTAGATATGGGATCAAGATTAACCTGAATAAATGCCTATTTGGTGTCCGAGGTGGCCATTTCCTTGGATATATTGTGATCGAGAGAGAAATTGAGGTCAACCCAGAGAAAGTCCAAGCCTTACAAAACATGACCTCACCTCGAAATCTAAAAGAGATTCAAAGATTGGTTGGAAGAATCACAACCCTCTCGCATTTCATTCCTAAGTCGGCTAAGTGGAGTTTGGCTTTTTTTAAAGTGCTTCGCAGGTCGGCTCGGTTTTCATAGAATGAGAAGTGCGAATAGGCTTTCACGGATTTAAAGCAGTATCTGATAGAACTACCCACTTTGTCTAAGCTAGTGGCCGGAGAAAGATATGATTATACTTAGCTGCGGCTGAGGAGGCGGTGGGATCCGTTCTAATTCGGCAAGAGTAAGGCAGACAACACCCTGTCTATTTTGTTAGTCACTTATTAAAGGAGGCCAAAAGTTGATACACCACACTAGAAAAGTTAGCTCTGGCCCTCCTCATAACGGCTCAGAAGCTTGGTCTTTATTTTCTATTTCATTCGATTATTGTCTTGACTAACAGTGGTCTCGGAAGAATTTTAGTCAAACTTGAAGCCTCAGGTCGTTTGATTAAAATGGACTACAGAGCTGGCTGAATATGACATCCAGTACTAGCCTTGGATGACTATAAAGGGGCAAGTGCTGGCTGACTTCTTGACAGAGGTTTCTGGGCTGGAGAATAACGAGGTATGGAAAATCTATATCGATGGCTCTGCGACTAAACAGGGAAGTGACATGGGGATTTTGCTGGTATCCCCACAGGAAGAGGTGATTCAGATAACCCTGCAACTCAATTTTTGTGCCTCGAACAACGAAGCCGAATACGAAACTTTATTAGTTGGTCTCCGGGCTACTAGACATATTGACGCCTCCTGAGTCATCCTTTATTTAGATCCCTAATTAGCCATGGAACAAATCAAAGGGTCCTTTGAGATCAACAATAATTAACTCCGGCTATACATGAAAAGCTATAAGAAGCTAGTAACCGAATTTCAAGAGGTGTCCTCCACAAGATCCCCCGAAGTGAGAATTAGAGGGTTGACGAGTTAGCTCGAATGGCCAGTGCGTTGACAATATGAACTCTGGATGGCCCACTAGCGGAGGTCTAGTATTTTGCTCAGGTAGATCAGAATACCTCGGAGCGGACCATTGACTGGAGGGATCCTTTGATTGCCTATTTAAAGGAGGGGACACTACCAGATGCCATTGAGGAAGCTCGGCTCATGAGGAAAAGAGGTGCACATTTTACTTTAATTGGAAATGACTTATATAAATGTGCTTTCGCTCGCTCTCTACTTAAGTGCCTTGGCCCGGAAGAAGCTGACTACGTGATGCGAGAGATACACGAAGGATGCTGCGGCAATCACTTAGGTGGTAGGGTATTGGCTCGAAAAGTTCTATTGGTCGGGTATTTTTGGCCAATCCTCTAGAAAGATGTTGCCCACTGTGTCAATACCTGCTTCAACTGCTAAAAACACTAGAACTTCTCTTAGCAGCCTGCGGGATTTTTGAAGGCTGCTGTGATATCATGTTATTTTGACTAATGAGGGATGAACATTGTGGGGCCTATGGCGGTGGGGCCGAGTAAAAATTTTTTTTTACTGGTGGTGGTGGAGGATTATTTTTCCAAGTGTAGAGGCCAAGCTATTTGCTAAAATTATTGAGGAAGTTGTGCTCAAGTTTCTCTAGAAAAATATTATTTGCAGATTTAGCGTCCCTCGAAGGATTGTCTCGGATAATGGTCGACAGTTCCAAGGTAATCAGAGAATGGTGTCAACAGCTAGGGATTCAACAAGCTTTCGCCTCAATCGCTTTACCCCAAAGCAATGGGCAGGCCGAAGTGGTCAATCGAGAACTCGTTCGAGGACTAAAGATCAAGCTTGACCATGTGTTTGAGAGTTGGGTCGAGAAATTGCCAAGTATTCTCTGGGCGTATTGGACAACCCCTAAAGATAGCACTGGATTGACACTTTTTCACTTGGTGTATGGCTCCGAAGTAGTGGTTCAAGTGGAAATCGGTGTGAGCTCACCTCGGATTTTTGCTTATGATCCGAATGATGCAGAAGCTACAGAAAGGTGACTAACCGAACTAGACTTGGTAAGCGAAGCAAGGGAAGATGCAACTGCTCATATGAGGGCCTATTGGCGGCGAATAGCTCAGGCTCACAATAAAAAAGTAGTCCCTCGCTCATTTCAACCGGGGGATTTCGTATGGAAGAAGGCTCAACCTACGGGAGAGGTTCGGAAACTAGCTCCTAGATGGGAGGTATCTTATAAAGTCATCAAGAAGCTTAGCTCGGGAGCCTACTACCTGCAGGATGATAAGGGGAAGAAACTCGCTTGACTATGGAATGCTTTCCATCTTCGACCTTATTGGCTGTAATTCGACAAAGCAGTATGTACTCTTTTGTTTTTCCTGAAATAATGAAATATTATTGTCCTGGCATCAGCAAAGTCGCCTATCTTGACGTCGTCTATTCCCTCTGGTCTCGAACCGAGACGTCCATTAGCAAATTTGCCTATCTCAGCATCGTCTATTCCCTTTGGTCTCGGACCGAGACGTCTATCAGTCCGTCATCAAAGTTGCCTATCTTCACGTCATTTATTCCCTCTAGTCTCGGACCGAGGCATTCGTCAACAAAGTCGCTTATCTCAGCGCCGTCTATTCCCTCTGTTCTTAGACCGAGGCGTCCATCAGCAAAGTTGCCTATCCCGGCGTCCAACAGCTGTTGCAGATCCAAGAAGTTGGAGGGAGTCCCTTCTAGTGGGTAGCTGGCTTCTTCAAAATGCCATATGGCTCCGGTGTAGTTGATATCTAATAAGTCGGCCGTTCGCTCCCCTAAGATGTTGGCAAACTCCTCGGAAGAGAGGAAGGTGTTTTTTCGGTTCTCCCAACGACCTTCCTTGCCCGCCTTATAGGAGGCTAGCTCGATCTCAGCTGCTTCTGCCTTAGCAGCCAGTTCTTCTCGGCAGACAGCTTCCTCGACTGCCTGCATCTCTCGACGGGCCATTTCCTCGGCCATTTAAGCCTGATGAGCTGCTCCGACTCATGTAACTTAGCCCGTAGGTCGTCTGCTTCCCGTGCCTTGGCCTGAAGTTCGTCTAGTCCTCAGAGTTGGTTCTATTACTCGACATTCTCAGCCTCGTATCGGAGGGCCTTGGACTTATAAATCGCCGTCTCAGCCTGAGCCACCTCCAAGTCCTTCTCTCTGTCTTGAAGCTCTGCCTCTTTACCCTATAGTTGGGTCGAGCTTTCGGTAACCTGGGCTCGCATCCTCTGGAAGGTGTTCATTCAATGGGGAAGGTGGGCTGACAACTCTAGATGATGAGCCCAGAACTGCAAAACGTGGTGGGTCAGTACGAGTAGTTATGAATTAAAAAAAAAACTTACCTTGGTTATGTAGACGTTCATCGACTCGTAGAGAGTCGGTATAGTTTTTCCTCAGACTTCCACTCTCTCGGACTCCCGGATCTGCTTCAAGTAACCTCGAGGTTCGTGAGTACTCCGAGGTATGTTAGACTCCGAAGCCATCCCCGAGAGGTACGAGGGGCTAGGACTAGGCTCCCGAGGTATGGGAGGAGGTGCCTCAGGAGGAAAAGAAGTGGGAGCCTCAGAGCTTGGGTCGACTGATATGGGAGTTGTGTTGGCGACCGTCGGTGGAGTAGAGGTCGTAGGTGTTGAGTTTGGAGATCGATGAAGGGGACTCGATCCAGTTGAAGCTCCGATGGCGGGGATCGGAGACCGCCGAGAGGAGTTCGCCCCAACCGATGTCTGGGTGACTCGGCCTCGCTTCTGGGGCCAGTTTCGCTCCTCGAAGTCGCTCGAACTCACCACTTCGGGCACCATGGAGGGTCGAGGTGGCGGTGGCCTATCAGACCCCGTTTCCTTTGAGATTGGAATCTCGGTTGAAGCCCCGGGAGGGGCCTGCATCTGCGTCCTCTTCCATTTCATGTGTTTGTTGATTGAGGCCCTCAACATGGCTTCGACTGCAAAAGGAAAAGAAGAGACGGGGGTAGATACAAATATATAAGGAAAAAGTAGACAATTCCTCTTACCTAAGGAGCCGCTGAGCTCTGCCTCTATCGGACTTATGCCGAAATAGTAAAGAACCCCTTTTTCCAGGAGCACGTTGATATTAAAGCTCAGGTTGTAAAGTACCTCGGCTATCTCTCGGTAAGCAACCGACTTATGGAAGCATTTCAGAGTTGTAGGAGTGGGCAACTCTATTTGCCAGCTTGTCGCCCAGGAGAAAGGATGGACAGGTTTTACAAAAATGTATCGAGTCTTCCAATATTTATGGGAAGTGATAAAGCTAGTCAAGAATTTGGTATCTCTTCTAGCGGTGAAGAAGAAAACTCCGGGTTCCTTCTTCTTAGGGAGGAAGAAATAGTGAAAGGCCTCAGCGCTTAAGGGAAGGTGGTAAAATAGGAAGATGATAATAAAGCCGCATATTAGACTAATAGAGTTTGGAGGCATTTGTTATAGTGGGATTCCGACGTAAGTCGAGAGTTCTCCGAAGAAGGGGTGTAAGGGAAAACGAAGGCCCGCTGCTAGTTGGCCGTGAAAGAAAATGACGAAACTAGCGGGTGGCTCATGAGGACGTTGGTATGGTTTCGACACTCGCATCCGATAGGAACCAGGGATATGGAAAAAGGACCTAAGCTTTCCCTGATCTTCTTGGTCTAGGATAGTAGGAATACTCTCGTACCAGAAAACGTGACTCTCAACCATCAAGCAAAGCAAAGGAGAACTTACGATTTGACGGAGGAATTCGGAGTTGTAGGTGAAGAAGAGCAGAAGCGAGGGCACCACACTTGAGGTGGGAGGCCCTAACTTGAAAAGGATTTATAAAGACGAAGGCCGACAATGACAGTCGTCTGATATGGGATGGCCGAGACGGAAGCCAATCTGGATCGTCCATTACATCCATATCTCCGTCGCTTCGTCAAGGTGTGACATGTGTCCAGGGGGAAGGCTTGTGGTACAGGGCAGTGCTCTCGTCGAGGGAAAGCTATCATTTAAAGATTTTGGTAATAATGGATCTTATCTTGCCATTAAGAGTCAATGGCAAGCGTCATATTGCGTGTCTTCGAGGAGAAAATTCTCAGGGCACGAGTGCGAAAAAAATAATAATAAAGTCGCTTCGGAAAGCATAACGGAGATCTCTTTGAATCCCGACAAAGGAAGACCAGGCCGAGGCACAAACTTAAAGGCGAGTATAGTCAGTCATGCTGGGCATATCCTTCGACTAGACAAACGAAGGATGCCTATGATGTGGATGAGAATCCCTCTAGCCAGGTGGCCGAGCCAGCGGTCAACAATCAAGTTGAGGTGGAGGACAATTCTGGTCAAATGCAGGATGAACCGACTCCAGCCTTCTAGGGAGGGTCTTCTCCTGTGTCTCGGCTCGGTATTCTTGTCTCGGCTCGGTTGGGCAGGCCGATTATCTAGCTTGGTTCAGCTTACCAGAGTAATTGTGCTAGACGAGTCAGAGTAGTCAGAGGTTCCTTAACAGAAGAGCATCAGGCAGACCGTCCTCACTAATGAAGCCACATGGTTCTCAAGATCCTGTTTGGGCAGCCACACCCCTTTCAACCACACCTGCATTTATGGAGCCTAGTCTCTTATCACATGCATTGGTTATCTTCAACAGAGTTTTCTTATTGCACGTGCCTGTCACATCGATGAGGCCACGCCTCCATGGATTTCCCAGTACGACCGCGTCGTTTTTCCTTAATGATGCCCTGTCAGGACCTCTACATGTGGCCTCATCGCATTAACAGAGCCTTGGCTCCCATCAATCACACGGGCTGTATTAATTAAGCTCTTTCATAATCAGTGCCTGCCAGTAAGGTCTTCTATCATTCTCCGCAGGTGGTTATGTCACATGATGATGAAGCCATGTCTTCTGTATTGACACATCCCGCTCTATATAAAGGTAACCAGAGGGGGATTTTATCTCTCAAGGATCTCCAAACTCCCTTCTAACCTCCCCTTTTCTTTGCACTTTCCTTTGCAACCTTCTATTTCCGACCTTGACTTGAGCGTCAGAGAGGTGTCACCGAGATACCTCTCGGTGCCTTCCCTCATCTTTTGCTAGCCTCTTTTCAGGCCCATCATTCCAACGGCTCCGGCGACCACGTCATCGGTACCCAGTCGAGTCATCAACATCTACATATCCATCTCTTATCTCTCCTTTTTGGGCCGAAACATCGATAGAAGCATTTGAAGGCTAGCACTAAGGGTGAAGGAGTCATAAAAGACTCGGATAGACCCTGAGGGCGTGAGGCTGATGAAAGTGACTTGAAGGCTTAGGTTTAGGCTAAGGGTGAATGTCAAGTATGAGGGGATCATACTTGGGGTTAAACCTCAGTTTGAGGTTTACCAGTCGACTGGTGGTATTGACTAGTTGACTGGTCTAGTCCTCGATACTCGGAGGGCTCAGAAGAATCGAGCTGTCGATTGGGGTTATGACCCAGTTGACTGGTCGAGTAATCGACTGTGGTTCGACTGCTGACTGTGGCTCTGGCAGTTGACTAATTACTGACAGTCGATTGCTAGGGTTGGCAATCGACTGACTTCAGTGGACAAGAGCACAGAACATTTCGTGGTCGACTGCTGGCTCATGGCAGTTGACTGATGGCTATGAGTAGTCGACTGATCGACTATTTTTGATGTGGATTAGTCCATTGTGAGACAATGGTCAAACGGGCAGTCGACTGGTGGGTAAGATCAGTTGACTGCTAGGCGGAAAATCAGCTCGAGCGGAGGCTTTAAAAGGAGATCTCCGTGGAGAAAGAAGACGTCGGTTTTTGAGACTTTGAATGAGAGTTGTTGTTGCATTCCAGACCTTCCAAGCCATTCAAATCAACCAAATCAACAAGCGAACAGAAGCTCATCTTGTAAAAGTGTTTTCACTTATTTTTCTTCATTTGTTTTTGTATTTTTCTTATAAACTCCATTGTAAGAGGTTTCTCCACCTTCGGATTATTTTTGAGAAGGAGAAGGTTTAGTGGTGGTGTGCATCACTAGAGCTCACTCTAAAGTTCTACCGTAGAGTAGGAACTAGGGTTCCAAATCATGTAAAATCTTGTCTTGTGCTTGTGAGTTGTTTGTTTGTGTTTATTTCTATTTTCGTTGCTCAATAATAACTTGTAGACAAGCATGCGATTGAGATCGACGACGAAATCACGAATCACTATTCACCCCCTCTAGTGTGACATCTGTTCGGTCCAGGTCACGATTAACCAAACTCGAGTAGGAGTCGAGTAGAGTTTTGATGTTTGACAATGAGTTTGACAATATGAGTTTGACCATATGTTGACCATATTACTTGTGGATGATTGGGATATCCGAGGTCATATGAGGGAGATTGTTGGAGTAATCAACCGTAGGTCAAGGTTGACCAAGCTCGAGAGAGACTCGAGTGGAAGTCTAAGTTTAACGACTTACAAGGAAAAGTCTAAGTATGAATACTTGACAATGGAGAAGTTCAAGAATGAATTTTTGGCAATGGAAAAGTCCAAGAATGAATACTGGCAAGGAAAAATTCAAGGGTGGAATCTTGGTAAGGGAAAGTCTAAATATGAATATTTGGCAAAGGGAAAAGTCCAAGGGTGTAGTCTTGGCTGTATAAGTCCAACGGTGTAGTCTTGGCGGCGAAAGTCCAAGTATTGAGGCTTGGCAATGGAGAAGTTCCAGAGGCGTGACCTCGTAAAGGAGACCGTTAGAATTAAAAAGCCGACGAAAGCACTTGAAGGCTAGGGCCAAGGGTGAGAAGTCGTGGATTCGAACCAAGGGCTTGAGGCTGATGGAAGTGGCTTGAAGACTTAGGTCTAGGCTAAGGGTACCCGATGCATGACGAAGCCGATGGAAGCACCTGAAGGCTAGTGTGAAGGATGAAGGAGTTGTGGAGGACTCGGATGGACCCTGAGGGCGTGAGGCTGATGGAGGTGGCTTGAAGACTTATGTCTAGGTGTAGGGTGAGTATCAAGTATAAGGGGATCATACTTGGGTTAAATCTCAGTTTTGAGGTTTACCAGTCGATTGGTGGTATTGATCAGTTGACTAGATGATTAACTGAAATTTACATCTAGTCGATTACTAAACTCTGACTTTCTCTCTAATGCTCTCGTTTCTTACTCTGTCCATCCTCGTATGTCCACACATCCACCTTAACATGTTTAGCTTTGCAACTCTCATCTTTTGCTCATGTGCTCGAGTCATAGCCAACATTCAATACCATCTGACATAGTAGGTCTAACCGTCATTTTGTAGAACTTCCCTTTAAGTTTTAGCAGTACTTTACGATCATATAAAACGCCCGACGCTCTTTTCCATTTCAACCATCCTGCTTGTATTATATGTAAGACATCTCTCTTAATCCCTCCATCATCTTGCATAAATGATCCAAAATATTTAAAGCTCTCACTTCTAGACAATTCGTCATCTCCTATCTTAACACTTATCTCATTATGTCTAATATTACTAAACTTAAATTTTATATATTCTGTCTTTATTCTATTAAGCCTAAAACCTTTCACTTCTAATATTTTCTGCCAAGATCTAATTTAACATTTACTCCTTCACATGTCTCATATACTAAAATAATATCATCTGCAAACAACATGCACAATGATATTGTGCCTTGAACGTGTCTAGTGAGTTCGTCTATGATTAATATAAAATGATAGGGATTTAGAGCTGATCATTGATGTAAATCTATCTTTATTGGAAATGATTTAGTTAATTAACCTGAAGTCTTTAATCTGGTCGTTACTTCCTCATATATATCTTTAATTAATTCAATATATGTTATGCTAACATCTTTCTTTTCTAGAATTCTCCATATAATTTCTTTTGGGACTCTATCATGAACTTTTTCTAAGTCAATGAATACTGTGTAGCTCCTACTTTTGCTCCCGATACTTTTCAATTAGTTGCATAAGAAGATGTATAACTTGTATTGTTGACCTTCATGACATGAACCCAAATTAATTTTCGAAAATCATGGTCTCTTTAATCTTTTTTCTATTACTCTTTCCTAAAGTTTCGTGGTATGACTTATTAGTTTAATTCTTCTAGTTTGCACAAGTTTGTATATCCCCTTTATTCTTATATAAGGGGATTAGAGTACTTACCAATCATTGATCAGATATTTTTTTTTGTTTTCAATATCATGTTAAATAATTTTATAAGTCATTCAATACTTCGGCTCCCTAGATACTTCCATATCTCTATTAGAATATCATCTGATTCAATGACTTTTTCATTTTGCATCCTATTTAAAGTTTGTTATACTTCTGAAATTTGAATTCTACGGTAAAAATTTAAATTTCTATACTCATTTGACTTACTTAAATTACTTAAATTAAGTTGGTCACCTAAACCTTCATTAAAAAATTGATGAAAATACCTCTTCCATCATTTTTTTTATTTCTCCATCATTTACTGATATCCTATTGCATTCATCTTTAATACATCTTATTTGAATAGAATCTTTTATTTTCCTCTCTCTCACTTTAGCTATTATATAAATGTCTCTTTCCCCTTCTTTTGTATCTAATTTTCGATATAACCATTCAAAAGTTTTATTCTTAGCTTTATTCACTGCTTTCTTAGTCTCTTTCTAGGCTATTGTATATTTTTTAAAGTTTTCTTCGTTCTTACAAATATATAATTCTTTATAGGTTATTTGTTTTCCTTGACTTTCTCTTGTACTTTCTCATTCCATCATTAAGATTCCTTGCTTGGTGGTGCATGCTGACTCACCGAGTACACTTTTGACTAATATTTTCAATTTTGATATCATCCTATTCCATATCGTATTAGGACCACCGTATATTTCACCTAATGCTTCTACTCCTACCCTCTCCTTAAATATTTTGTTTCCTATCATTTAACTTCCACCACTTAATATTAGGAGTTGCGTATATTTTTCTTCTATTAATACTATGTTTGAGGCGTATATATAATATTACTAATTTATGTTGGGTAGTTAAACTTTCTTCAGGGATAACCTTACAATCTTTATAATTTTTTCTCTCTTCTTAACCATAAGAAAGTAAATTTGTGATTTATTATTCTCACTTTTGAACGTGATCAAGTGCTCTTTTTTTTTTAAAAAAAATTGTATTAGCTATTATAAGATTATATGCTATCGCAGAATTCAATAGAGTTTTATCTTCTTTATTTCTTATTCCAAATTCATAACCCTCATGCATCCTCTCGTGTTCCTCATTTTTCGCTTTGACATGCCATTTAAATCCTCTTCTATTAAAATTATTTCATTTGACGAAATATTTTATAATACCTCATCTAGGTGATCCCAAAATCTTGATTTGATATCTTCATCTAATTCTGCTTGAGATGTATATATGCTAATTACATTCATAATTTTTTTCCCACTACTATTTTGAGAGCTATAATCTATCATAATTTCTAACTACTCCTACATTTTATCCTTTAACGAACTATCTACAATAATATCCACTCCATTTCTTATTTACTTTTTTCTGTATACCATAACTTAAAACTTGAGTTTTCTATTATCTTTGCCTTCTCGCTTATCCATTTTTTCTCTTGTACACATAAAATATTAATTATTCGCCTAATCATCGTATCTAATACCTCAATTGCTTTACCAGTGAGAGTTCCTATGTTCTATGTACTAAAATTTAGACTATTAATTTTCCTATAATATTTGTTCTTATCCAATCTATGGTGAGAACTCTTGCTTATTTAACGTTACACCCAAATTCTCATAGAGATGTAGCGATCCTTATTGATACGTTACATTCGGACTTTGTAACACGAACTCTTGCATATTTATCACTACACCTGAGTTCTAGAGATGTAGCGCTTCTTGCTAAGACGTTATAGTCGGATCCTCTAACGCGCTCCTTTTGGGGAATAATCTAGCATTAATATAATAGTTTGATGGATTCATTCATTGAATATTTACCTTAATTTAACGCTAGGTGACAACCTGACACAACCCTCCTCTTTTATCCGGGCTTGAGATCGACCACGACAGGATTAACTCATCATGGACGGAGTTGTTATCATTGTATACAATTAAATAATATACATAATATAGACAAATGGAATAGTTAAATCGTAGATCCCCATTGACTCATGACTTTCGTGCATTGCTTGTGTAACATTCATCGCCCCAACCCCATTTTGAACTTGTGATAGTTAAATCGAGGTGGGCATGACCTCACTCCATCAACTTTACTTAAATTTGGTAACTTTGTGAACTAACTAATTCAATTTTTGTTACTTACGCAAGTCCACTAGCATCATTGATGTCATTGGAAAGTGGAATTCGTTGATCAACTAGAAAGCTTTTAAACTACTTCAATTCTTCTTGATATGCTTTCTCTTTATTTTGAATCAATTTATAGCCTTTCTTGTTTCATGTTCTCTCTTCTTATGACCAACAAAATTATTCCTCGCTTTATGGGTTTCCAAATGAAAGCTTTTGGTTTCTATCCTTGTTAACCTAAAGGAAGCTTAGTATCGTCGGCCACTATTTGGTAGGATCAACACTATTTAGCACAAGCGACATTGTTCCAACAACATAGTTTGATAAACTAGTGCTATTGTGTCACCCTATTATGAACATTGATATTAGAGAGATATGGTAAATTTTAATCATGTCGAGTGGCCCAACATGAAATTTCAATCTTTCGGTGTGACCAATATAATGATCTTAGGATATGTTTTGAGGTTGGATATCTAGATTGGATTCAATTCACTAAGATAGGTAACACTTATTCAAGTATGTGACTTTTATTTTAAATATGAGAAATATTACCATATCATTGAGTTAGTGATGCTTTTAGCGGTATCACCAATTGCCATGTTAGGGAGTTTTGAGGTGAATAATGTGAATACATACAAATGACTTTAATGTTTCAAATTACCTACAATGAGTGGAGTTGTTCATTTAATAATTAAAGATACACTTATCTAAGAAATTAGCACATTACACTTACAAATGCTATCCACTATTGTACATTTTGTTGATCATAGATAAAGTTGAGATGATCAATTAATCAAATTTACTTAGGAGATAAGAATTTGTTGGCTTTTAGGACCCGAGTATATACTCTATAAGGTGCCAAATGAGTTTGTTATACTTTATGATGTGTGGACTTGGCATAGGTGTTGAGTGTCATGCTTTGAGGTTATTCTATAAAAGGATCTTGAATGTGGGGGAGCTTGGTAGGTGAGCAAATTGGTGAAGATGAATTTTATTTCTCTAAATCAAAATGTGCCACACAATCCTAACTTATTCATGATAACATATCTAGAAAATAAGAAAAAGAACTTATTAGAAACAACGGAAACACACACACACAAAGTGAATCGGGTTATAGTAACTCATATTTTGAAATATATTGTAGGAGAATTAGCTAATTAACATATATAACTATATAAGGAAGCAAGAATATTCTTTAATATTCTACGCTCTCCCTCAAATTGAGGTGTAGATGATTAAACCTAACTTAGAGTTTAAATCTTCAAAGTTTGCCCTTCGTAACCAGCAGATGCAGTAACTTGATTTCCCTTCATAAAGTGACGATAGATTTCCATGTGTTTCATTCTATCACGATGCACATTTTCTTTGCAATACTAATAGTTAACTTATTGTTGGAACATCTTTATAAATTGTTCAACTACGATCCTTATCTAAAGAGTCTTTGTAATCATATCCCTTCACATATACTATCTAAATTCAACTTTCCCACTCTTTCACACATTAGATTGATTTTTGCTATGCTATATAACTAAATTTCTCCATACAAGTGTGTAGTAGTGGGAAGTTGATCTTCGATCTACTATTGATCCAACCTAATCAATTGTTACTATATATGTTAATGCCTTTATCTATTGATTATTTTGAAATATAAGCTCTTTGCTATTGTTAGATTCAAATACCTAAGGAGACTTAACATACTAACCAAGTATCGAATGTCAAGTCTTGCGTTCGGTAAATATACAAGTTTATTGTGAGAAGGATATGCAGTGATCTTAAAATCATGCCTATGCTTAGCCCTCTTTAAATTTCATTGTCCTTAATTCTAATTATACTTTTCCCTTTATTATTGACTGATTGTAAGAGATTTCTCCAACTCTAATAACTTGCTAAAGAGGAGAAAAATAGTGGACTTCGTGTGTGGCCTTAGATGTAGCAATCTAGGATTGTGAACTAAGTAAATGCGTCTATCTGGTTTGCTTTTCTAGTTGCTATTTATTTCTGTTGTGCACTATTTTATGAAAAGTACTTCATTGCAAGCAAGTTGTAGTATTCATCCCCTCTACCACGCTGGCATCTCGATCCAATAGGATGTTCATGCAAACTTCTTTCGCCAGGTGTCCATTGAGAAAAACATTCTTAACGTATAGTTGAAGTGACCAATTTAGATTTGTAGCAAAAAATCGAATTCAAACTATGTTCAATTTGGCTACGGGAGTGAGTTTCGTCATAATTGATTCTATAGGATTATGTGAATCCTTTTGCAACCAGTTGACTCTTCGGCTGATCAACACTTCCATCTTTGTATTTAATTGAGAAGATCCATTTATCATCCAAAGAGCACTTTCTAAGTGGTATCTTAGTAGCTCATAGATCTTCCATGTTCCATTCTTCTCTAGTGATAGGATCTCTTATTCAATTGCAGTCTTCTATTTCAACATTGTGAGAACTTATTGTGAGAGCTTCTCATGTGGATTTAGAATTTGTGTTTGATTCATGCCCTAAACTTGTTATATAACCCCTGAAATGACATAAATTATAGATTGGATGTTTTGTTTATTCTCTAACACCCATTCTTTTTGCTATGGGAAGATCACTATCTTTGAACTGGTCGAGATTAAGGTTATTTGAATTGCTCAAATGGTACTTGGTGCTCTATCTCTCCTTGGTTCTTTTCTGCTTTGATCCATTTGGGTTGAAATAAAATTATACCTGTCTAACTATAATAGATTGGTTTCGAGTCTTTTTTTCATGTAGGCCATTAGTTGACTAGAAACTATTAGCAGTTGAGTGATGCTATCAGTTGATTGTACAATCGACTTTGCGATGAATAGAAATATTCTATTCACTAGCCCTATAGTCCCAATTAACTGAAATTTACATCCAGTCGACTACTAAACTCTAAATCCTAAATCTATTTAGGATATTGAGTTTCTCAGCCATTAGTTAACTGCTCTCCAATATCAATCGATTGGTAATGTTGACTATGATTTTTTAAAGTTGAGTTTATTTGTGTTGAGTTCTACCTTCGCCCCCATGGATATACGTTATTTAACACTTCACTCATTGGAGTTTTGCCATTGTTGTTTGACTTTGCCTTGAAGGCATTTGTTGGATCGAAGAAACCAGATTTTTTTCGTCGTTAAAACACGAGTTGCAGCGGAAATAAGAAAACGATACTTTTCTTTTTACTTGGTTCGCAACCAAAAGGTTGCTAGTCCAAGGTCCTCACGATCCTAGACCGCTTTCGATGGGGCAATCCACTAGAAAAATTTCTTCCTCGTTGGTGGTAAGAGACAACGGTTACACAAAGAAATAGAGGAAGAGACAACAAACCTACCTCTCCTCTTAACAATAAAAATACAAGTAAAACAAATGACAACAACTAAAGAAGTAGAGCTACCGACTTAGGATTGGAGTTTTGGCGTGATGTCGGCGTTATGACGGCATAGCGTTGTCGAAGAAGTCTTGGCATTGTTGGAGCACTTTGGGAGCAATATTAGATGATGAAGAGAGGTGAAACCGTTCTTTTATAGCCCTTGGAGCTCTAGTTCGTTGAGATCCAGATCTGGGTCAAAACTCCACATCGCCCCTCATTTTGTGGCTCTTATCTTGACTATCTTCGAAGTGATCAGCTTGACCAACAGTCGACTGATGATATGATCAGTCGACTACCATTAGCCTCTAGTCAACTGTCAGCTTGATCACTCATCTGCAACATAGAGTTAGCATAGAATACTTAACTGATGGTAATTACGACGGTTCCTTACCATCCGACCTCGACCTAGACTTTCCTCCGGAAGTCTTAGTCGGATCGCTGCCTACGTTCGCACCCGATGCTTACCTCTGGTCCTCCTGACTTGTCGCTTAACTTCCGATCACCACCGAGGTTCCTCGACTCCTCGAGGTTCTCCTAGTGCCACTCGATCACTATGATTTCTCGCCCCGAGATTTTCTTGGTGTCGTTGACCTTTAGCTTAGCTTAATACATTACCTGCACATTCAACACAGCATGTGAGATAAAAATAATAACTTAACTTTGAACCTTTGCCATTATCAAAACCTAGGTTCGATTATCTGGTGCCCCTGCACCAACAATCTCCCCATTTTTGATCTATGACAAACTGATTCAAAGTTAAGGAAAAATAAGCATGAAATGAATAGTAGTAAGCATGTAGTAGTAAGTATGAATAAGTTAGTAAGCATGAATAGCAAGTATGAGTAAGTATGAGTGAAATAGGTTCTTTTTCAAATCCTCCCCATCAAGGTTATCTCCCCCTTAACCCTAGGTGAGTTTTGAAAAAGAAACTTAAAGAAAGTTAACTTTCAAATTTTGAAAAACAACTTTAACCTCTTCTCCCCCTCAATGTTTTAACTAGAAACTTTTTACTTTCTCCCTCTTAACTTTTGGTGTAAGATACCGGAAACAAAAAAAAAACCTTTCAAATTGGGAATTATCTTGTGGAATTTTTCAGAAATTTTTCTGAAATTAGTATGACCATTTGGAGGAAGATTAAAGTCTTAATGGGTGTTGGGTCAAGTTGGATTAACTCGGATTTGATCTAGGCTAACTCAACCACATGGCATTAAAAACCCACTCGTCTCTAACGCGAGCGAGCCGTTTTCTTCCGTTTTCCCGATCGCGTTGACCTCTTCTCCTCTCCAAACCGTGCCCGATCACTTTCCTCCCCGATTCCTCGTTCTCGATCCCGACTCCTCTCCTCTTTCCCTCGAGCGTCGCCGGAGAGGCGTGTTGGTCGCCAGCCCTGCCGGAGGTGGCCATCGAAGGCCGCCAGCAGCAGCCGATCGCAACTTCTTCTCTCCACGATTTCATCGTTTCCTCACCGCACGCACGCGAGCGATTCCACCGATCTCTCCCATCCCAACCCGTCGGCCTCCTCGCGCAAGCAGCTCGACGACCTCGTCGCCACGGCTGGTCGCTCCGGTCGGAGTATCGCTTGACTCCCTTCTCCTGGGATCTTATCGCGTGATCGGGTCAGTGGCGTCGCCGTCGCGACAGGAAGCTTCAGACGCAACTGGGGGTTTTGTGGTGAAGGGCAGCAGAAGTGACCGACGAACAGACCCTTCGATGATCTCCGTAGACGAGTTGATGGCGAGCACGCGTGGAGGGAAGCTCGGAATCGGCGAGTCTGGTTGTAATCTGCCTTTGCGGTCTCGCCGGAGCAAGGCTAGGGCAGCAGGATTTTCGGCGAACAGATGGATTTGGCGGGGGATTCGGGCAAGTGTTCACCTCGAGCAAGGAATCAACAACAACGTTGTTTGCTGTCACCGTGCCCAATTGCTGCAGTAATTAGGTAAGAACTTGTTTGTGGCTTACCTTGGGTTGGATTTAGGGCTACGGTGCATTTTCCTTTCGCTAAGCATGTTTGACGATTTGGGCAGAAAACATAGCTGTTGGACGATGATCCGAGGCTTGGATCATGGATCGGTTGCAGTGATTGTCGACGTTGAACTGCCTCCAGCGAACAGAGCAGTTCAAGGAGGACGTGTAGCTTGCGATTGTCGCCAGAAGCTGATGATGGCAGTGTCGTGAGGTTGGTTGTTTGGTTCATCTTGGTTCACAGCAGCAATTGGATTTGATTTATCCTTGTTCACCGCCGTGATTGGCTCTGGTGAGCACCTTGTTACCATGGGATAAAAAAAAAATTCCTTCATCGTTTTATTTGTTAGATAATTGATTTTTGGAGTAGGGTGTTGTATTGAAATATTTGAGATATGCCATGCTTATAGGTTTTGTTTGGTGGTGTTGATGAGCTGCGGTGGTGATCAGAAATTGGTTGGGGGAAACTGGATATGAATTAACAGGGCAAGGTTAGATTGAAGGGTGAGTTTCATTATCTTTATGATACTTGTTGGATGATGCATAGATGAATATCGATCTGGCCGATGCTCTGTTGGTTCTTGTGAGGGAACTGTGATTCATTGTGAGCTAAGGGATGATTACTGATCTGAAATGTGAATTAGTGTAAGACTCGAATGGGTTTTAGCATGTTGTACTCATTGAGATATAGTCGGGGTTACGAAGGGTGGGTGATCAAGATTTTTATTTCGTATTCGGTAGATTGAGTGAATACGAAAGGATGTAGGGTTTGATTTAAATTGTTGTCATGTGTTGGGATTTAATGATGATTTATATTGTGTGCAGGACTTGGTTACGAGGCAGGTCCACGGGCATGAAGATTATTATCACGAGCTTCTTATCAGGTGGGTAATTTCCTATTTGGTCCGGATAGATGTATTGCATTCAGATTTAGCCATAGATATGAGCATGTTAGGTGTTCATATTACCTTTACCCTACTCTTATTATCGTATGCTTGAACTTATTGTTGGATATTTATGCTCAATTGTTGATATCACATATACCCTATCATGATTTAGGAGTTATAGATGTGATATAAATTGGCCTAGATGTTTAGTAGGGTGTAAATGTTAGTACGGGGGATGACCCAATTTATAAATTGGAAAAAGGTCATCTATGGGTAGGTAATGCCCTAAATGTAGGATTTATTTCCAATACCCATATGTTGCATACTGTTACCAACCATGAGTTGTGTAATGGTTAAGTGAAGGGTGATTAGAGTGTCGCTGCGGACCGGTGGTCCCAGCTTGATATGATTAGTAGAGTACGACTCTATCGGATAGAGAGTACGTCGATCAGTTGAGTACGACTCTCTATTGGAGAGAGAGTTATGATCAGTCGAGTACGATTCTCTATTGGAGAGAGTTATGATCAGTCGAGTACGACTCTCTACAGGATAGAGAGTGCGTCGATCAGTTGAGTACAACTCTCTACAGGATAGAGAGTATTGATTAGATGGGTATGACTCTCTGCTGAACAGAGAGTCTGTGGTAGATGACTGTACGTGTGACAGCATACACATGTCATTTGCATGCATTCTGACGACATAGTCTCCCTTGGGGTTGAGAGAGTCGTCAGTCATCTTGCCTCCCAGTGCACTCCTCGAGGAGTAACTGGTGTGAGGGCAGAGCATCTGTTGTGCCGCACTCTACCACTATAGACGGTGGTAGTTGGAGTTGCGTGCAGTTGTCCTGGGTGCGTGGTACTCGACCACTCATTGGTAGTGTTAGTCGGAGTGGCCAGCAGCAGGGACCCCCGTTGTGTAGCGAGCTCTTTACGCTCATATGCTACTTGATCATACTGCCCACTCGGCCACTCTATAGCAGTGGTTGGTGTGAGTTGGGACAGTTGTCATGTCGTGCCACCTAGGCCACACTGGGGTCGTGGTAGCGAGTAGGGGTGAGCAGGCATGACCATGCATGCTGCATTGTCGTATCTGATGGCACTTTGCATATTACCATATATAGATACATATATGTATGTATATATATATATATGGATGGTTGAGATTAATATATATATATATATATATATATATATAGATACAGTCTATATATATATGCTTATTGTGATGTTGCACTTGATTGTATTATGCTTGTTGCATTTGATTGTACATCATATTCATGCATGCTTCCTGCATATATGTTATACTTGTCAGTCTTGGTATATGTGTTGGATGCACATTAGATACCTTGACACAAGCTAGAGTATATTGTGAGTTGATCTACTCTTCCTGTTATATATATATATATATATATATATATATATATATATATATATGTTGGATATATGTTCAGGTTGGATCAGAGTAGCGTAGCAGACTTCAGGTATGTCTGCATTTTTATGTTGTTTATTTGGCTAGACGGTATATGCTTGTATTTATATACTATGCTGATATACCTGTTGTACCTCTAGAGTATGTTGTTGAAAATACATGTGATATAACATATATACATGTTTTCTATTACCTGCTGAGTTTTACTCACCATCCCCGCGGACCCTGGGTTTTCTGTCGCCCAGGTAACAGGTAGAAGACTTCGTGATGACATTGGAGCACCGCCGGCTGACATCGTCTCATCTCACCTCCGTGGCTCCCATGTCTGTTTTGGATTTTTCGTATGTCTTGTTTTGCATTCGGAGTTTTCGTGATGTTATGTATTATGTGATGTATGCACATGTTGGTGCGGGTTTTGTCGAGGTTTTCTTTATGTTATGGTGTTAGTCATACCGGTATGCATGTGTAGGATGTATTATTGTGGTATCGTTTCCGCTGTGTGTAGTTGTTTTGATATATATATACTATTGTGGTTTGGTATATTTGTATATATTGTTGTCATTGTGGGCCTACGAGCCTTGTATTAACTCGAAATGTTGCCACGTACAGGGGAGATGTCGTCCGTTTGATTTTCGGCTCGGCATGCTCTCGAGGCATGACAACTTTAGTGGTATCAGAGCCCTAGGTTCTGCGATGTCATACAATGTTGTTTTGTGTCGAGTCTTGGATTCTCGGGAGTCGATTTATTCGGTTTTGGTTTTCTGAGATGAGATGGACAGCGACCTGAGCTCCAAGCAGCACGAGGTAAGAATTCCTGATAACTTATGGTTTAGTAGATATTTATCTAAACTTGATTAGTAGGTGTATACAATAGAGTTATGACACCTGTGCAGACTTGTAGTAGGGGTCGTCCACCGAGGCGACCAACCGGAGTGACCTTTAGGGTTTATACTTCCGGTTATGTTGGTTATGCATTTAGATGCTTATACCAGGGAATAACCTGTAGTGTGTTGGTTATTATTCGTAATCGTGGTATGAGTTGACCACAGCGACTGTTAGTCTGTGAGTCTTGAACTGTCGAGAGGTGATTTACCTCACGGTCCGATCGATATCGAGTCAGAAAACAGGGGCCAAGTCGTCACATTTATTATGGAAATCAGAGACTACAGTCTTAGAGATTTCCACTAACTGTACTAGTCAGATCATTACCTGTTGGGTAATGGACAAGACAAGTTGTCTATTATTGATGCAGATAGCGGAAGGCTAGGTTACGGTGTTTCATAGGGATTTTATTCTTGAGTTGTTCGTACTGAGTTGTATAACTTTAAGAGTACTTTTAAGTACTTAACTCATGTTATACCGAGAAAGTAGAGTTATTTGCATACCATTATCGAGGTCAAACCGGTATTTGGTGATAAATACAGAAAATAATCTTCGGAAAATAATATATCACTTGATCATGGTTTAGTGATGTTGAAAGGGAGTATTTCCCCGTGTCACTTTTAGTGACGCATTGTAAGGAATTCTTGAGCTTCAAGAAAGGGTGATCGGTCAGTAATAGTGTACTGTGCAGAGTCGTGAGACTTGCAGAGGTTACGACCACCTAACAGCTCAAGGAGATGAATGGATGATTTAAGCCGCCCAGAGTTAATGGTTTATAGTTGGATAAGGATGCCGGGATCTTCTACGAGATCCTGCCGGAAGATGTTTGATTGAGACATGAGTTTAGAAATGACTCCGTACAAGGGTTTAAGAGTTAGAGACCGATAAGCAAATATTGCAGGTCAACTTAATAGAGTTGGAAGTCTTCGAATGTTGGATAAAAGGAGCAATATCAGGGTCACAGGCCTTGAGCTACTTTTCGATTATAGAAGACCAATTGCAGATCATCAGAAGGTTCTTGTGGATATCAGCAAAATCAGAACAAAGACTTCAAAGGGATTGTGTGTGTGCAGTGCAGATCACGAAGACACGTGAAGCCATATTATCTGTTGGAGCAGTTCAGTTGTTGCTATTGTTGAGCAACCAGTACAGTGGAGGAGGTGTACCTTGAAGATTCAGTTGAAGACTATAGATGGTGTTCCGGGAGGAAGATGCATCGTCTCGACAGCAGAAATCAACACAGAGGATTGGCTTATCTTATCAGCATCAACCTACTACCTCAGGTGTGGTTGAAGTTTCTTGATACTTCCCTTCAGCAGAGATCAGCACAGAAGCAGCATCAGCAGAAGACATTGTAGAAGACTCAGCAGACAACAACAAACAGTTACCACCAGATGTGTTTTGCTTAGTACAAAAGAGAGTGAAAGGTTTTGCCCGGAATCTCTGATACCAATTGAAGGGATTTCCCTTGTCGAGTCCGTGAGGGGAAACTTCGCTTCCCCTTCACCTCGGTAGCTTGTCCATGGCGATCCCTTCGATGTCCCCGGATTAAAAAAAAAATTAATCCTCGACAAAAGGGATTGCCCAAAGCACCAAGTCATCGTCGTGCTATTCGTTTAGAGAGGTCACTTGAACAAACTAGTTGTTCAAGCGACCATCCTCTATTCTACGAGTAGCCGCGGAATAGACGATGTCCGGATCGCCGGTTTTTGTGTTTATACTCAGGATCCAAGTATTATTTATCCATTTATAGAAATATAACATGCTTATATTTGTAAAACAAAAACAAGAAATGAATAAAAGAGAGAGAATAATAGGTATACCTCTTGGTCTTCTAATGTATGACCTTCCTCCTTTTGGACGTCGTGTGGGCGACGATCCGCCAAAAGTCGAAGCTCCTAGATCACAAAACTTCCTTCCTTGCTTTTCCCAAGCAAGAGGAAGAAGAGAAACAATGTTTTTCTCCTCCCTAAAACCAAGCAACAAGGATCACACCAAACCCTTGCCGCCGGCCAACTAGAAGGAGGAGAAAGTGGTGGAAAACTACCAAGACACCAAGGGAAACCCTATATCTTGTTTCCACCACGTAAGGAGAAGGAAAAGGGAGCTTTTGGGTGCTGGCCAAGGCTGGAAAAGGGTGCTGGACGTTGGCCAAAAGAGAAAGAAGAAGAGAAGAATACCTTCCTTATTTGGTGCCACCCTTGCCTCCAAACCCTAATCCTAATCCTATCTCAACTAGGATTCCTTCTTGCCACCCAAACCCTAGCTCTCCTCTATGTGTTCCACGCCAACTCCCTTTGCCATCCTTTTATAGAGTTAGGGATAAGTCATGAATTAATCTCCTCCATTGGTTCTAGGGATTTAATCTCAACCGTCGGATCTAGAGATTTAATCTCAACCGTCGGATCTTAGAGATTTAATCTCTACCTATGGATCTTAGAGTTTTGTTTCTATCCTTTGGATCTAAGCATCATGAGGTGTTAATAGGCTACATTAGGGACCATGAGGAGGAGTTGGGTCTTGGCCACCCATGGATCAAACCCATATAAAGTCCGATCCACTAATGATGATCCAATCCACTAAAGGTTCATCATTGATCTACCTCACCAACCCCCATATGATAATATGGGCTCCATATATTATTTGTACATTTTCTCCCCGTGTTTAAGATCTCGAATGTCCGTCGATTAATTAATTTACTGACCATTAATTAATCAACATCTAACTCCTTGAGTAGTACCACTCAACCTTTTCATCATGCCGGACCAAGTCCACCTGCAGGGTTTACATGATGAACCTTATGAGCTCCTCAAGGGGACATCATCATCCTAATATATAGGACATGGTTTCCTCCTATAATCAACGGCACACCATATAAATAATATCATCTCTCAACTTACCGAGCCTATCGATTTAATCTATAAATCTCGCCCATTGGTAAATCAAAGAGATGAGTACTAAGTATATGTGCCCGTTATTATATCGGGATTAAGAGCATGTACTAAATAATATCTGAGGTCCGATTTGGCAATAAATTGAATCACCTCTATATCGGTCCTGCTCAATACACACAAAGTGCACTAGTGTGATTCTATAGTCAAGACAAACCAATACCAAATCACACTACAAACATTCCGATGGTTTGTCCAAAGTCATCTCGGTTGTGAGCCTTTACTTATACTTTACAAGGAGCTGATAACATGATCTCCCGTGTGACACCACACACCATGTTATCTACAATGTAACGTATTAGACAATATGCATAAATATATACAAACAATGATCATGTGATTCTTATTTCAAAAATAAAGATGTTTATAGAAAAGATAGACTTTTCAGTATACATCCCTACAGAGAGAGTATACGCCGAAGGTCATATCTATTCGGTATTCTACAGTTACAGCTCGTAGGATTAAGTGATGGGATCGGATGATCTAGGAAAAATCCTCGGATCATTCATCGCAGAAATGCGACCGCTTTGTCGCGAACTGTTGGATCTGATCTGGTTCTCTTCGGAGAAAGGCCAAGACCTTCGGGGAGCCTTTGGATCGGATCGACAGATAATTGATCGTACAGGGTATTACATTAGTTTTACCCTCTGGGTTAATATATTGGGAGATACTTGTAGTTTACATGTATCCTTGTCTAGAACATTCTCAGTTGGATAAGAAGGGGTTCCTAAACATCGACTTGTAGGTCGGTGGTATCTCTACTGTTAGGTGAGATGTGGACCAACAGTTAAGAAGTTAAGGGATACCCTTAGACTTTGATAAGACATACTTTTACTGTAGACATATCCTTACGGATGGTCAAATTGTTAGAAGTATGGTACGATATGCTCACGGATGTGCATATAATCTGAGAGTATTTGGACGTAGTTTCAGATGAACTCCAAGGTTTGTCGTTGTATAGGCAAGTGGAGTAGGCGATCGAAATAATTGTGAAATAGTTCTGGTACCGAAGATCACATATTGAGTGATAGTTTGGTTGGTATCAGTGTTGCTAAACACAATAGAAATTGGAAGATTGTGTGTTGCGATTATAGGAGAAGTTGGAAGAGATATTTATCTATCCCAGTATTCCTCCTTGAGAAGATCCAGAACTCTTTGTCGAAAGAAGATGGACATTTGAGATTACGCATCGATTGTCGATGATGGAATGCGATGATTGTTGAAAGTAAATATTCTACGTTGAGGATAAATGAGCTGTTTAGTTCAGTAAAGGACACCTGTGTATACTCTAAGGTTGATTTACGACTGGAGTATTGTAGTGACATGGTGTCATACGATTATCATTGTCGTTGTGATGATTAATATATATCATCAGCTTAGAGTAAAGGGGATACAAGTGTGTAAAGATGACAATTTCATACTTAGTATGAATTTTACAAGTTGTGATTAAGTTGTTAGATTCATTAACGATTTAGTCGTCACTGGATTTGAGAATCATGTATCTTGAACACGATTGGATCCTTTTGTGTTGTTGGAGTTGCGTAACTTGGCCACTGTTGATTGTGGTAGTTGGAGTTGCGCACTCGACCACCGTAGATGGTGGTTTTCCTTGTATGTTTTGGTTAATTCCATAGATGTGGATAGAATATTTGGCATTACTATACCACAGACTTGTTTGACAAAGGTGATGTTGAAAATCATTTAGTCGGAAGCTGGTGAAACTAGTTTACAGGACCTCGGTGGTGGTTAACTTTTACGCCAGTATTAGTAAATCCTTCCGAAGTGGATAAAAAGGATGATGTACGCAGATGCGTCGTTTCAGGGATCGGAACGATTCCGATGCAGTTGAATGAGGCATATCTTATGTCTGCATCAGTTAAGAAACTACGAGATAGTCTGTCATATACATGACGTGACTTTAGTAGTTATTATCTGGATTTGTAGTTGTATAGAGCAGAAGTGCTCATTGAATTTAACAAGCTACTGGGTAGCTACAATGGAGTTGCGGGAGCGCGAACAGTTGCAACAATTGCAACAAGGGAGATTGATTGCTATAGTCTTCCATGCACTTACAGTGTGTGTGGAGTGTATCTTGGAAGGTTGATGGACTTCTCTTGTGGGAAGATAATTTTTCGCCTATAATATGGATATGTGTTTTGGACACACATTGTCACGCCCCGAGGGAGTCTCCGCCAGACGAAAATCCGGCAGCATCTCCCCTGTACGGGTGACAATACCAATTTTTATACAAGGCCTATACGGCCACTATACATCGGTCAACACGACCGGAATCCAAACATCACACGCAGATAATCAAATAGGCCTCAGGCCAACAAATCAAGGTAAATATAAGTCTACACTAACTAGACTTACCCCTTCTGCCATCTGAGCAGGAATAACCCAACCAAAACCAACCGGAATAAAATCCGAACAAAGGTCTACAAGGACACCACAAATCCACGAGTACATAACCAAAACATCAGGACCTAAACATATCTTCTATACAAAATCCAAAACCATAAGACCAATAAAAACCTATCCACTTCGATTTACTTAGGGGTTTGGCAACTGACTCTCCCGATGCCTTCATCCTCAAATAAAATAATCAACGGGTGAGTTCAAAGAACTCATGTATAGTAGATATGAATAGCAAGAAATAGCTAACAATACTAATCATGCCAGTACAGTCTCATATATATGGTAAGCAAGAAATAAATGCAAAAGGATCAGATTTCACTCGAGTCTCCTACCCTCGATATAGGAGCACGTGCTCTACTATAAGAGATAAAGTCATCACATATATAAGAATATGAATCTCAGATGCGTGTCAATCATATGCAACATCCAAGGCATCAATACAATAATGCAAAGAAACACAATACAAATGCAATCCAGGTAAAAATGCATGTCGGGTAAATGACATGGTCACCCCTCGACGCTAACACCGCCACACGCAATGGTGAAGCCGAGTGGGTAGGGGTGCACTCGCCATCATCGCTTCCCGAGTGACCGAGTGGGATGTGGACGCCGCTTGAGTACACCTATCCTCCCGCCCCAAACATAGTGGGGAGCTAAGCTCATCTCCTGTCATAGGCCGGAGGAGGGATCCTCGCCCGCTACCACGCCGCCTCGTCGCTACCCATGAGCGGTCCAATGAGCTCGACAGAGCAATCGCACACACCTCCCGATGTACCACTAACCCATGAGTGGCAAGGCAAAGTTATGTAACTAGTCATGGCTCAACAATAATGGAACCTCGTCTACCAAAGATGCAATCATGCAAGATGGTGCATGATACTAAAGCATGTAAATCCAACTACAAATATCCTCCAATAATATGCAAAATCAATAAGTGCATATAACTAATCCAAGCAACCATGATCCAAATAAAACAGGGAAGATATAATCATCGATCAAATGCATGTAGCAAGTAGGCACTAAGCATACTAGGTATATAAACATGAAAAGTATTGCATGCTATCCTAACTAATATATCAACTTGACTATATCTAAAAGATAAGTCAAAGTACCACCAATATATATCCGCAAAGAATCAAATCGTCACGATCGGGACTCGCCTCGTGATCAAACTCGATAAAGCATGACTATAGTCAAGCACCAAAAGCAATTCAACAACAAATCGAATACTTAATCGATTTCCTTTATAACCCAATTAACCCAATTAATTCCTAATCCTCCAAATATCATACCGATCAACCGAATACCATCCGACCACCCAAATCGACTACAACTCGACTCAACCCTTGTTTCACAAATGACACATCCACATATCATACATCCATAATCTAGCAATTATAGATAAAGAGAACAAAGAATAAATCCAACTAAATTACCCCTAGAAAACTCCACCGCACCTCCTTCCCACTTCCTTTGTCCATCGGAAAATTGGTCGCTGCCCTTGCTCGCGACCACCGACGCAATTCCTCTTCCTATCCATTATTCATCACTCGGATCAATCGCCCATTACTGCATCGAGCTCAACCAAGGAAGACGATCCACGATAGCCCTAAAATCCCGCCCAAAGGCAAAAGCAAGCTCTTACCTTGCTCCTAGAGACTCGCGCCCCGCACCGAACAGACCGAGACATCACGCAAGACGCACACTCGCCGCCGATGCCAGCTTCCAGCCGCTCACCGCCGCCCTATCTTGTCCGCAGAGACCGTCCCAGCCACCGACCACCGCCTGCCGTGAGGATAAGGAATGAAAGGTGGATGGAGTCGGCGAGCCACGCCGGCGAGAGAGGATCGCAAGAGAGACCGAGCTCTAGGAGGGAGAGGTCGGCGATGTTTTGGCCGGCTTAGGTGGCGATGGCGATGCGAGCTCGGCGATTTTGATCGGCAGAGAAGGATCGCAGTTTCGAGTAAGAATTCGGAGAGAAGAGGGGAATCGCGAATCAAAAGGGTGCGCGTGAGGAACCGTCGGGAATAGGTAGGTCATGTAAAAAAAATGAATAAAGATGGAGGAAGATTAATAAAACCTAAACCTAGGTTTAGGTATTTAAAACATAGAGTTAATTAAATCCATTAATCCATTAACTAGATAATTTAATCTTTTCCCATATGTTAAGAGAAATATCCAAAGAAATTTCTGAAAATATTTGGAAAATTCCATAGGATATTTTCCTAATTACCAATTATTATTATTTTATTTTATTTATTTATTTATTTTATTTTTTTATTTTTTTCGATATCTTACATTCTCCCCTACTTATAAAAATTTGGTCCCCAAATTTCCTACTCAAGTACTAACAAGCAATGTCACACTGCTCAACTCAAGTACTTAGGGAAAACCACACATCAAGTACTAAGTAGGGTAATCGAGCTTGAATCTTTCCTCAAGCTCCCACATAGCCTCTCATCTGTGAGGTGACTCCACCCGACTCGACAAGTCCAGTCGCACTATCTTGATTCGCAGAATCGCTGTTCCTCAGATCCAAAAATTGCATCGAACCTCTACGTAAGTAGCATCAGTTGAATGGAACTCGACATATCCGATAGAATGTAGAGTCCGACATATACTTCCTCAAAGATGACATACATGAAACACATCATCGATACCTCAAAATGAGTGGTAGCACTAGCAAGGTGAGTTTAACGTTCGATCCTCTCCAAAATCTCAAACGAACCAATGTACCTAGGAGCTAGCTTACCATTTGAGTCTAAATCTCTTCAATTTTCGTGGGTGAAAATCGCAAGAATACCTTGTCACCAATTGAGAACTCCAGAGGTCTCCGTCTCTGATCGACATAACTCTTCTGACGATCCTGCGCCTTTGTCATCCTACGTATGATAGTACGGACCAACCCTGCCTCATAATCGAGCTCTGGTCCTAGCAACGGGTCCTCCCAGCTTGCCCTCGAAATCCATAACACAGACCTCGAAGTCCTCTAGTGTCTAAATGGTCCGCTCGCATCATCATCTGCGGATGGAATGTAGTACTAAAACAAAGTCGCGTGCCTAAGGCTCCAGAGACTGCTGTAATCGAGACGTGAACCAGGGATCTCTATCTGATATAATGCTCAAAGGAACACCATGAAATCTGATGATCTCCCGTCAATATAACTCTGCCAAACAATCCAAAGAGTCTTCCGCCAACTCGCTAAAAGTGTGATTTGGTCACCACGACTACCCAAATCGCTACATAGCCTGATGTGTCCTAGACAAACCCACCACAAAATCCATAATAATATGCTTCCACTTTCATTCCAATTGAAATTTCCTAAAGCATCTCTTCCTTAAACTAATGCAACTCGAAACCATTATCCTCCTCGAGTCGAGAGGATAGTCCATCTATCGTCCCAAAATCCACTCCACTACACACTCAGTAAGTGCATGGGAGGCTATTACGACCTAAACTTGTTACAACCATTTGTGTTCCAAATTTACTCTATAGTAGCTATCCAAAGAGCTAGCCAAAACTCCATGAGCATTTCGCTCCTCACCTCTTCTAAACAATATAATAATCAAGTCCACGCCATAAATATATGACAACCCATCTCGTAGTTCCTCATTCGACGTGAAACACGGGATACGCTTCGATCAACTAAATCTAAACGCCCATTCTTCAAACATTGCATCCGTGATACAATACCCTTCCTTCCACCCGAATGATCAAACCACACGGTGTAAAAGTCAATCATTGTCTGAGCTGTGAAACTAATTTCACAAGCTTTAGACCAAATAAATTCCATCACCAGTCAGCGGTATAGTACCACTAGAACATCCTATCCATATCTATGGTAATAATCAAATCAATACAAAAAAAAAATCATCATCTACGGTGAGTGCTCAACTCCAACTACCACCATCACAATGATCCAATCGTGTCCGAATACACGATTTCAAATCCTCGACGACTAAGTCGTCAATAAGACTAATAAAATAATCAAAAGCTCAAACAAATCAAACCAAGTATGAAATTGTCGACTCACCGCATTCTCTTTACTCTAAGCTGATGATATAACAACCATCACAACGACAATGATAATTGTATGACACAATATCACTACAATATCATCACACCAGTCACAAATCAATCCTAGAGTATATACCGGTGTCCTATAGCTGATCTAAATAGATCCTCTATCCACAATGAAGGATATTCATTTCCTTTTACAGCTACCGCATTCTATCATCGATAATCAATGCATAACCTCAAAGGTCCATCTCTCCTTTAACAAAGAGTTCCGGATCTTCTCTAGAAGAAATACTGGGATAGATAAATATCCCATCCAACACCTCCTATAATAAGGTAAAACGATCTTTCATCGTCTTGACCAGTGTAAGTATACACGCCTTATCCATAACCAAATCACTAATAGTATGGACTGATATTTTCTGAGGGTTTACTCCTTGACCTTCAAATCGATGGCTAGCAGCTAAATCCCTAGCTTCCTAATTTGACATCAGTCGGCACCTCTAAAGAGTCCGTACTTAAAATCATCATTAGATTCCTCAAGATCAATACGTCATCGAACTCGCCCACGACCATGAGTAGGGCAATTTCCTAAGTCAATAGTTTTCCTAACCACAAAAGTACTATAACCACTAAAGACAATACCTTTCCTATAGCTCGTAGATATCCTTCACTTGCTTGGTCCCAAAACCCGAGAACTCCCAAAAATCCAAGGAAAATAAAATCCTCGATACACCAAAACCAAAACCAAAACCAAAATCAAAACCAATAAAATTGTCACGCCCTGGGGCATATCCGTCATCCAAATGACAGAGGAGCCCTTAGTGACAATATTCAAATCCATGGACCAAATATGGTAAAAACCTCGAAATAATTATAGAAATACAAGTATTTCAATAACTGCATGCATGCACGACTAAACATATATCAATCAAAGTAAAATAGTTTTATGACCCCAAATCCAATTGCGACAAAATCCAAAGTGCACAATCAAAATGCAACACCGATCAAGTAAACAAAGCAGCATCCCGACGATGCAAGGAGACAAGATAAGGAACTCTCGAGCGACACCAAGGTAGGTCAAGACACGCCTCCATCAGTTAACCTAGAGGATAAGTGAGGAGGGAGTGAGTACAACCACTCAGTAGATGGATAGATAATAGTGCATAATCATAATGCACACAATGGAAGTCACAAGGAACAAACTAAAGTAACCCAACCCTCAGAGTACCAATATCAGTCTACAACTAACCTAATCAGCAGTATAATAAATATACCTGCAACATATACAACCACTGCAACAAGCAGTGCACATCCAGATACCACGATAAAGTCTCGTGGCTCTCACACAAAAAGGAAACTATCTATGAGCTACCTCGAACGTAACCCATGGGCCGACAATCAATAGCACGGTCTACGTGCAACTATATGCTGCCACGAATAAGACTCGTGGGTAAACATGCGATATAGATATCTAATTATCGATCGCGACGCACTAGCGCACTACCACCAATAAGTCACGCGGGCAATGCTTATCCTAGGTTGTTAAGCCTAGGGTTATCCACTACATCTAGCATAGAACGCCTATCCAAATCGATAATGATCATCGATCTACAATTAAACCCATTCGAGGCGGTCGCGAGAGTTTCAACACCTCTAAAACGAAATGTTTACCAAAGTCGAGAAGATCATCACTTATAAATAAATAAGTCGAGATGGTTAAGTCCAAAGATTCCAACCCTTCTAACATGATCTGCTATCCAGTCAATCAAAATCATAAGTCCACTAATAATCACGCCGAGACAATTAATCATAGGGTTTCGTCTCTCAACTAATAGGAAACGCCTATCAAGGCCAATAAGGGCAACCCTCTACTAACAAGTACGGCAAGAGGGTTAAGCCTAAATTATTCCATTCTACCAATTCAATCATGCATGCTACAACATGCTACCACGAACAGATCTCGTGGGTACTTAACCTGTAAAGTAGCTATCTTGCTACAGACATCATACGAATCCGATTATCACCAACTCTGAACGAATAACGCAAGAGTATAACCTTACAGTAGATTATCTCAACCATACATGGGAAACCTATTCGACCTCAAATACACAAAGCCCCTTTAGGGAAACTCATCAGTAACTTTCTCAACCACGAATGGGTGATATTGTTGGCAGCCGATAAATATGAACAACGTTATATACCCTCTAAGGATTAATCGCATCCTAATCATATGACCTCTACTAATCCGATCACCATATCAGCTGAAATAGTAAATGTATAAACATATACTAATAAGCACATCCGGGTTATTACGCCTAGGGTTCCAACACCTAGGGTTCTACTAACGTTGTTTCATTCCTGAAATCCGCTCCTACAGAATAACCTCATCTAAGTTATTCTATCTCTACTAGTCTCAATCATAGTATCTCCGCAATATCACATAGCCAAATAAAACACATAACACGCTGTCTAATAAATGACAACATAGTAATACTAAGGGAATCAATGGTCAAATTTATTAGGTATAACTAAAGGGTCATGCCGTAACAAAGTCAAGGCAATAAATAAATAAAGCATCGATGCTTATATATATTCTAAACTACATGTGTAATCATGTCATCATGCACTAGGATCTGAGAGTCCAAGAACCTATATGTATACCTTCTTCGAATTTATCCATCTTAATCATATCATCCAACTAGTCCAATCCTAATACTAGTCCAAACAGCTAATCATTCATATCACAATGATAACTAGCTACCTATAGCAGTAATATCAATTTATAACCATATGCTAACCATAAATCAAGAACCTAAAAAATCTAACACCTAATAGATATCGTTAAAACAATATTAGATAAAACATGATATCTCCGCATAACCAAATATAACCAATATAAATATGCACTTAATCTAGAAAATTTTCTAGAATTTATTTGTTAGCCGTCTCGAGATGTCTCACGCTAAATTCCCCATATTGCTTGAATAATACCTAATTTCAAACATAACAATCATCTAAATCCGTACCAATCCGAAAATACCAGTTAACTCGCCAAACTTGGCGAACTCCAAAACCCAAAGACCCTAAGGAACTCGAAACCTAGGCTCGATACAATAAATAAATTGTCACGCCGAGGAGTCTCCGCCGCATTTAAAAATCCGGCAAAGATCTCTCAGACGGGTGACAATACCAATTTTATACAAGGCCTATACGGCCACTATACATCCCAACACGACCGAATCCAAACATCACACGCAGATAATCAAACAGGCCTCGTGCCAACAAATCAAGGTAAATATAAGTCTACACTAACTAGACTTACCCTTCCGCCATCTGGCAGAATAACCCAACCAAAACCAACCTGGAATAAAATCCAACAAAGGTCTACAAGGACACCACAAATCCACAGTACATAACCAAAACATCAGACCTAAACATATCTTCTATACAAAATCCAAAACCATAAGACCAATAAAACCTATCCACTTCGACGACGAGGGTTTGGCAACTGGACTCTCCGATACCTTCATCCTCGAAATAAAATAAATCAACGGGTGAGTTCAAAGAACTCTGTATAGTAGATATGAATAGCAAGAAATAGCTAATAATACTAATCATGCCAAGATACCTCATATATATGGTAAGCAAGAAATAAATGCAAAAGGATCAGACTCACCGAAGTCTCCTACTCGATATAGGAGCATGTGCCTACTATAAGAGATAAAGTCATCACATATATAAGAATATGAATCTCAGATGCGTGTCAATCATATGCAACATCCAAGGCATCAATACAATAATGCAAAGAAACACAATACAAATGCAATCTGCAAAAATGCATGTCGTGTAAATGACATGGTCACCCTCGACGCTACCACCGCCTCACACGCAATGGTGAAGCCGAGTGGGTAGGGCTATGACAAGTGCACTCGCCATCATCGCTTCTCCGAGTGACCGAGGATGGGCGAGATCTTTGTCGAGTACACCTATCCTCCCGCCCAAACATAGTGGGGAGCTAAGCTCTCATCTCCTGTCATAGGCCGGAGGAGGGATCCTCGCCGCTACCACGCTGCCGCTACCTATGCTACCCAATGAGTCGAGAGCAATCGCACACACACCTCGATGTACCACTAACCCATGAGTGGCAAGTATGCGGGCCATGTAACTAGTCATGCGGGCTCAACAATAATGGAACCCGTCTACTAAAGATGCAATCATGCAAGATGGTGCATGATACTAAAGCATGTAAATCCAACTACAAATATCCTCCAATAATATGCAAAATCAATAAGTGCATATAACTAATCCAAGCAACCATGATCCAAATAAAACAGGAAGATATAATCATATGATCAAATGCATGTAGCAAGTAGGCACTAAGCATACTAGGCATATAAACATGAAAAGTATTGCATGCTATCCTAACTAATATATCAACTTGACTATATCTAAAAGATAAGTCAAAGTACCAATATATATCCAAAGAATCAAATCGTCACACGACGGGACCCGCCAGTGATCAAACTCGCATACAGCATGACTCAAGTCAAGCACCAAAAAGCAATTCAACAACAACTCGAATACTGAATCGATTTCCTTTATAACCCAATTAACCCAATTAATTCCTAATCCTCCAAATATCATACCGACCAATACCATCCGAATCATCGACCACAACTCGACTCAACCCTTGTTTCACAGCCGACACATCCACATATCATACATCCATAATCTAGCAATTATAGATAAAGAGAACAGTAAATCCAGCTTACCAGTCCTAGAAAACTCCACTGGCAGCCTCCTTCCCACTTCCTTTGTCCACTGGAAAATTGGTCGTTGCCCTTGCTCTGGCGATACCGACGCAATTCCTCTTCCTATCCATTATTCACGGCTCCGGATCAATCTGTCCATTCTGCATCGAGCTCAACCAAGGAAGACGATCCACGATAGCCCTAAAATCCCGTCCCAAAGGCAAAAGCAAGCTCTTACCTTGCTCTAGAGACTGCCGCCCGCACCGAACAGACGAGACATCACAAGACGCGACACACATGCCGCCGATGCGGCTTCCACCACCGCCCTATCTTGTCCGCAGAGACCGTCCCAGCCACCGACCACCGCCTGCCGTGAGGATAAGGAATGAAAGGTGGATGGAGTCGGCGAGCCACGTCGCGGCAGAGAGGATCGCAAGAGAGACCGAGCTCAGGAGGAGAGGTCAGCGATGTTTTGGCCGGCTTAGGTGGCGATGGGCGCGAGCTCGAACGGCGATTTTGATCGTGCGGCAGAGAAGGATCGCAGGTTTCTCGAAGAATTCGGAGAAGAGGGGAATCGCGAATCAAAAGGGTGCGGCGTGAGGAACCGTTCGGGAATAGGTAGGTTGCGGTAAAAAAAATGAATAAAGATGGAGGAAGATTAATAAAACCTAAACCTAGGTTTAGGTATTTAAAACATAGAGTTAATTAAATCCATTAATCCATTAACTAGATAATTTAATCTTTTCCCATATGTTAAGAGAAATATCCAAATAAATTTCTGAAAATATTTGGAAAATTCCATAGGATATTTTCCTAATTACCAATTATTATTATTTTATTTTATTTATTTATTTATTTTATTTTTTTATTTTTTTCGATATCTTACATTCTCCCCTACTTATAAAAATTTGGTCCCCAAATTTCCTACTCAAGTACTAACAAGCAATGTCACACTGCTCAACTCAAGTACTTAGGGAAAACCACACATCAAGTACTAAGTAGGGTACTGAGCTTGAATCTTTTCCTCAAGCTCCCACATAGCCTCCTCATCTGTGAGGTGACTCCACCCGACCTTGACAAGTCGCACTATCTTGATTCGCAACTGTAGTTCCTTGTGATCCAAAATTCGTACTGGAACCTCTACGTAAGTAGCATCAGGTTGAATGGAACCTGATACATCTGATAGAATGTGTAGAGTCTGACATATACTTCCTCAACATGGACATATGAAACAGAGCATGGATACCAGCCAAGTACGATGGTAGCACTAGGCAGTAAGCGACTGCTTCGATCCTCTCCAAAATCTCAAACGAACCAATGTACCTAGGAGCTAGCTTACCACGGAGTCCAAATCTCTTCACCCCTTTCGTGGGTGAAAATCGCAAGAATACCTTGTCACCAATTGAGAACTCCAGAGGTCTCCGTCTCTGATCGACATAACTCTTCTGACGATCCTGCGCCTTTGTCATCCTACGTATGATAGTACGGACCAACCCTGCCTCATACTGAGCTCTCTGGGTCCTAGCAACGGGTCCTCCCAGTTGCCCTCGAAATCCATAACACAGGACCTCAGCAAGTCCTCTAGTGTCTAAATGGTCCGCTCAGACTGTTCATCTGTCTGCGGATGGAATGTAGTACTAAAACAAAGTTGCCTAAGGCTCCAGACTCGCGAACCGAGACGTGAACCAGGTATCTCTATTTAATATAATGCTCAAAGGAACACCATGAAATCTGATGATCTCCCGTCAATATAACTCTGCCAAACAATCCAGAGAGTCGGTCTGCCAACTCGCTAAAAAGGCTGGATTTGGTCGGCCACAACGACTACCCAAATCGCGTCATAGCCCTGATGTGTCCTAGACAAACCCACCACAAAATCCATAATAATATGCTTCCACTTTCATTCCGGAATTGAAATTTCCTAAAGCATCTCTTCCTTAAACTAATGCAACTCCGGAAACCATTATCCTCCTCGGAGTCAGAGAGGATAGTCCAGCTACCGTCCAAAATCCACTCCACTACACACTCTGTAAGTGCATGGGAGGCTATTACGACCTAACTTGTTACAACCATTTGTGTTCCAGCTACTCTATAGTAGCTATCCAGTAGCTAGCCAAAACTCCATGAGCATTTCTGCTCCTCACCTCTTCTAAACAATATAATAACTGCGAAGTCCACGTCATAAATATATGACAACCCATCTCGTAGTTCCTCATTTGACGTAAACACGGGATACGTTTCGATCAACTAAATCAGAAACGCTCCATTCTCTGAAACATTGCATCCGCATACAATACCCTTCCTTCCACCCGAGAATGATCAAACCACACGGGTGTAAAAGTCAATCATTGTCTGAGCTGTGAAACTAATTTCACAAGCTTTAGACCAAATAAATTCCATCACCAGTCAGCGGTATAGTACCACTAGAACATCCTATCCATATCTATGGTAACAATCAAATCAATACAAAAAAAAAAAATCATCATCTACGGTGGCCGAGTGCTCAACTCCAACTACCACCATCACAAATGATCCAATCGTGTCCAGAATACACGATTTCCCAAATCCCTGGACGACTAAGTCGTCAATAAGTCTAATAAAATAATCAAAAGCTCAAACAATTCATACCAAGTATGAAATTGTCGTCGCTATACAACTGCATTCTCTTTACTCTAAGCTGATGATATAACAACCATCACAACGACAATGATAATTGTATGACACAATATCACTACAATATCATCACACCAGTCACAAATCAATCCTAGAGTATATACCGGTGTCCTATAGCTGATCTAAATAGATCCTCTATCCACAATGAAGGATATTCATTTCCTTTTACAGCTACCGCATTCTATCATCGATAATCAATGCATAACCTCAAAGGTCCATCTCTCCTTTAACAAAGAGTTCCGGATCTTCTCTAGAAGAAATACTGGGATAGATAAATATCCCATCCAACACCTCCTATAATAAGGTAAAACGATCTTTCATCGTCTTGACCAGTGTAAGTATACACGCCTTATCCATAACCAAATCACTAATAGTATGGACTGATATTTTCTGAGGGTTTACTCCTTGACCTTCAAATCGATGGCTAGCAGCTAAATCCCTAGCTTCCTAATTTGACATCAGTCGGCACCTCTAAAGAGTCCGTACTTCCGAAATCATCATTAGATTCCTCAAGATCAATACGTCGTCGAACTCGTCCACGACCATGAGTAGGGGCAATTTCCCTAAGTCAATAGTTTTCCTAACCACAAAAGTACTATAACCACTAAAGACAATACCTTTCCTATAGCTCAGAGATATCCTTCAGCTTGCTTGGTCCCAAAACCCGAGAACTCCCAAAAATCCAAGGAAAATAAAATCCTCGATACACCAAAACCAAACCAAACCAAAACCGCAAACCAATAAAATTGTCACGTCCTGGGGGCATATCCGTCATCCAAATGACAGAGGAGCCCCTTAGTGACAATATTCCGAAATCCATGGACCAAATATGGTAAAAACCTCGAATAATTATAGAAATACAAGTATTTCAATAATCGCATGCATGCAGACTAAACATATATCAATCAAAGTAAAATAGTTTTATGACCAAATCCAATCATGATAAAAATCCAAAGTGCACAATCAAAATGCAACACCGATCAAGTAAATAAGCAAAGATCCCGACGATGCAAGGAGACAAGCACGACAAGGAACTCTCGAAGCGACACAAGGTAGGTCAATGGACACGCCCTCCATCGCGATTAACCTAGAGGATAAGTGAGGAGGGAGTGAGTACAACCACTCAGATGGATAGATAATAGTGCATAATCATAATGCACATAATGGAAGTCACAGGAACAAACTAAAGTAACCCAACCCTCGTGAGTACCAATATCACCTACAACTAACCTAATCCAGATAATAAATATACCGCAATATATACAACCACCGCAACAAGCGACATCCGATACCACGATAAAGTCTCGTGGCTCTCACACAAAGGAAACTATCTATGAGCTACCTCTAACGAACCCATGGGCCGATAATCAATAGCACGGTCACGCAACTATATCTACGCCACGAATAAGACTCGTGGGTAAACATGCATATATATAGATATCTAATTATCGATCGCACGCACTAGCGTACTACCACCAATAAGTCTGGGCATCGCTTATCCTAGGTTGTTAAGCCTAGGTTATCCACTACATCTAGCATAGAACGCCTATCCAAATCGATAATGATCATCGATCTACAATTAAACTCATTGAGGCGGTCGAGAGTTTCAACACCTCTAAAACGAAATGTTTACCAAAGTCAGAAGATCATCGACTTATAAATAAATAAGTCGAGATGGTTAAGTCCAAGATTCCAACCCTTCTAACATGATCGGTTATCCAGTCGATCAAAATCATAAGTCCACTAATAATCACGTCGAGACAATTAATCACGTCTCAACTAATAGGAAACGCCTATCAAGGCCAATAAGGGCAACCCCTCTACTAACAAGTACGGCAAGAGGGTTAAGCCTAAATTATTCCATTCTACCAATTCAATCATGCATGCTACAACATGCTACCACGAACAGATCTCGTGGGTACTTAACCTGTAAAGTAGCTATCTTGCTACAGACATCATACGAATCCGATTATCACCAACTCTGAACGAATAACGCAAGAGTATAACCTTACAGTAGATTATCTCAACCATACATGGGAGACCTATTCGACCTCAAATACACAAAAGCCCCTTTAGGGAAACTCATCGTAACTTTCTCAACCACGAATGGGTGATATTGTTGGCTGATAAATATGAACAACGTTATATACCCTCTAAGGATTAATCGCATCCTAATCATATGACCTCTACTAATCCGATCACCATATCAGCTGAAATAGTAAATGTATAAACATATACTAATAAGCACATCCGGGTTATTACGCCTAGGGTTCCAACACCTAGGGTTCTACTAACGTTGTTTCATTCCCAAATCATCCTCTGTAATAACCTCATCTAAGTTATTCTATCTCTACTAGTCTCAATCATAGTATCTCCGCAATATCACATAGCCAAATAAAACACATAACACGCTGTCTAATAAATGACAACATAGTAATACTAAGGGGAATCAATGGCTGAAATTTATTAGGGTATAACTAAAGGGTCATGCCAGAACAAAGTCAAGGCAATAAATAAATAAAGCATCAGATGCTTATATATATTCTAAACTACATAAGCTGTGTAATCATGTCATCATGCACTAGGATCTGAGAGTCCAAGAACCTATATGTATACCTTCTTCGAATTTATCCATCTTAATCATATCATCCAACTAGTCCAATCCTAATACTAGTCCAAACAGCTAATCATTCATATCACAATGATAACTAGCTACCTATAGCAGTAATATCAATTTATAACCATATGCTAACCATAAATCAGCAACCTAAAAATCTAACAGTCTAACAGATATCAGGTTAAAACAATATTAGATAAAACATGATATCTCCGCATAACCAAATATAACCAATATAAATATGCACTTAATCTAGAAAATTTTCTAGAATTTGTTTACACATAGCGATCGAGATGTCCTGTCGCGCTAAATTCCCCATATTGACCTCGTCATAATACCTCAATTTCAAAACATAACAATCAAATCATACAATCCGAAAATACCCAGTTAACCTGCCAAACTTGGCGAACTCCAAAACCCAAAGACCCTAAGGAACTCGGAAACCTAGGCTCTGATACCAAATAAATTGTCACGCCCCGAGGGAGTCTCCGCCAGACGAAAATCCGGCAGCATCTCCCCTGTACGGGTGACAATACCAATTTTTATACAAGGCCTATACGGCCACTATACATCGGTCAACACGACCGGAATCCAAACATCACACGCAGATAATCAAATAGGCCTCAGGCCAACAAATCAAGGTAAATATAAGTCTACACTAACTAGACTTACCCCTTCTGCCATCTGAGCAGGAATAACCCAACCAAAACCAACCGGAATAAAATCCGAACAAAGGTCTACAAGGACACCACAAATCCACGAGTACATAACCAAAACATCAGGACCTAAACATATCTTCTATACAAAATCCAAAACCATAAGACCAATAAAAACCTATCCACTTCGACGACGAGGGGGTTTGGCAACTGGACTCTCCTGACAGCTTCATCCTGAAATAAAAATAAATCAACGGGGTGAGTTCAAAGAACTCTGCGGGTATAGTAGATATGAATAGCAAGAAATAGCTAACAATACTAATCATGCCAGTACAGTCTCATATATATGGTAAGCAAGAAATAAATGCAAAAGGACTGTACTCACCTGAGTCTCCTACCCTGATATAGGAGCACGTGCCCTACTATAAGAGATAAAGTCATCACATATATAAGAATATGAATCCTGTATGCGTGTCAATCATATGCAACATCCAAGGCATCAATACAATAATGCAGCAAACACAATACAAATGCAATCCGTGCAAAAATGCATGTCGTGCAAATGACATGGTCACCCCTGACGCCAGTCAGCCGCCTCACACGCAATGGTGAAGCCGAGTGGGTAGGGCTATGACAACTGTGCACTCTGCCATCATCGCTCGAGTGACCGAGTGGATGTGGATGCCGCCGAGTACACCTATCCTCCGCCCTCAAACATAGTGGGGAGCTAAGCTCTCATCTCCTGTCATAGGCCGAGGAGGGATCCTCGCTCTACCACGCCGCTGCCGCTACCCATGAGCGGTCCCAATGGAGCTCGACAGAGCAACTGCACACACCCTCCTGATGTACCACTAACCCATGAGTGGCAGTGTGTGCAGGCCATGTAACTAGCTGCGGCTCAACAATAATGGAACCCGTCCCAAAGATGCAATCATGCAAGATGGTGCATGATACTAAAGCAGGTAAATCCAACTACAAATATCCCTCCGAATAATATGTAAAATCAATAAGGGCATATAACTAATCCAAGCAACGATGATCCATATACAACAGGGATGATATAATAATACTGATCAAATGCTTGTAGCAAGTAGGCACTAAGCATACTAGGCATATAAACATGAAAAGTATTGCATGCTATCCTAACTAATATATCAACTTGACTATATCTAAAAGATAAGTCAAAGTACCACCAATAATATATATCCGAAAAGAATCAAATCGTCACGATCGGGGACTCGCTGGATCAAACTATAAAGCATGACTATAGTCAAGCACCAAAAGCAATTCAACAACAAATCGAATACTTAATCGATTTCCTTTATAACCCAATTAACCCAATTAATTCCTAATCCTCCAAATATCATACCGATCAACCTAATACCATCCGACCACCCAAATCGACTACAACTCGACTCAACCCTTGTTTCAAATTACACATCCACATATCATACATCCATAATCTAGCAATTATAGATAAAGAGAACAAGAATCCAAATTTTACCAAATTCTAGAAAACTCCAATCGCGCCTCCTTCCCACTTCCTTTGTCCATCGGAAAAATTGGTCGCTGCCCTTGCTCGCGACCACCGACGCAATTCCTCTTCCTATCCATTATTCACTGGCTCCGGATCAACTGTCCATTACAGACCGAGCTCAACCAAGGAAGACGATCCACGATAGCCCTAAAATCCCGTCCAAAGGCAAAAGCAAGCTCTTACCTTGCTCCGGTAGAGACTCGCTCCCCGACCGAACAGACCGAGACCGCCGGCAAGACGCGACACTGGCCGATGAGCCTTCACCGCCACCGCCGCCCTATCTTGTCCGCAGAGACCGTCCCAGCCACCGACCACCGCCTGCCGTGAGGATAAGGAATGAAAGGTGGATGGAGTGGCGAGCCACGTCGCGCGAGAGGATCGCAAGAGAGACCGAGCTCTAGGAGGGAGAGGTCCGATGTTTGGCCGGCTTAGGTGGCGATGGCGATGCGAGCTCGAACGGCGATTTTGATCGTGCGAGAAGGATCGCAGGTTTCGATCGACGTAAGAATTCGGAGAAGAGGGAATCGCGAATCAAAAGGGTGCAGCGTGAGGAACCGCTCGGGAATAGGTAGGTCATGTGTAAAAAAAATGAATAAAGATGGAGGAAGATTAATAAAACCTAAACCTAGGTTTAGGTATTTAAAACATAGAGTTAATTAAATCCATTAATCCATTAACTAGATAATTTAATCTTTTCCCATATGTTAAGAGAAATATCCAAATAAATTTCTGAAAATATTTGGAAAATTCCATAGGATATTTTCCTAATTACCAATTATTATTATTTTATTTTATTTATTTATTTATTTTATTTTTTTATTTTTTTCGATATCTTACACACATCCACTTAAGATAGAGTTGCTACCGGAGGCACCATATTTGGGATTTGCTATGCATCCTGGTGGTACTCAGATGTACCGAGAGTTGAAACGTTTATACTGGTGGAATGGTATAAAGAGAGTTATTGCAGATTTTGCTGTTCGATGTTTAGTCTGCCAGTAGGTGAAGGCTGAACATCAGAAACTCGCTGGATTGCTCTAGAAAATTCCGATTCCGGAATGGAAGTGGGAGCATATCACGATTGATTGTGTTACGGGATTGCCTAGAACTCGTAAAGGACGTGATGCGATTTGGGTGATTGTGGATCGACTGACCAAATCAGCTCATTTCCTTCTTATTCATGGGTCGTACCCATTGGATCGCTCGACAGAGTTGTATTGCTGGAAGATTATCGGATTGTGTGAGGTACTTTTAAGTACCATATCGGATAGAGATTTGCGATTTACCTCGTGATTTTTGGCAGAGTTTGCATCAGATCATGGGCAGTTTCATCCGTAGGCGGATGGACAGTTAAGCGTATGATTCAGACATTGGAAAATCTATTGAGATCTTGTGTCATAGATTTCAGAGGCAGTTAGGAGGACCACGTTCATTCAGTGAAATATACCTATAACGACAGAAGAGTTACGTAGACTGGGGACGGAGACCATCTTGTCGGGATCGATCGGTTGGTCTATTGGCCGGCTAGAGGGGGGTGAATAGCCCTCGTTCGATGATCGTCGTATTTTGTTCGTCTACAAAGCGTTAGCGCAAGCGGAATATACAAATACAAACAAAGACAAACAAAATATAAGCAAGCAATACAAACACCGAGATGTAACGTGGTTCACGGCTACGCCGCTAATCCACGGTCCGATTCGTCCACGGTGAATCACTCCGAAACCCAATCACTATTGGTCTCTCCTTTGCACCAAGCTAGGTGGAGGTAACCTTTACAAACACTCCTCTTACAAATAGAATGGAAATAAGCTTGAGTAAGAGGATGGAAAGCTTTAGGGAACTTTGGGAGAGTATTAGAGCATAAGCATTAGCCTCCCAAACCCTTACCCCCTTCCTTTTTATAGAGGAAGAGGGTTTCTTCCCGTTGACACAGATCACGATCCGATGGCACCCATCACGATCGATGGCACCCATCACCGATCGGTGTCAGAGCCGCTGCCCAATAACGGCCGCTTTCCACGCTGGATGCTATCCATCGACCGCATCACCGATCGATGGCACCCATCACCGATCCGATGTCAACCACCGAGTCCTCAACGAGGTCGACTCCATTCTGCGTGCAGACGCGATATCACCGATCGCCGCCCTTGGCGCGACCGATGATCACCGATCGCCCATGTCCGGCTGATCGATCAACTTGATTCACCACATTAGACCATGATCGACCCATCGCAGAGCAATGATCACTATGACATGGCAATGATCGCGGTGTCGGAAAACCCATCCGACAGGCCAAATGGCCAAGTTTCACCTAAGAGCTACCCTTCCCGGGTTACAATCGCCACTCTCATCTCTGAGTCCCTCGCCTTTGAAGTTCTCTTCGTTTCTCGCCACGCCTCGCAAAGATCAGCGCACGGCCGCAATGCTCCTTCGCCTCTTGCCTCAAGTCTACTTCCTCCGACTTCACTCCAAGCTTCGTCCGCGTCCTCTGATGCTCCAAGCGCACGGCCTTCGCAAAGCGTCTTCACCGACTCAAGGCCCGAGTGATGAGTTGGTGAAACTCGCCATGGCTCCATGTGCGAATTACTAAGTCCTGCACGACTTCAACGCACATATCAAATCAACAATACCAACCTAACTTAAACCCTTTGCCACACCATCAAAACCATATCACGGCAAGAGATTGCCCTAACAATTTTCCCCTTTTTGATGTGTGGCAATCCGTTTAAGTAAGGTAAAAACATTTGATATAAATTTTTAAGGAAAGAAAGCATGTAAACATAAACATTTGATAGCAACATGCAACTCCCCCTAAATCTCTGAAACTCCCCCTTAATTGAAACTCCCCCTTAATCTCTCCCCATATCATAATTAACTTAAACATATTCATTTCTCCCCCTTTGACACCATCAAAAATATGAATACTAAGTTAAGAGCATATGACATCAAGTCTAATAGAAAGAAAGAACCACAAGTTGATAAAAAAATTGGAATTCAAATCAAATGCAGCCATCGATTGGTTGATACAATGATCCGCACGTGGTTTTAATTTCGATTTTTCCGCCAAAATTCGTATGCATAAAAATTCCAGAAAATTTGAAAAATCATGAAATTTGAGAAACACATTTCATTTAAGTGTATCTATCAGGGAAAAATAGTTTTTCATGAAAAATCATTATATTTTCATGTTTTTGCCAAAAATCCAAAAGCTTTAAAAACTACTAGGTTTTTGATCATGATAGTTTCAAGTTTAACACCTAGTTTTGGTTCCAATTGTTTCAAAACATGAATACATGGATCTTAAAGTAAGAAATTGTTTTGAAAACATATGAAATATCCAACCATGATCTTTGGGCAATATATCTATGAATTAAACATAAGCCTTCCCCATGATTGGTCTATTATTGCTATGTTGATACTTTAAATGACCATCTAAATGCCATAGGCATTAGTGGACATTTGTATCATCCTAACATCTCACCCATGCTAAGTTTGCAATCAAGTTAGCCTATAATGAGTGTGAGATGCATCCTAGGGGGTATTTGTGTATACTTAACCAATATATTCATGCAATTCTATCAAGGTTAAGTATCAACCTAACAATCTACATGATCATGATGACATATATGATTTAATTTCACATTATGACCATTAAATACATGTTTTCATTAAATCATAATCATGCATTAGGTATTATATGATAATAACCAAAGTATCACCTAAAGCATGATTCAAACCTATTTCTCATGATAACGTGCCAAATTTCAAAAACATAAATCATGATTGTAAATATACATAGGAATTACATCAATCATCATGATTTAAGCATTATTATCTATTTATGGGTACGTTATCATCACCCAACACTATCTAAAAAATGTTGTCCCGTCATCCTAAGTCAACCAAAATATGATATTGATTAGGTCCATGTGGTTGACTACCCTAGGGGTATCCTAACCCTTAAGGATGGATTTTGGAACCCAAAATAGATTTTTGCCTATGGGGTTCACTAGAAATTCCTTGGGGATCCATTTCTTAGCTATTACTTTGTTTTTGTCTTGTCCCCTAGCTATTAGGCATTTGTAGGCCTTTTCATTTTTCTTTTCCTTATAGCCTAGGCCTTTCCTATTGAAGCTAGCTCTTTGGCTCTCAATAATCATATTTAATGTGTTGGAGCCTATTGTGAATTTCTCTAGGGCTTTGGTTAAGTAATCTACCTTTTCCCTTAATGCCCTATTTTCTTCTATGCATGCATCACTAACATCTAAAGGCACATAATTATCATGTGAGCATGCATCATCTAAGCTAGAAGAAATATTATCATTTAAGCATGCATTTTCTAGCTTATTTTCTAAATCCTTAATTTTATCTAGCATGCTCTTATTTTTCTTTTTCATGCCAAATAAGTCCTTAGTTAAACTAGAGATTATGGAAACTATTTTCTTAGGAGAAGCATTCGTTACCATAGTTTCCATGTCTTCTTCTTCTTCTTCGGATGAAGAGGATGTAGAAGCTCCCCCTTCATTTGAGCTTTCCCCACGTGAGCTTGATTCTTCATTTGAGGAGGAAGAGGAGCAATCCGAGTCATGAAGAGCCATAAGTGCTAGGTTGGAGTAGACATGCTCTTCTTCTTCGGATGAGGAGTCGGGGGCAACGTCATCCCATGTCTTGGCTTTGAGTGCCATGGCCTTCCCTTTTCCTTTTGCCTTCTTTTCTTCTTCCTTTTTCTTGCTCCCCTTCTTCTTCTTTTCTTCTTTCTTGCTCTTATTTAGGAGGGGACAATTATCCCTTATATGTCCTTCTCCTTGGCAATTATAGCATATGACCTTCCCCCTTGGTCTTCTATTCCTATCATGAGATTTATCAAATCTAAAATTCTTAAATGCACGCCTTACCTTCCTTACCATGTAGGCTTCTTCCGTGCTATCCATGGAGGAGGTAGAGGCTTCATCGGATGAGGAGGAGGGGACTTCCATCTTCTTCTTTCCCTTGTTTACCATCAAGGCTACTCCCCGTGAATTTTGGACTCTAGGCTCTTCTTGTATACCTTCAAGCCTTGTCTCATGAAGCTCCATGGTTGAAAAGAATTCCTCTAAGGTGCTCACTTCTAGGTTCTTGGAGATGTAAAATGAGTCCACCATGGAGCTCCATCTTGAGGACCGGGGGAAAGCATCTATGGCTTTCATTACCATATCCCGGTTGGAGAGCTTCTCTCCTACACTCGTTAGCCCAATTAATATTTCTTTAATTCTAGAATGTAGGGAAGTTACCTTTTCTCCCTTTTCAAGCTTAATATTTGATAGTTGGGAGCGGAGGAGATCTCTTCTCGCTAGCTTGGCTTCCGAAGTGCCTTCATGAAGTTCAACCAATCTCTCCCACATCTCTTTGGCACTTGAGCACTCCCCCATTCTATTTACTTCTTGTTGGGGGAGGACATTGTATAGGTGGTGCTTGGCCTTTGAATTTGCCAAGTATTCTTCTCTTTGTCTCTTGCTCCACCTTGATTTCTCCAATGGCTCCCCATTTTCGTTCCTAGGCAACTCGAAACCGTTTTCCATAATTAACAATATTTCAAAGTCGGTTTTGAAGAATACCTCCATTCTCTTTTTCCACCAAGAGAATTCGCCGTCAAACTTCGGAGGGTGGATGTTTGAGCCGGCCATTTACTTGTTGAAGTGCTCTCGCGACGGTTAGTCCTTGAAGAGCGACCTCGCTCTGATACCACTTGTCGGGATCGATCGGTTGGTCTATTGGCCGGCTAGAGGGGGGTGAATAGCCCTCGTTCGATGATCGTCGTATTTTGTTCGTCTACAAAGCGTTAGCGCAAGCGGAATATACAAATACAAACAAAGACAAACAAAATATAAGCAAGCAATACAAACACCGAGATGTAACGTGGTTCACGGCTACGCCGCTAATCCACGGTCCAATTCGTCCACGGTGAATCACTCCGAAACCCAATCACTATTGGTCTCTCCTTTGCACCAAGCTAGGTGGAGGTAACCTTTACAAACACTCCTCTTACAAATAGAATGGAAATAAGCTTGAGTAAGAGGATGGAAAGCTTTAGGGAACTTTGGGAGAGTATTAGAGCATAAGCATTAGCCTCCCAAACCTTACCCCCTTCCTTTTTATAGAGGAAGAGGGTTTCTTCCCGTTGACACAGGATCAGTCGACTGATGGCACCCATCAGTCGACTGGTGCTGTAGCCGTTGCCCAATAACGGCCGCTTTCCACGTTGGATGCTATCCAACGACACCGCATCACCGATCGATGGCACCCATCACCGATCGATGTCAACCACCGAGTCCTCAACGAGGTCGACTCCATTCTGCGTCTGCGCAAGGATATCCCGACCGCCGTCCCTCAGCCGATCGATTGCCATCACCGATCGCCTATGCCGCAATGATCGATCAACTTGATTCAGCCATTAGACCTGATCGACCATCGACAGAGCATGACTACCATGACATGGCAGTCGACTGGTGTCGGGAAAACCCATCCGACACTTGGCCAAATGGCCAAGTTTCACCTAAGAGCTACCCTTTCCGGGTTACAATCGCTCACTCTCATCTCTCGGAGTCCCTCGCCTTTGAAGTTCTCTTCGTTCTCGGCCACGTCCCTCGGCAGCATCAGGCGCACGGCTCTGCAATGCTCCTTCGCGTCTCTTGCCTCGAAGTCTACTTCCTCCGGCTTCACTCCAAGCTTCTCGTCCGGCGGTCCCTCGGATGCTCCAAGCGCACGGCTTCCGCAAAGCAGTCCTTCACCGACTCAAGGCCCGAGTGATGAGTTGGTGAAACTCGCCATGGCTCCATGTGCGAATTACTAAGTCCTGCACGACTTCAACGCACATATCAAATCAACAATACCAACCTAACTTAAACCCTTTGCCACACCATCAAAACCATATCACGGCAAGAGATTGCCCTAACACATCTGACTCGTAAAGGTTGGATGACAGCATCATACCGATGAGGAGGCTATGTGGGAGCTGGAAGATACTATCCGGGCTCGATAGTCTCATCTGTTAACTTGAGGAAGGTATGTGGTCCTGTCGGAAACTTGCTTGAAGTAATTTTTGCATGTTAATACGAAATTTGGGGACCAAATTTTTATAAGTGGGGGAGAATGTAAGATACCGGAAACAAAAAAAAAACCTTTCCAATTGGGAATTATCTTATGGAATTTTTCAGAAATTTTTCTGAAATTAAAGGGGATTTGTATGACCGTTTGGAGGAAGATTAAAGTCTGAATGGGTGTTGGGTCAAGTTGGATTAACTCGGATTTGATCTAGGCTAACTCAACCACATGGCATTAAAAACCCACTCGTCTCTAACGCGAGCGAGCCGTTTTCTAACGTTTTCCCGATCGCGTTGACCTCTTCTCCTCCCCAAATCGTGCCCGATCACTTTCCTCCCCGATTCCTCGTTCTCGATCCCGACTCCTCTCCTCTTTCCCTCGAGCATCGCCGGAGAGGCGTGTTGGTCGCCAGCCCTGCTGGAGGTGGCCATCGAACGCCGGCAGCAGCAGCCGATCGCAACTTCTTCTCTCCACGATTTCATCGTTTCCTCACCGCACGCACGCGAGCGATTCCACCGATCTCTCCCATCCCAACCCGTCGGCCTCCTCGCGCAGCACCGACGACCTGCCGCCACTACCGGTCGCCTCGGCCGAGTATCGCTGACTCCCTTCTCCGGGATCTTATCGCTGATCGGGTCATGGCGCCGCCGCGACAGAAGCTTCAGACGCAATCGGGTTTTGTGGTGAAGGGCGCGTGATGACCGACGAATGCACTTCGATGATCTCCGTAGATGAGTTGATGGCGAGCACGCGTGGAGGGAAGCTAATCGGCGAACCGTTGTAATCGCGCATGGGTCTCACGAGCAAGGCTAGGCAGCAGGATTTTCGCTAATGCATGGATTCGGTGATTCGGCAAGTGTTCACCTCGAGCAAGGAATCAACAGCAACGTTGTTTGCTGTCACCATGCCCAATTGCTACAGTAATTAGGTAAGAACTTGTTTGTGGCTTACCTTGGGTTGGATTTAGGGCTACGGTGCATTTTCCTTTTGCTAAGCATGATCGACGATTTGGGCAGAAAACATAGCTGTTGGATGATGATCTGAGGCTTGGATCATGGATCGGTTGCAGTGATTATCGACGTTGAACTACCTCCAATAATGCAGAGCAGCTTCAAGGAGGACGGTAGCTTGCGAATGCCGGTAAGCGGCGATGATGGCGGTCGTGAGGTTGGTTGTTTGGTTCATCTTGGTTCACAGCAGCAATTGGATTTGATTTATCCTTGTTCACCGCCGTGATTGGCTCTGGTGAGCACCTTGTTACCATGGGATAAAAAAAAATTCCTTCATCGTTTTATTTGTTAGATAATTGATTTTTGGAGTAGGGTGTTGTATTGAAAGATTTGAGATATGCCATGCTTATAGGTTTTGTTTGGTGGTGTTGATGAGCTGCGGTGGTGATCAGAAATTGGTTGGGGGAAACTGGATATGAATTAACAGGGCAAGGTTAGATTGAAGGGTGAGTTTCATTATCTTTATGATACTTGTTGGATGATGCATAGATGAATATCGATCTGGCCGATGCTCTGTTGGTTCTTGTGAGGGAACTGTGATTCATTGTGAGCTAAGGGATGATTACTGATCTGAAATGTGAATTAGTGTAAGACTCGAATGGGTTTTAGCATGTTGTACTCATTGAGATATAGTCGGGGTTACGAAGGGTGGGTGATCAAGATTTTTATTTCGTATTCGGTAGATTGAGTGAATACGAAAGGATGTAGGGTTTGATTTAAATTGTTGTCATGTGTTGGGATTTAATGATGATTTATATCAGGTGCGTGGACTTGGGTTCAGGCAGTCCACTGCATGAAGATTATTATCACGAGCTTCTTATCAGGTGGGTAATTTCCTACCTGGTCCAGGTAGATGTATTGCATTCAGATTTAGCCATAGATATATGCATGTTAGGTGTTCATATTACCTTGACCCTGCTCTTATTATCGTATGCTTGAACTTATCGTTGGATATTTATGCTCAATTGTTGATATCACATATACCCTATCATGATTTAGGAGTTATAGATGTGATATAAATTGGCCTAGATGTTTAGTAGGGTGTAAATGTTAGTACGGGGGATGGCCCAATTTATAAATTGGAAAAATGTCATCTATGGGTAGGTAATGCCCTAAATGTAGGATTTATTTCCAATACCCGTATGTTGTATACTGTTACCAACCATGAGTTGTGTAATGGTTAAGTGAAGGGTGATTAGAGTGTCGCTGCGGACCGGTGGTCCCAGCTTGATATGATTAGTCGAGTACGACTCTCTATCGGATAGAGAGTACGTCGATCAATTGAATACGACTCTCTATTGGAGAGAGAGTTATGATCAGTCGAGTACGACTCTCTACAGGATAGAGAGTGCGTCGATCAGTTGAGTACAACTCTCTACAGGATAGAGAGTATTGATTAGATGGGTATGACTCTATGCTGAACAGAGAGTCTGTGGTAGATGACTGTATGTGTGACAGCATATACATGTCATTTGCATGCATTCTGACGACATAGTCTTCCTTGGGGTTGCGAGAGTCGTCAGTCATCTTGCCTCCCAGTGCACTCCTCGAGGTGTAACTGGTGTGAGGACAGAGCATCTGTTGTGCCGCACTCTACCACTATAGACGGTGGTAGTTGGAGTTGCGTGCAGTTGTCCTGGGTGCGTGGTACTCGACCACTCATTGGTAGTGTTAGTCGGAGTGGCCAGCAGCAGGGATCCCCGTTGTGTAGCGAGCTCTTTACGCTCATATGCTACTTGATCATACTGCCCACTCGACCACTCTATAACAGTGGTTGGTGTGAGTTGGGACAGTTGTCATGTCGTGCCACCTAGGCCACACTGGGGTTGTGGTAGCGAGTAGGGGTGAGCAGGCATGACCATGCATGTTGCATTGCCGTATCTTATGACACTTTGCATATTACCATATATAGATACATATATATATGTATATATATATATATATATGGATGGTTGAGATTAATATATATATAGATACAGTTTATATATATATGCTTATTGTGATGTTGCACTTGATTGTATTATGCTTGTTGCATTTGATTGTACATCATATTCATGCATGCTTCCTGCATATGTTATACGGTTGTGTCAGGTACTGGTATATGTGTTGGACAGACCATTAGATACCTTGACCTGTAGCTAGAGTATATTGTGAGTTGATCTACTCTTCCTGTTATATATATATATATGTTGGATATATGTTCAGGTTGGATCAGAGTAGCGTAGCAGACTTCAGGTATGTCTGTATTTTTATGTTGTTTATTTGGCTAGACGGTATATGCTTGTATTTATATACTATGCTGATATACCTGTTGTACCTCTAGAATATGTTGTTGAAAATACATGTGATATGACATATATACATGTTTTCTATTACCTGCTGAGTTTTACTCACCACCCCCGCGGACCCTGGGTTTTCTGTTGCCCAGGTAACAGGTAGAAGACTTCGTAATGACATTGGAGCACCGCCGGCTGATATCGTCTCATCTCACCTCCGTGGCTCCCATGTCTGTTTTGGATTTTCCATATGTCTTGTTTTGCATTCGGAGTTTTCGTGATGTTATGTATTATGTGATGTACGCACATGTTGGTGCGGGTTTTGTCGAGGTTTTCTTTATATTATGGTGTTAGTCATACCGGTATGCATGTGTAGGATGTGTTGTTGTTGTATCGTTTCCGCTGTGTGTAGTTGTTGTGTTGATATATATATATCGTGGTAGTTTGGTATATTTTTATATGTGTTGTTATTGTGGGCCTACTGGCCTTGTATTAACCCGAAATGTTGCCACGTATAGGGGAGGTGATGTCCGTTTGATTTTCGGCTCGGTTTGCTCTTGGGGCGTGACATTTGGCCTCTTCTCCCCCTTTTGTCATATATCGAAAAAACTTTGGGGTGTATTTATAAGTTTTAATGTGTGAAATGTTTATAAAGAAAAACAAAGGAAACTTTATATGTGTAAGTCCAAGCTTGCCCCTTTTTGTTTTGAAAAATAATAATTTTAATATACTTCATCTAATAAATATGTTCAACTCTTTTTGACTTAATTGATATAATATGATCAATAAGTCTTGATTAGAGTTTGTTATTTTGAAACATTATACTCCATGATTCATATCGATGCACTAGATCTACATCTGGAATTAGGAGTAAGGTCCTAACATCTCACGCTCATCTACGTGGCTTAGTACTCAAATACATTGAACCTATGTGTTGTGAGATGTGTTGACTCCTTAAATCTATAGGTGCATGCTTTCTAAGGTAAGCCCTAAGCTAGTTCCATGTAGCATGAAAGAAAGAAAGATAGATTATAAGTAACAATTAAGTCTTACTCTACTGCGCACATTTCTAATCTTCGTCTAAGCAGACTGAATTCTGCTTTGGGTAAAGGTTTTGTAAAAATGTTCGCTAGGTTCGATTTTGACTCAACGTACTCAAGTTTTATATTTCCATTAGCTACATGTTCTCGTATAAAGTGATGTTTAACTTCTATGTATTTAGTTCTCGAATGACATATTGGGTTCTTAGTTAGGTTAATAGAGCTAATATTATCAATTAAAATTTTAGTATTATTAAAGTTTAATTGAAAGTCTTGGAGAGTGTGCTTCATCCAAAGAAGTTAGCTACACACTCACTAATGGCTACGTATTCGACTTCGGTGGTAGACAAGGCAACACAATATTGCTTTCTACTACACCAGCTGACTAGACTTGATCCTAGGAGTTGGCAACATCCACTCGTGCTTTTCCTATCGAGTTTACTACCGGCATAATCCGAGTCGGAGTAGCCGATTAGTTCGAACTCGCTTGACCTAGGATACTAAATTCCTACATTTTGTGTTCCTTTTAATATCTAAAAATTCGTTTAACTAACGTTAGGCGTGATTCTTTAGCATAAGATTGAAATCTTATACATATACTTACTGCAAAGAGTATATCAGGTCGACTCGCAGTTAAGTATAGAAGGCTACCTATTGCGCTTCTATAGTATTTTAAATCTATAGCTTTTCCCTCTAAGTTTTCTCCTATTTTTATGTTGGTAGCCATAGGTGTATTAATTTCCTTAGCATTTTGCATTCCAAATCTACTAATTAATTTTTTAGCATATTTACGTTTGATGTAAATAAATTCCTTCTCTAGTTTGTTTTATTTGTAATACTAAGAAGAAGGTAAGTTCACCTACTAGCTCATTTCAAATTTACTTTCCATTAGTGAAATGAACTCATTTAGAAGTGTTGTATTAGTTGTTCCAAAGGTTATATCATCTACGTAAATTTGTGTAATAAAAATTTCTTTTCCTATGGTTTTTACAAAAAGGATTGGGTCAACTAAATCTTGATTGAATCCCTAAGACTTAAGATAGATTGAAAGCCTTTCATACCAAACTCTAGGAGCTTGCTTTAATCCATATAAGACTTTTCTAAGTTTTAGTACATGGTTAGGTTTGTCTAGGCTTTTAAATCCTAGTGGTTGGCTAACATAAACTTCTTCCTTGATAAATCCATTTAGAAACGTTGACTTGACATCCATTTGAAACAATTTAAAACCTTGATGCGCAACGTCGGCTAATAATTCTAATTGATTCGAGTCTAGCTACAAGTGCATATGTCTCATCATAGTTTAATCCCTCTACTTAACTAAATCTTTTAGCTACTAACCTAACTTTATTCCTAATAACTTCTCCTTTGTCATCAATTTTATTTCGAAATACCCACCTTGTTCCAATGATCGTTTTCCCTTTAGGTGGGGGTATTAATTCCCAAATTTGGCTTCTAGTAAATTGTACTAACTCTTCTTGCATAACAATAATCCAATCCGGATCAAGAAGAGCTTGTTCAATTGTTTTGGGTTCGATTTTAGGTATGAGTGAAATTTGGCTTAGGTTCCTATAGGACGTTCTAGTTCGAACCCCTAAGTTTGGATCATCTATCACTTGGTCAATATGATGGTTTGCTTGTAATCTAGATTGATTTGGGTTAGGATCTATATTAGATTCGTTTTGTAAGTTAGGTTCATGTCTAACATCATTTTCAATTTGTTCATTGTTCACTTTTACTTTGGATTTTGTAGTTTTGTTTTTTTCATCAAATACTACATTAATTGTTTCTTCTATTTTTAGGAGGATACTTACCCTCCATTGATCGGGCATTATTTTTGTTTTCAATATTATGTTCAATAATTTTGTAAGCTATTCAATACCTTGTTTCTCTAGGCACTTTTGTACCTCTATTGGAATATCATCTGATCCAACGACTTTTTCATTTTGCATTCCATTTAAAACTTATTCTACTTCTGATATTTAAATTCTACGATAAAAATTTAAATTTCTTTACTCATTTGACCTACTTAAATTACCTAAATTAAGTTGGTCTCCTAAACCTTCATTAAAAATTTGATGAAAATATCTCTTCCACCGCTCTTTTATTTCTTCATTATTTATTAGTACCCTATTGCATTCATCTTTAATACATCTTATTTGATTAAGATTTTTTGTCTTCCTCTCGCTCACTTTAGCTATTCTATAAATGTCTCTTTTCCCTTCTTTTGTATCTAATTTTCGATATAACCGTTCAAAAGTTTCAGTCTTAGCTTCATTCATTGCTTTCTTAGTTTCTTTCTTGGCTATTATGTATTTTTTCAAATTTTCCTCATTTTTACAAATATATAATTTCTTATAGGCTGTTCGTTTTTCCTTGACTTTCTCTTACACTTTCTCATTCCACAACTAAGATTCTTTACTTAGTGGTGCATGCCTCTTTGACTCACCAGTACATTCTTGGCTGATATTTTCAACTTTGATATCATCTTATCCCATATCTTATTAGGGTCATTGTATATTTCATCTAATACTTGTACTCCTACCTTCTCTTTAAATATATTTAGTTTTCCATCCTTAACTTCCATCACTTAATTCTATGAGTTGTGTATATTTTCTTTTTATTAATATTATGTTTGAGGCGTATATCCAATACTACTAACCTATGTTGAGTAGTTAAAATTTCTCTAGGGATGACCTTACAATCTTTATAAATTTTTTTATCTCTCTTCCTAACTATAAGAAAGTCAATTTGTGATTTATTATTTCCACTTTTGAATGTGACCAAGTGTTCTTCTCTTTTCTTAAAAAATGTATTAGCTAGTATAAGATCATATGCTATTGCAAAATCTAATATAGTTTTACCTTCTTCATTTCTTGTTCCAAACTCATAACCCCTATGTGCCCTCTCATATTCTTTATTTTTCACTCCGACATGTCCATTTAAATCGCCTCCTATTAAAATCATCTCATTTGACGGAATATTTTATAATACTTTATCCAAGTCATCCCAAAATCTTAATTTGGTATTTTCATCTAATCCTATTTGAGGTGTATATACACTAATTACATTCATAGTTTTTTTCTCCGCTACTATTTTGAGAGCTATAATTATATCCCTCTTTCTAATTACTCTTATAACTTCATCTTTTAACGAACTATCTACAATAATACTCACTCCATTTCTTGTTTTACTCTTCACGTTGAAGAATAATTGACAAACATTGCTCATGGATCTAACTTATCTCTATTGTGGCTAGACATGTGAACAAAAACAGGACGACAAAAAACTTGAGGAATGAGATTATTTGTGGTTTGAATATTAGGATAAAACTGGGAGAGAACTTGCATAGGGGTTTGATTACTCGAGACTTTGGAGTGTAGTTGATTTATAATGTAGGTCGTAAGAACGACTTCTCCTCAATATGATTT